>CM062804.1:1219924936-1221124936 GCA_031772625.1 Pinus tabuliformis | reverse complement strand
GAACTTCTTGATTCTATGAGACTACTTAAAAGTTGATCTTTGATATAGTGGCATACTTGATGTTTGACTTACATCTATCATTTTTTGGTATCTTGATCCCATGAAGAAGGCTAGCACCTTGATTCTAATAGATGGTAACTTGATGCTACTAATATTGTTTGTGAAAAGAATGATAGCCGTGATGATAGAAATATAACAATGATGTTGATATTCAGGATCTTTTGTTGACCATGGTTATGTTTTCATGTGCTTAGTAATTATGGATTATGGTAAAATTGAATGCCCTGAATTGATTGAGCTATGTGACAAAGAAGTAATGCATGTGATCATGATTCTTGAAGTATGATCCTATTAGCTATTTGACAAAAACCCTTGATGAAATATTGATGTCATGATTCCATGATGAAGTAGTTGTTAACATGATAAATATATGTGATATAATATGAATTTATGGTCTAACAGATCTGCTAATGCATGATATGATCATAGATAGGTTGATGGCATGAATGAGGATGACAGAAGTGGATTCCCATTCATAGGGAGAACCTCTCCATAAGATCCCTTCTCCTATTTTCATTTGCATTATATACTCTTTACTATTGAAGTATAATTTATGGGCATGAATAGACAAATATATGACAATATTGATTTGCAACAAAGTTCTAATATGAGGTGAGAGAGTTTTCTATTACTCTAAGCCTAAGTCGGATGGAAGAAATCCTACAGGTGCGACTATAGCCTCCCAGCCACATGGAAGCAAGCTAAAGGGTGCGATTGAGGCACTGAGATAATTCTGGGTAGATCTGACCACATTCGCTCACTTACAGTGCTTCAGAGAGCGACTAACAAGCCACAGTTGCTTGCATAACATCTTGAAGGGTGTGACTGTAGTATCCTGACCACACAAAGGAAGGCCTATGGGTGCGACTATGCCTGTAGGACACAAAATTGAGGTTTTGTGCATGATATTATATGTTCACCTAAAAGATGTCTATCCTACAGATGTGGAGTAGACAAAAGAAAGATACGTGAGCTGTAAAGTTTGAATTTTTACTATAATATGAATATATAGATTAAACTTGTGTTTACAGGTGTCCAGGACATGCATATAGATATGTCATTATGATTTATCTATTGAAGTTTGTGCTACAAGAGTTTGACATGATTTGGCTGATTGATATAGATGAGCAGTGTTTGGAGTCTTAACATGATACTTGATAATGACTTAGAACTTTGCCTTGATGTTGAGATATGTTTTGGACTATAGATATCACTATGATAGTGAATTTGGGATTTGACCTGATGACTAATGATTTGATTTGATGACTGATGATTTTCCTTGATGACAATGCTATGTGGGAATGATGACTTTCAGTGACTAACATTGGTATTCGATAATGGTTTTGTGTTGGACTCCTCATTCTTAGCACATTGGTTGAAGTCTTGACAGTTGTGTTTTAGTATGAAGTAATCTCTCGATAAGTGGATGGAATCTGCATGACTTATTCTTAGTGTATGCATTTGCATCTAGTGACTTATATTATGAGCATACTATTTGGAAATGACTACTTATTGACATAGATAAATTCATAACTTGACATTTGGATGAATTTTGGGTTGATATTGCTTATGACAACTTGTTGGCATGATAATAGATGAAGTAATGACTTGATGAGAGCTCTACCTGTCACTTGGTCTAAAGAATGTGATACTATGATGAATTTGATATTAGTTTTGATCTGGCTTCTAAAATTTGATGAGTTGACTTATTTGATTTGATTGTACAATATTTATTTATGTGAGACTAAGCATATTGGTTTGGAAAAGTGTTATGTTTGCAGAGAGATTTGAATGGAGCTAGCTCCGTGATCCAGATATGCCTGCATTGTCTGTTATTTGGTGAAGCCAAGAAGATGTGTTGATCCAAACCTCTAATTATAGAAGTGTTCCAAGGTATGACTTTGGTTTTGGTTTTATATACTGATGGTCTACTTCATGAGGATTATTGAGCTCAAGAATGATCTCCTATCTATTGGAGAAGTCATTGGTGGCAGGGAGCTTACTCTTATCGCACTTGGAGGCCTTACAAGAGAATGAGATTTGTTCAACACTACCATCCTCAACAATGATAAGATTCAGTGATTTGATGAATTATTGGCTAGATGCACTCAAGAAGAAATAAGGATGATGGAAAGAGACAAGCCCTCAAATGGAAACAATCGTACGCCTTCTTTTCTCATTCTAAAAGGAGGAACAATGATGGTCCAAGGAATCGAGGACAAGGGTTCAAGCAAGGATTCAAAGAAAGAAGAAGAGGAATATGCTTAAATTATAACAAGTTTGGCCACTTCACTAGAGAGTGTCATCACAAGAAGGATAGTCCAAGAGATGATGATAACCATAACAACAACTTCAAGGAAAATGATAATCAAAGGAACATCAGATTCAATAACAAAGGAAAGAGAAATGCTCTCGCTGCTTGAAATGGAAATGATCGTCCTCCCAAGAGGTCAAGAAACTCTAGGTATGAATAATTTAATGTTGTAAAGAAAAAATAATTTTATCTTATTTCTTCCCTCACCATTGCCTCTCCTTTGGATACATTGGATCATTTGTTGATTGATAGTGGTGCCTCAAGGCACTTCACTGGGTACAAAGAATCTCTCTCTAACTTGACTGAAAAGAAGATGAATATGGAGATTATACTTGGGGATAATGCCACTGATCCCATAAAAGGAATTGGGATTGTTACTCTCCACTTAAATCAAGGTCAAACTATTCATTTACAAGAAGTACTGTATGTACCTAATTTGAAAATAACTTGGTCTCTATTTATGTGATGGAAGACCAAGTTTTCAAGGTGATATTCATTGATAAAAAAGTTTTTGTTTGGAAACGGAACCCAAGATATGCATTCACTCTTGGATTCACGTTTGAAGGTCTCTATTAGGTTGGAGGAAGTTCGTTGGGAGCAATGACTTGTGATACTTCTCTTCAATTCAAATTATGGCACTGAAGATTTTCTCACCTTCATTTCAAAGCCTTACCTAATGTAAGTAAGATGGTCATAGGTATGCCTGAATTCAACTTAAATCATGAAGGTGTTTGTCAGGGATGTGAAGCTAGAAAATATACAAGGGGACCATTCCCCTCAAGTGAAACTCAAACCACCGATATTATTCAATTGGTCCATTATGATCTATCAAGTATGTTTCTCGTGACATCTTTGGGTGGATATTTGTAATATGTTTTTTTTGTGGATGACTTCTCTCACAAATCATGGATCTATTTCTTAAAGAAGAAGGATGAAGTATTCAAATGGTTGCACTCTTTCAAAGCCTTGGTCGAGAATCAAATAGGGAAGAAGATCAAAATATTGAGCACTGATAATGGGACAAGATATGAGTCAAATGAATTCAAAGACTATTGTAGAGAATATGGAAATAGAGGAAGACCACTACTGCATATACTCATAAAAAAAAATGGTGTTTCTAAAAGGAAGAATCATACTTTCATAAAATCCATCTGCGCTAGGCTTCATGAACAAGGTCTTTCGAAATTCTTATGGGGAGAAGTTTCCAACACCATTGTGTATGTCCAAAACAGATGCCCACATCAAGCTTTGGTCTTCAAGACACCCAAGAAAGTTTTCATTAGTAAGAAACATGATGTTTCTCATTTTAGAATTTTTGGTTGTCCCATATATTTTCATGTGCCGGAAGAGAAAACAAACAAACTAGATGCATCTAGGAAGAAAGGAACATTTGTGGGCAAGGAAAATTTTAAGGATGGAAAATTTTCTTGAAGTTTAAAACATTGGCGAATCTCACTAATTCCTAATATGCAAATTATAAATGTTTATTGATATATTTGTAAAATTAATCAAATTTATAATTATTTTATATATAGTCTCTATACAATGTTGGCGATTTTTAAGGTAAAATAATTTTATATTCTAAAATTTGGGCGAATCGTCTTTTATAAAATTGGAAATTGGCGAATCTTTTTTGTGGAAAAATAATGGAAATTAGCCCACTGGGCGAACATTAGCCCCTAAAATTTTCCATGTTTGTGGGCTACAATGAAACTTCAAAGGCATATAAAATCTATGTGCCTAGTCAAAGGGAAGTGAAATTAAGTCATGTTTTCACTTTCGATGAAGATTTCTCTCTTAGAAAGGTTTGAGATCTTCCTATCCCTAGGAAGGGAAATGATGATGTTGATGCAATAAATAGGATGAACCTCCATTTGATGAACCCATGTCTGATGTTGAAGGTTCGATGGATCCCATTGACCCACCTCCTAGTGAGCCCACTACTTCAAGAAAAATACCTTTGTGTCTCAAAGATACTCTTGAAGATGTTGATAAACATATTGCACTGAGGGGGACATTTCATGAAAGCAATAATTTGAATAGGTACCAAGGGTACCTAGTTGCCATGAGTACCATTATACAATATGAGCCTTGCACATTTGAAGAGGCCGTGAAACACCAAGTTTGAAAGGATGTGATGAATGAGGAGTATGATTCGATCATGATGAATGAATTCTGGTATGTCGTTCCTAGATCCAAGGATAAGTTAGTGGTCACTTCAAAATGGCTCTACAAGATCAAACATTCAACTCATGGGAGTGTTGAGAAGTTCGACTAGATTTTTTGCTCAAGGATTCTTTCAAAAGGAAGTAGTAGACTATGATGAGATATTTGCACCAGTTCCCCGATATACCACCATTCGTTCTATCATAACCCTTGCCTCTTTGAAAGGATGGAGCCTACACCAAATGGATGTCAAAACTTCCTTCGTGCATGCTTCACTTAAAGAGGAAGTCTATGTGGAACAACCTAAGGGGTTAAAAGTTCAAAATAGAGAGACACATGTATGCAGGTTGAATAAATACCTATATGGGTTGAATAAAGCCCCTATGACTTTGTATGAGAGGATTGATAGCTATCTTATGAAGCTGGGATTTACAAGGAGAAACCCTGACCTGAACCTATACTTTAAGGTTGAAAAGGAAAAGCCTTCCATTCTGGTTCTTTTGTGTGGATGGTCTCTTTATGACAAGTGATGATCCTCTCATTTATCAATGCAAGAGGGATTTGGTTTCCTAATTCAAGATGAAGGACCTAGGATTGACGCATTACATCCTAGGGCTAGAGGCTTGACAAAAACTAGGTGAGATTTCCCTTTCTCAAAATACATTGTGAAGCTACCTGAGAGATGTTGAATGGTGGATTGCAAGTCCGTGACTACTCCGATGGAACTCAACTTTAAGAAGCTATGTGGAAGTATTGTTGGGTCCGGATTAGTGAACTCTTATGAGTATTGTCAACTTGTGGGGGCCCCGATGTTATTGGTCAACTCCCATCCTGGCATATGTTTTGTTGTGAACACGTTGAGTCAATTTATGGTTGAGCCTCATCACATTCATTGGATTTCTACTAAGAGTCCCTTGAGTTATATACAGGGCACAATCCATTATGAACTGAGATACACTACCAGAAACTTGAGGCTACATGGATATTCAGATGTTGTTTGGGTTGGAAGTGTGGTGGATCGTAAGAGCACATATGGGTGTTTATTCTCTTTGGGTTTTGCTTCTATATCTTACATGAGCAGGAAGCAAAAATCGATTGCGCTAAGCACCACTAAGGACGAATACATTGTTGAGAGTATGGCTTGTTGTGAAGTCGTTTGTTTGAGGAAGCTCTTCAATGAGCTATTTGAGAATGTGTTGGGTACCACCATGATCTACTGCGACAAACATAGTGGGATTCACCTATTAGAGAATCTCGTGTTCCACGATTGCTCCAAGCACATTGATATTAGGTACCACTTTATCTGGGATATGGTACAACGAGGAGCAATAAGGCTCCAACACATCAGGATAGATGAGCAAGACATAAACATTCTCACAATGCCTTTGAGAAAGGTCAAATTATTAACCTTCCGAGAGAGACTTGGAGTCATGGAATGACCCTCCTATGAGGGTCTCGTATGAGTTGGACACAGAGCTCTGGGAGCTCTTGGGGGGTTGGGGTACTTCTTGGAGCTATGAGCAACCATAGGGTGAGTTTTTCACCTTCCCCTAATGGTGCTCTAGATACAATGTGAGTGGTTCACCTTCCCTTGTGATACCCCATTATGGTTGACATGTGTATAGGATGAGTGGTTCACCTTCCCCTACCCAGACACATGTATGTAGGTTGAGTGGTTCACCCCTATGATTGACATATGCATAGGATGAGTGGTTCACCTTCTCCTTTAAATTGCCTAGCACACATCCTACCCATAGAGTCTAGGACTCATGGGAAGTACCTCTCATCTAGCCAATGAGTTGGGAAAAGATGGTTAGGGACCATAACACTACCGATGGATGCATTGTGTACTGGCGTACTCCCTATGACTAGGATGCATGGTGTTCAACAACTTGATCTGAGATCAAGGAATAAAGTTTATCAGTGGAGAGTGGTATGATCTTATGACTCACTCTCGATCACTTCTTCTTCATTATTACTTCATGGTTCAACAGAGCAGAGCAAAGAAGTGCACAACAGAGCAGGGCAGTGATGACAGGGATGGTATAGGGATGACATAATGGCATGATGATGACAAATGGATTCACATATGGAATTCTCCCTAGTTGAGAGGGAGTGTTAAAATTGGTAACTAGGGCCAAATTCCACCTTAGGATAGCCCATATGATGGAGATGATTATTGCATTGGATTCCTCTTTTTGAGAGGTCTAATTTTGATATAAAGATCATCTCATTCTGACAAGAAGAAATGGAATTTTGAATTTATTCTCTCTCATGCACAAATTTTCAAGGTCAGCCTTAGTCAAATGTAGGCTCATAAGCCCAATAGATGTGTCTCCTCACCCTCAACAAAGTGCATAAATAGGAGTGACCTCTCTCCTCATTCAGACATCACTCATCTCATCACATATCTCTCTCTCTCCTCTCTTGATTGGTTCTTACATCTTGGAGGAAGCCCTCTCTATTTCGCATGTGTGAAAAGAGGATGAATTTCTAGGTTAGTTTGCTGGCCAAAAATTTCAGGAAATAGGACAACGTTGACCAACATTGACTTGGGTGATTTTGACCAGCGTTGACTTCGTTCTAGTGGGAAACATTTTGATTTTTGGAGGCCGCATTGATTGGCACAATTTTCGAGGTGATTGGGATAGGTTGACTAAGTTGACTTTAGATTTGACTGCATAATTTACAACATAATTTTCTCTCTCCTTTGAATGGTTTGACCGATCTTTGGGCTGATTTTGACCCTCTTGGAAGGATGAATTTATCTTCTTTTGACCAAGCTACTTGGAGGACATTTTGGATTTTTTTTACCACCGTTGACTTTCTGGTTAGGGTTGCAGTTGACTTTTGATTTGATAGGATTGTTTTGGGCAAGTTAATTTGACATTTTTACTCTCTCTCTTTGTTGAACTATTGAAGAATAATAAGAATATTTGATCAAAGGGTTTCCCCATATTGGGGTTTTTCCCAGGCATCTGCCACATCTTGTGTCCTCTTGTCTTGGGTTGTCTTCTGCACATGTTTTTATGTTCTATCTGCATTTACTGTTGATGTGTTTAAGTTAATGTGATTTTTACTGGATATAATTGGAAATTGTCATTGGGCTGATAAGAAATTTTGAAGTAAATTGTGCTAAAGCATAGAACATACCATTGTTATCTCAAATTAACAAAAAGTCTCCACCATTATCTATCCTCAACACCTTAATATTCTTCTTTATCTAATTTTCCACTAGAGCCTTAAATTCTTTAAACCTGTCAAAGACTTCATATTTCTTCCTGAGAAAATATATCCATGTATTCCTCGAGAAGTCATTTATAAATGAGACATAGTACATAGACTTACCCAGTGATGTAACTGACAAAGGTCAAAACACATCATTGTGCACAAGCTCTAATATCCCTTTAGCCATCTTAGCACCCAAGGGGAAATTCACTCGATTCTTCTTCCCATTTACACAATGTTCATAAAAATGAAAATCCATAGAGAAATTAGACATACCTTCTACCATACCATTAACATGCAATATTCAAAGGCATTTCTCTCCAGTATGTCCAAGCCTTTGATGCCATAGCATGGTCTTTTCTCCAGAGACCACTATATTTTCTACTCCACTTTCAGGAACCAAAATATTGTTGCACCTATCAATAATAGTGTTATCCAAAAGCTTGTACAGAGTTCCAATCCAAACTCCCTACATCAATACCAGTGCTCCCTGAACCATCTTACATGTATATTTCTCAAACATTGTTTTTACTCTTGTATCATCCATCTTACTTACAAAAATCAAATTTTTGGCAAATGCAGATATATGCAGAACATCAGGAAGTGTTCTAATCCTTCCACCTTGCAAAGTCAGCTTGACTTTTCCACATCTGATGATTTTGGCCTTCTTGTCATGTCCTAGGAAGACATCACCACCATCATATTTATCGTACTCACAGAACCACTCCCTATGGGGAATAAAGTGGAAGGATGCACCTGAGTCAATCAACCATGCCTCATGATCTACATGTGTACTTGAAGAATAAAGCAAGTACGCATCCCCACCTTCATTTGAGGTGGTTTTCTTCTATGTAGAAGGAGCATCATCTGATCCCTTTCCTTTCTTAGGAGCCTTAAATTTACAATTTTTTTTGTAGTGCCCTTCTTTTCCACATTTCTAGCATACCTTTATAGGTTTTTCTTGGAGATTTAGATCTCCCACTTGAGGACTTATTTCTGTTTCTGTTCTAGGACCGTCCTCTTATAGACAAGGCACCCCCATTTTAGCTCTCCATATTTTTCTGTCTTATCTCCTCTGACAACAAGAATGAAACTATTATATCAAACTTCAAGGTAGTTGTATTGCTACCTATTGCAACAACCATACTATCCCATGAATTTGGTATAGAACATAGCAAACTCATGCACTTATCTTCGTCTAAAATTTTAACATCAACATATAACAATTGACTTACCACAATATTAAATCTATTTAGATGCTCTGTCACCATGTCTCCATCCTTTATACAACTTTTCCCACAATAACGATTTGTTCACTAGAGACTTATAATGGTACAAAGTACCTAAATTGTCCCAAAAAGCCTTCATCGTAGCTTCCCTTGATACATTAAAAAATACTAAATCTAAGAGACACAATCGTATTGTGCTCTGCACCTTTCGATCTAGCTGCACCCAGTACCAAGATCTACAACAATCCATTGATCTCGATCCACCAACAAATCCTCCATCTTGAGCTTCCACAAATAAAAAATCTGACCATTAAATTTCTTGATCTCTATATTTTAGTGTTTTCCATCTTGTTTCACTGCAAGAATCGATCTTGCATATCTCCTACTGAATAGTGTCTACCACAGGCCCAAGAAAACCCCTCAATAACAAATGCGTCCCCTTGAAGCCAAAACAGTTCTACTACCAAATGTAGGTTTTAACCCTACACTTAAATTACCTGCAAATGTAGGTTACAATACACACACACACACACACACACACACACACACACACACACACACACACACACACACACACATATATATATATATGTTGAAGCATTCATAAACCCCAATCCATAACCCTGGATTAGAACATAGCCACAGTTCCCTTAATTGGATCTACAAAATACCATGGGCTAAAAACCATCATGCCCAAAACCATGTGCAAAATTGATGCACAAAACCATGAGTACGTCCACCCAGCATTTGTGGGTCCACCCTGATCCTTGGGTCTGCCCAACTATTATTGGGTCCACATAAAAATAAAATTTCCTCAGGCGTTGCCCTGAACCCTGTGCAAAGGGGGCTACCGCCCCCTTGCAAACTCCCCCAATACAACACACACCCAACAAATTTGAATCTAAAGCACTCCACAAAAACTCATAAACATGAGATATATAAGTGCATCTCATAAACTAAGTGGGACTTCTCCTATGCTTTGCATAGGGGACATCGATTGGGACCAAATCAATGGTACCTTCTAAGTGTGTCTCGGGAGAGTAAATTGTCAATGAGAGCTAGCCATGCAGAAAATTTGGCCTTTAGAGGGGCGTTGGATCCCCATATATATCTCCACAACCAAATTCTTTCCTTACTGAAATATTCTTCAAACCACACCTTATAACCTAACTTGGTAGTGAAAGCTCATGTGTGGGGATTTTTTTACCAATTTACACATGATTATCCACCAACAAGTTGATGTATTGAGCTCATTCTACTACTATTTCGCCTGCTAGACCCAGGTTTGTAGCTGACTTCAATCCACTCCAGATTTTATGTCCAAGGGGCTAGGCACTAGCATCTATTAGAGTAGTAATATTCAAATGATCAAGAGAGGATAATAGAGGAGCAGAGAGGTTGTAATTATTACCTACACCATACTAGGGGTTACGTCCTATTTTTATATGATGGCCATCCCCTACACGCCACACAATCCATTTTCCAACCAGGGGAAAGGCTCTTACCATTGCTTTCCAAACTATTGAGCCTTTAGAGAACTTATTTGGTACTTTGAACAATTCCACAAGTAATTCCCTAAGAAAATATTTAGCTTGCATTACTTTGTATCATAACACAAGACCTAATTTCCATAGGCTAGCTATATATATATATATATATATATATATATATATATATATATAACTTAAAAAATCAAATATTTCTATATGAGAGTTTTTGTTAATGTAAAAAACTATATGTGTGTGTGTGTGTTAATATTTATTAAAAAGTATTTTTACTTTTTAATGAATATTAATGCATGTGCACACATATATAATTCAAATGTATTAAATAAAAAAATATTGAAATTTTTAAATTCAAATTTATTGAATTTAAAATTATTAAATAAAAAATAATTGTTAATATTAGTTAAACAATGTCTCTTATTGGGGTGAGGGTCCACACTTAGTATTTATGACCTCGACCACAATGAACAATCATATTATGGAGAAGAGGGGGCGATGCCACAACCGTCACCACACTCAATGGAGGAAGGAGGCATGACCATCCCATCCTCCATTTGGTAGCCCAGTTTAAATGAGAATCCTGTACACGTGGATTAATGATGTTGCAATTAAGGATTTGGGTGGTTGATCTTCCAAAGTTTCTTGATAGAAGCATGCTTAACACACAAGCCAAGTTTCATTCTATTTTAGTTTTCATGTTGATGCACTGAATTTTGGTGCTTTTCATTGGAGTTCTTGCCTACTATAAGGAGAATTACCACTATCTCTTTATTGTTTCTTATTCTTTGGAGGGGGTAGGTCCAAGTCCTCCGGACCTGGCCTCCCTCGCTACCGTTTCTATTTGGACTCCTTCATCCTCCTTTGGTCGCATTTGATGCTTCTAAGTCAGTCCACTGATAAAAGTAGCTTTAGAGGGAGGTGTTTTTCTTTTAGTAGCAACACGAAGGAGGTTAAGAGGTATGCATTTATAGCCTAATTCTTAGTATGCTCAGCTCGAGAGGGAATTCTTCATGGTGGCAGGCACCTGCAAGTATATATTTCTTAGTTTAGAACTCTGACTTTCATATTTTATTTACTCAGTGGTATTTTGCACAAAGAATTGGATGGGTGGACTATTTTGGTATTAATATAGTTGGTATTTTAGCATCTCAATTTTTGTTTTGGAGCATATTTTTAGTCTCTGCTAGCTTGTCCCCTACAATGATTTGAAGCCCTATGTTGCTTTCACTGTCTCTCACCACAACACTGTCCATCCTCTCAAGTTTAGTTGGCAATGTAGCTTTCATTGTCTTTATCATTCACTTGATGATCTCATCCCTCTCACTCCCTCCATTTCCCTCTTTATCGTCCCTCTCCTAATGACATGACAGAGAGCCTATAGTTGTAGAAGCTTAGCTGGCTCGGTGGAAGGGAGTGCTCACACTCGCCTCTATGCCCATAACGATACTAGGCGTTATCAAAACTAGACCCTTGAACTTGTCGACAGGGAATTGAGAAAACACATGTTAAAGTTGATGCAAACCAAGACGAGTATACTAATGTTGAAATCTTCACTTCGGTGCCCGAATGGGTGCCTAATCATACCCGGGGAAGCCAGAACCAATGTTTGTGCACCATTGAGCTATATTGGAACATTAAATCATTGCTCAACAAGGTCCTTTTGGAACACAATTAGGCCAAGAGCGAGATTGTGTTGTAGCTTAATGAACTCTAGCTAGAGCACCATGATATGGACTTGGAAGTAGAGGCATGGCCTTGGGCCTAGCGAGAATTGAGGCCCTCTTATACAAGGGCAAAGAACCAGCCTTACTAGTATTCCTTATTGATCTAATAGAGGTTTCCACTTTATCTTGAGTCACCTACATGGTTCTATATTTGTACATTTTGTTTTTGATCTAGTTGTTTCTATATTATTTATTTAAACATATAATAATACTAATGCTCACAAAGTTTAATTGCCTATATATATATTATCATATTAAAAAACATTGAGTTCACAAAATATAATCTTCATGTTATAGGGCAAACAAAGTCATTATTTTTCTAAAGCTATTTTAGTTTTCCCAATAATAATTAAAAAATTATGATAACCATGATTCATGTTTTCCTCGAAATTTCTCAACCTCAAAGAAAAATTCATCAAAACCATGAAAAAAAATTCAACTAGATTCTCTTAACTATGCTCTTATTGGCCTTGTCCCACACCCCAAACTTTAAATAATTGAATTTTTAAGCACCAGTGGTTGATATGGGGAATTTTCCGGCCATCACCTTGACTTTATCACCTGCTTTTCTTTTCCAGGGAATACATTGAACAATGAAAATTAAATAAATCTACTCCTTCCAATTAAAAAAATTAATAATAATCTACTTCTTTCATAAATAGATTATGTTCACTATGCTCTTAGTGATCCCGTCCCACAGCCCAAACTTTAAATATTTGAATTTTCCTAGCGACACCTTGATTTTATCACCCACCTTTCTTTTCAAGGCAATACATTGAACAATGAAAAATAAACAAATAAAATAATAATATCTACTTCTTTCATAATTAGATTCTGTTCACTATGCTATTATCCACGCGATTTAAACACCAGTAATTGAGATGGGGTATTTTCCATGCACCACCTAACTTTATCGCCTGCTTTTATTTTCAAGGTACCCGTTCACATGCAAATTATGGGGGAGATCTGCAAGGGAGGAAGGAGCAACCTACGAAGTAATTCTATGAAAGCAAAAAGAGGGACAGGTGGCAGACTAATCATTACTTTACAAATACCCATTGTGTGCCCACCAGCTGCCCGTCGTTGGCATCTTTTTTTGTGGACTGTGAAATAGGTTTAGATTTTTGCTTAGGAGGGCCAAAATACTTTCCTTCACTCAATTTATCCATCTCTGCTTCACTTCTGCCTGTATCTCTGCTTCAATGGAAAACCTACAAACATCCACCGTTCATCCCTCCGTCGACACCCCTTCCACATCTGGTGGCTACTACTACGATGTGTTTATCAGCCACCACGGCCCAGACCTTAAAAACACCTTTGCCAGCCACGCCTACCATCGCCTTGTTTCTCATGGATTGTGACCATTTTTCGATAGGGAAGAATTGCGGGAGGGAGAGTGGTTACATCCTCAAATTGAAGGCGCCATCAGAACCGCCCCTGCTCATATCATCATCTTCTCTCCTCGATATGCCGAGTCGAAGTGGTGTCTCCATGAGCTTTCTCTTATATGCAAGTCTAGGGCTACTATAATCCCAATCTTTTATAATGTGAAACCTTCTGAGCTTAGATGGATAGGGCGGTATGTTCAAGCCCTAACTGTGCATGAGCAGAAGGGCAGATATGACCCTGGAACCCTTGAAGATTGGAGAAAAGTTCTCAAAGACGTCTCGAAGATAAGCGGTTTTGAACTCGAAACCTACAATAGGTTGGAACTTGGAAATCTTATCCCTATCTGCTCATATCATTAGTCTAACTAGTATTGATATACATCTAATGTTTTGTTGGCTATATTTTGAATTTACAGTGACAAGGGGAAGCTGTTGGATGATCTCGTGAAATGCATCCTTAAAAAGGTCAAAAAAACAAGTTTGGTTGTGGCAAGATATCCACCGGTCTTGAAGGGAAAGTAGTAGAGTTTGAAAAGATCCTGTCATTGCAAGAGGGGCAGAGTGGAAAAGTGAAGGTGATGGGAATTGTGGGCATGGGTGGAATAGGCAAGACAACACTAGCCAAAGAACTCTTCAATATAAAGAGTTCCAATTTTGGTGAGTCCTACTTCTTATTTGATGTTAGGGAGAATGCAAGTAGAAGGTCTCTAAATTCCTTGCAAACCAAACTAATAAAAGACTTAGTTCATATAGAGGTGCAGATAGATCACATTGATGAAGGCACAGAGGTGCTCAAAACCTCAAAACTTCTCCATATGCTTTAGTGGTTATAGATGATGTAGATCATGCAGATTAGTTGAATTCCTTTTTGCCATTAAAGGATGTCCTTCATTCTGATAGCCTAATTTTGGTTACATCTCGTTACAATGATGTCCTCATAAGCTCAGGATTAGTAGAATCGTCAATCTATAGATTGACTAGTCTCAATGAACAACACTCTCAACAACTCTTTTGCTCTTATGCCTTTTGCAATCCTCATTCGTCTTCAGGATTCAAAGATTTGGTAGATGAATTTTATAGGGCATGTGATGGAATGCCCTTGTCTTTGAAAGTCTTTGGCAGTTTTCTATGTGGAAGGAGGGACAAATCTTATTGGGAAGGGCTATTGAATAAACTTCACCAAATAAAACTTCCAAAAGAGATTCACCAAAGACTCAAACTCAGTTACAATGCACTAGAGGAAGAGGAAAAGCAAATATTCTTAGACATTTCTTGTTATTTCAATGGGGAAGACAAGGATATGATGATAAGAATATGGGATGGATTAGGATGCAACAGTTTGGTGGGCCTTGCAAATCTCCAGGAAAGGTGCCTCGTTGAGGTTGACACAGAAAATAATACCATAAAAATGCACAATCACCTGAGAGACCTGGGAAGACAAATTGCAAATGAGCCAAAGTCATGTGGAGTAATACCGCATCATGAATGGCATGTGATGAAGGAAATTCTTGAGTTGTGGCAGAAATATTCTGTAAGTGCTTGAATTATTCATACAACTTTATGGTTTCTTTATTCAGCAAAAGCAGAAAAGAGGAATCTTGTCGCTCTGTTTAATTTGTTTGTTGCTTGTTTTTAATGAATGAACAGGTAATAACTGAGGTGTGTGGAATTAGGATGATTCATCGCCTCAAAAAGTAAGAAGAACTGTTATTCGCCTCAGAAAGCACAAACAACTGTTCATCATGGTGTTAAGAGGTGTCACCGTATCGTTTCAATCTTGTTGCAACTAAAGGTGATGATTTAAAAAGCATATTGAGTAGGGTTGAGTTGCAAAATTTGATATGGCTATGCTGGAGTGAATGTCCGTACAATTGCCTACCTCCCTGGATTCTGATTCTAATGAAGAATGTAAGGGTCTTAGAAGTGAGTGGAAAGAAATTTGGTACGCTATGGCGAACAAAATCTCAGGTGAAAGTTAACGCTGGTTCCTTCGTTTGCATGTCTATTATTCTTATTATTTGCTGCTCTATTTTATGGGAGATTGTTGTTGCTATCGATATAGTAGTATAGGGTTGGGATATGGGGATGATAATATCTTATATTTGACTATTGCATTGCAGGCACCTCTAGAGTTGTGGGAATTGACTATTAATTGTCCTCATTATCCTCTTTTCGAGTTTCCAAAGTCCATTAGTCAGCTGAAGCACATAGAAAATATTGTGGTGCACTCTACCATTGGCCTCAAATTGTTACCAAAAGAATTTTGTGATTTTCACTCCCTGAAATACCTCGATCTCTCTAGTTCCCAAAGCTTGCAAATGCTTCCAGATTCCTTTGGGTGCTTAACAAATCTCCAACACCTTAATCTCTCTCACACTAGATTGCAAATGCTTCTAGATTCCTTTGGTTGCTTAACAAATCTCCAAAACCTTAATCTCTCTCACACTAGATTGCAAATGCTTCAAGATTCCTTTGGGTGCTTAACAAATCTCCAACACCTTAATCTCTCTCACACTAGATTGCAAATTCTTCCAGATTCCTTTCGTTGCTTAACAAATCTCATGCACCTTGATCTCCATTCTTCCTCTCATTTGAAAATGTTGCCAAATTCTTTGGGAAATTAATTCACCTTAAATATCTGAATCTCCAGAAACTCCAGGGGTGCAGAGAGTTTACCATATCGTATGAAACATTTACAAATGTTCGTTTGAATTTGAGATGTCATCGTATGGAAATGTTTCATTGGCATGTTACACATCAATAGTCCCTGGAAGGATTACATATGGGGGTACAAGTTTACAAGAATTGCCTGAGGATATCATAACCTTAGGAATTTTGAAGTATTTTATGTGGGAAGCGATTGCTTGAAAGAATTGCCATGTTTGTTGGGTCACCTGAGCAGATTGAAGCACTTGGAGTTCTATGGATGCAAAGAACTGAAATCTTTTCCCGATTCGTTGGGACTGCTGACTTAGCTGTCAAAGTTGAAAATAGAAGAATGTGGAATAGAGTCCTTACCGACAGAAATGGAGAAATTGAGAAACCTGGTAAAGTTAACAGTAAAATCCTGTCTAATACGTGAGCTAGCATTGAAAATGGGGGTGGAAGGAGCACTGTCTCGACTGGAATATTTACAGTTGCAGAGAACATAAATATCGAAGATATCTTTGGTTGAGGGTGTTTTTCCCAACCTTAAACATCTCAAAGTCTATGGTTGCAATGATCTGGAGGAGGTTGGAGCACTGCCACTGACAATCATTGATCCAAAATGGATCTTGGATAGACTTCTAAGTCTAAAGTGTTCCTCATAGAGGAAAATGAAAGTCCAAGGATACTCTTGGAAATAGTCCCATTACAGAGATCTTTTCATTCTGAATCTACTGCAACTTGAATGGGCTAAAATGGACTTTGGATGATGAAGTTATTGCAAAAAGAAGCTTGCCTTTGTTCCTTTGAAAAGGAGGCAAATTCTTCCAAAAATGGCATAAAAGGCCTTATAAAGGAAAATCACATCAGAAGGGTTAAGCAGAGGACTTAAGGCAAGGGCAGAAGGAACCCCGTTCTGTGACCTCCAACTTATCGCATCGGAGGTAGGCCTTCGCCCGATATCGGGACCCCAGGCATAGCAACATGCGACTGGGTGATATGCAATATGCAATGGAGTGATTGCGATATCGGTGTTGGCGTATGCCATGGTATAAGGGAAGAATCCCTAGGCAATAGTGAATGCGATATGCCGATAGCAACTTACGATCTGAGCCGTCGTATTGGGAAAAGGGATCAACAGTCAGGATTTGATCAATGATTGGCGATCGATGATCCCTGATGCTGGGGCCAATGCGATTGCGATAAGCGATAAAGGGCCAGACTCGACGGGATTATAAATGCAATTTCATAAAATTTGAAATCCGATTTTTTGGGATTTCAATGTATTCTCGTGTATTGAGGTTCTTAGACCTCCCGCTTATGCGATGTGATATGCCGACTAAAGATGGACCCGATAGGGTTTATAAGGGAAATTATGTAATGTTTGAAGTCCGGATTTTGCACCCGATAATGTATTTTCGGTAAAACTCTATGTATTGGAATTTAGTTCCATTTTCGGGTTTTTCCTTAAGGAAGGCCTCGATTCTTTTGTAACTTCCCCTGATCATTGTACCATGTTACAAGTGGGCATTTTATAGACAATGATGCATTTGTAATGTAGAGAGAGCCACAGAGCCACAGAGCCAGATGGCCAGTCGAAGAGACAAGGAGCAGAAGAAGTCGCAAAGCCACAGAGGAATGATTACATGCAGAGAAACGGATGGGGAAGCCACAGAGCTAGAACGATGCCTCAAGAAAGCTAGAGAGCTGAATTGACGAGGTAATGGGAAGCGCAAGCAACTGAGGGAGTTTTTGAAGTTGCTTGGAGGTCGAGTGAAAAACTAGAGAGCTGAAAGTTGCTGAGACAGTCGCTTGGAGGTCAAGCGAATTGCTGATAGCTCATGGAGCCAGAGCCAAGAGCCAAGAGCCAAGAGCTAGAGCCAAGAGCCAGAGCTAGAGCCAAGAGCCAGAGCTAAGAGCGAGAGCCAAGAGCCAGAGCTAGGCCAAGAGCCAGAGCCGAGAGCCAGAGCAAGAGCAAGATCCAGAGCCAAGAGCCACCGCTAAGAGCCAGAGTGAGAGCCAGAGCCAGAGTAATGAGCCAGAGTCGAGAGCCAAAGAGAGATACAGAGCTAGAGCCAGAGCTAGAGCCATAGCCAGAAGCCTTTAGGTCCCCATTTTCAGATCAGGTGGTATCAAAGCCTGAGATTGATTCACCCCACCTTCAGGAAGGTGATATCAAAGCTGGTTATACCAGAGCAAGTGGTATCATGAAGCAGAATGCTTGATTGACATAGCCAAGGATTGCTTTTCTGAAAGGTGTTTGGGTAGTCAAGGATTGATTGTCCGATTGATTGTATGCTTGTTTGCAGACTGACTATTGTTTGAGTTTGTAGAGGTGAAGGGAAAGCTATTGATAGCTCCGTCTAGGAAGGACAAGAAGGAAGAAGGGCTGAAGGCATTATTCTTATCCCAAAGGTCCTTAAGGAAATCCTTGAAGCACAAGAGGTTTGTTGCAAAAGGTTGCTTGAATAAGCTCTTTGTTAATGTTGTTTGAAGTTCTTTTGTTCATTTGCATAATGAAAACTTCTACAAGTGGGTCCTCAAATTCCTCCTTCATCACAAGATTCTTTGATGGAGACATGAAGCAAGACTTGTTTGTCATGACAGACAAGGTGAGAGAAATGTATGAGGATGGAAGGAAGAGCAACATTCTTAGGGAGCATTTGAATTTCGTGGAGGAAGAGAAGCAGGTGCTTTCTGAAAAATTGCAGGAAATGGAGAGTCAACTTCATATTGCAAATATGAACCTGAAAAGGATGCATGAGCTAGAGACACAACTCTTTGTTGCCAAAGAAGCCTTATTCAAGTATCATCTTGAAGAAGAGGTAAACCATTCCAGTTTGTCTTCAAACTTTTCTAAGAATGATTATATTGGTTCTTTTGAAAAGCATACTAGAGTCATAGATTCCAAGCTAATGTCCAAGATGGGCTATGAGGGAAAAGGCTTGGGTAAACATGCACAAGGTATTGTTGAGCCAATAATGGTTGAGGAAATGCCTAAGTATTTGGGTCTTGGCTATGGACAGTCTTATGGAGGAAGTTCCAAAGCTGCCATGAAGGCCATTGAAACAGTCCCAAGAAGGAGTTTCATTTCAGGTCTTCTACCTCAAAAGTGTAAATATTGTATTCAAGAGGAATGCAATAGCTTGAAACATCATTTGCAGGATAGAGGTGTTTAGAAGCATACACTTGAACCAGGGAGTTGTGGAAACTCTGAAAGCCTTGAAGAGATTGATGGTTTTCCAAAGGGAGCCACTTCTTCATTTGATTCCCTCCTCATGAAGGCAATAAAGGTGAAAGAGAAAGGTATAAATCTGGTTCTAATCATATTCCTTTTGATTTTGCAAAGCATGATAAATTTCCACATAAGTATGGGAAAATAATTGCATGTTCCTTTTGTGGTTTGGATAACCATCATGTTTCTAGATGTTGGAAGAGGATAACCACATGCAGGAAACTTTTGAAGGAAAGGAAGCAAGAAGCCAAAGGTCAATTGGACAAGGCAAATCATGCTGTTAAGAGGATGCGCATGTGTTGCACTTACTGCCATAAGAAAGGACATCTTGCTGAAAAGTGTTGGACTCTGAATCCAACAATACTTCCACAAAAGTTGAAGAAGGTGGAAAGAGAAGATGGCAGGAATGGAAAGGAAGTTTCCATGATTGATGTGTTTCAGGATGATTCACATGTTGATGTTGAAGTGCAGACAGAGGTAGCACCTTTGAAATGGATTGGTAATAAATGGTTAGAGTTCTTATCCAATTAAGATTGCATGTCTATTGATGCATCTATTTGCATTTCTTTGTTAATGGAATGCAAGTTGAAGGCTTTTATCAAGAAGGTGAATGGAAAAAGTTGAGTATGAGACTCACTTTATTGCTGCAACATTATATTTCATTTCAAATTTGAAATTACAATGTGCT
Source organism: Pinus tabuliformis (assembly GCA_031772625.1). NCBI lineage: Eukaryota > Viridiplantae > Streptophyta > Pinopsida > Pinales > Pinaceae > Pinus > Pinus tabuliformis. Next base: position 1,221,104,753 of record CM062804.1, on the reverse strand, counting down.
GAAGCGAAAGTTGAAAGATGAAATGCATGCTTGAGCTTGAGGTGCATGAACACATGGATGCTGATGATTTCCTTATTTTCAAACATGTGCGTGATTAACTTGAAGGGCTGATTGCTTTGTTGTAACATGCATGTAATGTTGACTTGGTAAAAGTTAACTTGGTCTCCAAGATGGAGATAATGATGAAGTGCTTCATCTTTTGAAAAAGAGTCCTAATGGTCTTTTTCTACATGCTTGACTTGAAGGGTCATTTGTTTCAAAGGAATGTTTTGTGGGCTTGTTATCTAGTCCATCATTTGTATGTAGATCTAAGACATGGAGGTGTTCACAAGCTGTGAAATCTATTTCTTTTGTTGAAGCAAGAGTTTAGGCCATCCAGTTGTTGTCTGTATTTTTGTTGTTGTTAACAGTTGTTGTTGACAACTTGTCAAACAGGTACAAATGAGAATTTTGTGAAGCAGATGTACTTCACATTTGTTTGAGCCACATTAGATCAATGATCAAGGCAAAGAAGTTCAAACTACCTTTTGCAACCTTCTCAACAGGAGTTTTACATGAAGTCAGGAGGAAGACAACTCTTCCCAGGAGGACCAACACATCCAGGAAGGAAAGTGGTCAAAGGCTTTGGTTCAGAGGCATTATGCAAAGGCAAGTGTATGGGGGCTGAAAGAAGAGGGTGAGGTACTCTCATTTACTGTTTAGATTAGTATATCAGTCTTTTGGAGACCAAAAGTTATTTTAATGGGTAGGCGTGATCCAAAATGGATCTTGGATAGACTTCTAAGTCTAAAATGTTCCTCACAGAGGAAAATGAAAGTCCAAGGATGCTCCTAGAAATAGTCCCATTGCAGAAATCTTTTCATTCTGAATCTACTGCAACTTGAATGGGCTAAAATGGACTTCAGATGATGAAGTTATCGCAAAAAGAAGCTTGCCTTTGTTCCTTTGAAAAGGAGGCAAATTCTTCCAAAAATGGCATAAAAGGCCTTATAAAGGAAAATCACATCGGAAGGGTTAAGCGGAGGACTTAAGGCAAGGGCGGAAGGAACCCCCGACTGTGACCTCTGACTTATCGCATCGGAGGTAGGCCTTCGCCTGATATTGGGACCCCAGGCATAGTGACATGTGACTGGGTGATATGCGATATGCGATGGAGCGATTGCGATATCAACGTTGGTGGATCGGCATCAGCATATGCCATGGTATAAAGGAAGAACCCCTAGGCCATAGCGAATGCGATATGCTGATAGCTATGTGCGATCTTAGCTGTCAGATCAGGAAAAGGGATTAACGGTCAGGATTTGATCGGTGATCCCCAATGCTGGGGCCAATGCGACTGCGATAAGCGATAAAGGGTCGGGCTTGACAGGATTATATATCCGATTGCATGAAATTTGAAATATGGTTTTTCGAGATTTCAATGTATTCCCGTGTATTAAGGTTTTTAGACCTCCTGCCTATGCTATGCGATATGCCTACTAAAGGCGGACCCAATAGGGTTTATAAGGTTGATTCTATAATGTTTGAAGTCCAGATTTTGAACCTAATAATGTATTTCCAGTAAAACTCTGTGTATTGGAATTTTGTTCCATTTTTGTGTTTTTCCTGAAGGAAGGCATCGATTCCTTTGTAACTACCCCTGATCGTTGTACCATGCTGCAAGTGGATGTTTTATAGACAATAATGCATTTGTAATGTAGAGAGAGCCACAAAGCCACAGAGCTAGATGGCTAATCGAAGAGACAAGGAGCATAAGAAACTGCAGATCCACAGAGGAATGATTACACACAGAGAAATGGCTAGGGAAGCCGCATATCTGGAAGGATGCCTCAAGAAATCGAGAGAGCTCAATTGATGAAGTAGCAGGAAGCACATGTAGCTGAGGGAGTTTTTGGAGTCACTTGGAGGTCAAGAAAAAAACTAAAGAGCTAAAAGTTGCTAAGGCAACCGCTTGGAGGTTGAGCGAATTGTTGATAGCTCATAGAGATAGAGCCAAGAGCTGAGAGCCAAGAGCCAAAGCCAACAGCCAAGAGCTAGAGCCAAGAGCCAGAGCCAGAGCCAAGAGCCAAAGTTGAGAGCCAGAGCAAGAACCAGAGCCAGAGCTAAGAGCCAGAGTCGAGAGCCAGAGCTAGAGCCAGAGCTAGAGCCACGAGCTAGAGTCGAGAGTCAGAGCTAGAGCCAGAGCTAGAGCCAGAGCCAGAGCCAGAGCCAAGAGCTAGAGCCAGAGCCAGAGCCATAAATTCTGAGAGCTTTAGAGCCAGGGATAAGATGGTGTTATAAGCCCATTGTGTTCTGTGTAAACCAGTGGAGTTGAGCGTGGAGCTTGTAAAAGAACTTATGCCATAATCCCAAACGGCCTAGTTGAGTTAACTAGAGCTCACGGAGATGTAGCCCAAGAGTTTTGGGTGAAATCCTAATTATATTGATGTCTTATGTGTTTTTTATTTGCTACATTGTTTTATTGTTACATGTATTCACATATCAGCATAAACAACAGAACTTAAGGCATTTGAATAGTTTAAAAGTAAACATAAGCATACACCTATTTTCAAGCTCATTATTAATTCTGCAATTGGTTAATCATAAGGTCTTGGGAATATTTAAGCTTTGGAAGTGGGAGAGGTTCTTGTAAGCTTGAAAAGAAACCTTTAGGTCCCCATTTTCAGATCACTCATAAGGATTTCATCGGATCGTTGTGATAAGGTGAGGGAAATGGAAGGGATTTATAATCTTACAAACCTTCAAGAACTATGGATCTAGTGGTGTAAAGAGTGGGAGGAGCTGCCGACTTTGGAAAGGTTAATATCTTTGAAGACGATCTCTTTGAGGGCTTGTGATAAGGTGACGAAAATGGAAGGGCTTCATAATCTTACAAAACCCTAAAAAACTAGAGATTTGGGGGTTTAAAGAGTTGGAGGAGCTACCCTTTCTTGAAAGGTTAATATCATTGAAGATGATCTCTTTGAGCGGTTTTGATAAAGTGGGGAAAATGGAAGGGCTTCACAATCTTACAAACCTTCGAGAACTACACATCTGGGATTGTAAAGAGTTGGAGGAGCTGCCATGTCTTGAAAGCTTAATATCTTTGAAGACGATCATGGTTGATATGTGTTGTAAGTTAAAAAGAATAGAGGGCCTGGGGCAGCTGACACAGCTTGAAGAGTGTACCATGGTTGTATACGATGCACTAGAAGAGATTGATTTTGAGATTGTTGATGAGTACTGGAACTATGCAATCTGCAGAAAGTACCTTAGCATCTCAGACAACCACAGAGACATCAGATGCTCACTTGAAGTACACCGTGGCTTTATGTGATGCACCAGCACCAGCAGCTCGCTTGAAGTACATTGTGTCTTTATGCGATGCACCAGTGGTGATTGGTGATGAGTACTGGAAATGTGCATTCCTAGAGAGCAGCATCTATGTTGAAGTCTCAGAGACAGATAATTATTGTAACTTGTTTCTTTTTAAGTTTTTAACGTAGAAAATGCTTTATCACGAATTATTTTTCGTATTTTTTATTTTAAATTAAAAAAAATAAAAAATAAAATAATGAACCGTAGATGGAATGGTATTTTAAATGTCATGTAGTGTTTTCTGCTTCATTCATAATACTTTTAATTTAATTTATGATGATTATCCTATTTCTATTTATATAGATGATTTCATAATTCACATTAAATTTATTATTAATTAATATTGTTATTTTTTATACTCAATAATATATTTGATTTCTTATTAACTTTTTTTTTTAATATATTATATTATGAAAACTGTCAATCTACAAAAAAGAAATTATCTTATTTTTATTTCCATAGATAATTTAATAATTCATATTAAATTTATTATTTTTTAAATTTAATAATATATTTTATTTCTTATTAAAATTTATTTTTATTTTAAATATATTAGATGATGATGATTAACTTCTACAAACACCAATGTGGTATGTTGGATCTTAAGAAAGTAAGAAATTAATTTATAATCTTTAATATTTTATTTCTATAATAAAAAGGAAGGGGAATAAAGTTTCTAAATCACAATAGTTTCGTTTAATAAGTTGAGAAGGTTGGTAGCGTGACAAATTTTTGGAAATGAGAACAAATGGGAGTAACAACCTTGTAATAAAAAATAATGTGCTTTTCATCTTTAACCCTTTTAGTATAAAAAATCTGACAAATTCTTTCATCCCAAGGTCTCATGGGAAAATAGCAACACCTGGTTTCACTTCGAAGCTCATAAGAATTGGTTCTTATCTTCGCAATATTCATTTTCTTATTAGGATCGGTAAAGACAAACATAATTCTAGTTAGTAAGACTGGGGTTCATTACGTCTTTATAATATCTCAACTTCCTTTTCCCCTCTAGCTCCTCATCATCCCACAACTTATCCTTAAATTTAGAAGTAATAGTATTTTTAATATTATCCTTATTCTCCAAGATGATGTCCTCCTTTATTCGACAATGGTCGAGCCAAACCTGGATATCCTTGTGCCATTCTCGCTTGAGCTTGAGGTGGGGGTTTTGACTAGAGTTAGAAACAATTTTGGGGAACTTCTTAGCTTCCATGTTGTAAAACTTCTTCTTATACAACATATACCTAAACATAGCCATGTTTTTAATGGGGGAAAGGCTAGCTTCAATGAAGAGGATAGGATATGGAGTATTTCCTTTAATCTTAAGGTTGTAGGCTATAAATTTCTCAATTCAATCTTCCTTCATGATTCTCTAGATATACTACAACCCCAAACTTCACAACCATATAAAATAATAGGGCTGAAATGAGTCTCAAAGAAGAGTTAGTTTTTACTCCAAACATAAAGGTCAATCGACTTACAATTGTTTTTAAGCTCATAATAATTTTCCATCCTCTAATAATCTTTTTCTCGATGTTATAATTCCAGTTCAGTTGATGATTAATGTCAATACCTAAATATTTGTATGAAGAAAACTTATTCGAGTAATTGCTATCGTAAATGAAATTATCATGATTGATCTTTCTGGGTTTAATTATCATGATTTTAGTCTTGTTTGTATTAATAGTCATACCCATCTTCAAGGAAAGTTTTAAGGATGGAAATTTATTTTAAAGTTTAGAAACCTTGGCGAATCTCACTAGTAAAACTATTCAAGTTTCTAATAAATTATATAATCTCTATATAAAATTTTGGCAATTTTTAAGGTAAAATGATTTTATACTATAAAATTTGGACGAATACTTTTTTAGAAAAAATGGAAATTAACGAATCTTCTTTTTGGAAAAAAACATGGAAAATTAGCCACTTGCGAATATTAGCCCCCAAAATTTTCCCTGCCCATCTTGTAGCAATGATCATGGAGGATTTTATGTTGCTTATCGAGATCATGATGACTTCTGCTAGGAGGATGATATCATCAACATAAAGGAGAAGAGTAATGACCATACTCACAAGCTTGGGGACATTGCACCCCGTAGCTTCCAAAAATTCTTCTAGCTTATCAATGTAAATGCCATGGGTATGGGATAGGGGGCACCCTTGCATAACGTTGATATTACATTTAATTTGTTTAGACCAACCCTTGGCGGTCTTAAGCTTAGAGACAACATTGTCGTATAGCCAAATCACAACAGCCCTCAACTCAAGAGGAACCATTATCTATTCGAATCTTTACCATATCTTATCCCGAGGAACTCTGTTGAAACTTTTCGAAAGTTAACAAAACAATGATGATAAGACTATATTTTTATTTGAAAATAATTTATAATTTTATGCAATTTTGCATATATATAAACAATTCTCTGAACTAATATTTTCTATGACTACATTAGTTCATTTATTCATATTAATTTATTTTTTTAATAAAATATTATTTTACACATTATTTTAGTTTTTCTTTTCTTTTTTCTTATAATAATACAAAAAAATCATAATTCAAAACATAAAAAATTATTAACATTATTAGAAAAAAGAAAAAAAAGAAACAAGAAGTAATATAGATAGGTCTGTCATATTTTCATATAAAACAAAACTCTACACAATCAATTAAAGAAGTGGGATAACTACATAGCAACATAGTCCCTGCCTCTTTTGGTAGTTATCGGTATGCTAGCATGACTGAGTAAGTGTAGTGTCTACGTTTTGTCCTTACTTGAAAATGGATTTTTTACATGGTGCACCTCTTGTTTCCACAATCTACTATGACAAATATTGATTGCAGAGCCCTCTACACCACCTTCATTTGTTTACAACTAGTAATTATTACATAATGCTTTACGGTAAATGCTATTAAGCACTCAAAAGATGTCTTGGTCACATGTCGATTTGCCCAATAAATGTCAAAAAAATTTACTTTTACTGCTATGGGAGATTTTAATCATAGGATTAAGCCTTAATTAATTGTTTGATATGCATTAATCCACGTTGTGGGAGGTTGATTGAGTTTATGTGTCATTTTTCCAAATCATTGTCGCAAAACAGTAAAATATGTGTGTCAACTAATGTGAAAATTGACAGTTTACACTTTTTAATTAACCCGAGTTAGCAGTAGCCATTGTGGAAAGCATAGTGTGCAGAGTGATGACATATCACTCCAAAATAAGGAAACATGGTAGTTGCAATACGTGATTTATGCATGTTGATATGGCCAAAATAGGTAACATGTGGTAATACAAATCTTGAGGTGTCGGGTGGAGTATAGTACCCACAGTAGGTAGGCTTAGTGATTCGTTTCTCGATGCAAATTCATAGTGTATCATTTAGAATTGGTGGGGAGCATGGCCTAATAGAAGTTGTGAGATGAGGATCTTTATGTCATTTAACATAAGCATTAATGCTAGTCCTTTTCCAATTAACACATGTCACTGTGTGTTCTATATCATTTGTCCATGTTAGCAGCTAGAACAACTCATCATAGAGTGCTAAATTCAAGGATTAACAGAAAAAATAAATGTCTTATGTTATATAACGAAAGTGACTTCCTATCATGGCACAACATTAATGTTAATCTTACAATTAAAGAATTAATCCATGCATTTTAAGTATTAACATCAGTAATTAAGGGTAATCAAATTTATTATGGTTAATGTGTATATTGGAGGTCATTTCACATTTAAATGGAATTAACCGTCACATTTTTTCAACGAAGAGTCAGGTGTTAGACATATTTTCAGACCTTAATGGAAAGTCATAAACATTTGTACCAGAGTAATGGTGAAATGATAATGTATTTATGGCTTAAGCAAATGAAACCTTATTAAATTTTGATAATGATTCTTTTTTATTCATGTTGCATAGTTCTCGCATTGTTGCATTGTTTAGGCCAAAGACACAGAAAGATCTAGGCTAAATAAGCTCAAAGACACAAAAGATACAAAGAATACCAAACCAATGAAAGTCATTTTAATGTTATTGTTGTATTGAAAGCAACAATTGGTAGTAAGAAGAAATTTTAGTGGGTTCTTCTCATTTAAATGCTCTCCAAGTCAAAATAAATGAGAGAACACAAGCTAATGAAATGTGCACTCTTGTTCAGAATCCAAAATTGAAATGGAAGATGAAGCCCAACTATTATTGTTTCAGTGCTACAAGAAGAAGCATTGGACAACCTACATCAAGAAATAAATCGACAATCATTATGACACCAAAGGCCCAAGTTCAACACACAAAAGGGTATGAAATAAAAATTTCAATCGAGAATTGAGAGAAACTCATAGCTTATAGATGTACACTTTATGGCAAGAGCATTTAAGGTACTCCATCTTATCTGCTTAGTCATCAACTTATTGTGAATGAGGATGACAAAGAAGCTGAGATACCTCTATAATGAAATAGGAAAAAAGGTATGTGACTATGATTATAGCTTATCCAATACTCAAAGCTAGCAATAATAAAAGGTAACACATTATGGAATGGGGTGACAATAGCTCCAATTTTTTTTCAAGAAATATGTAAGTATGTCTAAAGTAAAAGTTTTAATCTCATATTTTTGTTTACTTAGCTCATATATATAAGTTAATGTTTAGAGAGAAATAAAAGAACAAATGCCCATATGAGAAAAGATGTCAGAAGCAAGGGAATAAAGGTGGTCACCTTAGGAAGACTGTCTTAAATCTACTTGAAAATACTTAATTAAATCATAAATTCTTTCGTCAACAATTAAGCACTCGGTGGAAACCAATGTTCAAAAAGTGTCATCTATCACAAGCGATCCATATAGACATAAAAAATAATTTAACTAAAAGGATGATGCCAAAATCAATATGTAGTTGCATAAAATATTTAATTTACTTTCATTATGTGGAACTAGTTAAAGGATAAAGGATATGCTAAAAAGGATTACAATTTTCTAAGAAGAAGGCTTTGCCTTGTTATAAAGCGAAATTTTAAAATTATGAGGACTACACGAGCTAATGATCAAATTCTCTATCTGGTACACCATCTATTTACAAAGAATTACATGAGATGTAGTAAATGTTGAATAGTGTAGCAAGAAAGTCTTAATTTGAATTTGCCTTAGTCAAATTGACAAAATTCGAATTTCCACATCAACAAACAACTTGGAGGCAGTTAACTTGTGTGACATGGCTCTTGCCACTCAATTAGCTCAGTAAATTCAAGATAGAGGGCTTGGAGCTCAGTTAAGCATGTGTGATTGCTAAATTTTAGAAATCAAATTCAGTTTTATCTAGTTGAGTTCAGTTAAACTAGTTATAACAGTTGGAGGAACTAGTGGAAGGTTAGTTGTGCAATGGGACAAAAGTCTAACTCAGTGATCATCTAGTTAACTGATCAATCAGCCTAAAATAACTATTGCATGAAGAGAATTCGAGTTCCCATCTATGGTGGAGATTCCAAGGCGGTGTAACCAACAGTTATAAACTATTTTGAGTGTACATGTGTTGCGTGGAGTTAGATGATCAAACCTTGGGAATTGCACAATCAATTGGAGGAAAATTACTAAACAATAGGGGTTAATTATCTAGGATTTGTGCACGGAAATAGAGGCTGAAGCAAAGGCAAAAATTGACTGTCTAGATGAAAGCTTCTCATTAAGCATAGAGATAGGTTATTCACTTGCAGTTTGAGATCATATAGAGATAGAAATTGTAATAACCCTCTATTCATTTGATTAATAAAAAGTGACTTGAGGGGTTTTTCCCAGTTGGGTTCCTCCACAATAAAAATATTGTGCACGTGTGTTATTTATTAATGTTTTTGATTGTTGTTCTAAATTGTGAATTTAATTCCACAGAGCAATAGAGTAGAATTTCATCTCTTGATTTAGATTAAAATTTCTCGAGAAGTTGCAATTATATCACAAAGTTTCTACATGGTATCAGAGCAGGATTCACATTAGAACAAGAATTTCAAAGTTGTTTCTCAAGAGGTTTGAATTTGCAGCTTCAATGTAGCATGATCTCTTCAAAGTTGGGAGAATGGACTTCAATGGACTGAGACTAGAGTATGCCTTAGAAGGAAAATTTAATTTCATTGCATGGAAGGATCGCATGGAGGCAGTGCTTGATGACAATGGATTGGTAGAATATATCAAGACAGATGTTGCAAAATTGGCCAAATCGGAAGCCCAAAACCTATCCCAATGGAATAAATATGTAGCTAAGGCAAGGAGAATAATCTTGGAGGGAGTGCAAGGCTACATTGTCTCAAATATCCATGGGAGAGAAACTCCTTTCGCAATGTGGAAGGAAATGGAAGAGATGTTCGAGAATAATAGTGATCATAGAAAACTGGACCTCAAAGACAAACTTCGAAACATCAAGATGCAAAATAATGATACTATTCCCCAGTATCTCACCATATTTACACAAGTTCAGGACAAGCTTGGTGGGGTTGGTGTGAATATTGCAGAAGATGACCTAGTGAGCCTAGATCTTCTAGGCCTTCACAAAAGATGGCATAGCTACAAGGAATTGGTGAACGGGAGGGATAGATTATCGAATTAGGAACACTTGTGGTCCGATTTGGTACAAGAAGAGATTAGGAAAAATACCAAAGATGGAAGTTCATCCAAGGGTGAGGATGAAGAAAATTTTGCATTGGTTGGAAAGGGAAAGAAGGGAAAAGGGAATAAATCTAAAAACAAACAAGAATCCAACCAAGGGGGAAAGAAGAAATACTTGTCCAAAATAAAATGCTTCAATTTTCATGAATTTGGGCACTATGCTACGAAGTTTCCACATAAAAAGTCTAGCAAGAAGAACTCAACAGGACCAGTGGTTGAAGCTTTGGCCTCATAGTTTGAGCTTGACTTCACCCTTATCATATGCATGGATAGCATTGTGATGGGGAGTGTGTGGTACTTGGAATCCGGTGCCTTGTTCCAAATGACATGGTGTAGAGAGTTTTTCAGTGACCTAGAGGAGAAAAATCTCCATATTCATATTAAGCTTGGGGATGATGAAAGGTATAGTGCTATTGATATTGGTATATTAACATTTAACAGGGAATAGTAATCCCCTCTTAACCTCAAATATATCATGGTTGTTACAGGCCTAAAAAAGAATCTCATAGTTTTAATAGTTTTGGAAGACCATGGTTATGATGTGATCTTCAGCAAAGGGAAAGCAGACTTGAGACACATAGCCACTGAACAGGTGAAGAAGATTGAAGTTCATGTGAAGAATCTTTATACACTTGATGTGGAATATTTTGTTAAATTTAGAAGTAAGGTAGAGAAAGTGAAAATTCACGATGTTGGTGATCTTTGGCACAAGATATTGGGAAATTTGCATCACAATGCCTTAAAGATTATGTAGCAAATAACCACTAGCCTCCCTATAGAAGAATTTGAGCAATAGGATTTCTGCAAATGTTATACCTTGGGGAAGTATGTAAAATCTACATTCCATGATCGAGAATGTTTGTGGACCTTTCTCGACAGCCTCCATTACCAGACATAAATATTTTGTTATTTTTATTGATGGTTTCTCAAGCAAGTGTTGGATATTTTCATGTGAAAGAAGGATGATACATTCTCAAAGTTTGCAGAATTCAAGGCGCTAGTTGAGAAAGAGAACAACAAGAAGATGAAGGCTCTCAGGAGTGATAATGGAGGTGAGTATGTTTCGAATGAATTCAAAGATTTCGATGCAAAATAAGGCATTCAAAGAGAGCTGACAACACCCAAAAACCCACAGAAAAATGTGGTAGTTGAGAGAAAGAACCGTAGCATTATTGGAGAAAAGAGAATTATGCTACATGACTGAGGCCTACCACTGCATTTCTGTGCATAGACATGTAACACAATAGTCTACTTTCAGAACCAAAGTCATCATCGGATTCTTGGTATGATTACAACAAAGGAGGCTTTATCAGGGAGAAAGTCAGTTGCGTCTCACTCTAGGATTTTTTGAGCCTCTATTTACTGCAAGGTCTCCAAAGATTCAAGGAAGAAGCTTGAGCCAACAACAAAGTTGGGATTTTTTATGTGTTAGACAAAAAATCCACACAACTTCTAGGTGCACTTACCTTCCTTCAGAATGATAGTTGTGCAAAGGGATGTAAAGTTTGATGAGGAGAAATCGATGTAGTGCTTTCTTAAGAGGTAGCTTCAGATCCCATAAGAAGAGGAGATTTTAGCTCCAAAGGATCAGCCTTAGGAAGTTGTGAAGCAACCAACAATAGAGGAGGAGAGAGTCTCCACTCAAGCAAAATAATCCGGAGAAGAAAGAAAAAGAACCAGGGAATTTGATAGATTGGAGTAGGATGCGAGGGAGAATGTGGGAGCTCATCCAAACTTGGGCAGGAGAATGAGGTCACCTTAGAGGTAGACTCGCTACATGGCTCTAATGACTGAGCTTGTAGATACTGAGCCATCCTCTTTCAAGGAAGCCATTAAGAAACCTGTTTGGCTTTATGCAATGGTAGAAGAATATGAATCCATTTTAAAGAACATTGTTTGGGAAGTGGTCCCAAGACAAGCAGATAAATTAGTTGTGGGTTCAAGATGGATATTCAAGGTTAAGAATGTAGTAGAAGGAAGCATAGAGAATTATAAGGCCAAATTTGTTACCAAAGGATTCTCTCAAGTTGAGGGAATTGACTATGAGGAATCCTTTTCTCTCGTAGCAAGGTATTCATCCATTAGATCATTTTTTGCACTAGCTATGCAGATGGAATGGAAGATCCACCAAATGGATGTAAAAGAAACATTTATCAATGGTGTTATTGAGGAGGAGTTGTACATAGAGACTAGAAGGTTTTGAGACATTTGATCAGGAGCCTCATGTGTGCAGACTCAAGTGAGCATTGTACGGTCTCAAATAGGCACCATGAGGTCGGTACACCATGATCGACAATTATCTCACTGGTTTGGGCTTTACCAAAAGTGAAGCGGATGCAAACCTTTATCATATTTTAGTAGAAGGTAATTGTTTATCATTGTTTTATATGTTGATGATTTAATATTAATAGGTGATGAGTAGTTGATTAGTGATTGCAAGGAGGACCTTGCAAGGGAATTTGAGATGAAGGACATGGGTCTTGTTACCCACCATTTTGTGCGTGATATCCCTAGAATGTTTTTTTTTCTAGAATATGGTCCTCAGTCGGAAGCCAACAACCCCTTATAACCACCAGCTAGCTCGTTGTGCCACTCCTCTGCCACCTGAGCCAACCATATGGTCCCTCACCCATCTGTCATGATCGTATGTTTGAAGGTGGTCCTCCCAAACCTAAAGGTACACCTTGTCATTTGGTAAGTCAGTATTGTGGTTTACTTATCATGGAAACTTTTGGGCATGGATTAATGGGGGGATTCAGTGGAAAGTGTGGGCTAGGTCTATGCTCTTGTCCCCTAGACCTATTTTGGATGTTAACCATGGACTCTAGTCTCGTGGGATCTCTTTTACTGACCTTTGGGATTTAGGGATGATACTTCATGGGAAACCCTAATTTGGTAGCATGGTCATGCTCCCTCATCCACATATATCACTCCCCTTTCACTCATTATGTGAGATTATTATTGTTATCGATACAAAATAAAATAATGAACTGTAGATTGAATGGTATTTTAAATGTCATGTAGTGTTTTCTGCTTCATTCATAATACTTTCAATTTAATTTATGAAAAAATGTTAAGCTATAAAACATCATCCTATTTATATTTGTATAGATGATTTCATAATTCACATTAAATTTATTATTAATTAATATTGTTATTTTTTAAATTCAATAATATATTTGATTTCTTATTAAAAATTATTTTTTATTTTAGATATATTATATTATTAGCCCCACAGGGTAGGTGAGTTGGTAATTGCACGGCGGTGTAGTTCGTCTGTAAAGCAGACTCCGCATTTGAGGTCACGAGTTCAATCCCTAGACTTACCTTGGTGATGCATTATAGCGGGTAGGCGCGAAGCCCAGGGGTTATAGTGGTGGTGGCCAGAATCGACCCCGTGTCACGCGAGTTGCGAGGCTGTCCCAGTTGCCGATTCCTCTGTAATCATACATACATACATACATACATACATACATACATACATATATATATATATCTATATATATATATATATATATTATGAAAGAATATTAATCTATAAGAAAATATTATTTTTGTTTGAGTACAAAATTTCATAATTCACATTAAATTTATTATTAATTAAATTTATTATTTTTTAAATTTAGTAATATATTTTATTTCTTATTAATTTTTTTTTATTAATATTATTATTTTTTAAATTTAATAATATACTTTATTTCTTATTAACATTTTTTTTTTTTATTTTTAAATATATTATATGATGATGATTAACTTCTACAAAGACCAATGTGGTCTGCTGGATCTTAAGAAAGTAAGAGATTAATTCATAATTTTTAATATTTTATTTCTATAATAAAAAAGAAGGGGAATAAACGTTCCTAAATCACAATAGTTTTTCTTAACAATTCGAGAAGCTTGGTAGTATGACAAATGTTTTAGAAATGGGAATAAATGTGAGTAAGAACCCGGTAATCCAAGAGAAAGTGATTTTCACCTTCAACCCTCCTAGTATAAAAAGGTGACAAATTCGTTCATCCCAAACTGTTATGGGAATAGACCAACACCTAGTTTCATTTTGAATCACATGAGAATTGTTTCTTATCTTCACAATGTTCATTTTCTTATTAGGATTGGCCAATGCAAACATAATTCTAGTTATTGAGAGAGGGGTTGATTATCTCCTTATAATATATCAACTTCCTTTTCCCCTCTATCTCCTTACCATCCCACAACTTATCCTTAAATTTGGAAGTAATAGTATTTTTAATATTATCCTTATTCTCCAAGATGATGTCATCCTTTATCTGAAAATGATGAAGCCAAGCCTAGACATCCTTGTGCCAATCTCGCTGGAGCTAGAGGTTGGGGTTTTGACTACATTTAGAAGAAATTTTTGGGAACTTCCGGGCTTCCATGTTGCAAAACTTCTTATTATACAACAAATACCTAAACATAGCCATGTTTTCAATGCGGAAAAGGCCAACTTTAGTTGAGAGGATAAGATACGGAGTATCCCCTTTAATTTTAATGTTGTAGGTTATAAATTTCTTAATTCAATCTTCCTTCATGATTCTCTAAATATACTACAACCCCAAACCTCACTACCATATAAAATAATAGAGCTGACAAGAGTCTCAAAGAGGAGTTATTTTTTACTCCAAACCTAAAGGTCAATCAACTTACAATTGTTTTCAAGCTCATAATAAGTTTTCCATCCTCCAATAATCTTTTTCTTAATGTTATAATTCCAATTGAGTTGATGATTAATGTCAATACCTAAATATTTGTAAGAAGAAAACTTATCCAAGTAATTGTTCTCATAAATGAAATTATCATGATTGATCTTTTTGGATTTAATTATCATGACTTTAGTCTTGTTCGTATTAAGGGTCATACCCATCCTTGAGCAATGATCATGGAAGATTTTATGTTTCTTGTCGAGATCATGATGGCTTCTGGCTAGGAGGAAGATATCATCAACATTAAGGAGAAGAGTAATGACCATACTAGCAAGCTTGGGGCCATTGCATCCTGTAGCTTCCAAACACTCTTATAGCTTATCAATGTAAATGCTAAAAAGGGTATGGGATAAAGGGAAGATTTTTATAATGTTGATATTACCTTTAATTTCTTTAGACCAACCCTTGGTGGTCTTAAGCTTAGCGACAAAATTCTCGTATAGCCAAATCACAACAATCCTCAACTCGAGAGAAATCATTATCTATTCGAGTCTTTACCATAGCTTATCTCGAGGAACTTTGTCGAAAGATTTTCGAAAATCAACAAAACAATGATGATAATAGCATATTTTTATTTGAAAATAATATATAATTTTATGCCATATATATATATATATATATATATATATATATATATATATATATATATATATATATATATATATATATCTATATATATATATATATATATATATATATATCTATATATATATATATATATATATATATATATATATATATATCTAAACAATTCTCCGAGCTGATATTTTGTATGACCACATTAGTTCATTTATTCATATTATTTGATTTTTTAATAGAATATTATTTTACACGTTATTTTAGTTTTTCTTTTCTTTTATATTATAATAATAATAAAAAAGAATTCATAACTCAAAACATAAAAAAATATTAACATTATGTTGTAGCGGCTACAACCACCCTCCAAAATTTTGCCTTATCTTCGTGGAGCCTCCTTACCAACCATCCTTAGCAACATGTCTTGCACTATCTAGGTACATATGCTTCAGTTGAGTTTCAATGGCTTATCAACTTGTGTTTGCTAGCTTGTTTTCCTTCCACCCACAAGGTGACATCCCGAAACTTGGTCATTTTCTGGTTGTTGTGCTCACTTGGGAAATTGCGCAGATCTAGAGGGGAATTAACCTTATTCTCAAGAATTGTGCAGAACTTCAAGGCAGCTTTCTACTCTCCAAAAATGCTCAGAGAAAGTAAGCAAGCTTCCCTCTGAAAATTGCGCAGACCAACCCATCGCTGGGCTCGATCTCAAAATTTTCACAGATCTGGCTCACAGCCTTGGCTTCAATCCAGAAATTGCGCAGAGCCTAAGGGGCAACTAGAAGCACTCAACCTAGAAACTATGCAGAAGTCACTCCAAGGCTCACAGTCAATTGCATGTGCTCCCAAGTTGACCGGTTCCCTCCAGGTCTGAGAAATATTGATTTTCATGCATGGGCTGCAAAAAAAGAAAAAAAAAAAAAAGCATCCCTAGATTTTAGGGATCCATTTTTAGTAGCTGGAGGTTACATGCAAAAGTCGTTTTAGAAACCTCCCGCCAAGTGTCACTTTTTACTAGATTTGTGGCATGCACGTCATAAGCCTCGATCTTATCAAACTTTTTTTCGACGCTTCAGAGCTCATTCTTCATTTCGATCTTGGAGCTCTGGCATCCCACATTGCATCTAGGAGCATGTGGCACACTCAACTCAACTTTTTCTGGGTAAGTCCGCTTTTCATGTATTTTGCTGCTTTTCTATCGCTTTTTGTATTTCAGTTTGTGTGAGTGTTGTTTTCTTGTTTATGTTGAATGCTTGTTGTCGTTTTAATGTGTGTTATCTTGTAGAAGCATTGTTTCAAGTTTTCCATTACATCTCACTGCTGTCACATGCATGACATTGTTTTTGCACTAACGATCGTCATTGTGGCGTCTCGCTTCACACACTTACTTGTCTTCCCATTTACTGAATCCTGCACTCACTGTTTGCATGCATGATCATTCATTATTGTCTGCACTCAACTTCAGACATGCATTCAGCCTTTACATGTTTTGAGTCACCCGTCGGCGGGTCTGGGATGCCTTGGCCCGGACCTTGCCTTTCCCGGCTTGCACTGCACATTTATGAGAGTGAAGGATCTGCCTTCCTCCTAGGAATTGTGCAAAGCTTGCCCAACAATGGCCTCCTAATCTTTCTCTGTGCAATTTTGAGAGGAAGTGCCCCATTGGCCCCTGGAATTGCACAGATGTAGTTTGACCAGGTTGCAGTCAAGTTGACTAAAACTGCACAATGCACAGTTTCAGTCCTCAACAGGCCAAGATGGATTGTGCTCTGCATAGTTTCAACAATCATTCACCTCACTGATAGTATAAACTATGTTCTGCGTAGTTCTCAAAGTTAATTTCCCAGCCTCCCGGTGAAAATTGCACAAACCTTCCAGTCAGTCACTTGGTGTGTTGCATGTCAGTCCTCAAGTTGCTTTTGGTTTTCAATGAAATATTTTTTTACATGAGCTTTTGTCTATCTCTAGGTATCACAAGTGTTTGTCCATTTCTCAGTAATATAGGTACAATGGCTTCCAAGAGAGCAGGGTCAAAGGACACTGTTGACAATGCAACTAGAGATGTAGTCAAGAAGGTGTCTATGGGCTTGCCCATCTATGAAGAAAGTGACCATGGAAAATTTTAGGGGCTAATTTTCGCCCAGTGGGCTAATTTTCCATGATTTTTCCACAAAAAAGATTCGCCAATTTCCAATTTTATAAAAGACGATTCGCCCAAATTTTAGAATATAAAATTATTTTACCTTAAAAATCGCCAAGATTATAGAGAGACTATATATAAAATAATTATAAATTTGATTAATTTTACAAATATATCAATAAACATTTATAATTTGCATATTAGGGATTAGTGAGATTCGCCAATGTTTTAAACTTCAAAAAAAATTTCCATCCTTAAAATTTTCCTTGGAAGAAACTACGTTGTTCATAGACAAGGAGATCAAGATGAAATGGAAGGACATCAATGAAACCTTTTTAGGCAGATTTGAGGAGAATTTGGAGTATCCTAGAGTCTATGTAAACATACACAAGTCTGGCTTGTACCAGATTGCATGCAGGTATCATGCGTTTCAATGTGCGAACATGATGCACTGGATTGTCTCACATAATAATACAAAGACAATGGTGTTGAGCAGTGTCAGTAGAAGATAACTTTCTACCTTCAAGGAAAAGGACCTTTAGGCAATGTATCACTTTCTGCAGCCGGTGATCACAATGGATACACCCTTCACTAGACCCAGCAATAGTGCAAAATCAAGAGACATCTTGAAGAGCTGTGTGAAAGAGCCATCTAAGTTCAGGACAACACCCAACCAAGCGTAGAAGACAAGGATATTGTAGAAGGCATATTAGCTCCTGGTCATCTTCACATGCCGCTTATATGGCTAAGAGAGTACATAAACATTCTTTTAGAGTTGGATGATTGTGTTGGATCAGCTGGTGAACAAGGGAAGATCTTTTAACTGGTTCGACATGTTAGCTCTCAGGTTGCCTGACATCTGCCCAAGGGTCAATAGGAAAATGTTTTCATGTCCGCTTACATACTTGATGCAGTCTGTGCTTGTTAGTAGTTCCCAACCTTGGGTTGGGCATGGACACCTTCATAAACCTATGTGCACACTTATTGCAGGTTATTCTCGAGATGCAACTTCTGTGGAGTTATAATACAACTATTAGACCATTTCATCACCCTAGTGTACAGGATGATATTTGAGCAAGAACCGCCTTTCATGTTGTAGGAAAATATGGAGGAATTAATTTACATAGCAGATTAGTATGCCTCACCCCTTGGAACCCTCATCCGAATGTACAATGCAGAGAAGGTTCCTCATGTTTTTATTGAATTTTTCCATGGATAAGCTTGTCATGCAATAGGTTTCATATCACATCTCAACGTGGTTGTCAGCGAGACTGAATAGGAAGAGGAAGGCACCTTGGTTTGCTCTTCGTTTGTAGATTGGGCAGTATGAGATCCATAATCTAAAATACGCTGAGGTCGAGACGAAGGAATTCAAGAGGTTCATCTTTGGCACCAGAAGTTTCAATCCATATGACCCGCATTTCTTAGTGAAGGAACACTTTGCGAGAGTGTATCATCCTTGGATCCACGAGACATGTCATTGGCCTAAGGAAGACCCATGGAGATACTACTATCACTTCTCAAGGCTCAATGAATCGGTCAACATGGATGTAGAATGGTTAGCAGTGCAGAAGGCAACAACATCTTAGAGAGCATCACCATCAGTAGTAGTAGAAGGCAACAAACCTATGCTTGACAAAGGCAAGAGGAAGGTTGCTGACATCACGGAGGTGGAGCAAAGCTGCAAGTTCAAAGAAAATCCACTTGTGCTGAAAGAATCTTTGGAGATTGAGGCAAAGAGGCGATAATAGGATCACACAAAGGAAAAGGGAGAAGCAGAAGCTAGAGGAAGCAGAAAAGGAGTTGTAGGAGTTGAAGCAGCAAGTGAGGGAAGAACAAGAGTTGCACAGAAGAGAGAAGGAAGCATAGCAGGGAAATGAATAATAGGAGGTGAAGCATGCACAATTGATGAAACTGTGCCTATAGAAGTTATTGATTCATTCGAATAACTAGCATATGGCAGATAAGGTGAGCAATCGCAGGAGTAGGACTTTTCTCAAAATATTGAACAGATGTTGTAGCACATGGACACGATATGATTCAACTCAAGTGAGATCAGGACACTGATCTCATGCCTCAACACCAAGAGGTCACCCCACCAGCTTCACCAGATTCAGAAGTAAAGCAAGTCCCAACCGATCAAGAAGACACTGAAATCCTTGAGGAAGTTGATGTTTACAACATATCTTTCGATGAGTCACAACACAGAGTTGTGCAGTCATGCAAGGTGTCCACTCTGGATGTTCATGTATCTCCTGCGCAGTTTGAAGAGCGAGTGATCTTGTACGATGTGCACAAACATTCTGCTACATTGGCCTATGCTACCAAGGCATATGCCAAAGCCACAAGCTCGAGTGTTAAATTCTTGATAGCTGAGAACGAGTGCATGGCTAAGGATCTATAAGTGGCCAAGTAGGGAGAAGAACAAGTTACAACATTCAGCAGAGTAGAGTTGAGGAAAGTGATACTTGATGAAGTATCATCTCTTAAGAAATTCATGTGGAAGTTGTACTTCAGGTTCGTCACTGTGCATAAGTTAATTTGTCATCTTAACGGTTGGTAGAAACGTTGTGCTAGGAGAGCACACATCTTGTTAGACATATACACTATTTTTGATCACATGAAAATATGGACAATGAGTTACAAATGATCCCCATTTCACTTGCCAAAGATGATGAATCCAAAGGTGGTAGAGTTGAAGGCATGCATTCGGAGTCAGATCCAAAACTATGAGGAACTCCCGCATCTCATCACCAGCTTGCAGGCTTCACATGCATGAATGTTTAGGAGCATGGATGTCATTGTGCGTGTGCATGAGATCCCATCCATTGGCACACTTACCGAGGCAAAGGCAAAGAGCCAAGTCCGACTAGAGCTGGACATGTACATCAATCAGTTGATGCACATAGCCACCAACGCAGACTTGCAGATGAGCACAGAGACTATGCACCAGTATGTTGCTGGTCTAACTGCACTCAAGACTATGATGTGCATACTATCCGACGAGTTGGATAGAGGTGTCAAATCAGTGTACTCAAATGCAACAGAGGCACAAGTTCAATTTCAGAAGGATGTCACCATAGAGCATGTGAACACCATAAAAGAATACCAAGCTTGACATCAGTTCGCCACCGTTGATCGTCGAGAGGATATCAAAGAGTTAGTCTTTCGACAACTGTCCGAGTCTTAGTGATGTCTTTCATGGATTACTCAAGCCCATTTTTGTCTCACATGGGTATATGTGCAGATTGCAATGTAAACATGTTGTAAAAGTGAAATACCAAGTCTCAATAGTAGAATCTAACAATCATGTGTAAGTTGAAGAGTCATGAGGGCAGTTGAAGAGTCATAAAGGGGAATGTCAAGGGTCACCCCACCCTTTGATATTTATAGAACATCATAACTCATTGTACAAGCTTTTGGGAGCCAAGATTCCTATAGGTATAATTTAGAGAAATCTTGGAGTGTATTGTAATGAGCCTTGGCTTCTCCATAGTGCAGAGCTAGTACATCTCTTTGGAGGAGCAAGCGGTAGTGACTGTAATGTTTTGCTATTGGGGCTAGTGGAAGTCATGGTTTTATGTATGATTGGATATTTCATTCTTTTAATATAACAGAGCCAACATGTTTCATGCATATATTGTTATTGTAGTTCGGCTATCCTGGTTACTTTAATGATGTATGTAGTTGTAATTTACACATGTATGTATGGACTATTCTGTATGTGTTTGCATCAATCTTATCGAAGCGTGTTGTTGGTATAATCCATCACTTTGGATCATAGTTTATCTTGATTTCCATCTTGTGATCTCTTTCTACTCGTGTGTTCCCCTTCAAGTCGCGTGCTATCACAGGTTTCTAAGGGGCGCATTCACTCCCCCTTCTGTGTGTTAGAGCCTTTCATGCACCTTCCTTGACTTGTTGCAAGGTCACACCCTTGCTACCAACAAGGACATCTTACTTATCTATGCACACAACCGCAGTGAAGGCGATACCATACTACCCATTGTTGGGACTCCTACTCCAAACGGTCTGAGGTCTAGTTGGTACTTCCTACCTGGGAGATCCCCTAACATGTTGGTGGGTCCAACACCATCATTACATTATTAGAAAAAAGAAAAAAAGAAAAAATTTAATATAGACAGGCTTGTTACATTTCAAATAAAACAAAACTCTGCACAATCAATTAAAAAAAACATATTTTGCCACAAAACAGTAAAATATGTGTGTCAACTAACGTGAAAATTGACAGTTTACACTTTTTAATTAACCTAAGTTAACAGTAGCCATGTGGCAAGTAAAATATGTGTGTCAACTAACGTGAAAATTGACGGTTTACACTTTTTAGTTAACCTGAGTTAGTAGTAGCCATTATGGAAAGCATAATGTGCAGAGTGATGACATATCACTACAAAATAAGGAAACATGGTAGTTGCAATACATGATTTATGCATTTTGATATGGCCAAAATAGATGACATGTGGCAGTACAAAGCTTGAGGTGTTAGGTAACGTATAGTACCCACATCATGCTTAGTGATTTGTTTCTCGACACGAATTCATAGTGTATCATTTAAAATTGGTGGAGAGCATGGCATAATAGAAGCTGTGAGACGAGTATCTTTATGTCATTTAATAATCCAAATTTAAATAGGAACACAAAAAATTACAGATATAACCATACACACAGAGATGCAGTGGAAATAAAACTTCATTTCATTAATATCAAAGAACTGAAATATGCTTACATACAGAATGGAAATAAACTAGCTCGGATGATTGTAGCTTATCTTTGAGAAGAGATGTGACGGCTACATGCCTCTGAACTGTGTTACAATGAGGCTTGAAGGCCTATTTATTATTGAGAAACAATGGAAAACTCTAAACATCCAAAAACCTAACCTTAGGAGATGAAACGTGAAACTATGGGCCCCGTTGGGGTAAGTTGGTACATCAACTTCTGGGGTCATAACTTTGGCATATGATCTTCGTTTGACGCACACGATACCTCGTTAGAAAGATCTATTCAATGACTACAACAAATGACAATGAATATCAAGTTGAAGAATCATCTTTATCACCAATGGTTTTCCAAAAAAACATCATTTATGGCCTCAAAACAACTCCGGAAGTTTAGGACCCAAAAACTGCCAAAAATAGTAAACTGTGCTACAATTAAGGAAACTGAAAAACTCAAAGAAACAATGGTGGGGGTCCAAGTAGAATAGGTGGGTGGCCACCAATATCCACCTAGATTATTCCTCCCCCCTTAGGAAGAAATGGTCCCCATTGCATTGTGTTCCTCCACGAGATGAGGAAACTTTTGCTAAACGTGGTCCCTGGTGAGTGACTTGCCCTGGTGAAGGAGTTGGTCTGCTTTGACAACTCAATATAGATGGATCCTTTGTTGTAGGGTGTTCTTGATCTTGTGTCCATGATCTGAATAGTTTAGGCTTGTTCCATGCAATCTGAGTTTAACTCTATTGGTGTGAGTTTTTCTACAATGTTGGATGTGTCCAACAATGGTGGAAAGTAGGGCCGAAGGTGGTCCACATTGAACATTGGGTGCAGACCAAGGAATGTTGGAATACTGAGCTTGAAGGCATTTTCCCCTACTGCCTTAGTGATGGTTTATGGTGCATATCATAGTGGGAGAAGCTTGTGGTGGGCCCCAACGAGGCGCTCCTTCTGAAAATGTGGCCAAACTTTGTCACCCACCTGGAACTTGTTTGGCACTCAATGCTGATCATGCCTCTAATTATACTTAGAATTGGCTCTGTCCAATATGTCATGGACCTATTGGCATATGTGATGAATGTGCTAAATGAAGTTTTTTGCCTTGTTGGCTTCGGACTAGACATGAGTTAAATCTACCTGAGTAGTTGCAAATGGTATGGCCACATCAATGGGACATAGTGGTTGGAATCCCAAGCCCACCTGAAAAGGGTTGTGTCTAGTCGAGTTGTGGAGAGCCCGGTTATAGATGTGATTGACATAGGGGAGGCTCTAATCCCATGTGTGTGGATGATTTGAGTTGTACATGCACAGAATGTGTACAATCATCCTGTTGATGACCTCTGTCTGGCCATCAGTTCATGCACATCCTTGGGTTTCCTTTATAACCTTGTTCATTATCACATTGCATATTTGGATGCATTGTATATTTCCCAAAAATGAGACCAATACTTTATTCAATAGTGAACTATACTATTATTATTATTAATTTCACCTTTTGGTTTGCCATCACATTGCTTTTTCAAACATTATAATTTGGCTCCTTGTAATGTTGCAAATGTTGTAACTATGAGATACATAGTCTTAAGCCTGCAATTGTATGGTTTCCACACTCAAATTTATAAGTAATGGGGCTTTAGTGCTAGTGATTCAATATTGCAAGATGTTGTAAAAGATTTGAACTTAGATTCTCCTTTCATCAATGTGGCTTCCTTCACCGTAATGTTTTGTACCATTCTTCGTAGGGTGATATCAACACCATATTATGATATTCAATGCACAAATTTGTGGTATATTTTTCCTTAGACAGTTCTCAAACGCACTCTTTATCACGTCCTTTATTGCTCATATTACATACAAACAATATTTAAATATTTTGATAACACCATACTTGTGTAGTATGATTGATACATTGACCTGCATTTGTTGCCTCACATGCATGGATTTATCATTATTATATTAGTTGAATTAGATCTTTCATGTGCTCTCTATCGCATCCCTTGTGTGTCCACTATATAATTCTTTTATTTCACCTGGTGTAGTCTTCATGATTTGGTCGCATTCTTGAAATGGTAATTTTGCATTAATTACAAATTGTCCATTGTATGATTTTTATAATGTTCCTTAATCCTACCACTGTATGCAATCTTTGAATAGATTCACTCCAATGGTGAGTTCAATCTTTGTATGTGACCTTGGGTATGAGTTCAATCTTTGGATGTGATGGGTGTTCACATAGCTAAGAAACCAAAACACACAAAGACAAACCTTCGAAATCAATAGAACAAGATCTCAAGCATTACAAAGAAATCATCATGCCAAAGATGATAGTTGGTAGAGCAAGCAAAAGGGAGAAAAAGACTCTGACAAAGCTCAAGGAATGAGCTCAAGTGTTTGCAACCATTAAAAGAAAAAACAAGGAAGGCTTTGAAATTTGAATGCAATCCAAAATTTTGGAAGGTATTGCAGCCACTACAACACTTGGAGACACACTAGTTGAATACCAACTTCTCTATTTTGGTATGTTTATAGTGCATGGCCTTCATCCTTCAGGGAGTATTGATTCATTGTGAAAATAACTTCAACTTCCCCACTTACCCCATGGATAGACATGGTTCGCCTTGTACCAACTCAGTTGAGCACAACATAAAATTAGCCTGATCACAGTGTTTCAAATCAGGAAGAGTAATTTGGCTCATGAGGTTAATATTTTCAGAGTATAGTTTTTCATCCATGGTTTTTCCCTACCACCAGCAGGCCTGGATAGTACCCTGATGAAGTCACGCAGGAACACAAGCATTTCTCCACTGCCAGCGAGCCTGGATAGTACCCCGGTGGAGCTGTCTCCTTCACCTCTCTACGTAGGAAGGCTATCTCTTCTTTTGCCTTTTTATTTTGAAACAGAACTGTGCATAGGCACTTATTTATTTTTGGGGTAGAATAGGGATCCTGAATTATTGAGAAAAGGAGAGGTTGTTCCTTGAGAAGCATGTAAATACCTCTGATTCAGGTTTTCTCATTTAGATTTTCCCCTTCTCCGTTTCTACTAGTTGGATAAGCTTGAACACACTATAGCAAAAAAATAAGTGTAAGCATGAGGTTTCTGAGACTGGACATAGGTTCATGGTTTGAACAAAACTCTCCTTACAGACGGATCATATTTTCTGTCAAGACTTCATCAGTCAAAAGTTACAAACAAGGAAAAAGAAGATGAACACAGGACTAGCGAAGCATTGCAGTGTCACAAGACTCTTTGAACTTCAACCACATACACATTCAGAAGCTAGAATGTAGTGCGGAACAAAACTTATTTACAAAGAAAACAATTTTATAGTAAAGCAAACAAAAACAACAAGCAAACAAAAGAACAAGCAATGAAAATAATATGTACATAGCACAGGGCGACCCCAGATCATTGGAAATAACATTTTAAGTCTTGACCATGATAGGGAGGGTGTCAATATTCCCGTCAAGTGATTGAAGATGATACATGTGTTGGCCAAGCTTCTCATGGATGGTAAATGGGCCAATCCACAAGTATTGAAAATTCGTGTGCTTTCATTTATCCTCGTGGGGTTTGTCCCACTTTAAGACTAAGTCACCCACACTTAAGCTGGTACTCCCTGCAAACTTTTTTCGAACCATCTCTTGATACGATTATGGTGGAGTGTGAATTTTTCTTTTGCTTTCATCCTTTCTTCTTGTAGCTTGTGCAGTGTGTCCATCCTACACTGAGCTAATAGACACAACTTGCCTTGGGATTCTTGGGACAACTGGAGAGTAGTGAAGTAGATGTTTGGTGGGAGGAAGGATTCTTTTCCATATACTAAGAAGTAGGGGGAGGTATTTAGAAAAGGCTTAAGTGTGACTTGGTAATCCCATAAAGAATTCACTAGAGAGGAGTGCCAGTTTTGTTTTTGAGAGTAAATGGTATTTTTGATAATGTGGATGAGGTTCTTGTTTGTAAACTTAACAAGACCATTTCCTTGCAGGTAGTAGTTAGCTGAATGTTTCAACACAACACCATTTTGCAATGCAAATTCATAAAGCTTTAATGAAGAAAAGTACATTGCATTGTCAAAAACAAGTGATACAGGAACACCAAACCTGGAGATGATGTTCTACTGTAGGAAGCTGATGACTTCCTATTCGTTAACTTATTTCAGTAAAACTGCTTTTGTCCACCACGTGAAATAATTTGTAGCAGTCAGAATATAGTGGTGCTTCTTTGATGAATGTGGGAGAATCTCCCCAATGATATCCAAGCCCCATTGTTGGACTGGTTCTTACACTGCAACAGGTTGCAACGAGGTTCCTGACCTTAGT
Organism: Pinus tabuliformis; assembly: GCA_031772625.1. Lineage (NCBI taxonomy): Eukaryota > Viridiplantae > Streptophyta > Pinopsida > Pinales > Pinaceae > Pinus > Pinus tabuliformis. The sequence goes on along the minus strand of CM062804.1, from coordinate 1,221,078,254 downwards.
TTTTTTCAACACATCTCTAAAAGATCGGACACTTGCGGGCATAGGCATGTGAATCCTTGAACAATGTTAGCCAATAGAAGTTAACCTGCATGACCTTGTGTGATGTTGTGTTACCTGCAAAGTGTTCCCCAGCTGGTTCATCATGGAGATCACGTAACACATTTTCTGAATCCTGTGCCTTCAGGCACCTGAGCAGTATACCATTGTGGTGATTTATGTAAATCACTCCATGCACCAACTGATAAGACAAAGTTTTGAGTTGGAGTGCCCTCTTTTGCCGCATATAAAAAAGAGAGGGCATGGTGCCATGCTCTAGGAACTGGTGCACTTCTGCGTACCAAGAGGTTTCGTGCGAAGTGGGAGGAGTTTGCTCAACATTATACATTTGTATTTCTTGCTCCCAGCCTGCGAGCTCTTCTCTTTCCTCTTGCGCGTGCACTGCTTCCGCTGCTAGTCTACAAAGACTGTGACCCTGGCTTGATTTCAAGGTCATAATCTTGTAGTCGTATCATCCAGTTCACCCTCCTTTTACAAAGCTCTTGCTGAACAAGTAGTGCTCTGAATACTGGGTGCGAGACAAAGACAATGCAATGATTCTTCAAGAGGTAGGATCTGAAATGATTCACCGCCTTGTACACTGAATATGCTTGTTTGTCCATAGAGGGATAGTTGAGTTCAGGTCCCTGCAGGCTCACACTCATGAAGGAGGTGGGTCGTTCATTGTTCAACTTGGCCTTTTGAGTGAGCACAACAACGAGTGAAGTGTCGGAAGCAAAGGTGTAGAGAATGAAATATTTGTTGAAGTTTGGGTTGTAGAGTGCGAGCGCCTTTGCTATAGCTTGCTTAATATGGATGAACACGTCCTTTTCCTTATTCCCCCAACTGTAAATTGCGTACTTCTTGATCATATCTTGGATGGGTTTGAAAATCTCCACATAATCAGAGATGAACTTTATGAAGAAGTTGATCTTCCCTAAGAAAAATTGAATAGCTTTCTTGTTCACGGGGTAAGGAATATGCGTGATGGTCCAAACTCTATCTCGATCTACCTTGATCCTGCTTTTGGCAATGATGTGTCCAAGCAGGTTACCATCGGACATTGTGAAGATGCTCTTCTTGGGATTTAAGGATATCCTGTATTTTCGACATCTCTCGAAAATTTTCTTGAGATGGCCCAGGTGGTCTAACTGCTATCTAGAGGAGATTGTCACATCATCAAGGTAGACCACTACACTCTGTCCGATGAGCCCACAAAATGCAATATCCCTTGTGCACTAGAATGTTGCACCTGTGTTCACCAGCCCAAATGGCATTCTTCGGAAAGTGAATGTACCCTACTTGGTACGGAACATTGTCTTGAGTTTGTCAGGCTCTGCTACTAGAACTTGGTTATATCCTAAAAAATGGTCAAGAAAAGAAAACATCTTTGCACTATATACTATCTAAAGTATATTCTCCATGAACAACTGGGTAGTTGTCCTTGCCGAGGTGTGGTTGAGATTTAAAAAATCTATACACATGCGAATATCCCCGGACTTCTTCCTAACACGAACCAGATTGGAAACCCACGTGGAAGGTTGAACCTTGTAAATGATCTGAGCATCCAACAACTTATTCAGTTCTTTCTATATGAGGGGCTCAAGCGAAGGATGAACCTTCCTTAGATTTTGCTGAAAAGACTTGACCCCTTCCTTGATTGGAATAACATGCTGGATTATTCGCGTGTCATATGCCTTCAGGTCACCATACATCCACACGAACACATCAGGATATTTTCTGAAAAGGTGGATGAAAGGTTGCCTCTCTTGTGATGTACAACATGTACTGAGATTTATGAACTTTAGATCCTTATCTGTTCCCATATTAATATGTTCATGCAACAATATAGAGTTGTGGTTTTTGGCATTCACGGGCCCCTAAAAGTGGTTCTTCAAGTCATACATCTTCTCGAGTGATACCAAACCCTTGGGGATGAGGTTTCATTTTCTTTCATCAGCTGCATCCTGCAGAGATTGTTCGTGCTCGTCCTCATCTATCGTTGCATCCTTGAAGACGTCATTTCTACCCATGAAATGTTGTATATGTTGGCATCATAAAGAACACGTAAATTAGTGATTTTTTTGGGACAATGGTTTATACAAAATCTCAACAGAAAATCTATCCCTTAATGGTGACATCCTAGCAGCTGCATTTGCCAAGGCATCTACAGCTACATTACACATTCTTGGTACAAAAATAATATTAAAAGCTTGGAATTGAGAAATGATTCGCCATACCTATTGTTGATAACTCTTAAGACGGGGTGACACATAGTGTATAGTGTTATGTACCTAATGCACCATGATCTCTTAGTAACTTACAACTTTTAGCACAACAACGTTGAGGCTAATGGCTTTCTGTAATCCCAAGACGAGTGCTTCATACTTTGCGGTGTTGTTTTTGCACTCGAACTCCAAGTGGCTAGATATTAAGTGTTTCCTCTACAGCGGGTCTGTTAAAACACTCTGCAGCGGGTTTGTTAAAATACAACCGACTCCAAAGTCATCCTACATCTTGGATCTATCAAAGTACATGGCCCACATGTCATCTGTACAAGGACCACTTGCTGCACTAGTACTACTATCACTACTACTACTACTATTACAAACTACTATACATGTTTCATTTTTGCCAGTTGGAAGGAGACCCAACTGTGTGTCTAGTGGGGTAGGGGATGGCTCTGCAAGATACCACCCCAACTGTGTTTGAGAAAGAAATTGTCGAACATAAGATCTGCGAAATCCAATGACTTGTTTTCTCCATCCAAGGGAGTCACATTGTGTTTCATATATCTTTCTAACAACACCCAAATCTGATTGTTTTTACCCCTATACGGAAGCCATAAGTGTGATCATTCGATAGCAAAGTATCCTTACAGCTTGTTGGACCAGTCTCTGCTTAGTGGTACGTCATATGCTTCTGGGATGTCCACAATAACAATGTTAATGCACTGATGAACTCATCCGTTAGACGATAACCAGATGATCACATCTTTGATTTCACCAATGGCTGGTACACATGTTCTGTCTAGTTGGATGATCTACGCATTTGTGCTACTCCATTGAGCATTGATCTTCTTAGCAATGGAGAGAAACATGACATTGGCTGATGCGCCATAATCAACCAAAAAATTGTGGACATTGAAATTAAATATTTCAAATGATAACAGGAAAGGTGGGCAGAGTGAGTTCACCTCCTCCATACAGAGCGCGTTGAGGACAGATGCGAGTGTTTCAAGAGGCTTACTTGATCCCTTGTTGGAAGAGGTAGAATCATCTGTAGACAGTTTCCCAAGTGCGCGCAAAAGAAAGTCCTGCAGACTCATGATTTTGGTTAACTCATACAGAGATATGCTAGCTTGAGTCTTCTTCATGTCCTCTACAATGTTGTAATCCAAAGCGGGAAGACTCACCGAGGTTGTTTCTGAATGTTGTTCACGGTGGAACGAACAGTACGAGTCGTTTGTGTTCTTGTCAAGGTTCAACACCAGGTTGGATCTCTGCCTAGATTTGGCTGGATAGTTGTTGTTGTTGCCTAGAGCCGCATTCTTCTTCAGTGGGTGCGTGGAAGGCCCGCTGCTCACGGTTGTCTCACTCGTCTGTTGTTTGAGTTCAACAACTTTGGTAGTCAGTGACTTGAGGAGACGAGTAAGGCTATCAATGTCACTTGCTTCCTTTTCCTTAGCCTTAATCACAGAGGCTTGATACCTCTTGCCCGTGTCCTTAGTTGATTCGTCATTTGCAATGACTCCAATAGCACACAGGTATTTCTCCATTACAATAGCCTCTTCAAAAAAAATTGTCAGGGTTTGTCTCACATTTTGTGCAATATGGGTCAGCAAGGCAGACGTGTAGTAGTCAATGGTGATGGAGTCATGAGGTTTGGTGTCTACTGAGAACTTGTTCAGAATGAGTTTAAACCTCTTATTGAAATCTTTGACTATATCTTTCTACTCCATCTTGAGACTACCCAACTCCTTCAGCAACATGACGGGGGTCTTGTCTTCAACAAACTTCTCAAGGAACATTCTCTTGAACACCCCCACAGTTTTGGATGGTATTTGGTGGAAGGATATGGTACCATACTGCTGCTCTACCATCCAAGGTACATGGAAATAATCTACACGCAACATCGTCATAGCGTACCTCGAGAGTTTATAGATATAGGTAGAACGTGTCGAAGTGGTCTTCTGCCTTCACTGTCTTGTCAGGGTCATACTTCGTTAAAATATTCTCTGCGTGTCTTGGCATCTTGTGCAAGACACCTAGGGGTGCCAATGGGCCCTGAGTAATCCATTCTAGGTTTTTCTCTGTCGTGCTGTCCTTTTCTTCATCCTTGTCCTCTTCTTCTGAATTTGATGGTTCTACCTCTGAATTTGTTGGTTCATCTTTGACTCCACCTCCTCCACTTCCTTCCCCTTCGCCTCCTGTGCCGGAACTTGAGCCCAAGTGTAAGAGGTTGTCTTCTTCTTCCTTTCGAAATATTAGAGGTTACTCTTCTTTTTCCATAGCTCCTACCACCTATTCAAGAGTGGCGAATATTGTTTCTTCCATAGATGAGACTACCAATCCCGTGGGAGTAGTATTTCGATTCCTCTGCGAATATGGAAGAGCGTACACTCCTGGAATTATTCCAACAGATTTATAAAATTGACAAGTGATGGGATGGATAGCGTGGATGTGTTGATACAAGATTTCACATTCGGGTCTTGGAGGTGATAACTGACCAACTTCAGAATTGCGCGTAGGGGAGAGGGAGTGTGTGCTACTTCCTTGGCTAGATGATGGATGAGTGGGGTCAGTGGGACAACCAGCCATAAAATGTTGGCAACCCTCTTTCTATCACCAGAAATGTTGACAGTGTTGGACCCGCCAACATTCATGGGATATCCCCAGTATGATGTCCCAACTAGATCTCACACTGCTGGAGTCCCATCCGGTACGATGGCCTGGTTGCCATAGTCTTAGAGATTTTCCTTAGCTCTTATTGTTCAACACATGAGAGTGTTATCCTTGTATCTTCAAAAAGTGAGGTGAGTATGCCTAGTGAGTGCGTAATGTAACTTGTGTCCAGGTTCTCTTACTGTAAAGGGAGAGAGTAAAGTGAGCCTCTAAATGAGAGGTAGTAGCACGACCTAGGAAGAGACACACGTGGACTAGAAAGCGTGTGTCCAGCATCCAACGAAGTAGTCCACAATGGATGCGGCAATTGTTAAAATCGAAGTGCAAGGGAAAACACGTACACCATCCAACAGAGTAGTCTGCATGGAGGTGAAAGTCATTATAACTAGTACAAGACATGTCTATCTAATATCCTGTGAATTAGTTCATAAGGAAGATACAACATTGATAAAGCAATACAACGCATCTTCAACAACATAAATACAAGTTAAATAAACATGCATTACAATTGTTTAAAGAGTAGTCTTACAAACATCTACAAAACATGCGTGAAAACATGTTGGCCTCGACAAGCTTTTGAATTAAGAAAAACTCCCAAGATATATTTGTACACCATACATCACTAGTCCCAGTAATGGGACATTAGATCCACTCCTCGCTCCTCAAAGAACAAATTGAAAACTCTCAAGGCTAACTGGGAGGAGCCAAGGTGAAAAGTATTTTCTCATACAATGGGAGGGACATATATAGCCAAGGGTGATGCTTGGCCTTTTTGACCCTTGGACTACCCTCATGACCATTCAACTTCCTATGACTTTTAAACTAGCATGACTCTTTAACTTCTTGTGTGTGTCCATTGTACTTTCACTTTACATTACATTCAGTTACACCAGATATGGCCCATAGTGGTGATGTGGCCATGAAAACTCATGACACAACTCGAGCTAAAACTGTTGACATGTACTGGCTGACTGTGGTGTCCATGTCAAGATGTTATGCTGCTAAGCGATGGATGTACTCTCGGGTTTGTTTGTCTTCTCCTCTGCATGGATTAGTGTTAGGGTCTTCGATGGTCTTGGTCTTGCAAGATGGTTTAATACATGTGTTCCTTTCGCTTGTTGCTCTATGTGCTTTGTTCATCTGTCCAACTGCAAGTATGTCTTCTAGCATGTTCGCTTCTTCTTCATCCCGTTCATTGTCTCACCATGATCTATCAGTGTACATGTTCCTGCAATTCACTCATGATAGGATGACATCAAATCCAAAATCTCTTAGTATAGCATGATGCATTATTTTTTGTGTTTCAGGCTCGGGACAGATGACAGGTTGGGAAAGGGCCTAGCAATTGCGCAGTGTGCAGTTCCAGGTGACAAGGAGGGAGGACTAGTCACTGAGACTGCATAGAGCGCAACTCAGGCTTGGACAAGGAACTCCAGGGCATAGTCTCTAAATTTGAATGCAATCCAAAATTTTGGAGAGTGTTGCAACCGCTACAACAGAGTCCTTGAAGTCCAAAAAAACACCCTTCATGGGAGAGATGTTAGCAAAACAGTGGTATCATAAGTGTTATGATATTTTACATACTATTGAGCATTTGGTCTAGCTAAAGCTTGGTTAATTGGCACAATGTCGTATTCATATAAAAATTCATAATCACATGAAATCGTTAAACAATTTCACACATAGTTTATTCGCGGAAATTAGATGGCCTCAACTACGATATTGGGAGCATACGATATCAATTTTAAGTGAAACAATTTGAGTTGGATTATATCACTGAGATCTATCCAATCATATAGGTTTCGAGCATTTTTTATCACTTTGAATTTTGAGCACTAAACTGATCCCCTGGATCACTCCTCCCCATTGGAAGCTTTTGGACCTCAAAATGACTACTTTTAGTCAACAAATAAATGAGGGTACAATTCCCTCACCCTTCCAACCTCAATCCATTTAGCTTTTCTTGGAGTTGTTCCTTTGAGACCAACACAAAGGTACTCCACATTCCCTCGTTTTGAAGTTCTTGTCCTTCTCTCAAAGGATGGTATCCTATTGCAATTATTCAATATATTTTGGTGAGAAATATTCTATTGAAGGAATTTGAACATGCTCTCCTTGATCATCAATCAAAGGAGGCTCATATAGTCTCAAATTCTCAACATTAACAACTACATACATTTGCATATAAGGAGACAAATCCAAAAGGAAGGCATTGTTACCAATATTTTCTAGAATCCTAAAAGGTCCATACCTTATTGCTTTTAGCTTTTTACCTTCTCCTTTAAGCCTCTCTTTGCTAATGTAATGCCAAAATTCATCTCCAACTTGGAAAGTGTGGTCAACATGATGTTTATCATGCCTTGTATTGTACTTGGCTTGGCTCTTTTCCAACTATTCTTGAACCATTTGATGTACCAATTGAACTTGCTTAATGAACTTCTTGGCCTTGTCAATGTCACTATGACCATCAATAGAAACATCCCCAAAGACAAAATCTAAAGGATATTTTGGTAAGTAACCAAAACATGCCTCAAATGGAGATGTTTGAGTCAATGAATTCTTTGCTCAGTTATAAAAATGTTGAATGTAGTGTAAGTGTTCATCCCAAAGCTTGGGATGTTTGCTGCAATAACCTCAAAGAAGATGTACTACCATTCTGTTCACCACTTTTGTTTGACCATTGGTTTTTGGATGGAATGTTGTGCTCTTTTTCAACTTGGTGTCCATGAGTGCCCATAAGCTTGACCAAAAGTTCTCGAAAAATCGAGAATCTCTATTAGAAATAATGGATTTGGGCAACCCAAAATGTACCCATACATGTTGAAACAACATTTGTGTAGTTTGTTAAGCTATAACTTGCTTCTTACAAGGCATCAAAATACACATCTTGTTGAAACAATCCACCACAACATATTTAAGATAATCATGATTTTTTTTAGACATAGGCAATCCTCCTACAAAGTATATAGAGACACTTTCCCAAGGATGAAAAGGAATGGAAGTGGAGTATACAATCCTAACTTTCTATTGTTAGGCTTACTTGTAGCACATAAATAATATCCTCTTATATATCGTGATACACTTTCATTCATTCTAAGCCAATAACAATACCTTTGTAATTGTGCCACTGTCTTTCCTACACCAAAATGACCAGCAATAAGAGAAGTATGCACTTCCCTTATGATGTTGACTCTTTCACCTTGTGGAATGCATAGCTTCCCAAGATGATACAAAATTTTATCATGCACATGGTAATCCAATTCCACTACTTGGTTGCCGTGACACAAAGTTGCATATACATCTTTAAAGTATTTGTCTAAAGCATATTGTTCAACATAGCTCTCATGCATGATATAATTATGCTTAAGAATAACTGAAGCACTAACCAATGGTTTAGAAGGAATGTCAACAACCTTGTTATAGATACATTTCTTATACCTTATGACCAAGTGGAATTGTTGCAAGAAACCCATCCATCTGAAGTGCCTCACTTGCCGTATCTTAGTTTGTGATTGCAAGTATTACAATGGTTGATGATCAGTGTGAATGATAGTTTCCTTTCCCAACAAATAGTGTTTCCACTTTTTCACACTTTTCCCCAATGCATACAATTCATTGTGATAAGTAGGATAGTTAACTACTACACCATTAAGAGTTTCGTAATGGTAACATATGGGCTTACCATGTTGCATCAAGACTACTCCCATGACAGAGTCACTTGCATTTATTTGCATCTCAAATTGGTTTCTTAAATCAGGAAGTGCAAGAAATGGAGTTGTACTGAATCTCTCCTTCAATGGATCGAAATCTTTTTGTTGCTTCCCTCCTACTGAAAAACTTTCTTAATGCTTTTCAATGCATGTGATGGAGCTTCAATTGAAGAAAATTTATAAATAAACATTCTCCAATGCTCCCAAAAAGCTTCTCACCTCAGTTACCTTAGTGGGCTTAGGCCAATCAAAAATGACTCTGACCTTTGAGGGATCTATCTTCTGTTCACCCCCTCCAACAATATGTCCCAAACAAACTAAAGAGGTCTTTCCAAACTCACATTTAGACATCTTTAAAAACAAATATTATTTCTTCAAGACATCTAAGACTTGTTTAACCTTGCTAAATATCAATATTTCATCTAAGTAGACAATTACAAAATCATCAAGAAAATACCTTAAGACATCATTAATAACTCACATGAATGTCGCAGGAGCATTACAAAGCCCAAATGGAATAACCAACCATTCAAACAAACCTTGCTTTGTTTTGAAAGTTATCTTCCATGTGTCTCCTTCAGAAATCCTAATATGATGATAACCACTTCTCAAGTTCAACTTAGTGAAATACACATCTTTCAATTGATCAAGCAAATCATCAATTCGAGGAAGAGGGTAATGATTCTTTACCGTTATCTTGTTCAAGGCTCTGAAATATACACACATGTGCCATGTACCATATTTATTTCATAGTAACACAATTGGTGACCAGCATGGCATTGTGCTTGGTTTGATGACCCCTTTTTCAAGCTAATCTTGTATTTTTCTTTCAATATTTTCATTCTCCATAACTGACATCCTGTGCATGCCAATGTTTGGAAGAGGACAATCTTGCTGCAATTAGATCTCATGTTGGATACCTCTTTTAGGAGGCAATCCTTTGGGCTCCTAAAACATCTCATCATATGTGTTAACAACCACATACAAATCAGATTTTAACTTTGCATCACATCCTTGGAAAGCTTCATTTTCTGAATTCTCTTTGGGTTTTATCATCAAGAGTACAAAGTTATTACTAGCATTGACTAACCTCTTCATTTGTCTAGCATTTACAAGTGACAAATTCAACTTCTTGTTATGTGCTCTAACAATGTACTCAACTCCATTTTTAAACAAGTGATATTTTTCTCATGGCGATGAAAGATGGATCTCCTATCATATAGATATGGGATTCCCAAAACAATACCACAAATATCAAGTGGAATGACATCAAGTTATACCTCATCTATAAAGTTTGCAGTGATGGAAAATCTTAATTTACATCTTTTTGTCACATGCAATTTTGACTTGTCACATATCCAACCTAAAGGATATGGTTTAGGATGAGGATATGTTTCCAAATTCAATTTCTTGACAATGTCTTCAGAAATGAGGTTTGCTTGTGAACCACTATCAAACAATGTATCTATCTTGGCATGTTTTCAAATGACTCTAATGTGGAAAAGCTCTTTTATTTCCTTTTCATGTTGATTTTCATTGAGGCTACTACTTGAAGAACTATTACTTTCAATAGAGTCCTTACCTTTGAATCTCATGGTTGTGATATTTGTTTCATCCCCAGAATTAGATCCTAAATCATGTTGTGTAGTTGCAACAATGTTTTGTTTCCCTCTGTTGTTAAAATTTTTGGGTCTCATTTCAGGATGAATTTTCCAACAATGGTCTTCATCATGTCCTTCTTTCGAACAATGTTCACAGGTGACGTTTTCTCCTTCTTTCTTGACTGAAGCATTATTCTTGCCTTTGTCTTTGAATTTCCACTTTCCTTTGTCACCATTCTTGAATGGATTTTTGCTACCCACTTGAGGAACATTCTTCCCTCTTGCTTCTAAATGAGTTACATGTACACAAACTTCATCTAGTTTTGTAGGATTAAACATGAGAATTGTGTGTCTCAAATAACTATGCAATCCTCCAATATATTTGAGAAAAGTATCTTGAAAAGATAAATCTATGCCCAAATTCAAAGCCCTTTTTCTAAATTCTTGTGTATAGCTTTGAACATTTTTCCCCTTAGCTTGTCTAAGTTTTTTCCAATCCATAATACCTTTCTGCATGTATGCTAAAGGATAAAATTACCTTCTTATTGCAATAAAAAAATCGTTCCAAGATGATAAAACCTTACCTTGTTTCTTCATGTCCTCTTGAGTTTTGGCTTCCCACCAAATTAGTGTTGCACCTTCCAATCTAATAGAAGAAAGCTGAATCTTGGTTTCTGTAATATTCCTAATGGAAGATTTTCAGTGATAACAAAGACAAACCATAACATTCACAATGAAATTTTACTTAGTAAGGAACATGTAAACAAAAATTTCTCATAAACACAATAATGACCAATTTTTATTAATCAAATATTCCGTCGTACAAAAAAGTTGGATGAGGTGCACCTATGATTACACAAGGCAAGCTACAACCCTCAGGGGAATGATACAAAAGTTCCCAGTTGTTGTGACTTTTCTGCTCCCAAAAAATTGCATCGTCCCCTCAAAACTACATTGCTTGCTCACTTTAGGCTCTGATTTATCCCCTAAAAACAACCTAGAAATTCTGCAACTTTGGGGATGTACTCCTCTCCAAAAACCTGGAAAAACCCTGAAAGGGAGGCAACTCAACTGTTGTTGTAATATGTTGCTCTAATGCATTTTTCAGGCATGAAACATGGAACACATTGTGAATCCAACTCTCCTTTTGGTAGCTCTAATTCATAGGCAACCTCTTCCACCTTCTGGACCACCTTATACGACCCATAAAACTATGAGCAAAGCTTCTATGCTCCTTTCTTCTTGAGCAAAGATTGCATATATGGATGAAAGCGTAAGTAGACCATGTCAGCTACCTCAAAGTGTCTCTCCACCCTACTTTTATCAGCATATACCTTTTGTTGATTCTAGGCCACTTGCAAGTTGTTATTCAGATCTCGGAGAATCTCCTGGCTCTCTTGAACCCAATCCTTTGCCCCTAGGGCCCTACTATCTCCAAAAACCATGCTAGAAAAAGAAAGTGCATCATACCCATAAAGTGCTCGGAAAGGGGTCATACTGATGGACATGTGATAAGTTGTGTTGTAACAACACTCCCCGAGGTGTAGCCACTTGACCCATGTTCTTTGATGTCCATTCACGTAGTTGTGCAGGTACCCTTCCAACCACTTTTTCATGATCTCTATCTACTCGTCAATTTGGGTATGATACCTAGTGCTGGGTGTAAGTTCCATACCCACTAACTAGAACAACTCCTGCCAACAAGCCCCCATAAATGTGTTGTCCCTGTCACTCACAATAGTTTTGGGGAGACCATGCAACTGGAAAACCTCTCGAAAGAAAAACTCAACCACTTAGTAGGCTGATGATCTCGGTGAAATAAAAAATAAGTGGGCGAACTTGGTCATTTTTTCGACCACCACATAGCTGCAGTCCTACCCCTGTGCTATCGAAAGTCCTATGATGAAATCCATGGATATGCTTTTCCACTTCCTCTCCGAAATGGGGAGTGACTCTATAAAACCGGCCAAGTGACTGAGCTCCACCGTGTTTCTTTGGCAATCCACACGCTCCCTCACATGTTTCAACACATCCCCTTTAAGTCCCCGCTAGGAAAACGTCTCCCTGACATCACAATATGTCCTGAGGAAACCTGGGTGCCCTGCTAGAAGAGAATCATGGGCTGCCTGCATGATCCTCTCCTTTAGGTGAGATCCTGGCACTAAATAGATCTGGTCCTTGTAGTAGATCACATCGTCCATCACCCAGAATCGGTCATCTCAGTACATGCCATCCAAAATGACGCATTCCTGCCTATCCTTAGAGTACTCAACCAATAGTTGAGCCTTCCAATCCTGTGTGACATTTATCAAAGATAGAGCTATGGGTCTCCTAGAGAGGGCATTAGCTACCACGTTGTGATTTTCCTTCACATACTCTATCTCAAAGTCGTAATCTTGGAGCTTACTCACCCATTTATTTTGCCTTTCCTCTAAGGACTACTGCTCAAGGAGGAAGTGAAGACTGTTGTGATCCATCTTCACTTTGAATCCGTTTCCCACTAAATACCATCTGAATTTGACTAGTGCATGCATCACTACTAACATCTCCTTTTCTTACATAGAGCACAACCGCTAGTGAGGTTGCAATTTACTACTCTCAAATGCAATAGGATGGCCCCCCTGTGTCAAAAAAACATTTATCCCTTCACCAGACGCATCACACTCCAGCACAAATGATCGCCTGAAATCCGGCAAGGCTAAGACTACACAGCTTCTCATGACCCTCTTGAGGTCAGTGAAATCCGTAAGAGGTGCTGCAAGCAGTGAGATCTCTCTCAAAAATCTCTGGTATTACGTAAAAATGTCATAGAAACCCCTTAGCTTCATTACATTCTTGCGTGTGGGCCACTCTAGAATTTCCTGAATCTTCTCCTGATGCACCTTCACTCCATCCTCCCTAATCACATGCCCTAAGTACAACATCTATGTTACCCCAGACTCACATTTGGACAACTTCACGTACAGTTGTTGCTCCTCTAGTATGAAAAGTACCTCCTCCAAATGTTGAAGATGCTCCTCCCATGTTCTGCTATAAATGAGTATGTCATCGAAGAAAAATGGAACAAAGAGTCTTAGCTGTCTATGGAACACGTGATTCATACAGGACTTGAATGTGGCTGGAGCATTGGTTAGCCCAAAGGGGATCACCAAGAATTCAAAGTGTCTGTAACTGCAAAGGAAAGAAGTCTTTGGGATATCATGCCCACTAAAGCGAATCTGGTGGTACCCCGAGCATAGATCTATCTTAGAGAAGTATTTAGCTCCCCCAAGCTTGTCCATCAACTCATCTATGCACGGGATGGGGTACCTATTCTTCAAGGTCTTCTTATTGAGAGCCCGGTAGTCTATCCGCATGCGTAGCATCCCATCTTTCTTCTTCACCATCACCATGGAAGAAGCAAATGGACTTGAGCTAGGCCTGATGTGCCCCAACCTCAACAACTCCTAAATGGCCTCTCTATCTCATCCTTATAGGCCTTCGGTGCATATAAGGGGTGGTGATGACTGCGTTCAGCCCCTCCTCTAGCTCAATGGTGTGCTCAAATCCACAGTATGGCGGTCTATCTAGTGGGACATCCCCAAAAACCTGCTCGTGCTTCTCTAACAAGGCTAGTATATCTTGATGTATGACCTATGTCTTTTTCCCCAACTTCAAAATCCGTAGCTCAACTGTCCACTCCACATCTCCATGGTGCAGATCTGCCTCCATTCGGTGGGTTGAAAATATTAGAGGGGGATAAGAGTGTATTCCCCTTAGTATTACCAACTTCCCATCCAAACCCTAGAACTCCATCTCGAGCTTCTGCCAATAAGTCATGACCTTCCCCAATGCATACAACCACTGGACACCCAACACCACATTGGTGTCTGGGACATCAACCACGAAGAAATGGTCAGTGAGTGAGTAGTTCCCCATCTTCAAGGTCAACCTGGGTACGTACTTGGTACACTTAATGGTCCAGTCTCCAGGTACCAAAACTGAGAACCCCTCAAATGTAGTTTTCAGGATGCCCCTACGCTCCACCATCTAGGAATGAATGAAATTGTGGGTGGCCCCATTGTCAACCAAGAATGACACATGTTGTCCTTGTACAATCTCCCTTGTCCTGAGCATCAAATACTTCGGCACACCCCGAAGTGAAGCGAGGACTCCCTCAGTTGGGACAAATGACCCTCCTCTAGATGGTGGTGGTGGTGGCCCTCCTAATGATGGTCCCCCCTCATCTCCCAACTCCTCTCCTACCTCGGCCTCCTCCTCCTCATGCTCACTATCTGAGAACACCTTGATGAAATGGGCTTTGCCCTTGGTGCACTTGTACCCTGGTGCCTAAGGATCCTGGCACATGAAGCACAACTTCCTCCTCGTAAGGTCCCTCCAGGTGTCATCATCCAACTAGCTACTCCATCTCCCTATGGTGGCTTTGCATCTCTGTTTCTCGATGGGGCTGTGGATCTTGCAGGAACCAAAGCCCGGTCCTTGGGCACAGCATCAATCATGTCTCCGGTCCTAGAAATGGCATCATGTAGTGATGTGGGCTTGTAAGTCCTCACCCAGCCATGTAGAGGATCAGCGAGCTTATGCACAAACAACATGATCAGGCATGCCTCTGAAATATTTTTCACCATCACTACAAGTCTCTAGAACTCTGTAATATAGAACTTTGCGCTGCCAGTCTATCTCAAGTGGGTCAACTCTCAAAAGTGTAGCTCTGGATCCTTCCTTTCAAACCTCTCCAACAATCTTTTGGTGAACTCTGTATAACTGGTCATGTGAAGGTGCCCCAATGTAATCAGCCCATGATACCACCACTCTCGGGCATCACTCTCTAAGTGAAGGGTGGCAAAGTGTATGGCATAATATTCCCTCATGGGATTCAGGTGAAAGTATGTATCAAGGTTTTCGATCCACACCCTAGATGAGGTCTTTGCTGACCCATAAAAATTTGGGAGTATAATCTTCCCCGATAGCTTCTGCAAATCTTTGTTGGCTGCTCCTTCCCTATAGTGGCCTCCAACCCCATTAGCATGCCTCTCCTTGAGGTGGATGTACTCTCTAAAATATATCACCCTCTTGATCTGATCATCCAACCCCTCATACTCATCAATTCTTGATGGAACAAAATGTACCAAATCCGCAATTGGGTCTAGCGATCTGTCTAGCTCAGCTTCCTCCATGAAATGAGGCATTGTGGGGCAATCAAATTTCCCATGCTATGGGGTGTGTTGAGGCTGATAGGAATGACTACTTCCTCCCACTTTTGGAACCCCCTTCACCTTGAGGTTCTCCCTCCGTCCTTCCACCCATTTGTAGGCCCATCGCCTACTGCATCATGTCCATCATCAACTTCCCTTGCCTCATCATCTGTTGGTTTGTCCTAAAAACTATTCTAAGACCTAGTACACGTTCCTCTTCCTGGGTTGCTCATTCTACTCCTGGTTCTCCATCCGACCTCTGATGTTTTCCACTTCAGTGTCTGAAAATGGGCCTGGCCCCTCTTTTCTACCTTGACCCCTACCTCTGCCTCTACCACAACCTCTCTAGAAACCAATCCTTGGTATCTCGGTGGTATCACCCGCTCTTGTTCCCCACTATGGCCAAGAACATGCTCTAGTACCACTGTAATATTCCTAATGGAATATTTTCAATAATAACAAAGACAAACCATAACATTCACAATGAAAATTTATTCAGTAAGGAACATGTAAACAAAAATTTCTCATAAACACCCAAATGGCCAATTTTTATTAATCAAATATGCTTGAGTACAAGGAAGTTGGATGAGGTGCACCTGGGCTTGCACAAGGCAATCTACAAGCCTTGGGTGAATGATACAAAAGCGCCTAGCTGTTGTGACTTTGCTGCTCCCAGAAAACTGCGTTGTCCCCTAAAAACTACACTGCTAGCTGACTTCAGGCTCTGATTTATCCCCTCAAAACAACCCAGAAATTTTTGCAACTTTGGGGATGTACTCCTCTCCAGAAACCCAGAAAAACCCAGAGAGGGTTTTCCCTAGTTTTGACTTGCCAATTTCAACCCCTTGGGGATTGACCCTCCTCCAACACTGGAACTCACTGCCTGTAACTGGAACTGCTATAACTTGCTGCCACAAAGCCAGGAAACCTCCCCAAATCAGACTCCCAACAATCTCTCCACAACCCATCTCCCCAATCCTCCTGTTAAGCCTCCAACCAAGAGACCCCTGCTAGTGATTGCACAGTTCTGAGTGAGGATGACGCAGGGCCTTCAACCAAAAGCTCTGCCTGGGTATTTGAATAGCCTTCCTACTATAATTTCTCCTCTACGAAGTGGCAACTCGATGTGGATATCTCTAGCAAACTTCACAACTAAATTCCTTGACTCTCCTGCTCCACCAAACACGCAGTCTCCACCACTGCTCCCAAATTGCATCCTCGCTATTCAATGTAGCGTTCTCCTCCACTGGGAGATCTTCTCTTTGTTTCCAATGGGAAGGGAAACCCTCCTAGGGTGGCACTCGAAGTCCACCGAAGAGAGGGATGAGCTTCACTCCTTGGGAAGATCTTGTGCTGAACAACACTTGTAGCTTAGCTAAACAACCAAAGCAACAATGAAATTCTCAAATTATCAAAAGGCCCCAAATGTTGCTCACTTCCTCCTATTTATGCTTGCTCCCTTGGGCCCCATGTGGGTCCCATCAAATATTTCGATCCCCACATAGGAAAATCAAACTGTCTTCATGGGGTGCTTATTTTGGGTGGGTGAGTGGCCCCCACAATCCACTAAAAGGCACATCGACCCCCTTTCTCCTATGTTCTACCATCAAATTTTCTTAAAGACAAAAATAACAAAATTTCCAAAATTTGTTTTCTCCTCACCTTGAGAAAATAATTAGGAAGGGACATTACATTTTCATCATATTTGATTCTTTTTATCCTGTAATACACTTCAATGTGACAAACCTAATTATCCAATCTCTTTCCATTTACCTCTCCATTGTACATAGGCAATTCAAACTTAATATCAAGCTTACACAAAGGAGTTTTACCATGACCCCTTGGGGAATTTAGAGGTGTTTGTGAAAGGGTAGAAGAAGTTAAAGATGAGGACAAGGATCGAGGTGAAGGTGGTGGTTTGTCACCATTCTCTTCATTCCCTTTTGGAGGCTTGTCTCCTTTTCCTCCATCTCCTTTTGGATGCTTTGAGCTCTCTCCATACAATATGGAATTTCTCTCCTCATAAAGAACCTTAACCATCTCAGACATCTCAAATAATTATTTTCTAAAAATTTTCTCATCTTCAAACATCCCTTCAGGACCTTCTTCATGTGCCATGACTATTGAAGCTTGAGGTGTGTTTGTTCTCCTTGAAACAATTTGAGATCTTGGCTCTATAAATTCTCATTCTCCTCTTTTGAGCTTCAACCTTGTAAGAATTAGAAGAAAACTTGCAAACAAATCAAACCTTCACAATAACTTGTTTCTATGATAACAAAATGATCTGAATATGTGAACTTGAAGATTTTTAACAATTTCCAAGTGAAATTTATATGTGTTTTGGGTAGAGGATCAATTTAATAAACATATAAAACAAGTGAATTTAACCATAATTTACAGCCAATCAGAGACAAAATAAGCATATCTGAAACACATAACACAAAACATGATAAAGGAGTTCACCCCTAGGCTACATCTCCTGGTCCAACTTCCAATGAAGGGCCTCTTTCATTAAGCGATAAAAAGTGAGTTTACATGTTTTTAAATATCTCAAACAGAAACATTGATGTCTCCAATGGACACAACACTATAAAAAACACCCATTTTGGTTCTTTTTGCACCTCATTTGGCCAAAAATTGAGTAAGTTATGTTTGTTTCTAGTTTTTGCTCAATTACACAGCTAATCATCTTCCAATTCGGCCCAAACCTGGCTTGTGCGCCCCAAACTCGGAATCGACACGTAATTTTGGCCTACAATCTCACCCAATGGGCTAAATTGTAGGACAGTTAGTCTGCCCATTAAACTCCCAGTCCTGAACATTTCGGTCATGTAGCGCACATACAACCTCATAGGGGGCCGAGATTCTAGGGCCTAACTCTGAGCCCCTTTTCCACTGCGGTATGGTCACATGGGCACACATCGACACTGGTCCCCTAGGGGCTAGCCCCTCCACGCCCACACTCCTGGTTCTGTGAGGGGTCATGTGTACTGGGGCTGGCCCCTTTTAATTATCTACCCGCTATCTTCGATTGGCTCCGGTGTATGGTTTATGGGAGGGTGCCATGACCATGGGGCTGGGGCTAAGCCCTGGCCCTTGGTCATGCCCCTTGGTTTCGAGGGTGCGGGGATCAGGGCTAAGGCTTAGCCCTGACCCCAAAAACCAACATATAATGCGTTAAAATTTAAATGCCACCCAAATCCATAGCCTATTAAGAAACATGTGCATGGCACGTTGGTGTGGTCTTGTGGTGTTTGTTTCCAGGTCATGGGTTCGATCCCTTGGAGGTCAGTTTTGACCCAAAAAGAAATTAATGCCCTATCTGGAGGCCACATGGCAGCTAGTCATTGGCCCACATGGCCCTCCTTCATTGTCCCAAAAATGAACCTCAACCAATCAAATTGCACCTTCACGAACCAATAAACAAGTGACACTTGTCAACATACAATTGGCCGAATTATACACAGTCATATGCCAGTCACTTGCGTAGTCAGTGTATAGACTACTGACAATAAGAACACGATATCGGGAGCATACGATATCGATTTTGAGTGAATCGAGTTGTGTTGGATTCAGATAGTGGATATCTATCCAATCATATAGGTTTCGAGCATTTTTTAGCACTATGAATTTTGAGCACTAAACTGATCCCTTGGATCATATATCCACATTTGCACAAATTTTTCTAAGTAAGAATGCAGTTCCACCATACAAGCTAGCAAAATAGGATGGTTTTTAAAGGAGTAGGTGATTTCCAGAATGCTTTGAGCCAGGATCATGGGGCCTATTCGAAACCTTGGTGAGAGAAGTGTATATAACATTTTACAACCACCATCGAGTGATTCTGAATACTATCATCCCATATGATGGAATCTCCACCTGTTCTTTGACATAATCCTGCACCCCTTAATCCATTTGTGAAAGCATTCCAAATCTTGGCGAAATGTTCTGTCAAGACGAGCTATGATGCCTCCCTCCATGTCAGATGTACCCCATGCCACCCATTTATCACCCGTCCCAATAAGAAAATACCTTGTTGATGTAAAGCTTCCAAGATTTTCAATGGGAGTCCATAATCCGAGTTGAAACCCATCATACTGTCTCTTCTAATCATGATCTCGTTTCCACCTCTAAATTCCCATCTGATGTGGTGCGAAAAGAGTAATTTTGTTTTCTGGAAACTCCTCGAAATGTATGAGCCTTTTTTTATGCCTATTTCTCCCTTGCAAAACCAGTCTGAAAACAACTTACCTTTTAGATATACACTAATGAAGATCTTATGCATAATGCCTTCACTGAACAAAGCTCTCCACAAGGATTTTATGAGAGAATTCCCAAATATTTTGGCATTGAGAATACCCCATCCATCAATATCCCATGGTATCGTGATGTCGTCCCATTTTATTAGGTGAAATTTTCCTCTACTTTCCGATCACGACCACAGAAAGTGTGCCATGACAGATTGTATCTCATTGCATATACGAGCAGGTAATTAAAAAAGGTGCATCCAATATATGGCCAGTTTTTTAAAAACTGATTGAACCAGAGTGAATCTACCTCCCAAGGAGAGAGATTGGTGTGTCCAACACCCTAGTTTTTCCTTGAATTTTTGCAGCAGCCAAGACCAATCTTGTTCCCGGAAATTATTTGGCTTCAACTTATATCCTAGGTATGTGAAACCATCTTGAAGCAGTTTGAAATCTACCCGAAATGTATCCCCAATGTCTATAATCTCATTGATATTGTCATGTGAATGTATAAGAGCTGACTTATGTCCATTGGGGATCAATCCAGATGCCAAACCAAAACGATGAAATATGTGAAATAAAGTTCCCCATTCAACAACAGATAACATACCAAAGGTCAATATATCATCAATGAAAAATAAGTGGGTATTACAAACCTCATTGTTCATCTGAATACCCCTTAAGTAACCACCTGCTTTTGCCAGGTTTATCTTTTTACTTATCCATTCATGTAAGCCTAGGTAAACCTATTGTGAAGTTAAATTTATTTATTAACTGTTGTTAAAGGCATTAATGTATGTTGTAAAGGAAACAGTTCCAAACTGGCAACATCTAAATCACATAACATATCACATCTTTTTTAATGTATCTTATTCTTCCATATGCTAGGTACGGGATTTCTTTTGCAATATGTGGTGCAATTGCTAATATATATTCTACATGAGGAATCTACATATACTATCAATATTATTAATATTCATCATGTTACTTGTGGGAATTGAATGGATGTAGAGGATTTCATTCCTTTCTCCAAATCACCTAGAATAACCTCAATTGACTAATTTAATTGTGTGTATATATATATATATATATATATATATATATATATTAATTATATAAAAATTCTATTTTCCTAAAAAAATACACTTTCTTTATTTAGTATTAAAATAATTAAAAGGAATAATAACTTCTCAAATATGAAAATGTTAAATTAACTTTCATTTAATTATAATAATATCAAATATAGCAATTTGAAACTCTTATCACATTTTCTTTAATACTAATTATGACATTCTTAGTTGTTTCTAAATTTTTAAACTTTTTAAATTTCAAAAATAAAATTAGAAATTTAAATTTAAAATAAAACAATTATATAATATAAAAAACACCACATACACAATACGAACAATACATAATGCATTGTAGAATAACAATATCCACATAACAAGCATTATAGAAGGTAAATAATATGGATTCTAAGTATCATTGTTTTTGTGTGAATTGTATAAGATTCTATATTTTGATAATAACATCAAAAGAATTACGACCTTATCTTTTCAACCTGATTTTTGAGTAAGATAAATATTTCTTTTATTTAACTTTTATCCGAGATAAAAGAAAATAGAAATTGTGGTTGGAGTAGTACCAATCATGACCATATTTTCAAACACACATTTTAACTAGATAATATTTTTCATTTTGTTTTTCTTTGAAGAAATAAAAGTAAAGAAAATAGAGATAGGATTACCACTTTATTATTATTATTCCATATAACATCATCACTTATGTACTCTAGCAAACACTTCAAATTCCCTTTACTCAAATTTAAAATTAATATTGTCAATAAATCATCCAAAAGTTGATGATAAAGTAATATGTTTCCAAACATTTCAATTTCTTTTCTTAATGCAAATTAGAAAACGCAAATGGAATGATTGGATTATGTTATTGCAGTCAAGTATTGATAGAAAAGTGTGGGACGTGTGGCTTTACATTGTACTCCTAATGATGTCTAGCTTGCAATCAAGTATTCATAGAAAATTGAGGATAAGTGGCAATCAAGTATTCATAGAGAATTGAGGAGTGGTCGCAAAATATCATGTGATAAAATTCCCCACCTTTATTATTATTTCATTACTTTATTTTGTATGGTCCAAAGAGAAGATTCCTTCTTGGAAGATCTTAATGATTATGTGCTTGATTGCTTCTCAAAAGAATAGAAATAAAAGCAAGTGATAGACTTTGGTCTTCTTGGCCCCACCACTCAGACTTTTAATTATTAACTCACTCGTTCACACTTCTATGTTGAGTTAAATTTGGATTGTATTTTACAGACATATTTAATGTTTACATTACACATATGGGGATGGTTACATATCAAGGTTACTTTAAATGAATTGGATTTCTCCTTATATGTTTAATTCTCATATATGAGGAAATGAATTTTAAGATATCAAAATATTTATATAATTATATTTATTTAATTATTAAAGTATTTAAATTTAATATTTTTTATTAATGTATATTGAATATTTATTATAATTTTTAAAATTGCTTTAAATTAGTTTTATAATTTTAAATATTGTTTTGTTTTGGAGTTGTTTGATCTGAGAATATGGAGATATTTTTTTTGGGATAGAGTAATACAACTAATAAATCTGCTTGAAAATTTGACTTAATTTTGTATTTTAGAGAAGATATCTTAAATATCAATAGTGAATTACATTCAAGGAATCACAAAAAAAAATCACCTCCTAAATTTCCAAATTCACAATTTACCTTAAACCCTGATATAAGACATGTTTCAACGAAATTGACTTGTCAGTCATTAACTTGCTCCATAATATTGATATTTAATATTTACCTTCAACATATATCCAAATTATAAAAAATTTACATTTGATTCTAGATTCAAATAGATGGCAAAATAATTTAACCATATATATAATATCCAAAATACCAAGTGATAAACATTTTCTTGTCAAATTCCAACTTCGTTGGAATTCCCCACCTTCATTATTATTTCATTACTTTATTTTGTACCACCCAAAGAGAAGATTCCTTCTTGGAAGACCTTAACCACTCATAATTTAATGTGTCCTTGCTTGTTTGTTTCTCAAAAGAAAAGAAATAAACACAAGTGATGGATTTTGGTCTTAGAGTTTTCATTATTAACTTTTTACTCAATCACACTACTTTTTTGAGGAAGAAAAGAAATAAACACCCATTAAGCCCACTGTCCCAGAAATTGTAGGATGGTTGGTCCACCCATTAAGCCCACTGTCTCGAAAAGTTTGGTCATGTGGCGCACGTATGAACACATAGGGGATGAAAATATAGGGCCTAACTCCGAGCCCCTTTTTTGCTGCGGTATGGTCGCATGGGCACATATGTGTCTTGGGTTGGTGCCTTATAGTCTATCCCCCTCCGTGCTCGTATGGCTGGTTGTATGAGGGGTCATGTGACCTAGGGCTGGCTCTTAGGGGCTAACCCATTTTCATTATCTGCTCGTGGTCTTGGATTCACTCTGGTGTATGGTTTATATTAGGGCGTTGTGACCATGGGGATGGGGCTACGCCCTGGCCCTTGGTCCCACCCCTTGGTTCCAAGGGCATGGGGACCAGGGCTGGGGCTTAGCCCTGGCCCCAACTGCCAACATACAATTCGTTAAAATTTAAATGCCACCCCAATCCATAGCCTATTAAGAAATATGTGCATGGCACGTTGGTGTGGACCTGTGGTGTTTGCTGCTAGGTCACAGGTTCGATCCCTTAGAGGTCAATTTGGAGCCAAACAAATCTTAATGCCTTGTTTGGAGGCTAGGTGGCAGCCAACCATTGGCCCACGTGGCCCTCCTTCATTGGCCGAAAAATGAACCTCAACCAATCAAATTACACCTTCATGAACCAATAAACAAGTGAAACTTATCAACATACAATTGGCCAAATTATACACAGACATCTACCCAGTCACTTGCCTAGTCAGCGTGTGGACTGCTAACTAGGTGTACCTGCAACTTCAATTTTTGAAGTCTTAATTGTTTAACAAATTGACCAAAACACGATATCGGGAGCATGCGATATCAGTTTTGAGTGAAACGAGTTGCGTTGGATTCAGCTCACTAAGATCTATCCAATCATATTGGTTTTGAGCATTTTTTAGCATTAAATTGATCGCTTGGGTCACTCCTCCCCATTGGAAGCTTTTGGACCTCCAAAAGACTACTTTCAGTCAACAAATAGATGAGGGTGCAGGTCCCTCACCCTTCCAACCTCAATCCATTTATCTTTGCTTGGATTTGTGCCTTTGAGACCAACACGAAGGTACTCCACATTCCCTTGTTTTGAAGTTCTTGTCCTTCTGTCAAGGATGGTATCTTGTTGCAATTCTTCAATGAATTTTGGTGAGAAATATTCTATTGATGGAATTTGAACATGCTCTCCTTAATCATCAATCAAAGGAGGCTCATATAGTCTCAAATTCGCAACATTAATAAATGCATACATTTTCATATAAGGAGGCGAATCCAAACCAAAGGCATTGTTACCAATATTTTTTAGAATCTTAAAAGGTTCATACCTTATTGGTTTCAACTTTTTACCTTCTCCTTTAAGCCTCTCTTTGCTAATGTAAGCAAAACTTCATCTCCAACTTGGAAACTATGGTCAATACGATGCTTATCATGCCTTGTTTTGTACTTAACTTGGCTCTTTTCTAACTGTTCTTGAACCATTTGATGCACCAATTGAACTTTCTCAATGAACCACTTGGACTTATCAATGTCACTATGACCATCAATAGAAAAATCCTTCCCAAAGACAAAATCTAAAGGAGATTTTGGTAAGTAACCAAAACATGCCTCAAATGGATATGTTTGAGTCGATGAATTCTTTTCTCGATTAGAAGCATGTTGAATGTAGTGTAAGTTTTCATCCCAAAGCTTGGGATTTTTTCTGCAATAATCTCAAAGAAGATGTACTACGTTATGTTCACCACGTCTATCTGACCATTTGTTTTTGGATGGAACGTTGTGCTCTTTTTCAACTTGGTGTCCATGAGTGCCCATAAGCTTGAACAAAAGTTCCTGAAAAATCGAGAATCTGATTAGAAATAATGGATTTGGGCAGCCAAAAATGTACCCATACATGTTGAAACAACATTTGTGTAGTTTGTTCAGCTGTAACCTGCTTCTTACAAGGCATCAAAGTACACATCTTGTTGAAACAATCCATCACAACATATTTAAGATAATCATGATTCTTTTTAGACATAGGCAATCCTCCTACAAAGTCCATAAAGACACTTTCCCAAGGACACGAAGGAACTAGAAGTGGAGTATACAATCCTAACTTTCTATTGTTAGGCTTACTTGTAGCACATAAATAACATCCTCTTATATATCGTGATACACTTTCATTCATTCTTGGCCAATAACAATATCTTTGTAATTGTGCCACTGTCTTGCCTACACCAAAATGGCCAGTGATAAGAGAAGTATGCATTTCCCTTATGATGTTGATTCTTTCATCCTATGGAATGCATAACTTGCCAAGATGATATAAAAGTTTATCATGCACATGTGAATCCAATTCCACTACTTGGTTGTCTTGACACAAAGTTGCATATACATCTTTAAATTCTTCATCTAAAGCATATTGTTCAACATAGCTCTCATGCATTATAGAATTATGCTTAAGAATAATTGAAGCACTAAAAATTGGTTTAGAAAGCATGTCAACAACCTTGTTATAGATACCTTTCTTATACCTTATCACCAAACATAATTTTTGCAAGAAACCCATCCATCTAAAGTGCCTCACTTGTTGTAGCTTAGTTTGTGATTGAAAGTATTAAAATGTTTGATGATCAGTGTGAATGATAGTTTCCTTTCCCATAAAATAGTGTTTCCACTTTTTCACACTTTGTACCAATGCATACAATTCCTTTTCATAAGTAGGATAGTTAACTATTGCACCATTAAAAGCTTCATAATGGTAACATATGGGCTTACCATGTTGCATCAAGACCACTCCCATGGCATAGTCACTTGAATCTATTTGTATCTCAAATGGTTGTCTTAAATCAGGAAGTGAAAGAAATGGAGTTGTATTGATTCTCTTCTTCAATGCATCAAAATATTTTTGTTGCTAGCCTCCCCATTAAAAAAATTGCTTATTGCTTGTCAAGGCATGTAATGGAGCTACAATTGAAGAAAAGTTAGAAATAAAATTTCTCCAAATCTCCCAAAAAGCTTCTTACCTCAGTTGCATTAGTGGGCTTAGGCCAATAAGCAATGACTTTTATCTTTGAGGGATCTATTTTCTATTCACCCCCTCCAACAATATGTCCCAAATAAACTAATGAGGTCTTCCAAACTCACATTTAGACATCTTTAAAAACAAATATTATTTCTTCAAGACATCTAAGACATGTTTCACATGCCTGACATGTTCTTCATGAGACTTGCTGAATATCAATATTTCATTAAAGTAGACAATTACAAAATCATAAAGAAAAGGCCTTAAGGCATCATTCATAACTCACATGAATGTTGCAGGTGCATTACAAAGCCTAAATGGCATAACCAACCATTCAAACAAACCTTTCTTTGTTTTGAAAGCTATCTTCCATGTGTCTCCTTCAGCAATCTTAATATGATGATAACCACTTCCCAAGTCCAACTTAATGAAACACACAACATATTTCAATTGATCAAGAAAATCATCAATTCGAGGAAGAGAGTAATGATTCCTTACCGTTAACTTGTTCAAGGCTCTGAAATATTCACACATGCGCCATGTACCATTTTTCTTTGGTACTAACACAATTGTTGACCCGCATGGCGATGTGCTTGGTTTGATGACCCCTTTGTCAAGCAAATCTTGTATTTGTCTTTAATCTCTGCATTTTCCATAACTGACATCCCGTGCATGCCAATGTTTGGAAGAGGACAATCTTGTTGCAATTGGATCTCATGTTGGATACCTCTTTTAGGAGGCTATCCTAATCTAAAAGGGAGCATATTAGTAATGTTGTGCTAATTCCCCATTCAGAATAAAACCCAAGATGCTTATCATTTTCTTATCAAGTCCTTAAGGATTCAATATTTTTTCTTAATTAACTGATTCCCATGAGATTTTCTTATGTAAATGTTAGAAACAATTTAACATAAAACATATGCTAAATAGTAGAAAAATAACATGAAAGAACATCAAAATACAACACACAACAAGCACATGATAAAGGAGTTCACCCTTCTTGGTCTACGTCTCCTTGGTCCAACTTCCAATGGCTTGGGCCTCTCTATTATGCTCAAATTACAAAAAAAACTATGTTTACAATGCTCAGATGCCTCTAAAAGCTGTCTCAATGAGTTCAGAATACTAAAAAATGGCCATCTAGCCTCTTTTCGTATCCCATTTGGATAAGAACTGAAGATGTTATGACTTCTCCTAGTTATCCCATTATTTTGTCCACAAAATGCTCCAAATCTGACCAAAAACCACATTTCCGCTCCAAAATCCGCCGACGGAGTGAGAAATTCACCGCACCACGAACCATAACCTGTTGATCTTATCTCAAGTCGGTGAGTGTTTACAATCGAAAGGTCTTGTTAACACAACAAAAAATTGCAATTGAGAAATCGACGGACCTGACGGGAACTTAAACTGTTACATATAAAATCTAGCGTCTAGGGTCTTATCGCTCATCACAATCGGTGCAGGAACATAATCAATGATATCGTGGACCTGTCGGCACATTAAACTGCAACATATGAATTATCGGATCCAGGAACCCAATCGCAAATCGCAATCGATGCTTTCAATTGGTAGATACCAAAACCTATACCACTGTGATATATGCGGACCCGCTGAGCTATGATATATAGTGTATAACATATCACGTCCGAGGACAAATCACAATAGGTGTTATCAACAGTGACACACACACACACACACACACACACACACACACACACACACACACACACACACACACACACACACACACACACACACACACACACACATATTGGTGGGTACTGGGTGCGATATGCGATTGCGATATATTACATCGCAACCCTGACTGTGTTGGGGGCCGATTCTTAACATTATGCGATACGCGATTGTGATCACATCACATTGCAACATGCTTTATGCCGGGGGCCGATTATTTAACCCGAACCAATTACCACTGCGATATGCGATATGTGAGGGCCAATGGCAGGCTGCCACTTGGTGCCTCCTCATTCGCTGAAGACCTTGCCACATCATCCAATCCTTCCATGCAGACAAGTCAAACTTGAAATTTGACTTGCTCTAACTTCTGCATATGGACTTAGATTTGAGTGTCATTCACACCATTGGATTCAGAATGGAAAGCTCTTCAATCTTAAGTTGAGTGTGACAAGATTCTAACACTTTAATTTTTTAGCATAATTCTGAGCACCTGATCACCCTTCCCCACTGGAAACCTTTTGGAACCAAAAATATTTATATTTAGTTATTGAACAGATGAGGGTACTAGTCCCTCACGTTTGCCACTTCAATCCATTTGGACTTTGATTGATGTGTTCCTTTGAGAATCACGATCACTTACAATAGAAGTAGGCAATCGAAAATGAACCCATACATTTTGAAAGAAAATTTGAGCTATTTGTTCAAGAATAATTTTCTTTCTACAAGGCATTAATATGCACATCTTGCTGACCCTATCCACAACTACATACAAATAATCATGACCTTCCTTTGTTAAGTGAAGACCTCCTACAAAATCCATAGAAACACTCTGCCATGGATGTGAAGGTACTAGAAGTGGTGTGTACAATCCTAGCTTCCTATTACTAGGTTTACTGACTACACACAATGAACAACCTCTGACAAAACATGACACACTTTCAAGCATACGAGGCCAGTAAAAATACCTCTAAAGATTTTCCACTGTTTTACTTACACCAAAATGTCCAGCAATAAGAGAAGTGTGCACTTCCCTTGTGACATTTACTCTCTCTCCTCGTGGAACACAAAGTTTTCCCAAATGATACAAAAAATTATCATGCACATGGTAGTCTAATTCCTCAACTTGGTGGCCTTGACTCAGATTTAAATATACCTCTTGAAAGTTAGAATCATGTGCATATTTCTCAACATAACTTTCAGGCAAAAAATAATGACTCTTGAGTAAAATGGTTGCATTAACAATTAGTTTAGAAATCATATCATCAACTCTGTTATAAATACCTTTTAGGTACCTCATTACAAAGTAGAATTGCTGTAAAAATCCCATCCAATGAAAGTGCCTTGATTGCTGCAATTTTTTTTTATATTGCAGATATTGCAAAGGTTGATGATCAGTGTGAATAATGGTTTTCCCATCAAGTAATGCTTCCATTTCTTCACACTTTGCACCAATGCATAAAGCTCTTTATCATACGTAGGATAATTAATAACAACACCATTACACATTTCAAAATGAAATGAAATGGGCTTACCATGTTGTAAAAGAACTGCACCCATGGCGTAGTCACTTGCATCTATTTGTATTTCAAATCCAACAATGCTAAAACTGGCACTGAACTGATCTTTTGTCTTAAAGCATCAAATGCTTTTTGTTGTTTGCCTCTCTAATGGAGGACAACCTTCACACTGGTCAAAGCATGTAGTGGAGCTGCTACGGAAGAGAAATTGGCAATGAACTTCCTCCAATACTGTGTTGCTCCTAGAAAACTCCTTACTTCTGTGACTGATTTTGGTATTGGCCAATTCACAATGACTGAAAATTTAGAGGGGTCAATCTTCAACTCACCTCCTCCAACTATATGGCCCAAATAAACTAAGGAAGTTTTCCTGAATTCACATTTAGACACCTTCAGAAATAACTGTTCTTTTCTCATGACATCTAAAACTTTCTTCACATGCTTGACATGCTCTTCTCGTGATTTGTTGAATATAAAAATATCATCTAAATAGACAATTACAAACTCATCAAGAAAGGATCTTAAAACATCATTCATAACTCTCATGAATGCAGCTGGAGTGTTGCAAAGACCAAAAGCCATAACCAACCACTCAAACAATCTCTGTTTAGTTTTAAAAGAAGTCTTCCAAATATCCTCCTCAGCTATTCTAACTTGATGATATCCACTTCTCAAGTCTAATTTAGTGAAATATTTTTTATTCTTTAACTGATCTAGAAAATCATCTATTTTGGGGAGTGGGTATCGATTCTTTATGGTAATTTTATTCAAAGTTCAATAATCTACACACATGCGCCAAGCTCCATCTTTCTTGGGTACCAAAACAATTGGTGAACCACATGGTGAAGTAGAGGGATGAATTACACCTTTATCTAACAATTCCTAAACTTGTTTCTTAATTTCTAAACTTTCCAAAATTGACATTCGATACATATCGATATTTGGGAGTGGATAGTCTTGTTGTAGCTGAATTTCATGCTGAATTCCCCTTTTGGTGGCAATCCCTTTGGTTCTTGAAACATGTCTTCATATTGATTGACCACATCAACCAATTCAGCCTTTATCTTCATGTCACAACGTGAAAAGGATTCATGCTCTGTATCATTCTTCTGCTTGATCACAAGGAGCACGAGACTCTTGCTGGAATTGACCAGTCACTTCATTTTCCCTGCGCTTGCCAAAGACAGATTAAGATTTCTATGATGGGCTCTCACAATATACTCCACTCCATCTTTGAACAAATGATATTCGTTCTCATATATATGGAAAACAACTTTCCTATCATATAAATACGAGATTCCCAAGACAATCCCAAAAATATCCAATGGCACAACGTCTAATTCAACTTCATCAATGAAATTAGCAGTGATTGCAAACCTGAAAATGCATTTCCATGTGAACTGAAAATTGGCATCCTTGGTTATCCAACCCAACGGATATGGTTTATGACAAGGCACGATTTCCAAATTCAACTTCTTGACCAAGTCTATAGAAATTAAATTTGCTTGGGATCCACTATCAAACAACGTATCAATTTTGGTGTTTTTGGAAATAACTTGGATATGGAACAACTCTATTATGTTTTCCTCATTTGAAACGTTATTGGAGTTATTTGTTGCACTGGTGCTTGCCACAGCTTCCTATTTTCTTGTCTTTGCCACGACTTTCCCTTTAGTGATTGTGGCTGCAATCTTCATTTCATCACCTAAGTCAGAACCAAAGTCTTGATGTGAAACAACATTTGTCCTCTGTTTCCCTTTATTATTATATTTCTTCAGTCATAATTCTAGATGAAGCTTCCAACAATGCACTTTATTGTGGCCCTCTTTGGAATAATTCTTGCACATAGTTTCTCCCCTTCTTTCTTAACAGAAGAATTTTTATTCTACTTTCCTTTCAATTTCTTCCCTTTCTCACCACTTTGGAATGACTTCTTCTTACCTTATTCTTGTACAATTTCCCTTCTTGCTTCGAGGTGTGTATCTTGAACATAGACCTCATCAAGATTCGTGGGACTAAACATAAGAATGGTATGTCGAAGATAGCTATGCAAACCTCCTATGTATTTCAGCAAGTATCTTGTGACTATAAGTCTACTCCTAGCATAAGAGCTCTTCTCCTAAGCTCTTGAGTATACTCTTGCACATTTTGACCTTTTAATTGTCTAAAATTTTTCCAATTCATGATATCTTTTTTCACATGAGCTAAAGAATAGAATTTTCTTTTTATAATGACAATGAAATTAGGCCAAGTAATAGAGATATTTCCGTTTTTTGATATCGTCTTGAGTCCTTTCTTCCCACCAAATGAGTGTTGCACCCTCCATTCTCAATGAAGCCAACTAAATTTTGATATCATCCTCTTGAAGGTTTTGAATTCTACAATACACCTTCAACTGACGAATCCAGTTATCCAACTTCTTTGCATCCATTCACCACTGTACATAGGCAACTCAAATTTAACATCAAGCTTTAGAAAAGGTGATTTACCAGTTCCTTTTGTAGAATGATGATGAGTATGAGTATGGGTTGCCATAGTGGACGAGGGTGAAGATGCTTGTGAAGTA
Organism: Pinus tabuliformis; assembly: GCA_031772625.1. Taxonomy (NCBI): domain Eukaryota; kingdom Viridiplantae; phylum Streptophyta; class Pinopsida; order Pinales; family Pinaceae; genus Pinus; species Pinus tabuliformis. Next base: position 1,221,046,520 of record CM062804.1, on the reverse strand, counting down.
CAAGATGAAGAAGATGGTGGAGAGGGTGGAGGTTTGTCTCCATTCTCATTACCTCCTCCTGAAGAGCCTTCTCCTTTGGGAGGTTTGGAACTTTCTCTTTGAAATTTGATCATTTCTGAAGGTCCTCTCATTCTCTGTCATGATAGGTTCTCCTTCATGAGACATGATCTCTTGAGACTCAACTGCAAGTTATGCAACTTGAGGATGTACTGGTGTAGAAGAATTTGGCAACCTTGCTCTTCTTCCACTTGACCCAATTTCAGGGCTTTCAACCAGCTTTCCTTCACCTCTTTTGAAATTTAACCTTGTAAGCATGACATAAACTTGCAAACAATTAAATCCTTCTTTCACAAAGAAAATCTAGTAAGAAAAACTAGTGCTCTGATACCAACCTGATTTGAAATGGAGCAGATTAGTAATGTTGTGCTAATTCCCCATCCAGAATAAAACCCAATATGCTTATAATTTTCTTATCAAGTGCTTAAGGATTCAATATTTTTTCTTAATTCATGAGAGTTTCTTATGTAAATGTTAGAAAAATTTTAACATAAAACATGTGCTAAAGAACAACAAAATAATAGAAAATGACATCAAAATACAACACACGGCAAGAACATGATAAAGGAGTTTGTAGGTTTTAACCCTATATAGAAATTACTTGCATACTAATTCTAAAAACATAAAATAAACAATGGAGAGAAAATAACACATAAAACAAATATAAATAGAGATTTTCCCATGGATCCCAAAACCAAGACTACTAGATTGATTTTCCATTAGGTTCCTTTCAACATTACAGTACATATACATACATGCCGAAGCATCCATAAACCCCAATCCATTAACCCTGTATTAGAACATAACCGTAGTTCCCTTGACTGGATCTACAAAATACCATGGACTGAAAACCATCACGCCCAAAACTATGTGTGAAATCCATGCACAAAACCATAGGTAAGTCTGCCCACCTAATATAGGGGCTAATCATGGAAAGAATATAACAAAACCCAATGCTCTCTCACTTGTTGTTTTCTTTCCAGAGGGGGCCACTGGAGAGCTTAGTCATTTATCTAGCCTTGCAACGCTCATTGTCTCTATACACCAAGAGAACTTCTCAGAGCTCACATCTTTTGTCAATGCATCTGCAATATTCTTCAAAGTGTCCACCTTTACCAGCAACACCTTTTTGTCTTCTACCATATCCCTCACAAAGTGATACTGAACATAAATGTTCTTTGTCTTTAGATGATAAGCAGGATTCTTTACCAAGAAAATTTCACTTTGGTTGTCACAGTCTATCCTTATATCTCATTGTACTAATCCCATAATTTAACACAATCTCTACAACCAAACTACTTCCTTGCTTGCATGAGTGGCTGCCAAGTATTTTGCATGTGTAGTTGACAATGCCACTACAAATTGACTCTTGCTCATCCAACTGACTGCACTCTAAATAGGTTAAACACATACCCACTTGTAGATCTTCTTTGATCTAGATTTCCAACCCAGTCTACATCAAGAAAACCATGGATATCCAAAACTCTGTCCAATCCTGGTATTCCCTGGTAGCACAAACCATAATCACTAGTGCCACAAAAATACCCGAAAACACACTTCACTGTTGGACTTCCCTGATTTTGACACAAACCTGCTCAATAATCCCACTACATGTGCAATGTCTGGTCTAGTGTAGACCATTGCATACATCAAACTTTTGACTACACTTGCATATGGAATATAGGACATGTCCTCGTCCTCTTCTTGTGTTTTTGGACACTCTTGAGTAGATACCTTTACACCTACAAGCATAAGAACCTTCACCGGTTTATTACCCTACATATTAAACCTCTACATTATTGTCTCAACATACTTCCTATGGTTTAACCAGAGCTTCCTCTTTGCCTAATCTCTCTAAATTTCCATGCCCAAAATATAGTTTGCAGCACCAATATCTTTCATGTCGAATTTGGAGGACAATTGGGTCCTCAACTCCTAGATAATTTCTTCGTCATTTCCAACCAGCAATATATCATCCACATACAAGACCAGATAAATAACACAGTGACCAATTAATTTAAAATGTACACAATGATCTTCTTTTCTTCTGGTGAAGCCAAGTCTCCGTATAAATGTATCAAATTTCTGATACCACATCCTTGATGACTATTTTAACGCATACAAAGAATTTTTTAACTTTCATACCAGTTATTTCTTACCCTTCACTGCAAAGCCTTCAGGTTTCTTCATGTAGATCTCTTCTTCTAAATCCCCGTGAAGAAATGTTGTCTTCATATCCACCTATTCTACCTCAAAATCAAAAGCAGCAGCAATAGATAAAAGTAATCTAATAGAAGCTACCTTGGCAATAGGAGAAAAAATATCACCAAAATAAATTCTCTGCACCTAGGAATAACCTTTTGCTACCAATCGAGCTTTATATTTCTCCACTTTTTCTTCTGCATTTATCTTCTTCTTGAAAACCCATTGGCTGCCAATGGGTTTCCTTCCAGCCGGTAACTCCACCAGATCCCAAGCCTAATTTTTGTGCAAAGATTCCATTTCATTAACCATGGCCTCTTTCCAGAGTTTTCCATCCTATGAATCTACTGCTTCCTTCATAGTTCTGGGATCATCATCAGTAATAGATAAAGAAAAATTTGAAGAAAAAGCAGATGGACTATACCTTTTTGGATGCCTTCTTTCTCAAACTGATCTTCTCACAACCAGAGTTCGTGGCTCTCCATCTTTTGATTCCTCTAAAGTTGTAGAGTCTGATTCTTCATCCTTTAGCTCAAACTCTATCTTCTCAGGTTCTTTTGATGGGACTTCAAGTTTAATAACATCATTCACCTCTCTAAACACCACATCTCAACTGTACACAACCTTCCTTGTTACTGGGTTCCAAATCTTATATACTTTTAAACCATCCTTATACCCAATAAAAATGCACTTTCCAGATTTACTATCCAAGTTTCTTCTTTTCTCCTTTGGAACATGTATATATGCATCACATCCAAATACCCTCAGATCTGAAAGAGAGGGTTTCTTACCATTCCATCCCTCTTGTGGAGTCTTATCCTCCAACACCGATGAAGGTGATCTGTTGACCAAGTAACATGTAGTCTCCACTGCCTCTGCCCATAATTCTTGTCCTAACCCGACACCATTGAGCATGCTTCTTGCCCTTTCCATCAATGTATTGTTAATTCTTTCTGCAATTCTATTTTTCTTAGGTGAGTATGGAGTAGTCTTCTGCCATGCAATACCATACTTCTTACAAAATTCTTCAAATTCCTTCGTACAAAATTCTCCACCATTATCTGTCCTCGACTCCTTTATCTTCTTCTCTGTTTGGTTTTCCACCGGAGCCTTAAATTCTTTAAACCTGTCAAAGACTTAAGATTTCTTCTTGAGGAAATATATCCATGTATTCCTTGAGAAGTCATCTATAAATGATACATAACCCACACAAAATTACCCAGTGATAGAACTGACACAGGTCCAAACACATCACTATGCACAAACTCTAATATTTGTTTCACCCTCTTACCACCAAAGTGTAAACTCACCTGATTCCGCTTCCCATATACACAATTTTCATAGAAATCAAAATCCAGAGATCTATTAGACATACCTTCTACCATACCTTTACCATGAAGTATTCGAATGCCATTCCCTCCAATATGTCCAAGAATTTGATGCCATATCATGGTATTTTCTCTAGAGACCACTAGATTTTCTGCTCCACTTTCAGGAACAACAGAATTGTTGCACCCATCAATAACATTACTACCTTGCAGCTTGTATAGATTTCCAATCTAAACTCCCCGCATCAAAACCAGTGCTCCCCAAACCATCTTTTAGGTATCTTTCTTGAACATTGTTTTTACACCTATATCATCCAACTTGCTTACAAAAATCAGATTTCTGGCTAATGCATGAATATGCGGAACACCTGGAAGTGTTCTAATCCTTCAACCTTGCAACTTCAACTTGAATTTTCCGTGACCAACAATTCTAGCCTTCCTGTCATCCCCTAAGAAGACATCATCACCATCATATTTCTTATACTCATAGAACCACTCTCTATGGGGAGTGAAGTGAAAGGATGCACCTGAGTCAATCAACCATGCCTCATGATCTACATGTGTAGCTGAGGAAGAAGCCAAGCACACATCCCCATCTTCATCTGACATGGTTTTTGCCTCTACAGAAGGAGCATAATTAGATCCCTTTCCTTTCTTAGGAGCTTTAGATTTACAGTCCCCTTTGTAGTGCCCTTCCTTTCTACATTTCCAGCACACCTTTCAGGCTTTCTTGGAGATTTAGATCTCCCACTCGAGGAATTATTTGTGTTTCTGTTCTGGGACCTTCCTCACACAGAAAAGGCATCACCATTATGTGTCTCCGTATTTTTCCATCTCATCTCCTCCGTTAGCAAGGATGAGACTATTTCATCAAACTGCAAGGCAGTTACATGTGTTCATACGCTCCATCACCGAGTCTCCATATTTCACCTTTAGGTAATACAATTTTTTCCATAGGAACAGTTTATTCACCAAAGACTTATATTGGAACAAATTCCCTAACTTGTCCCACAAAGCCTTCATTGTAGCTTCCCATGATACATTCAGTAATATTGAATCTGAGACACACAATCATATTGTCCTTTTTGCCTTCCAATCCAATTTCTTCCATTCTTCATCAGATACTCCCATTGGTTTAGTACCTGGATCTAATGCGATCCACTGATCTTTATCCATTAACAAATCCTCCATATTGAGTTTCCACAACTCAAAACTATGACATTTAAATTTATCGATCTCTATATTTCCACTACTTGCCATCTTCTTTCACCACCAGAATTGATCCCGCAGATCTCCCACTGAACAGGGTCTACCACAAGCCTGAGTGAAACCCCTTAGCAACAAAGGCGAACCCTTAAAGCCAAAACAAATCTGATACCAAATGTAAGTTCTAACCCCATAAAAAACTTACCTACATACAAATTCTAAAAAAAGAAAATAAAAAATGATGAGAGCATAACACATAAAACAAATATACATAAAGATTTTCCCCTAGATCCTAAAACTAGGACTACCATATTGACTACCTGGGACTACCCTAGGCTAAAACATAACCATAGTTCCCTTGATCAGATCTACAAGATACCATGGACCGAAAACCATCACGCCCAAAACCATGTGTGAAATCCATGCACAAAACCATAGGTAGGTCCGCTCACCTAGTATATGCTAGTCATATAAAGAATATAACACAACCCAACAAAGTTCACCCTTCTTGGGCTACATCTCCTTGGTCCAACTTCCAATGGATTGGGCCTCTCTATTATGATCAAATTACAACAAAAGTGTGTTTACAATGCTCAGATGCCTCTGAAACCTATCTTAATGAGTTCAGAATACTAAAAAATGGCTATCTATTCTCTTTTTTCATCCCATTTGGATAAGAACTAAAGAAGTTATGACTTCTCCTAGTTCTCCCACTATTTATTCCACAAAATGCTCCAAATCCGACCAAAAATCACATTTCTGCTCCAAAATCCAATGACGAAGTGAGCCATAACTTATCGGTCATATCACAAATCACAATCGGCGAGTGTTTGTGGGTGGAAAGTCTTGTTAAAACAATAGAACATTGCAATTGCGATATTGGTGAACCTAATGGGAACTTAAACTGTTACATATAAAATCCCGCGTCTGGGGTCTTATCACTTATCGTAATTGACAATCGATGCAGTAACATAATCATAAATATGGCGTTCCCACCAGTACATTAAACTGCAACATATGAATTATCGCATCTAGGGCAAATCGCAATCGGCGATTTCCATCGACAGCTACCAAAACTCATAGCACTGTGATATCAGCGGACCCGTCGGGCTATGAAATATAGTGTATAAAATATTGCGTCTAGGGACAAATCACAATCGGTGTTATCAACAGTGACACACACACACACACACACACACACACACATATATGTCGGAGGGTATCAGGTGCGATATGCGATTGCAATATGTGACATCACAACCCTAACTGTGTCGGGGGCCGATTATTAGGGCTAATTCTTTAACCCAAGCCACTTACCACTGCGATATGAGATATTTGAGGGCCATTGGTGGGCTGCCACTTGACGCCTCCTCATTCACTGAAGACCTTGCCACATCATCCCTTTCCTGCCATTTAGAAAATTCAAACATAAACTTTGACTTGCTCTAACTTCTGCATATGAATTCATATTTGAGTGACGTTCACACCGTTGGATTTAGAATGATGAGCTCTTCAATATGAAGCTAAATTTGACAAGATTCTAACACTTTGATCTTTGAGCATAATTCTGAGCACCTGATCAAATCCTTTGGGCTCTTGAAGAATCTCATCATATGTGTTAACAACCTCATACAAATCAGATTTTAACTTTGCATCACATCCTTGGAAAGATTCATTTTCAACATTCTCTTTGAGTTTTATCATCAAGAGTACAAAGTTCTTACTAGCTTTGACTAACCTCTTCATTTGTCTATAATTTACAAGCGACAAATTCAACTTCTTGTTATGTGCTCTAACAATGTACTCAACTCCATTTTTAAACAAGTGATATTTGTTCTCATGACGATGAAAGATGACCCTCCTATCATACATATATGGGCTTCCCAAAACAATAACACAAATATCAAGTGGAATGACATCAAGTTATACCTCATCTATAAAATTTGCAGTGATGGCAAATATTAATTTACATCTTTTTGTCACATGAAATTTTGCATTGTCACATATATGTTTCCAAATTCAATTTCTTGACAGTGCCTTCAAAAATGAGGTTTGCTTGTGAACCACTATCAAACAATGTATCTATGTTGGTATGTTTTGAAATGAATCTAATATGGAAAAGCTATATTCTTGTTGGATAAAATTGCCTTCCTAGTGCAACAAAAAAATCATTCCAAGAGGATAAAACCTTACCATGTTTCTTCATGTCCTCTTGACTTTTGGCTTCCCACAAAATTAGTGTTTCACCTTCTAATCTAAGAGATTCAGCAAGTTAAATCTTGGTTTCATCATCTTTGATTCTTTGTATACTACAATACACTTCAATCTGAAAAACCCAATTATCAAATCTTTATGCATTTAACTTTCCATTGTACATAGGAAATTCAAAATTAATATCAAGCTTAAGCAAACAATTTTTACCATGACCCCTTGGGGAATTTGGAGGTGTTTGTGAAAGGGTAGAAGAAGTTAAATATGAGGATGAGGATGAGGATGGAGGTGAAGGTGGTGGTTTGTCACCATTCCCTCTATTCCCTTTTGGAGGCTTGTATCCTTTTCCTCCATTTCATTTTGGAGGCTTTGAGTTCTCTCCATACAATCTGGAATTCCTCTCCTCATAAAGAACCTGAACCATCTCAAACATCTCAAAGAATTCTTTTCTAAAAATTTTCTCATCTTCAGACATCCCTTCAGGACCTTCTTCATGTGCCATGGCTATTGAACCTTGAGGTGTGTTTGTTCTCCTTGAAACAATTTGAGATCTTGGCTCTACAAGTTCTCATTCTCCTCTTTTGAGCTTCAACCTTGTAAGCATCAAAAGAACACTTGCAAACAAATAAAACCCTCACAATAACCTATTTCTATGATACCAAAATGATATGAATACGTAAACTTGAATATTTTTAACAATTTTCAAGTGAAATTTATATGTGTTTTGGGTAGAGGCTCAATTTACTAAACACATAAAACAAGTGAATTTAACCACAATTTATATCCAAACAAAGAAAAAATAAGCATATCTGAAACACATAACACAAAACATGATAAAGGAGTTCACCCCTGGGCTACATCTCTTGGGCCAGCTTCCAATGCAAACCTCTTTCATTAAGTGCTCAAAAGTGTGTTTACATGTTTTTAAATATTTCAAACAGTAAAATTGATGTCTCCAATGGATCCAACACTGTAAAAAATTCCCTTTTTGGTTCTTTCTGCACCTCATTTCGCCAAAAATTAAGCAAGTTATGCTTATTTCTAGTTTTTGCTCAATTACATAGTTAATCATCCTCCAATTCAGCCCAAACCTGGCTTGTACGCCCCAAACTCAAAATCGGTGAGCGATTAAGGCCAACAATCTCGCCCAATGGGTGAAATTGTAGGACAGCCAGTCTGCCCATTAATCTCCCTATCCCGAAAATTTCAGTCATGTGACGCACATACGACCGCATAAGGGTCTGATATTCTAGGGCCTAAATCTGAGCCCCTTTTCCATGAGGGGTTAAGTGACCTGGGGCTAGCTCCTTTTCAATATCCGCCCGTGGTCTTGGATTGGCTATGTTGTATGGTTTATGGGAGGGTGTTGTGACCATGAGGTTGGGTCTAAGCCCTTGCCCTTGGTCCTGCCCCTTGGTTCTAAGGGTGGAGAGACTAGGGCTAGGGCTTAGCCCCAACCCCAACCTCCAACATACAATGTGTTAAAATTTAAATGCCACCCAGATCCATAACCTCTTAAGAAACATGTGCATGGAATGTTGGTGTGGGCCTATGGTGTTTGTTGCCAGGTCGCTGGTTCAATCCCTTGGAGGTCAATTTTGACCCCAAAAAAATTAATGCCTTGTTTGGAGGCCACGTGGACGTCACCCGTTGGTCCACGTGGCCCTCCTTCATTGGTCCAAAAAGGAACCTCAATCAATTAAATTGTGCCTTCATGAACCAATAAACAAGTGAAACTTGTCAACATATAATTGGCCAAATTATACACAATCATCTGCCTAGTCACCTGCCTAGTCAGCGTACAGACTATTGACTGGGTGTACTTGCAAATTCAAATTTTAAAATTTTAGTTGTTTAGCAAATCAATCAGAACATGATATCTGGAGCATACAATATCGATTTTGAGTGAATCGAGTTGTGTTGGATTCAGATCGTTGGGATCTATCCAATTGTACAAGTTTCAAGCATTTTTTAGCACTATGAATTTTGAGCACTAAACTAATCCCTTGGATCATATATCCACATTTGCACAAATTGTTCCAAGTAAGAATGCAACTCCATCATACAAGCTAGCAAAATATGATGCTTTCTAAAGGAGTAGGTGATTTCTAGAATGCTTTGAACCAGGATCATGGGGTGTATTCAAAACCTTGGTGAGAGAAGTGTCTATAACATTTTTCCACCACCATCGAGTGATTATGAAGATTGTCGTCCCATTTGAGGGAGTCTCCACCTGTTCTTTTACATAATCCTACATCCCTCAATATATTTGCAAAAGAATTCCAAATCTGGGTGAAATGTTCTGTCAAGCTGAGCTATGTTGTCTCCCTCCAAGTCAAATGTACCCCATGCCACTCATTTATCACCCATCCCAATAATAAAATATCTCATTGATGTAAAGCTCGCAATACATTCATTGGGAGTCCATAATCTGAGTCGAAACCCATGATACCGTCTCTTCTAATCGTGATTTGGTTGCCACCTCCAAATGGCCATTTGATGCACTGTAGAAAGAGTGATTTTGTTTTCTAGAAACTCCTCCAAATGTATGAGCCTTTTTTGATGCCTATTTCTCCCCTATGAAACCAGTCCGAAAACAACTTACCTTTTAGATATTTTCCAATGAAGATCTTATGCATAATGCCTTCACCGAACAAAGCTCTCCACAAGGATTTTATAAGGAGATATTTCCAAAATATTTTGGTGTTGAGGATACCCCATACATCAATATCTCGTGGTCTAGTGATGTCGTCCAATTTTATCAGGTGGAATTTTCCTCTACCTTCTGATCCCAAGCACATAAAGTGTGCCATTACATATTGTATCTCGTTGCATCTATGAGCAGGTAATGTAAAAAGGTGCACCCAATATATGGCCATCTGTTGAAAAATTAACCAAATCAAAGTGAATCTACCTCCCAAGGAGAGAGATTGGTGTGTCCAACACCCCAATTTTTCCCTAAATTTTTGTAGCAGCCAAGATCAATTATGGACCCGAAAATTATTTGGCTTCAGCTTATATCCTAGGTGTGTGAAACCATATTGAATAGCTTCAAAAGCTACCCCAAATGTACCCCCAATGTTTATAATCACATTGATATTGTCATGTGAATGTATAAGAGCTGACTTATGTCCAATGGGGATCAAACCAAACCAAAACGACGAAATATGTTAAATAAACACGAAAAATAAGTGGGTAATACAATCCTCATTGTTCATCTAGATACCCCTGAAGTACCCACCTGCTTTTGCTAGGTTTATCTTTCTACTTATCCATTCGTGCAAGCTTAAGTAAACCTAACGTAAAGTTAAATTTATTGATTACCTATTGTTAAAGGCATTAATTTATGTAGCAAAGGAAATAGTTCCAAATTGGCAACATCTAAATCACATAACATATTACATCTTTTTTAATGTATGTTATTCTTCCATATGCTAAGTATGGGGTTTCTTTTGCAATATGTGGTGCAATTGCTAATATATATTCTGCATGAGGAATATACATATATTATCATATTGTTAATATTCATCATGTTACTTGTGGGAATTCAATATGGGTGAAGAAAATTTCATTCCTTTCTCCAATTCATCCAAAATAACCCTAATTAACTCATTTAATCATATATTCACACACACACACACACACACACACACACACACACACACACACATATATATATATATATATATATAAATTATATAAAAATTCTATTTTCCTAAAAAAATACACCTTTTTTAGTTATTAAAATATTGAAGAGGAATAATAACTTCTCAAATATAAAAATGTTAAATTAACTTTCATTTAATTATAATAATATCAAATATAGCAATTTGAAACTCTTATCACAATTTCTTTAATACTAATTATGACATTTTTAGTTGCTTTTAAATTTTAAAACTTATTCCATTTCAGAAGTAAAATTAGAAGTTTAAATTTAAAATAAATAAATATATATATTAAATAAAAACAATATCCATATACACAATATGAACCATATATAATGCATTGTGAAATATACAATATCCACATAGACAATGTGAACAAGCATTATAAAATGTAAATGATATGGATTGTGAGTATCATTGGTTTTGTGTGAAATGTGTAAGATTTTAGATTTTTATATAACATCAAAAGAACTCTGAACTTATCTTTTCAACATGATTTTTGAGTAAGATAAATATTTCTTTTATTTAGTTTTTATCCAAGATAAAAGAAAATAGAAATTGTGGTTTGAGTAGTACCAATCATGACCATATTTTCAAACACAAATTTTAACTAGATAAATATTTTTCATTTTGTTTTTCTCTAAAGAAATAAAAGTAAAGAAAATAGAGATATTGGTTGGAATAAATATCATTTTCCTGTGAAATAAAAATAAAAATAAAAGTAAATTAATAGAGATAATAGTTGGAATAATACCATAATGTGAATAGGATTACCACTTTATTATTATTATTATTATTCCATATAGCATCATCACTTATGTGCTCCAACAACCCCTACCAATTCCCTGTACTCAAATTTAAAACTAATATTGCCAATAAATCATCCAAAAGTTGATGATAAATTAATATGTTTCCAAACATTTCAATTTATTTTCTTAATTCAAATTAAAAAATGCAAATGGAATTATTACTTTATGTTATTGCAGTCAAGTATTCATAGAAAATTGAGGGACGTGTGGCTTTATGTTGTGCTCCTAATGATGTCCAGCTTGCAATCAAGTATTCATAGAAAATTGAGGAGTGGTGGCAGATGGAATCTTTCCTTTTACGTTGTACCCCTATTGAGCTACAAGTTGCAGTCAAATATTCATTGAAAAATGAGAGATTGGTGGTATTGAGATCCACCTTACAGTCAGAGATTGGTGGTATTGAGTTCCAACTCGCAGTCAAGTATTAATAGAAAATTGAGAGGTAGTAACAGATTGAATCATTAATATCGTTGTGTATTGCTATTGGGTTCCAGCTTGCACCAATTACAATCGTGTGCCCACCAGCTGGCACCATTTCCATTGCCATTTTTGTGTAGAGACTAATGATTTGGTGGAGGTTGGAGCTCTCCCACCGACACTCATAAAGCTTTATTTGTATACCTATGACAAACTGAGGAAAATGGAAGGGCTTTATAATTTTACAATTTTTTTTAGAAATAGATAATTCCTGCACAATTGAAGTAACAATGCAAATATTTATTTCATTAACCATGTATAAAAAGATTATGGGTCAACTTTAACTTGAGAAAAAAAAATTACACATCTTATTGTAAAATTGACCATTTTGCTAAATAATATTTGCTTATATATTAATTTCCCCATCTAATTGGAATATGAACTTATTAAAATTGGAATAATCTAAAATCTCTAGGAAATTGGTGAGTGGGGAGCTCCATTTCATGAATCCAATTTAACTTGAGAAAAAAAAGAATTACGCATCTTATTGTAAAATGGACTATTTTGCTAAATAAAATTAGAATTGAAATAATCTCAAATCCCTAGGAAATTGACATGGAGCCACGTGATACAAAAATAATTTTTTAAATCTATTAGAAGTCAATGGAACCTAACAAACTCTGTCCGTTGATAAACATTAAGACTAAGCATTCGTTGAGCATTGACCATGTTTCGATATAGTGATTTATTGTTGACCTTATCACACTCAATGGCCACTAATACATAGTATAGTATCTACTAACAAATATTGTTGTCCGTGGTTGAATGTAGCCTTATTTTGTAGGAGGTTGACTCTACTAACCCATTAAACTTGAAAAATTATGGCACAACCTTTTGGAACATTTTTCATTTGGCTCCATTGTTTTCTGAAGTAGATGGTAGAGTTACTCATTTCATTGGAGTGTGTTGTAGCATTTTTTGGTTTTTGTAAGTTAGCATCAATTAGTCAATATATATATATATATATATAGATATTGCAAGAAAATGTTAAGTTAGGATATGAACAAAAATAATATTGAAAGGAAAATTTTTAGGGATATTATGATGAATGGGTCCATATCAAATAAAATGTTAGAATAGATGCCCTAAAAAAGGAAGGCAAAAATAAAATGTTAGATTAGAAAGAAAAGAAAACATAATAAATTCTGAAAGTGTTGAAAATCCAAATGCCACTACTCTTAGTCAAGTTTATTTTTTCAAATAAAAGTTGTGTGCAGATTGTTTAAAAAGCCACGCTAGTTCATACAATCCAATTATACAATTTAATGATGATTGTATTTGATTTAAATTGTTTGTCAATAAGTAGCAAATAAAATTGGCTCAACAATTTAATCGGAGCCAATGGAAGCAATAAGGGATATAAGTAGATTAAACATTAAAAGGAAAATGTTGAGTTGCTAGTCTAAATGCACTCAGGTGACTAAGATTGAAAAAATGTTAGGAAAGTAAGGATAGATAGATAAATGAAATACAATTGGAGCATCAAAGGATTTTTATCCTAACTTATAACATTGGAAATATGTGCTCATGGTGATTGGTTTTAATTAACCATAAATTGCAAATATTAATGTTATTTTGAAAATATTCAAAATTTATTTATTCATTCACCGTGACACCCCACACATGTGACAACCATCATAGCTTTTGACCTAACCATCACTTTCCACCTCACGTTATTAAACCTCATTCATTTTATTCTTCATCCCGCACACTCCCCTAAGATCTGACGACCTACATCACTCCTCCGCCCTCCTTTGTCATCTAAACTTTATCGGCAAGGCAGGGTCCGAAGTCAGCAGTTTTGGAAACCGCCCTCTGAAACTATTTTCTCCTGATCCTAGTTATTTGGGACTTAAAATCTCAAAACAGCATTCCACCTAAATTTACTCCCGAACACGTTTTTTCATTCAACCGTTTACCACCGCTCCTACGTCATCTTCCACATCCACTCCCATGTCACTTCCTCAGTCCAATCAGCTGCCGCATATTTTCCTATTATCAATTTAGTTCCCCACCCCTCACACCTCAGTATTTCATTGATCTGTTTATCAGCCCCATTGGAGAATTAATGACGATTTAACCATTGATTAATGAACCCGCTCCATTCTATTCATTATAAGCCTTGTTTTTCATAAAAATTGTTACAAAGTGCATTCCCATAATTCACTAGATACTTGTAGCTTGTAGCCAAAAAAGCATATTCATCATTCAACCAAATTTTCAATTCTATGCAGAAGAAAGCCAACATCCAGGTCCACCTAATCCATTTAGTTATAATTTTTTTTTTTTTTTTTTGATATCACTATATTTCAGACCAATTCTTCCCATTTCCGTCACTTTCAGCTTGCAATTCAATTAACAAGATGCCTCCTAAGGGAAAGGAAGTTGCAAAAATGCCAAATCCTCTCATGCATCCACAAGTTGACTTCCATCAAACTACCCTGGTCGACAGAGACTCTAAAATCAATGAGTCTTTGTTTGAATTCGATTTGTTTGAAATCTACTGCTGGATGGAGGATCAATTAGTCGATCAAATAAATGAAATAGGACTTTGGGAGTCCCACCTTCCTGTTACACTAAAATTTGTCACCATGACTATTTGCAGTCAGTATGGCTCCATCAACAACCATACTGTCCTCCTTGGCAAGTCTTATACCTCTGCTCCTCATGTCAAACTCCTAAAAGAGAGAAAGTTTTTAAAAGTCAATATAACTCTGGTTACGCAGTTTCTCCTACCCTTACCTGCGTGTACGCATCTCAAGTACATAATACCTGCGTACTTGTACGCTCTGTCTGTAAAGGGGTGGGTGCGTACTCCTGTAAAGGTCAAAAGGCGCAAGTTTTACTTCAAAAAACTTACTTGTGGTCGATTCTAGAGCATTCTAGAAGATGGTTTGACGTGGATTGAGCGCCTCCAGATGGTTCATGCATCCCAATGAAAGAGGATCTTATCCCATGAAGAGGGGAGCTATCCCTTTGAAAGAGGGGCTTATCCCATTGATGGTGGACCTGATTAACTTCCTCCAAAGCACTATAAATACAGGCATTGCGCCAGAGGGAGGAGAGGTTGAAAGCTAAAAATTCCTAAGGGTAGATGCTGCTGAAATTAGGACTCCCTTATAGAGCTTGAGAGGAGAGATTCCAATCCTTTCCTAGCTTCATTTGGAAGTGGGTGAGCTGATCAAAGTAAAGGAGAACGCTTGCTGGACCCTGGGAGGGACCTGCACAACACCAAGGCACTGGTTGTAATGGTTTCTTTTATTTCCAATTAATACAATTAAGTTCATTTTTCTCAACAAGTTGTTCTATATAACTTGTTTCATATACTCCTTGGTCTTTATGATGAATATGTTTTATTATATGAGTTATTCAGGTGCTATGTAATCGTTTGCTTGTTAGTGAATGCAGGCTTCAAGGAGAAGGAGCTCATCTAGATCAGAGAGGCTAGACTACAAAAAAAAATAGTTGGACTAAAGGTAAGCCTTAAACACCTAGTTGCTTTTATTTTAAATGCATATTTAGGGAAAGATAGTGCTTGATTGTTTTTTTTGTCACTAGAAAGCCTTAGCTTCTAGGGAGGTCGGTTTTGTCCATAAAATTGACTCTTTCCGCATGACACTTCCTCATTACATGTTCCCTTAGATACATAGAGCACCTGAATTTTTCAAAAAATGCCATGAATCCTACGGCCCCAGTCAAAGAGCTATCATCTCACCTATAGGAGAAATCTTGTGCTCCATCAATGCTCAATCCATTGAAGAAATGTTGCAGGCTCTAACTATTGTGCCAACCCATCTCTTTTCCCATGAAATCCTAACAGAAGCCTATCAAAAGATAGACTTCACTAAAAGAGCTCAAACTCTATAACTTTTCCTAGCTGTACATAGCCCTTTGCCTAAAAGAAACCCTCTCTATGATTCATTTATATTCCTAGAAAAAACCAAGCATATTATCGCTATTCTCTCTTACCTCGTTGGTTACTCAAATTTCCAGCTTCTGAGGACTCGATCACTAAAGATATTAAAGAAACCGAGACTCAGAAATCTGACATGATGAATCTCATCATGAAACAAAATCTGCAAATAAAACAGATGGAGGAAAAAATGGAAAAAATTGTCAAAGAGAAAGACGAAGCTGTGAAAAAGGCCAATATTCAAATGGATGTAGTTCCTCTTGCAACAGTCCCTATAACTATAGTTTGTACCTCAGGAACAACAACAACCATAGGTACAGCAAAAGGAGCTGAAAAGCTTGTTGAATATGTTCAGAACATTTCTATTTAGTCAGAGGAAATCAAGAAGTTGTAGGATCAGCTGAAGACACTACAACATTTGAAAGCAATTGCAGAAAGCTCACATGCAATTGAGTTGCAGAGGGCAAGAGGTGAAATTGAGGTATTGCACAAAGAAGTCAAAGACTCTTACCTTGGAAATACATTGGGTATAGTAAAGGATATTTTATGGGGAGAGATTACTGAATCAATCAAAGATATCTGGCCTTATATCACAATAATCTTTGATCAAAAGGACTTGTTGGAAAGAGCTTAAGAAGTTGTTGAAACAATCTAAAAAGAGCTTGAGGATATACTAGGAATAGCCACTGAAATAATGAAGTTTCTGAATTCTAAAGACAACAATGAGCTTCAATAATTGGGTATCAATGACAGGACATCATCCATACTAGAAGTGAAGAAAATTATTACAAAGAAAAATCTCACTCTTCAGTTGGAGGAAAAGTGCAGCAGTGTTAATGCCATAGTTTAACATTTTTTCAACAGGTTGGAACCCTTGACCAGTCAGGGTTTTCCCTCAATATTTGTGATTAATGATAAGTTAATGCTTATTGAAGACTATGTCCGCAAGATTACAAAGGTCAGGGCCAGTGCATCTACAGTTTCAAATATACAGGGTACAGTAACACCAAGGCTTGTGCTGAATGCACTCAGAGATACCTTTTTCATCCTTAATGAAATAAGGCACATATTTTTAGTAAAATCCACTTTTACTAAATACACAGAAATGGATGAAGTTTATAGAAGGGTAACTAAGTAATCTATCCCAGATAAAAAACGTTGGGAACAATCAACTAAGTTACTCGATTGAAACAGATCATAAGCTTTTAGAAATTTGAGGAACACTAATCAACAAATCATCAAAATTTAGATTTTTGGGGAATAGTCATCAACAGTTCAACAAAAAAATAGTGACAGATCGACTATCAGTTCATTTTCCTGTTTTTGTATTAAGCTATTTTTGTAAATTTGTTTAAGATATTTTCTTAGCTCTAAACTTGTATAAATAACTCTCTTTCACGAGTTATTAAGGGTTGCACCCTTGAAGAAACATTTGTAAGCACTAAATGTACTCAGCTTTTTCTGAATCATTAATAGAAAGGCAAAGGATTTTAAATTTCGATTCATACAGTTTCGTGTTTCTTGTAAATTTTCTAGTTTTTATTCACTATGTTTCTTCATATTCTTAAGTTTTACAAAGATAACCAGGTAGGAGTAATTGTGTCTAAATTACTCATATAAGCTTTCTGAAGTGAACATCTTTAAATACAATGAATGATATAAACTGTTTGTTTAAGTAATTCCCTCTAAATCATAAAATCATCAGTATATGTGCAATCTTAAGCATATTATGTTAAACTTTTCTGCACATTGTTTGAAGGTTTTCTTACTTATGGCTATTTAATTTTCTATTTGAAAAAATGCAATAGTCATATCATATTTCTATTTCTGCTCATCACCGGACAAGTTAAATCACTATGTGGATTTTAATAGCAACCCTTTGTTTAAATACTAATATTATTCAAAAGGCTAGGCATCACTATTTTAAATCTATTTCATACATTGGTCCTCCAAAATTAAAACAAAACCCCCCAAAACAAATATCTTAGATGCCCTGGCATGATAGATGACCATTATCATCTCAGAGATACAACATCAATCTGGCGCCACTGTTGGGGAATCGAATTTGATTAGTTTTCCTGGGTCAATGATATAAATCCTATTCCTTTAAATTTGACTAATGGTCTAGATAGGTAAAAATCCTTCACCTGGCGACTCCCCTGTGCCAAACTAGCACCTTTTAAGCGCACTGGATCCCATTCTAAATGTGACACAGTTAGTCCTTTGTCAAATCCATAAAGACTTGTGAGAAAGGCCAGTTCTAAAAGAAAAGATCTACCATATTCTTCCATTTTAGCCTTGCAATATGAAGATATATTACAATTTGATCCCTATAGTAACATTCCATCCAATCCAGATTACTCTCACTTATCACCTAGGGTTGCTGAAATTTTAGATAGGGGAGCTGATTTCAAATCAGCTTTCCTTATTCATTCACTTGAATCCCATCCAAAACCTCCATTTCTACCAGGATCACCTAAATTTGAGTCTGACCTAGCTGTTCATTTACCTGAATATAAACCTACAAACATCATATCCCCCACTACTTATTCATTCCATTCCACTTTTGAACAACTTGAATCTTCTACTTCTAAACAACCTGAAGGGACCTTTGCTATATATTCAAATCCACTCTTTGAAAAAAAAGAGGATATTCATTCTCAGGTCCACAAGTTAGTTATTAAGACTCCTTTAAAATCTTTTAGGACATCTCCTCCTTCTTCACCCCAACATAGTAATACACCCCGTCTATCACTATCTTCCTCTTCTTTATCATCATCTTCACAAACATCTCATACATCATCTTCTACTATGGCTTCCAACCCATTGTATAGGCAAGATATGCAGCTTTAGTTTTACCTCCAACCCTTGATACTTTCCCTAATGGATATTTAAAACACATTCCTAGATATAATGGAGAAACTGGTCCCTCAACTGAGGACCATCTTCAAGCATTTCTAGACTTTGCAGATAACATGAACATAGAACAAGGGAATGTTTACATGAGGTTGTTTGTTCAATCTCTTGAGGGAAATGTGAGAACTTGGTTTAGGTAGTTACCTGCAAATTCCATTAGAAATTGGGAAGAGCTAACAAATATATTCAAAAATCAATGGGGAGTGAAGAAATATGCTCTTTACTTTTTTATTGAGTTTGAAGAACTTAAAAGAACCTTTCGTGAACCTATCTCTGATTTTATCAAAAGGTTCAACAAACTTTATCATAAGTTGTTCCTTGATTGCAAACCCCCTGTAGCAACAACCAAATCTAGGTTTTCAAAAGCTTTTGAAGATGATTTTGCTATAATGTTAAGAGAGAACTTCAAGGACTCTTGAAGACATGCAAACTAATGCTTTAGAAGTGGAAGAAAATAGGGTTGCATCAACCACTTTAAAATCTAAAGAGGAAAAGGCCCAAAGAAAACTTAAATCTAGTCAAGAGGCCTCTACTTCTTCAAAGACTAAAACTATAGATTCTAAAATAGATGAGTTCACTTCACTTCTTAGAAATTTATCCAGTAGAATTTCCAAGATTGAGACTCTACCTAGAATAGTTCAACAAATAGTCACTCGACCCCAAAATCAAAATCAAGGTCAATACAAAAGAAATCTACAATTACAAATTATTCAAAGGCCTGGTAATGATCAGTAGGTTCCAACTCCTTTACTAATAGATGATCAACATTCTGATGACAATACTATGACTATCATTGAAGCTATTAACAACAAGGATACCTCTTCTGGTCAGACAATTATTTTTCCTCTCTCACAAAAAAAACAAGTTCAAGAAGATCAAGACTCCTCACTGGTTTCCAAATACCATGCCTTCTCTGAATTCCTAATTGCAGAGCTAAACAAAAGATATGATCTTAGACCTAGACCTAACCTTGGAAGACCTCCTAAGAAAACTCCAACAATTGAACCTCGTACCAAAGCTGATAAAACTTAGACAGCTATTATTCAACCATTAATTCAGTCAACTGATATAGCCCAAATTGAAAAAACTATCTTAACTACATTTAATGTTGAAAAGGAGTTAGAAAGAGTTGAAATCCTTATACCACTTTCAAAACTTTCCAAAAACCCTAGATATAAAAATCAAGTCTCCAAATGGATACAAACACCTCTATTGATGTTGAAAGTGATGTGATTAGCCTTCAAGATGAAAAACTAGCAGCTATTTTTGGTCCTAGCTCAGATATGATAGATGAAATAATACCTCCTTTCTATGTGACTTTAAAGACAAATGATTCAATGTTATACAACTATATTCTTGATTCTGGAGCATCACATAATCTCATGCCAAAAACTATCATGGATCATTTAAATCTTGACATAACTAGATCCTATCATGATTTGTACACCTTTGATGCAAAAAGGGTGCCTTGTCTAGGACTAATTAAGGATTTACTAGTCACTCTTGCCCAAATGCCAGTAAAAAGTGTAGTGTTAGATATAGTTGACACATATATCCCTCCCAAATTTTGGAATGCTCCTTTCAATGTCTTGTTGTGCCAAATTATGGGGAACTCTTCATATGGACATGTCTTATGCCACTATTCCAGTTTATGGAGGAGAACAACTTAGGTTGTATAGAGAGGTAAGATTTGTGCATATTGTATGAAAAACATATCAACCAAGGAACCATCCCATTTATGCAATTGATCAAGATTTTGGATGTTTTCAACTCTCTTCAAACAAACACATGAATCTCAAGTAAAAATTGGAGATGTAATTGAGAGCCCTATACCAAAACAAACTGATATATGGAAACTATTCTTTGATAGTTCTTCTACAAAGGATGGAGCAAGGGTTGGGGTAGTATTAATATCACTAGAAAAAGAAAAAATTACACAATGATGTAAACTTGATTTTGAAGTTACAAATAATGTAGCATAATATGAAACTTTCCTTCTAGGAATGCAGCTAGCCAAAAGTTTGAAGGTACAAACTCTGAGTGTTTTCACTGACTCAGAGCGCATTGTTAAACAAGTTAGAAATTTTTTCCAAACAAAACATTTTAGGCTTAGATCTTATCGAAATAAGGTTTGCGACTTAGTTGAAAATTCCTTTAATGCTTTTAATCTGACTTATATCCCAAGAGATGAGAATATTCATGCAGATTCCCTAGCTGTTTCTCCTAGTTCATTTAAAATTCCTGATCAAACTAATGTGCTCTATCAAATACAAGTCAAATACAGGCCATCCATCCCAGATAATCTCAAATACTGGTAGATATTTGAAGATGATGAACAACTAAAATATTTTCTGCAGGTTGTAGATGAATTTTCAATTCTACAAATTAATGAAGATAGAACAAAAACAAATGAAAACACAAATTAAAATGATAGTTCAAATTTCAATTCAAAAATTGCCAATTATGATATCATTCAATTGTCTAACAATTTTATTCCCAAAGGCCTCATTCCTCTAGAGAAATTATTTGATGAAAATAATGTCCTTAGAAACCCACATTCCATTTGTCCACAAGATGATATACAAGAAGTAAATATTGGATCAAATGATGAGGTGAAGAACATCAACATTTGCGTGTCTTTAGACACTGAGATCAAAGCTCAATATCTTAATTTACTTCAAAAATATAAGGATGTTTTTACCTGGACCTATGCTAATCTAAAGACTTATGATACATCATTGATACAACATAATATTCCTTTAAAACCGGAAGCTAAACCTTATCAACAAAAACTTAGGAGGATTAATCCAGTTCTTCCAATAATTGTAGAAAACAAAATTAAGAAAATGCTAGATGCCCAGATTATTTTGCCTCTTAGATGCTCTAATTCGGTTTCCAATCTAGTTCCTGTTAGAAAGAAGAATGGGGAAATTAGACTTTGTGTGGGACTTTAGGATTTTGAATAAAGCATCATTAAAATATAGCTATCCTTTACCCAAATGGATCAATTACTTCAGATGGTTTCAGGAGCACAAAGACATTTTATGCTTGATGTCTTTTCAAGTTACAATCAGATAAATGTTGATCTAGCAGACAAAGAGAAGACAACTTTTACTACACCCTGGGGTACATTTATGTATTCTAGAATGCCCTTTGGCTCATTCAATGCTAGAGCAACATTTCATAGAGCTATGGACATAGATTTTGTGGGTCAGGTAAACAAATTTGTAGTCATTTATCTTAATGACATAACCGTTTTTCTAATTATGATCAGAAACATCTAAAGCACTTGATGAAGGTTTTTGACACGTGTAGGAAATTCAGAATATCCCTTAATCCTAAAAAGTCTTTGTTTTCTATCAAAGAAGGAAAACTGTTAGGCCATATAATCTGAAAGGAAGGAGTGGTGATTGATTCTAAACGTGTATCTTCTATAAAAGCATTATCTTTACCTATAAATAAGAAATAGATTCAAGCTTTTCTAGGCAAGATTAATTTTTTAAGAAGATTCATCCCAAATTATGCTGAAATTGTAAAAGACATAATTGATATGCTCCGAAAGGATCATGAAGTTAAATAGGTTGTCTCTTCCAGGTATGCATTTGATCAGATCAAGAAAGCTATCTCTAAAGCTCCAACCTTGGCCAGTCCTGATTATACCAAACCATTCAGTATCTTTTCCTTTGCCTCTGAAACAACCCTTGTTGTTTTTTTATTACAAAAGAATGAAGATTCCCATGACCAACCTATAGCCTTTTTCAGTAAGGTTATGAGAGGTGTCGAGCTTAAGTATGACATAATTGATAAGTAATCTTTCGTCCTTATACAAGCCCTCAAATCATTCAGGATGTATGTCTTACATTCACCTATTACTACTTATGTTCCTAACAATGTTGTAAAAATTGTTTTAACCCAACCAAACACTAATGGGAAGAGAGTTAGATGGATCACTCAAATACTGGAGTTTGATCTAACTATCAAAACCACAAAGCTAGTAAAGGGTCAAGGATTAGCTAAGCTTCTAGCTGAATCCAACTGTAAAGTTGTGGGCATGACTTCTATTTTGGAAATACAAGGGAAGAATACACAAGAACCTTCTTTCCATGTAGAATGAGAGAATCCATAAGAACCTTCCCAAAATTTGATTGAGAATCCACAAGAACCTTCCCATCATCCTGAAGAAAAGAATCCACAATTACCTTTACCTTCAGATCAGACCATCTCTGAACACATTGATGAGAAATTCCTTTTATCAAATTGGTATCAAGATATTGTAAATTTCTTGATCCATTTTGAATTTCCAACATCATTCTCCAAAAGCCAATGTAAAACTCTCAAATTGCAAGTAGTCAAGTACTATAACATAAATGCAAATATATAATGGAAGGACCCACTAAATATCTTGTTATTATTTTTAACAGAATCAGAGACTGAAGGAATCATTGATTAATTTCACACAGGATTTTGTGGAGGATATTATGCTTGGAGAGAAACAACATATAAGATATTAAGGGTAGGATTTTATTGGCCAATATTTTTCTTACAAGTAGGATCAAAAGTCAGAAGTTGTGTTCCTTGTCAGATGTTTGCTGGTAAGAAAAAAATAGCAGCTCTTCCACTCATACCTATAATAGTCTTAGCACCTTTTCTTCAATGTGGATTAGATTTTATTGGAGAGATTCATCCCACTTCAATAAATCAACATAGATGGATCCTCACTGAAACATAATACTTTACTAAATGGGTCGAAGCAGTTCTAGTAAGAAATGATACTCATTCAAAAGTAATTAAATTCATTGAAGAAAACATTTTGTCTAGATTTGGTTGCCCAGCCCAAATTGTTATTGATAATGCCACAACATTTTCTAGTGTTAAAATGATTGAGTTTTTCCATAAATATCAGATTATGCTACATCATTCAACTCCATATTATCCTCAAGGTGATGGTCTTGCATAATCATCCAATAAAAGTTTGGTAAAGGTGATCAAAAAGACTTTAGCAGATCATAAAAAGAGCTGGGACTCTCATCTAATTTATGCAGTCTAGAAAAACATGATTACTCCAAATAGATCTACTCGAAAATCTCCTTTTCAATTAGTTTATGGGAAAGATGCAATTTTCCCTACCAACTTGGCCTTCCCTATTTTAAATTTTCTGTAGGATTCAACCGATGAACCTAATAATTTTTCGAGAAGGATAAATCAAATTATTAAACTAAATGAAAACAAAGATGAAGTTCAATACAAATTGAAAAAGTATCAGAATAAGATGAAGATCTTGTTTGACATAAGAGACAGGGAGAGGGACTTCAAGGAAGGTGATCTAGTTCTAATATGGGATTCTAGAAGAGAAGACAAGGGAAAACATGGGAAGTTTGAAAACCTATGGTTTGGACTTCTAGCTATTGCTGAAGTAAAGGGAAACAACACTTTTGTGCTACAAAATCTAGAGGGACTATATTCCACATATCGTGTTAATGGAAGGGTTCTCAAGCATTACATTCAATACTGAGAAGTTGAAGTAGATTTCATTGCTACCATTGTAAAAAGTCCAGTTTATTTTATTCTTGTTTTCAACTGTCAGTGTGAGTATTTCATAGATAAGACTCCATAGCCCGAGGAGAAGGCACCTGGATCTGAAGATTCTCTGCATTCTATAGGAGAAAGTAGTCCCCAGTTGGAGCCGATGTTGTAGCATTTTTTGGTTTTGGTAACTTAGAATCAATTAGTCAAATATATATATATATATATATATATATATATATATATATATATATATATATATATATATATATATATATATATATATATATATATATATATATATATAAAATGTTAAGTTGGGATATGGACAAAACTAATATTGAAACAAAAAATGTTAGGGATATTATAATGAATAAGTCCATATCAAATAAAATGTTAGAATAGATGCCCTAAAAAAGGAAGGCAAAAATAAAATGTTAGATTAGAAAGAAAAGAAAACATAATAATTCTGAAAGTGTTGCAAATCCAAATGCCACTACTCTTAGTCAAGTTATTTTTGTAAATAAAAGTTTTGTGCAGATTGTTTAAATTCCACACTAGTTCATAAAATCGAATTGTACAGTTTAATCATGATTGGATTTGATTTAAATTGTTTGTCAATAGGTAGCAAATAAAATTGGCTCAACAATTTAGTCTGAGCCAATGGAAGCAATAAGGGATAGAAGTAGATTAAACATTAAAAGGAAAATGTTGAGTAGCTAGTCTAAATGCACTCGGGTGACTAATATTGAAAAAATGTTAGGAAAGTAAGGGTAGGTAGAGAAATGAAATACAATTGAAGCATGAAAGGATTTTTATCCTAAGTTATAACATTGGAAATATGTGCATATGGTGATTGGTTTTAATTAACCATAAATTGTAAATATCAATGTGTTGAAGATAATGGAGAATATCCTAGAATAGGTAGAGTTGGTTCACGTAGCCTTAGGATAGGAATTAGTTTCTATTTCTTAGGAAGCTATTATAAATTCCCTAAAACCATGTATTCTATTTAATGTGTAATGTTGATGAACAATGGGGAGAATTCTGCAGAGCCAGACTCTCCTAGATCAGACTCTTTCGTAGAGATGACTAGTGGGTTTTATTTTTAATACAAACAATGCCATTTTTATCATGGTATCAAAGTGTCAGGGCTGAGGAACCTGTACGCTAGCTGGTGGGTGGTTCTTTGAACCGAGATCATCATAGTTATTAAGAATATAACTATGAAAATTTTGAATTCGTCGTTGGAAAGGCGTGTACCTCTGCGACGAGGGCACTGTAGCACTTAGCACAAAATTTTCATCATAGATCGTCGCAGTAAAGATGTGTACCTCTGCGACGGTGTCGTAGAACAAACAGGGACTTCTGCAATGATCGGAGAAAGCCAATAACAAGGTTGTGGTCATGTGAGGAAGCCAATAAAAAGGTTGTAAGCTATCAGAGAAGCTACATGGGAAGACGATAACAAGGTTCAAGCTAAAAATAGTAGGTTGTCTGGAGGCTAAGAAGGAAGCCACGGAGATTTACGTGTGTGCTACAAGATTTGTAGCAAGGATCAAGGATTTCAAAACCACTTTATCAAATATTGGTCATGCAATGGATGATACAGATCTTGTAACCATTACAATGAATGGTGTCACTGATGACTATCAGATGTTCAACACTGGGATCAATGCCAGAGAAAAGATCCCACATTTTGAAGAGTTGACAGGTATACAGATGCAGGAAGAAGAGAGGAGATCAACTCTGTAGCCCCAAAGTGCCGATCTTGCGTTGATGGCGAGGAAAAACTTCTACAAAGGGAAAGGAAGTCTACAACAGTGAAACAAAGCAAGTTCACATAAACGACCAAATCTTACCCAAGGTATGCACTTCAATAAAAACTACTCTGAAACTAAATGTTTTTATTGTGGAAATTTGGGTCATATTGCCAAGGAGTGTAGCAAAAAGAAATATCATGAAGAACAACAAAAGCCAAGGAGACATGCAAGTCATCTCGCGAACAATAATCAGGTGCAGAATTTGAGGTTGTTCATGGAAGATTATGATGAAAATGTTGATGCAGACATTTGGTATGTAAATTCAGGAGCATCAACACACATGACAGGGAACAAGCAGTAGCTAGAGGATTTTAAAGAGATCAATGAATGCACACAGATTTACCTAGGAGATGATAGAAGTCATCAAATCAATGGATGTGGGAAAGTTTTTGTTATTCTAGCTGATGGTTATATCAAACAAATATATAATGTGATGTATGTGCCTCGCATAACGAAGAACTTGATTTCTGTGTCAATGATTACAGATCAAGATTTGAAAGTTGATTTTTTAAAATCTAACTGTTACATTAAGGACCTGCTAGATGGAATGAAGACAATTGCTACAGGAATCCGAATAGGAGGACTGTACAAGTTGGATGTGAGACCTATACCAATTCAAGCATTGATAGTAGTGAGCTTGACTACAGAAGAGCTTTGGCACCAGAGATTCAGCCACATCAATTACAATGATTTGTTGTTACTACAGAGGAAAGAAATGGTAAGAGATCTTCCTATGCTAATGCAAGTACATAATGATTGCGATGCTTGTACTTTAGGAAAAATGCATAGAGAAGAATTCCCTGTTAGAATAGAAAAGAAACAGAGGGATATACTGGAGTTAGTTCACACAAACCTTTGTGGTCCCATGCAGACAAAATCATTAGGAGGTGGAATGTATTTCCTATCGTTTATTGATGACTGTAGGAAGTTTTCTTGGGTGTTTTTCTTAAGTAAGGAGAGTCATACATTCGAATACTTTAGGCAGTTTAAAAATATGATTGAAAGACAAACAGGGAAACAGATAAAAATTCTTTGTTCTGATCAAGGAGGAGAATATAGGAAAGATGAGTTGATTAGATATTGTAAAGATCATGGAATTTTGCAGCAGTTAACAGTACCCCATACTCCATAGAAGAATGGAGTAATAGAAAGGAAAAGCAAAACTCTAGTGGAATGTGCGAGAAGTATGCTAAAAGGTAAGAATCTTTCAAATGGTTTTTGGGTTGAAGTAGTGAGTACTGAGATTTATTTAAAAAATAGGAGTCCTACAAGAAGTCTTGAGTTTAAAACTCCTTTTGGATATTTGTATGGATATAAGCCTGTAGTAAAACACTTAAGAATATTTGGATGTAAAGCATTTGCCCAAAAACCCAAGGAAGATAGAAATAAGTTAGACTCAAAAGCCATCAGATGCACTTTTATAGGGTATTGTTCGTCATATAAAGCATATAGATTATTTAATCCCTCTACTCACAAGATCTTTGTTAGAAGAGATGTTAAATGCCATGAGCAGGATAGTGAAGAACCTGATGAGCGCTATGATGGATGGGACATTCCGTACTTTGAGGAAGAAGAAGATGCAAAGAACAATCAGGGTCAGCAACAAACAAAGGTAGAGGATGAACAACAACAATAACAACAACAACAGCAGCAGAAGTAGGAAGAAATAAGGTTTGAAACCACCACCCCACCACTCAGTAGATTAGGTAGGAAAGCTCAAATGCCTGCAAGATATAGGGAAAATGCATTTATAAATAATATGATGAATGTTGTTGAATTGTCTAGTTATAAATAAGTAAATGAAATTAATGAATGGAAAATAGCCATGGAACAGGAATATGATTCAATAATTTCAGAAACAACACTTGGGAATTGCTAGAACTGCCTAGAAGAAAATAGGTCATAGGTTGCAAATGGTTATATAAACTGAAAATTAATGCAAATGGAACTATAGAAAAATTGAAAGCTAGATTGGTTGCAAAGGGGTACACACAAAAATAAGGGATATATTATGAAGAAACCTTCGCCCCTGTAGCTAAATTGAACACCATCAGAATGATAATTTCTTTAGCTACTAAGAAACATCGGATAATGCACCAACTAGATGTAAATTCTCCATTTCTGAATGGAGAACTGAAAGAAGAGGTTTTTTTAGAACAATTGGAAGTGTTTTTCTAGAAGGGAAAAGAACATTTAGTTTGTAGGTTGAAGAAAGAATTGTATGGACTAAAAAAAGCTCCCAGGTCACGGTATGAGAAAATTGATTCATTTTTTCTACAAGCTAGCTATAATAGAAGTAAGAATGACCCTAATCTTTACACCATGAAAGATGAACAAGGGTGTATAGTGTTGATTTAATTATATGTAGATGATTTGATAATTACAAGTGATGCTATATATCTAATTGATGAAATCAAGAAGCAGATGTCACATATGTTTGAGATGAAGCGTCTCGGTGAACTCAGATACTATTTAGTTCTCGAGATCTAGAGAGATTCAGGTCAAACATTTATGTCTCAAGCAAAGTATGTCAAAGGCCTATTAGAAAATTTTAGAATGGATCAGTGCAAGTCTGCATCAGTACCATTGCAGCAGAATATCAAATTGCAATGTGAGGATGGCTCAAAAGCGGCGGATGCAACACTCCACAGACAGCTGGTTGGGAGTCTGATCTACCTAACCACCACTAGAGCTAATTTGGCTTATGCAATCAGCATGTTAAGCCAATTTATGTCTAAGCCACTCGAAAGCCATTGGAATGCAACGAAGAATGTTTTGAGGTATCTACAAGGTACTGTAGATTATGGAATTATTTACACTAACTCTTCTGATGTTAGATTGGCAGGATTTGCAGATTCAGATTTGGAAGGAAATGTAGATGATCACAGATCTATAACAAGTTATTCATTCAATCCTCGATCCGGGGTGATCACTTGGAGTAGCATGAAGTAGAACGCAATCTCCTTGTCCTCAGCAGAAGCAGAGTATCAAGCCATGTGTGCAGCAACATGCGAGGCGGTTTGGTTGTGGAGACTTCTCTAGGATTTTGGGAAAGAATAGACAGTCGCAACAACAATCAGATGCAACAATCAAAATTTAATCAAGCTGGCCAACAATCTGGTATTTCAAAAAAACACTAAACATATTGATACTCAATTTCATTTTTGTAAGTGAGAAAGTGCAATCTAAATAAATTCATCTGGAATATTGTAATACATGTGATAATGTTACGTACATTTTCACTAAGCCTCTTGGAAAAGTTAATTTCAAATTTTTAGGGAGATGCTAGGCATATATGTGAACCCATTCTCCATTAAGGGGGAGTGTTGAAGATAATGAAGAATATCCTAGAATATGTAGAGTTAGTTCACGTAGCCTCAAGATAGGAATTAGTTTATATTTCTTAGGATGTTGTTCTAACTTCCCTAAAACCATGTATTCTATTTAATGTGTAATGTTTATGAACAATGGAGAGTGTTCTGCAGATCCAGACTCTCCTTGTTCAGACTCTCTTTCGTAGAGCTAACCAGTGGGTTTTATTTTAATACAAACATTGCCATTTTTATCACAATGTTATTTTGTAAATGATTCAAAATTTATCCGTTCATTCACTGCGACACCCCACACATGTCACAACCATCATAGCTTTTGACCCCATCATCGCTTTCCACCTCACATTATTAAACCTCATTCATTTTATTCTTCATCCCGCACACTCCCTTGAGCTTTGACGGCCTACATCACTCCTTTTCCCTCCTTTGTCGTCCGAACTTTATAGGCCGGGAGAAGCGGGGGGGGGTGTCTAAAGTTGATAGTTTTGGAAACCGCCCTCCGAAACTATTTTTTCCCCATCCTAGTTATTCAGGCCTTAAAATCCCAAAAAGGCTTACCACCCGAATTTACTCCCGAATGCGGTTTTTCATTCAATCGTTTACCACCACTCCTACGTCATCTTCCACATCTGCTCCCATGTCACTTCCTTTGTCCAATCAGTTGCCGCCTCTTTTCCCATTATCCATTTAATTCCCCGCCCCTCACACGTCAATACTCCATTGATTCATTTATCAGCCCTCTTGGAGAATTAATTGTGATTTAACCACTGATTAATGGACCCACTCCATTTTATTCATTATAGGCCCTATTTTTCATAAAAACCATTACAAAGTGCATTCCCGTACTTCATTGGATACTTGTAGCTTGCAGCCAAAATGAAATATTCAACATTCAACGGAATTTTCAATTCTGTTAAGAAGCAACTCGACATCCAGGTCCACCTAATCCATTTTCGGTTATACTATTTTTCTGCTATCACTATCTTTTAGACCAATTCTTCCCATTTCCATCACTTTTAGCTTGCAATTCAATTAACAAGATAACTCCTAAGGGAAAGGAAGTTGCAGAAATGCCAAATCCTCTCATCCATCCACAAGTTGAATTCCAACATACTCCCCTAGTCGAGATAATGTTGTAAAATCAATGAGTCTTTGTCTGAATTCGATTTATTTGAAATATACTATTGGATGGAGGATCAATTATTCGATCAAACAGATGAAATAGGACTTTGGGATTCCCACCTTCCTCATTACATCTTCCCTAAGATACATAGAGCACCTGAATTTGTCAGGAAATGCCATCATCTCACCTACAGGAGAAATCCTATGCTCCATCAATTCTTAGTCCATTGAACATATGTTGCAGGCCCCAACTATTGCACTAACCCATCCTTTTTCTCATGAAAGCATAACAGAAGCCTATCAAAAGCTAGATTTCAGTAAAAGATCTCAAACTCTAGAACTTTTCCTAGTTGTAGATAACCCTCTGCTAAAAGAAACCCTCCCTATGATTCATCTATATTCCCAAATAGAACCAAGCATATTATCACCATTCTCTCTTACCTCCTTAGTTACTATTCTGATCAACATGTAGATGAAGCCATCATTGGTTTCTTATCTATCTTTTTTGCTGGTTCCAAACCCACTGTTCTTTAAAACTTTAGCCAATTTCTAGCTCAAGCCATTCATGAACAATTTGATCAATTCAATACTGAAGAGGTATTCAAGTATGCTTCAAAATATGTATATCCTTTTATCTATTTTCAGGGAGACAAGTTTACATTCACCTTGCAGAAGCTAGATGAAGAAGAAAACCAAAAATCAGTGATGTTTTGGACTTCTATGGGAATGAAGGAGAAATAATATTTTTCATATAAACAGTTCAGAGAATTGTTTGCTCATCCAACCGATAATCTTATGAGCAACATTCCAGAACCAAGAATTGATGATGATATTGTAAAAAATTTGCAGCTACTTGACCAAGCCACAAAAGGAGATTGGTATCTTTACCAAAATTATACAGAGATCAAAGTCTTTGGCTATGAACTTCCACCTTACAAGCTGCCTAAGTACCTCCCTATGAGAATTTTTTCATTCGAATATATTAGGTAAAGTCTTAGTGCAGATGAAGTACATTTTCTGGCTACAAAGAAGAAATCAATTAGATGACCTCAACTAAGACCGTAAATACCTATGAATTTATAATAACAAAGGTTTTGAAAGGTACACAATATTTTTATATTAGTTTTGAAAATGACTAAATGGTCCCCCCAAGCAACCAAGATGGAAAGGAAATTGATTATACAAGTTCCTAGACCATTGGATTGGTGATGTTTCAATGTTTTAAATGTTAATTATTTTTCAAATTAAGACAATAATCTAGATATTTGTTTTTCATTTGTGGTTGAAGGACCATTGAGATGAGTGAAAGTGTCGAGAGAATTGAACCCATGACCTCTAGCACTCTTGATGTTTCAAAGTTTTAAATGTTAGGCTTTTACAAATTAAGACAAAAATACAATTTTTTTTTTTCTATTTGAGGTTGAAGGACTACTGAAATCAGTGAGCGTGTTGAAACTAGTGAGAGTCTTGAGAGAGTTAAACCCGTGACCTCTTGGACTAGTGATATTTCAGAGTTTTAAAAGTTTGGCTTTTCAAATTAAGACGAAAATCTAGATAATTTTTTCCATATGTTGTTGAAGGGATGCGAAGATCAATGAGAGTGGACCAATTGAACTAACCTTATAATTATGTAATATTGAAATTTATAGTTTGTATGACTTCTAAATTTTGACTTAATAATTTGGGTTGTTTTACAATTTCACAATTTTTTTTTTTTATTTATATTAATTCAAAATCAAAGATTTTATTTAGGATATTGTTTCACATATGGATGAAAAATCGTAATAAAACTCTACTTAATCCTGAAATTACAACTAAATGTTTTATCAAATTTCTAAACCAAAGAAGATCCCTTTATTACAGGATTAGGTTATTCCATTGGTACTCATATCCCTTTATTACAGGATTAAGTTATTCGAATATTATTCACCCCTGACAGTCAAAGACCAAAAAGAAATGGGTTTAATATATATTGGTGTTGGAAATCTAATCGGTAATGTTGTAAGAGAGGAATTGTGTGAGTTTCATGACAATGTTTCTTTAAATTTTTCAAAAAACAAAAATCAAATGCTGAATATTTTCTTCCAAACATCTGATTTAAACAAATTTTAAATTTTCCTATTACCCACTTCAAAATTCAACAATTTATACAAAACCCTGTTGTGTGGGAATTTCTATAAAGATTTTATAATCTGGAAAGTCAAAAAATCAAGGGTTGGGAAAGGCAAATTTTGTAGGGTTTACATTATATCCATAGTAACAATCCACCTATTATTCACAGAGACTTAAAATGTGATAACGTCTTTGTTAATGGTAACCATGGTGAGGTCAAAAGTGGAGATGTTATTGGCATTCATTGTAGAAGAAACATGCAAAGGACCAAAAAAAGAGAGAGAAGCTTCCATCATTAAGGCTTGAATCTGCACCTAACAACCTAGGGTTGGTTCGAGGCATCATATCAAGTATATATTTTGTATTGGAAGAGCAAATAATGGAACAACTGCAAAAGTCAATTGCTGAGCTAGAGGAAAAGACGCTAGAGGGGTTAAAGCATTATAAAATTGGATATTTGATTGGACTTCTCCCAAAAATGTAAGTTGGCACCTACTTTTTCAATGATGATCATCTTCTTCTCCAAATATATTCTTAAATGGCACTGCAGGTGGTGAAAATTTAATCTTGTGTATTTTCCAATATGTATTTTTATTCGTGAAGCATTGTACATGAGAAAAATTTATGCCCCAGTTATTTAAGATCAGAGAGGTCCTTATTTTGACATGATTTTGTTAGCCTTTGGTAAAAGTGCATCATGTCAAGTTGGATCTCTTTGCATCTTATACTAGTAATCAAGTTCCCCATTCTTTTCGATAGAGCACATAATTTCAATTTTATTAGATAGAGAACATAATTTCAATTTTATTGTTTTCTTGTTCAGTGTCAAAGTCTTGACCTATATTAGATAAATGTATAAGTGGTGATGTTTACAACTAGTATATTGACTCGTTATTTCATTTTATTAGACTAGTGGATTATCTCTATCTATATAGACTAAATCACACTTTCTTCTAGAAGTAGGATTTGTAGATTTAGTCCTCATTTAGTATTTCAATTCTACGACAACTAACATAATTTTTATGGAAAATTTTGTGATCGTCTGATATTTCACTTTAGACTTGCCTTCGGCATATCCAAGGAATGTATTAGTGGTGCCCATCCCTCAGCATGTAGTCTTGACCGAAAATTCAAAGAGCACTTGAAGAGATAGATGATCTCTTTTGCAAAAAACTAAAACCTTATAAAGCTGAAGACTTCATAAATATAACGAAAAAACTATTGCAATAGGAAGAATGATGTAGTAGTGCACACATTTACCTCATTAACCACATATAAAAAAATTATGGGCCAACTTTAACTTGAGAAAAAAATGAATTACACATCTTTTTGTAAAATTGACCATTTTGCTAAATAAGATTTTCTTATATATTAATTTCCCCATCTAATTAGAATATGAACTTATTAGAATAGGAATAATCTAAAATCCCTAGGAAATTGGTGGTCGGGGAGCCACGTGGCACAAATATAATTTAACATGAGAATAAAAGGAATTACACATCTTATTGTAAAATGGACCATTTTTCTAAATAAAATTTTCTTATATACTAATTTCCCCATCTAATATGGAATAATCTCAAATGCCTAGGAAATTGGTGGACAGGGAGCCACATGACACAAATATAATTTATTAAATTTATTAAAAGTCAATGCAACCTAACAAACTTTGTTCGTTGATAAACATTAAGACTAAGCATATGTTAAGCATATTCCCTTGAGAATCAATAAACATTAAGACTAGTCATATGATGAGAATATTCCCTTGAGAATCAATAAACATTAAGACTAAGCATATGCTACGCATATTATCTTGAGAATCAATCCAGGGCATCAATTAACAACAAGCCTTAGACAATTAGATAAGATAAATGAGACTATATCAAAAGTTACTCAGTTGATAGAAGGTAGAAATAAGTCTTTTAGATTAATCACATTGTTAGGATTTGGTCGAAGTTTCAAACCAACTAATGTGGTTCATCCTCAAGAGAAGGTGAGAAATCCATTGATCAAAAGGAATAAATAGTAAGGATGCAACATTGCCCATAGTTAGTTGTTAAAAGAAGGTAATTGAAAGATGATTTGATGGCTTGAATTAGTAATGATGGTTGATTAAGATTGACCATGTTTGTGTGTAGTGATTTATTGACCTTATGATACTCAATGACCACTAATACATAATATAGTATCTACTAACAATTATTGTTGTCCATGGTTGATTCTACTAACCCATTAAACTAGAAAAATTATGGCACAACCTTTTGGAACCTTTTTCATTTGGCTCCATTGTTTTTTAAAGTAGATGGTAGAGTTATTCATTTCGTTGGAGTGAAAACTTCTATATCGAAATTTTGTGGATGTGTTTGATTTTGAAATTGTTCACACTATCATCTAATATAATATGGTTGAATTAAAAAAATAAGAAGCAACAACAAATTGCGTAACACCCTCCTCCCACATCTACCCAAGCAACCAACCAGTAGAGGTAAACATGCGACGAGAAGCCACTATGATATGATTCGACCTCCTAAGTCATGTTAAGTAAGTGGAACCGATGGAAACGCACCATACAAATGTTTAACGTCGGCTTCAGGACCCTCAGGAACTAATCCAACACTTCAGACAACTTTCCCTTAGGTCCCACTGAACTTTTGGACAACTTAAGCCTTAGTCACTCTCATGTTATAGGCATGACAATGTCCAGAACCCAAATTCGCTCTCAAAGGTTTTTCTACAAGTGTTTTGAGACTAGATTTTTCAGTTCTATGCCAACATCCCCGAGATTTGAGCCACTTTTTCAGGCCCAGAGCCGATGTCACTTCGCACAATTTCATGACACCTTTACAATAGTAAAATAACATGGAAACGACAGTATTAAATCAAATACTTGTTTAAGACCTTGAATGGACCCCTACTAGCCATGAAATGCATTTTGTTAAACATATCACGAATATGTAATCTACAAGCGTAAAAAATAGTTCTGAGCATAAGGGTCCCATACTTAGCTAAGAATCGTTAAAAACCATTGATGCCTCAACACATCAACTTCCATTCCATCCATTAAGTCATAGATACATTGATCATTCAATTACAAGTAAGAACATGATGAAAGTCATACATAGTTGTTGTCATAAAGCACATACATAACCAACATAATAGCCACAAAAATACTCATGAAAGTATAACCACATAGACCACATATAATCCATCAAAATTATCATAGAAATATAAGGATAAATAACCTTTCATTAATGATGCAAAATTAAAACCCGGGATGGGACCTCCATTTTCCACTCGACCGTAGAATGTCTAAGCCAAATCTCTCTTCAGCCATTCACCCCCATGCCATATTCCAAGCATGAATGTGGGATGTCATAGAACACAACAATCAAAACTCATCCAGGGATTCTAGAGTCCATCCACCTCAACCCATGAAATAGTGATTCCACCTCACAATCGTACATCACCAAAACCATCATCGGATTGGTCTCGATCCAATCCTTCCAGGGCTTCAAGAGCTTCTAAAGAATTTGTTCAACCAAGAATTCCAGGACTAGTAACTCTACCCACAACTTATACATGGTTTCTAGAGAGTTTTTCCAACCAGGGCTTCTAGGACTAGTAACTCAACCCACCAAGGGATTCTAGAGCGTTTGCCCAACCAAGGCTTCCAGGACTAGTAATTCAACCCAAGCTGTTACTGGGCTTCTAGAGTATTTTTCCAACCAAGGCTTCCAGGACTAGTAACTCAACCCACAAAGGGCTTTCATAGTGTTTGTCTAACCAAGGCTTCCAGGACTAGTAACTCAACCCAAGCTGTTACCAGGCTTCTAGAGCATTTGTCCAACCAGGGCTTCCATGACTAGTAACTCAACCCAAGCTAAGGAAACATGAGAACCAACAAAAAAAAACAATGAAAGTAAACCCACAATCACCATGGTTATCGAGGAAATGGAAAGTCTAGGAAATACACTACCAATCCCGACCATCCTCCATGCCAATGACAGATCAAAACCAAAAGTCCACATGCATATTCAATGCATGCCAAAACTAGTGAAGGAAGCATACATGCAACTCGGTACCTATAAGAAAATCCGATGTAGTTGCTGATATTGATGCTCTCTTGCACTTTCCTACTTTTCCTTTTCCTTTCTGCTTCAAAAATCCAAGTATGCCACACCCTTCAAGACTGCTCCATGAAAACTCTATGTCTCCAAGAGTATGAGAGAGAGAGTGAATAATGGGAGAGATCCAAAACTAAACTGACAAAAAGTTACCAACTGATCCTCAAAAACCTTTTTATGAATGAAGCCTCTATTTTCTTCATTTTCCATTGTTTTCCTTCATTTTCCTCCTCACATGCAACTTGTGACCTTTCACCTCCTTTTTCTTATAATTTCCATTATTTTCATAAATAAATGTGCCAAAAATGCCATTTTTCCTTTCCAAAGCCTTAGGCATTACCTTTTCCAATTTCCTTAAGCATAAACAATCACAAGTGATCCCCATCACTAGGATGTTTCCCAATATTAAGCTTGGAATAAGTGTCCCATCATCCTTGCTTATTATTTTTCCTTTATTTACTTTTATTTACATGGAATTTTCACCAGGGTTATTACAAAACCCTCCCCCTTGGGGGAAGACCATTCTCGGTGTTCAACAACACCTATAAACATAAAATTGTTGTAAGAAAAATATACTGCTGATGGAGCTTTATAACTTAGCTCGTTACATTATTTACAATGATCAACCTATTGAGAAGAAAATAAACATGAAATCTAACAACATAACATCATAATGACGTGACACCCATACCACTTATTGGAGCTTTATAACAGAGCTCATGGCAATATT
The DNA here is from genome assembly GCA_031772625.1 of Pinus tabuliformis. Classification (NCBI taxonomy): domain Eukaryota; kingdom Viridiplantae; phylum Streptophyta; class Pinopsida; order Pinales; family Pinaceae; genus Pinus; species Pinus tabuliformis. The sequence goes on along the minus strand of CM062804.1, from coordinate 1,221,008,973 downwards.
TACATCCATATACATATGTATAGAAACCAACATCAGTAGAACATATACCAAAACATATACCAAGACATATAGCAAAACACCATGCCAAAACTGCTTTGCCTCAACCAGAGAAAAAGGAAGGATACATAGTCTGCATCTGATCTGCCATCCCTCATGTAGCTTCATCGGGCCCAAAGTGCTTCCACTGCACTTTAACATGCTCGATTTCTCAGTTCCAAAGCATGAGCACCTTTTTCTGCAATATACACTAAGGCTAAGGCTGGAATTATCCATCTAGTTCCACCTGCAATACATACCAGTCAATCACATGATCAACATATTTAACATACTTCTTAAGCAGTGACACATGTACAACATCATGGACTTTCATTGTCGGAGGCAATGCAAGTCGATAAGCTACTGGCCCAATCCTCTCAATAATAATAAAGGGTCCACAAAATGGTGGTGCTATCTTAGCACATGATCCAATCCGTAAGGAGGTCTTATTCGACTTGATGCATAAGTACACCTATTCCCCAACCTAGAATTCCTTGAACAACCTGTTCCTATCTGCATAACACTTTTTCCTATAATTTTTTGGCTTTAGATTTTTCTTTACAACCTGAATTTCCTGTTCCATGTCTGCCAACATATCTGGTCCAATCAAGACCCTGTTAACTGCATCACTCTAGCTGATAAGAGTATTGAAACTCTGCCCGTACAATGCCTCAAAAGGACTCATCCTTAATGACTCCTAATAACCATTGTTGTATGCCAACTCTACCAACGAGAGATAATCTTCCCACTTCCATTGTTGATGCATCCAATACATCCTCAACATGCCCTCCAATATCCTATTGACCCTCTCTATTTTTACATATGTCTGTGGATGATAAGTTGTATTGAAGGCCAACTTTGTGCGAAAACCCGCAAACAACTCCCTCTAATACTTGGAAGTGAAATTCAAATCTCTGTTTGACACAATATTCTTTGGAACACCATGCAATTTGACCACATCTATGATGAACACCTATGCTACATCGATAGTTGAGAATGTAGACTTCACCAGAATGGAATGTGCAACCTTTGTCAACCTACCCACAATAACTATGATGGAATCATTCTGTCTCACTGTCCTCAAAAAACCTGTGATGAAGTTCATGGAAATGACTTCCCATTTCCACTCTGGAATCACAATCGGTTGTAGCAGTCCATCTGGATGCTTACATTCTAATTTCACTTGCTCACAATCAAAACATTTGGCCACAAACTCTGCTACATGCCTCTTTAGATTCGACCAATAATAAAATCTCTTCATTAATGTCAATGTCTTATGGTAGCCTAGGTGACCTGAATAAGGTTTTGCATGAAACTTCCTCCAGATTACCTACTTGAGTTTACAGTTATCCGACACATATATGTTGTCTCGGAACCTAACCAATCCATCTGCTATAAGGCATTAATCCACATCCTATGCACCTGTACTTGTACCACTACCTATACCTGTACATGTACCTATACCTGTACCATCACCTGTACTTGTACCTGTGATCTGCTACAATCTATGCATAATCTCCATGTATCTGACATCCTGCTGACTTGCCTGCAAAATCTTATCATGTAGATATGTCCCAAAGAACATAGTTATCGATCAAATGATAACTATTACCTCAAAATGGGTACTCGAGCCCAAAAATCCAAAAAAAACATGAAAAAACAACCCAAAAATAAAAAGTGTTGATTCTGCATCACCATTTTTTCAGAGTAAATTTTCAATATTTTTTTTTAAAACAACAGTATAAAACAATAAGAACCATTTTGTTTGGTGCAAAAAACACCTTGAAATCAAAAAGTGTTTATGCCGAAATAGCGTCCTTTTTTTTTTTTTTTTTTTCCAGGGTACATTTTCAGCATTTTTTAATAACGACGTTAAAAATAAAATATCAATACTGTGAAAAACTTTAAATTTCCAATGATTTTCAAGCATGACATTAACAATCAAATATCACATCTTTGAAAAGCCTTAAAATTCCAATGAAAAAAATTCAAAAAAATTGAAACAATTAAATTTAAAGTTAAAATAAATAAAAAAAGTTAAAAATATCTAAATTTAAAAAATTTATTTATTTATTTTTTTAATAAAAAATATTAAAAAAATCATATTATAAAATTTAAATTATAAAAAAAAATGAAAATAAAAATTAAAAAAATCCCCACTCGCTCCGCTCCACACCACCCGCTCCCTCTGCCTCTCTCACCCTGTCCCTCTCCCTTGTCCTCCCACCCCAGCCCCCCCTCCTCCCCTCTTCCCTCCCCACCCGACCGTAGCCCCTCCCTCCGCACCGGTCCTCCCCTCTCCTCTCCCCCTCCCTCCCCTAAAGTCCCCTGCCCTCACCCCCCTCTCCCTCACTCGCCTTCCCTCCCCACCCGACCCTCCTCGCCTACTCCAGCCCCCAGCCTGCGGCCAAAAAGGCGGCTGGCTGGGGCCCCAGGCGGCTGGGAGGGGGTAGGGAGGGGAGAGGGGAGGAGGGGGAGCGAGGGGGTGGGGAGGGAGGGGGAGGTGGTGGAGTGGGGTAGAGTGAGGGGGGAGAGGGGTTATTTTAATATTTTTTTCCTTTTTAATTGGTTTTTTTAATATATATGTGTGTGTGTTTTAAATGTTTTGATTTTTTATTTATTTATTTTTATTTTTAATTGTTTTGAAAAAAAAAATTATGTTTTTTTTTTTTTTGTTAATTTTGTTTTTAAATTTTTTAAATTTAATTTTTGTTATTTTCTTTTAATTTTATTTTATGTTATTTATTTATTTTTATAATTTTAATTTAAAAAAAATAATTCTTAAATTTTTATTTTATTTTTAATTTTTATTTTCTATTTAAATTATTTAATTTTTAATTTTAATTGATATATTTAAAATTTTTTTTTTTTTTAAGTTTAAATTCTTTTGGTAATTATTTTAGGTTTTTTTTTCTAATGAGGTTTTTTTTTTTAGTTGTTATTTTTATCTTGAAAAAAAAAATTAGATATTTTTTTTTTATAATTATATAATTTTTTTGAAAAACAATCATTTATTTATCTATTTTTTTATATTTATTTATTTTTTCCGTTAATTTTTTATAGTTTTTTTATAATTTATAATTTTATTTTTTTAACCAGTTAATTTTGGGTTCTTTTACATTTTTATAGGTTTTTTTGTTTTTGTTTTTTATATTTTTTTGTATTTATTTTTTTTGTCATGTTTTTTTTTTTACTAACATGAAAATCACCAACATTTAAAAAAAATTATCCACACTTAATTCATTAGAAAAATTAAAGTGTAAAAACTAAGCCCTCTAAACAAAAAGGGTTGATGCTCATTAGCACTTTTTAAAATCGAGATCAAAATCAATAACAAAAAAAATGTTCACACTTGATACATAAAAAAAATTGAAGTGTGAAAGATAAGCCCTCTAAAAAAATTTGTTGATGCTGCATCAACACTTTTCAAAATCATTATGAAAATCACTAACATTTAAAGAAATTGTTCATACTTGAGAGATAAAAAAATTTAAAGTGGCAACAATATGCTCCAAAAAAAGGTGTATTCTAAATCACCATTTTTCAAAATCGAGTGATTTTTTCCTACCTCAGAAAAATGGGTATTAGGTCATTTTCTCATTTGATTGGTAACTATGTTAAAGGAGCCCATAGCTACTAAGTGATTTACCTGTATCCGCCTGCTAAGAGCATTTGCCACTCTGTTCTCCTTACCTTTGATATATCTGATCTCGAAATCAAACTCGTTGATCGTAGCCAACCACCAAGTCTGCCTACCATTCAGATTTGGTTGGTGAAATAGATATTGCAAACCACTTTAATCACTCATCAATGTAAACCTCCTACCCAGAAGATAGTGTCTCCACATCTTCCACACATGTATAATCATTGCCAACTCACGATCATGCATGGGATAGATATGCTCATGCTCATTCAGTTTCCGTGACTCATAGCATACCAATTGTCCATCCTGCAGAAGGACTCCACCAAGTCCTTTCTTGTAAGCATATGTGCATACTACAAACTCTTTGTCCGAATCTGCAATCTTTAGCACTGGTGCATGTGTCAGCAACTGCTTGAGATGCTCAAAACTAGCCTCACACTCCTCTGTCCATTCGAACTTCTAACCTTTCCTCTACAATGATGTGACAAGATAAGAAATCTATGAGAAGTTCCTGATGAACCTCTTGTAGTAGCCTGCCAAACCCATTAAGGATGTCACCTTATCCACATTCTTAGGAGCTACCCACTCCATGATAGCTCTTATCTTTTCTGGATCTACTGTAATTCCATCCTTAGAGACAACATGCCCCAAGTAGTGTACCTTAGTTTGAAAGAAACTACACTTGTTGAGGTTAGGATACAACTGATGTGCTCTCAACAACCTCAACACTGCTGCTAAATTCTCAGCATGCTCTTCCTCATTTTTAGAATATACCAGTATATCGTCAATGAACACAATAACAAACTTATCCAAGTACAGAAGGAACACAATATTCATCAAACATATAAATGTAGCTGGAGAATTAGTTAAGCCAAATATAACAACAATAAACTCATAATGCCCATACCTGCTCTTAGATGCTATCTTGTAAATGACCTCCTCTTTGATGTGTACCTGATGATATCCGGATCTCAAGTCGATCTTAGAGAACATTGTTGCTCCCTTTAGTGGATCAAACAAGTCATCAATCCTCAGTAATGAATACATGTTCTTGATGGTCAGTTTGTTCAACTGTTTGTATTCAATGCATAATCTAAGAGTACCATCTTTTTTCTTCACAAACAATACATGTGTGCCCCATGGTGATACACTTGATCTAATGTACCCTTTGTCCAACATTTCCTTCAATTCCAACTTTAACTCAACCAACTCAGGTATGCTCATCTTGTAAAGTGATTTTGATGCTAGAGCTGCCCTTGACAGTAACTCAATAGAAATGTCTACCTCCCTGTGAGGTGGCAACTCTGAAATATCCTTAGGAAATACATTCTTGAACTGCTGTAGAACTGGGTATCTTCTCAACACATTTGCATCCTCAACTTCCTTACTTTTATCACTAGAAATTTGAACTGCAAATAACTTACACCCTCTCCTGCAACTACGTTTTGCCTACATAGTTGTCACCACCCTAATTGATGTGGATTTCTTCTTTCCCTATAAGACTCTTGGTTCCCCATTGTCATCAACACACTCAATTACTTTGTCATAACAATCTACCTTGGTTCTATGCAGATACAACCAATCCATGCCCAGAAACATACTATATGAGGTAGGTATACTATTCAAATCAAATGGACAAGCTCTTACCCAATGATTAACTCGCTTATTTGTACCTGTAGCCAACTGCAGTAACCAAGAATCTACATGCAATTCCTTACTCAAACCACACTTATCCACCAAGTCAGGACTAACATAACTATAATTAGATCTAGGGCCAATCAAAATAGAAATAATTTGATCCCAAAGCGTATAGTCCATCTCAATGATGGATGTTTGATGCTCTGCTTGTTTGTTATCTAATGCTACATAGATACATGGAACACCCTGACTAATATCCCCAATGGTCTGTGCCTCATGCACACTGTATATGTAAGGTCTACCACCCTGATTTTGCGGATAATATCTCTATGATGATCCTTGCCACAAATCCAACACTCTATGGGCTTCCAACCTCTCTCCTTGTTCTATTCTCCTAACGAGAATCCCTATCCTATATATGATGTATTTAAATTATTAGGTGGTGCAAAATTCTCCTTGTTACCTGTATCATGTGGTCTTACTTGCTTCTTGTCCCATTTTCCTTTGTTTTTTGCGTTACCTCTCTAGTCTGTGTTAGTCTCAGTTCTACACTTCGATTGTTCATAGAAATGCTTCAGCTTCCAGATGGCCTCGTCCAATGATCTAGGATCATCAAATTCGATCCTATATTTGAATGCAACTAGTAATCCACTAACGAATCTCTGAATCTTAGCCTTCTCCTCCTTAAGGTAAGGCACATACCTTAACAAATCCAAGAATATGGTAGTGTACTCATCATCTGTCACGGATCCCATCTTTAGCTAATAGAATTCCTTTTCTTTGTCATTAAAATATCTCTCTTACAGGTACTACTTCTTGAATATCCACTCAAACTCACTCCAAGTCAAGTCTTCCTCATTTATATCTTTGACATTGTTCACCTTCTCTCACCAAATGTCTAATTTTCCTTTGAGACTGAATGCATTAGACACTCTAGCTTTCATGTTCTCTGAATAGTTATGTAATTTGAAGAAATTCTTCATGCCTAGCAACTGTGCCTCTGCATCTTGTGATTTATTTACCTCTCCATCAAAATTAGGTGGCTTTAATCTCTTAAACTCATCTTGAAAGTACCCCCTATCACTCCTCCTGTAAGTATGGTACCGATGAGGATCATAGTGCCTATCTGAATCAGAACTAGAATCATATATATTTCTATCCCCTCTCCTATTCGGAGTGTCCAACAATCTTCCATCTCTAACTGTGTCATATCTATCTAATCTGTGACCACCATGCAACCTACTACCATAAGCCCCATTATTTTTATCCTCTTATTCATGGCTGATCCGAAGCGGTCCCTATCGCCGCAAATCTGACAAGCTCCAAAGTATCACTACATTTAACTCTACTAACTTTTCCTGTGCCTGTATAATTCTGTCATTATATTCCTTACAAATCCTTACTTCTTCCTTTAAAATTCTTAGTGTAATTGCTAAATCGGAAGAGTTCCCAACACCATACTTTTCTTATTCATAGGGAGAGTTTTCGTAGTCAAGTATCTTGCTAGCCATTTGATATTTCTTCTTGCAAGGTATATCATGTCAGCTAAACTAGGTCACAATAAACTGGCGTATCTTAGTATAGATTGGGGAGGATACCTTGTCTGCAAGATCAACAAATCAACATGATACATGTATAACATAATCATGAAATCATATAGAAACATAAAACATAAGCATATAATCATGCAACCATCATCCTAGCTAGGTCTAGTCATCAATTCATGACCTCAACAACAACACACACTACGAACTCATGCATGACACCAACCATCATTACATCACTATACACTTGACCACATGCAATCATGAACATGCATAAGCGATGCATAACCATCCACACATATGATCACGCATGAATGAACAATACTTGAAATCAAACTTGCAAGAATGATACATGAAACCAAGCATACAAGAATGTAACCAACACGCAATATTGCAACCAAACATACTACAACGATACATGTAAGTGACATATGTTGACATGTAACCAATCATACACTCACAATGATGCATCCCACAATAAAACACATCAACTCTACATGACGACATCACTACCACCATGAACAACATCATGCAAATGGAACAAGCACATGGAGTGCAAGTGTGAGAGACACACATACAACTCACATGCATGCATGACAAACACATAGCCCATCTAGTCTGAGGGGTGGACCATGCTCTGATACCAGTCTGTAACACCCTCCTCCAACATATGCCCAAGCAATCAGCTAGCCAAGGTAAACATGCAATGAGGGGCCACTATGATATGATTCAACCTTCTAAGTCATGCTAAGGAAGTGGAACTGACAGAAACACACCACATAGACATTCAACATCAACTTCAAGACCCTCAGGAACCAATCCAACACTTCAAACATCTTTCCCTTGTGTCCCACTAAACTTTTGGACCACTTAAGCTTCAAACGCTCTCATGCTATAAGCATGATAGTGTCGAGAAAACCAAATCCGCTCTCACAAGCTTACCTGCCAGCATCCTTAGGATTTGAGCCACTTTTTCAGGCGCAGAGCCCAAGTCACTACCTAGAATTTCATGACATATTCATAATAGTAAAATAACATGGAAATGGTAGTACTAAAGAAAATACTTGTTTAAGACCTTGACTAGACCCCTACTAGCCATGACAAACATTTCATCAAACATATCACGAATATGTAATCTACAGATGTAAATAACACTTTTGAGCATAGGGGTCTCATACTTAGCTTAGAATCAATAATAACCATTGATACCTCAACACACAAACTACCATTCCATCCATTAGGTCATATATACATTGATATTTCAATTATAAGTAAAAACATTATGAAAGCCATACATAGTTGTTGTCATAAAACACATACATAAGCAACATAATAGAAGAAAAAATACTTATGAAAGTACAACCACATAGACCACATATAATCCATGAAAATGCTCATAGAAATACAAGCAGAATAACATTTCATTAATGACGCAAAATCTAAACTCAGGATGTGACTTCCACGTTCCACTCAATCGTAGAATGGCTGAACCAAATCTCTCTTCAACCATTCATGCCCGTGCCATATTCCAAGCATGAATGTGGGATCTCATAGAACACAACAATCAAAACTCATTCATGGCTTCTAGAAGCCATCCACCTCAGCCCATCAAACAATGATTCCACCTCATGGTCGAACATCCTCAAAACCATCATCAAATTGGTCTCCATCTAAGCCTTCCAGGGCTTCCAGAGCATTTGTCCAACCAAGACTTCCAGGACTTGTAACTCAACCCACATCTTATACAGGGCTTTTAGAGAGTTTGTCCAACCAGGGCTTCTAGGACTAGTAACTCAACCCACCAAGGGCTTCTAGAGTGTTTGTTTAACCAAGGCTTCCAAGACTAGTAACTGAACCCGAGTTGTTACAGGGCTTCCAGAACATTTGTCCAACTAGGGCTTCTAGGACTAGTTACTCAACCCAAGCTAACGAAACATGAGAATCAACTGAAAACAAATAATGAAAGTAAACCCATAATGACCATGGATATCCAAGAAATGGCAAGGCTAGGCAATCCACTATCAATCCCATCCATCCTCCATGCCAATGAAAAATCACAACCAAAAATCCACATGCATATGCCATGCATGCCAAAACTAGTGAAGGAAACATACATGCAACTTCGTACGTGCAAGCAAATATGATGTAGTTATTGATCTCGATGCCCTCTTGTGATTTCCTTCTCTTCCTTTGTGTTATTGCTCCAAAAATCCAAGTATGACACACCCTTCAAGAGTGCTCCTAGAAAACTCGAAGTCTCCAAGAGTATGAGAGAGAGAGACAATAATGGGAGAGCTCCAAAACTGAACTGACATAAAGTTACAAACTGATCCTCAGAAGCCTTTTTATGAATGAGGCCTCTATTTTCTTCATTTTCCATTATTTTCCTTCATTTTCCTCCTCACATGCAACTTGTGACCTTTCACCTCCCTTTTCTTCTAACTTCCATTATTTTCATAAATAAATATGTCAAAAATTCCTTTTTGCATTTCCAAAGCCTTAGCCATTGCCTTTGCCAATTTCCTTAGCCATAAAAAATCACAAGTGATCCGCATCACTAGGATTTAAGATTTTTCCCAACATTAAGCTTGGAATAAGTGTCCCATTATTCGGGGTTATTATTTTGCCTTTATTTACTTTTATTACATGGAATTTTTAGTAGGGTTGTTACAAATTGTATGCCAAATTATTTATAATTATATTTGCAAATTAAATAGAATGTTTAAAATTCTTAGATATATGAGTATTTTTTATTTTTTCTTTATTTACTTTTATTACATGGAATTTTCACCACGGTTGTTACAAATTGTATGTCAAATTATTTATAATTATATTTACAAATTAAATAAAATGTTTTAAATTCTTAGATATATGAGTATTTTTTTCTTGTTTGATTGTTCTCATGTGTTTGGCATACATTATGAGCATGCATTTAGCAATATCACCTTGGTCTCACAATTTGACACTCTACTTAGCACTCCAAAAATTCCACAACTAGCTCTCAATCTCTCTTCAACAATTCCATTGTTGTTTCTCATACACATTTGTCTCTATATTATGACGAGCTAACATAGTAAGATTTTTTGTTGGGAAGGTTTACAAATTTTCCTGTCACCGCTGAGAGTTTTCATATCTTTAGGATGTTACAAAAGCAAGGTGCAACTTACCAAAATAAATTGTGTAAGGATTTGACAATTGAAATCAAACACAATTTATCTGGCCGTTGATCATAATTGTACATGCTTTTGCATCTCTTTTACTTCTAGTTAGCTCTTCTTTGTTTATGTTTATCTGTAAAATTGATCATATACTTTTGCATGTTTTTTTACCTTAAAACATTAAAAATAATTTAAAATTTCAATGTTGCTATTAATATTTTTATTTTATTTATTTTTTAATTAATTTTATTTTTAAAATCAACATATTTTATAATATAAATTTGAAAATCAATCTCTACTTTCAAACGAATATTTATATTTTTGTATTTTGATCTTAAAATCATATTTTATATAACTTATTTAAAACAATATACACTTATTTACAAACAATTCAGGAATACAAATTAAAGTGAACATGGAAAACTCCCACAAACCAGCGAATTGGTCTAAGTTTTAGTCCACCACTCCATCTCCATCAACCCGACCATTCATGTAGGCCTAGATAAACCTATTGTAAAGTTAAACTTATTTATTACCGATTGTTAAATGCATTAATTTATGTTGCAAAGGAAAAAATTCTAGACTAGCAACATCTATATGACATAACATATCACATATTTTTTAATCTATACTATTCTTCCATATGCTAAGGGGTTTCCTAGTATATATATATTCTACACGAGGAATATACATATACTATCAGTATTGCTAATATTCATCATGTAACTTGTGGGAATCGAATCTCGGTGGAAATGATTTAATTCCTTTCTCCAAACCACCCAAAATAACCACGATTTACTAATATATATATATATATATATATATATATACTATTTTTCTGAAATATACACTTTCTTTTCTAATTATTAAAACATTTAAAAGGAATAACAACTTCTCAAGCCCTAAGGGCTAGCTCAGTGGGTCAAAATCAGTGCCTTCCCATTGGGAGGTCACAGGGTCCATTCTCCCCGAAGCCCTTGGGGTTAGGCCTAACTAGTGGGCAGCGGGGCTAGATTCCTTGATTACCTTTAGGGTCGATCAGCCCAAATGTTCCGAGGACGTAGCACCACCCATTGACCAGAGTGTCCGTGAACCACAGCCTAAAAAAAAAAAAAAACAACTTCTCAAATATGAAAATGTTAAATTAGCTTTCATTTTCATTTAATTCTAGTAATATCAAATATGGCAATGTGAAACTCTTATCCCACTTTCTTTAATACTAATTATAATGTGAAACTCTTATCACAATTTATTTAATATTAATTATAACATTCTTAATTGGTTTTAAATTTTAAAATTTCAAAAATCTCAAAAAAAAAATTAAATTAAAATTTGAAATAAAACAATTATATTATATAAAAAACAATATCCACATATACAATGTGAACAATACATAAGAGTAAACAATATCGATTGTGAGTATCATTGTTTTGGTGTGAAATGTATAAACTTTTAGATTTTAATATAACATCAAAAGAATTGGGACACTATTTTTTCAACATGTTTTTTTATTAAGATTAAAATTTTAGTTTATGTAGGTTTTTTTCCAAAATAAAAGAAAATAGAAAATGTGGTTGTAATGACAATCATGGGCATATTTTTAAACACAAAATTTAACTTGATAAATATTTTTCATTTTGTTTTCTTTAAAGAAATAAAAGTAAAGAAAATAGAGATAATGGTGGGAATAATACCATGGTGTGACTAGGATTACTTCTTTATTATGGAACTTATCTCTTATGTGCAGGAAAAAAGGAATCATTTTTAAACAATACATATTCCAAAGTCAAGCATCAAGTGACGGGTGGCAAATGGAATGATTAGTTTATGTTATTGTAATCAAATATTCATAGAAAAGTGAGGGGCGGCTGTACTCCTAATGATGTCCAGCTCGCAATCAAGTATTCATAGAAAATTGAGGAGTGGTGGTAGATGGAATCTTTCCTTTACATTGTACCCATATGGAGCTAGAGCTTGCAATCAAATATTCATTGAAAAATGAGAGACTGGTGGTATTGAGGTCCAACTAGTAGTCAGACACTGTTGGTATTGAGATCTAGCTAGCAGTCAGACACTGGTGGTATTGAGATCCAAGTTGCAGTCAAGTATTCATAGAAAATGGAGAGACTAGTGACAGATTGAATCATTAATCTTGTTGTATTCCTATTGGGTTCTAGCTTGTACCAATTACCATCTTGTGCTTACCAGTTGCGCCATTGCCATTGCCATGTTGGTGTAGATAATAGCTAGCATAGATCCATCATTAATCTTGTTGTATTCCTATTGGGTTCTAGATTGTACCAATTACCATCTTGTGCTTATTAGTTGTGCCATTTCCATTGCCATGTTGGTGTAGAGAATAGCTAGCATAGATCCATCTTAAATATGGATTTAACGTGAGCCGAGAGGGGTCAAATATTTTCATGTGAAAATTTTTTAGAGTGCAAAATACAATGGTTATTTTTAATTATTTAAATTGTATTTTTGAAGGATAAACAAAATATATATATGACCAATCAAAAATTTTAACCATAATTTTTTTTCTTCGATATATAGATATATATGAAGTTGATATCGACATAAATTAGTTAACATAGATCTTCAAATAGTTTAAGTATAAGATTTAAAACTCTGATTTCTATTTCTAATTACTTTACAAAATATTCATTTTTTTAATTATAGAAGAGATTGCAAGTGTTGAGGAGTTGATGTGGGTAAAGAGGCTTTCTGTTTATAAATGTCCCAAATTGCGTAGCGGAGTAGAGAAGCACTTGGGCCAATGTTATAGATAATTACTCTATATATAAAATTAATGGAAACCGCGAATTATTTCCCCTCAAAAGAATTATTGTCACTTGCTTTTTTTTAGCGTAGAAATAAAATTTCATGAATTATTTTTATATCTGTTTAAGGCAAGATATATTGTAATTAGTTTACTTTGACTTCAATTTAATCTAAAAAATACTATAAGGTTTTTATAATGTTTCTAAAAAAATTGTATTAAAATAATTTTTTGAAAAAATAAATTTCCTTTTTTTCTATTGGTGCAAAACACTGACTTGACAATTTTTATTGGGTTTTTAATCTAATTGTAAAAAAAAATTAAAAAAATTAAAAAAATTCTCATGCAACCAAGTGTCCAACCAATTAATTATTCAAGGTAATTTGATGGTTGCACGGATATGAGATTTAATATTTTGATACATCATAGATTTTACAAAGAATTTTTTAAGCATGGACCGAGGAAGATTATGTTATGGGGTACTCATACCTAGATTTCTACTACCCTACACGAACGACTGAAAATGAAATGGTGGACATATACAACCAATGTTCATTTAATGCCCAATAACATGTTGAAATTTTGTTGCCCACAAAAACCCATGCTAGTCGGCCCCAATGCTGATCACCATCTACCAATACTGCAGCTTGTTCTTCAAAATAATTCCCCCATCAAAACGTAATGAAAAAGCAATTTTATGCCACAAAATTAATGAAAAAACATAAGTTATATCACAGAAAAATACAATTACAACAATGTTGAAACTTTTGGATGTTTCTTCTCGAATAAGATGATTTAAGTGTCACTTCTCAAACCTTAGTGATTATTTGGAAATTAAGTACTAATGGAAACTTTGATATGGTGGTTTAGTATTTTTTTTTATGGTGGTTTGGTATATGCTTTATGGTGGTTTGGTATATGCTTTATGGTGCTTTAATATATTCCTATGATGGTTTAATATATGCTTTGATATGATGTTTTGATATATGCTTTGGTATACGGTTTGGTATATGCTTTATGGTGCTTTAATATATTCCTATGATGGTTTAATATATGCTTTGATATGATGTTTTGATATATGCTTTGGTATACGTTTTGATATATGATTGGGTATAGATATTTTGATGATGTTTCTATATGTATGTATGTATATGGATGTAAATACCACCATGAGCTATGTTATAAAGGTCCACTATGTAGTATGAATGTCATGCTATTATGATTATGTTGTCATGTTACTATGCTATGATGTGGTTATGTTATCATGTTGTTAATATGTCTTGTGGATTTATACTAAGCAGGATGATCATTGTAAATATTGTAATGAGCTATGTTATAAAGCTCCACTATGCAATATGTTGTCATGTTGTCATGATGTTTTACTCTTGAGAATATACTTCATTGCAAATACTACATCGAGTTGTGTTATAAAGATCCATGTTTTTTTTGAAATCAAATAATTAGATCACAATTCACATAGAATTCTTAGATTCACAATTATGCATGAATTCTCATTTATTAAACAAGATTTGTACATACATATGCTCAAAGGAATTTAATCTCTCTATTCAATCTCTATGGCGTAATTTCACATTCATTTGACCATTAATCATTTCTCATAGGCTTACAATAAATATAATTAAGAAATACAATATATTTTCTAAATACTAAAAGCACTCCATAAATCACTCCATAAATCATCTTTTCCTAAATCCTAAAATCACTCGCTAATTTATTCCAGAAAGCTCTCATGATTTATTCCCTAAAACTTTCACGATTCATTCCCTAATCTCTCACACTTTTCATGGTAAATTAACTTTTTCCTTATGGAAAAAATCTTAGCTATCCATAACTTTTCTAAAACTAATCCTATCCTAACAACCATACTTTTCTATAGCTTTTGGAAATATTAGAGATTTTCCAGCTCATATGAGTTTTCATAAAATCATAGGGAAATTCATTTAAATAATTAATACAATAGGTTAGGGAACCAATTTCCCTAGTAAATAGAAAGATCCCTACTCTAGTCAAAATATATTTTGACTTAGAAGTTTGGATGCCCCTGCATCAAACTCTCAAGGTGAAAATTAATCATGTTCTCCTGACCATGTATTGATGAAGCAAATATTCCTGGATCCAAATTTTGTTTTGCAGTTGGTATTTTTCCTCGTCATGTTGAGGGTGTATTATTGTCATATTCTTCATTCTTCCAAGCTTCTAGACCTTATGCTGTAATTCTCCTCCTTCCTTACTGATGTATACTCGCTCTGTCAACGCCAAACCTCTTTTATCTTCTTCCTTTCCTACAACATGCCTCCTCTGGGACACTTTAATCATAAGCCTCCCTATCTCCTCAATCTCTATGTCTAACTTGTCCTCCAATTGACACAAGTCACCCATTCCTTGTTAAAATTTGTTTTTTTATTCCACTAAATTACAAGGATACCAATTTTCTAGAGTTTTTTCCATCATTCTTTGCATATTCTGCTGAAACTCATCATCATTATTGTCCCCTTGTTGTTGCATTTTTTCCATGGGAAACTCATTCTTGTCATTTCTTAGACTGCTGCAATTCAATATATTCTTTGTCCTTGAATTTTCAACCAATCTTCTCATTTGAAGTATCTCTAAGCCAACTCTTTGCTCTTTGCACATCCTCGTCCTTTTGGAAATTTCTATTACTTGTATACATTGTATCTGCACATCTTCCCTCCTTATTGGTTAGATATGAGAATCATGTCTTCTCCATTGAAATGATAGAATCCTGAGATGCCATTTCTTCATTCCCTAGAGACATAAAACATTCATAGTTTTAAAAACATGAAACCTTGAATTCTCTTTTCGTACTTCCAACTATCTTTTCTCACTTTCTCCAAGCATCTATAACCAATCTCTGATCAGATGCCTCATCCATCTTCTTTGATTTCATGCATGCAACTTATTAACCGACCATTGGACTCTTTTCCCAACATAAAGTCCATTCCTTAATTCTTTCATCACTTTTTCCAATCACTTCTTTGTTTCTCTTGTAGATGCTTCTTTATTTTGTTGATCTCTTCCTTTATCTCAACTATCTCCTTCTCCCTTTCTCCATCACTCATTTTCTTTTTTCCAACTGTCTCAGCCTCATTCCTTCTTTGACTATAACTTTGCTCTGAGCCCATCAAATAACTACCAACAACCATCTTTTTCTTCTTCTTCTTCTCTTTTGAACTCTCCTTGTTCACATGTAAACTACAACCAAGCTGTTGGGTCCCTATAGTACTAGTGATTACCCCATTATTATTGTAGTTATACCCCTTATTTATATTTTTGTGCCCCCATTACCCCCATATTGTTATTAATGTGCCCATAGAATCCCTCTATTGTTATTTTTGTGGCTTTATATTATTATTGTTAGGTCGGCTGGATTATATTGTGACTTCATAGACTCCTATATATAGAAAGGAGGTTTTGTCATTTGAATCATCCAAGAATTGTTCATTTATGTAATGTAAAGGAGGTTTCCCCCTCGAAGAGGCTGAATTCTAAGGCGCGGATCTCTCTTTTCTATCTTTTTGTGAGTTGGTTTCATAACATTTGGTATCAGAGCTTTGGATTCTAGGGTTTCGCTGCTCCAAACAGGTCATCGTGGAATTTTTGCTATAACTTGTTTTCTGTGACGTTTCAGAAGTAAAAACACAAACCCATTTGAGAGGAAATCGCGCTGAACCTTGAGTCCAAATTTCCGAGCTTTTCGCGCGATATTTTCGGAGATATGATCTCAGGAAGTTGGTCTTTTTGCAGACTCCTGAATTACACTCAAAACAGGTGACCTGGGGAAAATCGTCATAACTTTCTTGCTGAGCATCGGATTGAAATTTCGTCAAAAGGTACAGAAATAGGACGGACTTTAGTTTGCTTTTATATATTTTTCAGAGTCAAAGGTTCAAACAGTAACACGTGGCACTTCATACAAGTTCGCTCTACTGAACTAGTCTATAATCAGGTCACTGCGGGAGATTGTGCATAACTCTTTCTTGGAGAATCCAATTTGGTTCAGACTAGTGGCATTGGAAAGAGGACACAAAAGGCTACTACAGGTCACAATTTCAGAACTGGATGATTCGAAATTACAGAGATACATCAGATTCAATATCAGGCTTCTACAAAGTAAAAAAAGGTGTGTAGTTTTTATTTTTTATTTTTGCATAAGCTTGGTTTGAAGGAATTCAAAGGGCCTAGTAAAGCATTATTATCGGTAACTGATGCCCCGAGGAAAGAAAATGCAAACACCTAGTAAGGAACCTGAAAGCTCTAGCATGACTCATGAAGAAGAGGAAGAAATGCTACATGATATATCAAAATTACAAGAACAAGTGCAAAAAATGTCACGCTCACAAAAGCTAACAGATGCTAAGATAAATGGCGTGGAATCTAAGATAAAGGGCATGGAAGCTAAGATGGACAATTTGAAGATAGATTTGAAGACAGATTTGAAGAAAGACATGTCAAATTTGAAGACAGATTTGAAGACAGACATGGCAGATTTGAAGACAGATTTGACAAATTTTCTACAAGAAATACTTACTAATGGTGAAAAGGTTGTAAAGGAAACTCATGATGTGAACAAAAGAAATGTTAATCATGATTCCATAGATTCTAATGTTGGATCGAAGACCCACCATATTCCAAAAATCGATATGAGGAAGTTTGATGGCAAGGATCCCGCCACATGGATATTACAGATGGAGCAATTCTTCGATCTCAATAATGTGCAAAACACACAAAAGGTACGTATGGCAACTTTATATTTGGAACCAAATCAGTTTGTATGGTATCAATGGCTTTGCTCTCGTAAACAATTTATCACTTGGGCAATTTTTACGGAAGAATTGATAGCACATTATGAGGATACAAAAAGCAACACTTTTTTTAGCCAATTGATAAGTCTCAAACAAAAGGGTTCAATAATGGAGCACATTGAGGAGTTCCAAAAATTGAACATAAGGGTAAAAGATATTCCAGAGGAGCATAGGATTGATGTGTTCATAGGGTCTTTAAAGGATAATATCCAACATGATGTTCGCCTTTGGGAACCTGATTCATTAGAGAAGGCATTCAGGTTAGCAAGAAAAATGGAAAGCAAAATTATGGCAACCAGGAAGCATACCACTCACAACTATAAAGACGGAAGTGTTGTTTCCCCTAGTCTTCCACAACCTATAAGGTTGACACCACAACAATTGGAAGAAAAAAGAGCAAAAGGGCTTTGTTACAGTTGTGATAGCAAATACACTAAAGGTCATAAGTGTGCTGAGAAGAAATTATTCTACATAGATTGTGAAGAGGAAGAAGAAAAGGAGCAAGAAAGGTCAAAAGAAGAAGATATACTCCAGGAACAAAGCCTAGATGAAGAAAAAATAAATCCGACCATATCTTGTAATGCATTGGCGGGAATTACCACTCCTCAAACCATCAAGATAGAAGGACAAATCAAGAAGAAAAAGGTAATAGTGTTGATTGATTCAGGAAGCACCCACAATTTTATTCATTGTAGGGTAGCAAAAGAATTGAATTGCTTCCTATATCCAGCACCAGAGTGTCAAGTGATGATTGCAAATGGAGGAACAATAAATTGCTCTGGAAAGTGCCATAATATCAAGCTATCCATGGGAGAATATGTATTGACTAGCCCAATGCTTTCCATTCCAATGGGAGGTGCTGATGTTGTACTAGGAGTCCAATGGCTACAATCCTTGGGTACAATAGCTTTTAATTTTCAAGAACTTTTCATCAAATTTTCTGTGGAAGGAAAGGAAGTTGAATTAAGGGGTATTGCAGGGAAACCAGGAAAGATAATCAGCTCTAATGGTATGACAAAGCTTCTAAAAAAGGAGCAAAGGGGTGTAATTGCACAATTATGTTCGCTAGATGTTTCCACATTAGAATCATCTATTTCTCCAGATCTCCAAAAAGTCCTGGACAATCATTCCAAGGTATTTGAGACTCCCAAAGGTCTCCCACCTATGCGTGATCATGATCATGCTATTCATCTGATTCCAGGAAGTGTTCCTCCAAACATCAGGCCGTACAGATATCCCTATGTCCAAAAAAGTGAAATTGAACGTATGGTTGCAGAAATGCTAGAGGCTGGTATAATTCAACCGAGTCAAAGTTCTTTCTCTGCTCCAGTAGTATTGGTGCACAAGAAGGATGGATCATGGCGCATGTGTCCGGATTATAGGGAGCTCAACAAGCTCACTATTAAAGATAAGTTCCCCATTCCTGTCATTGATGAATTACTGG
Source organism: Pinus tabuliformis (assembly GCA_031772625.1). Taxonomy (NCBI): domain Eukaryota; kingdom Viridiplantae; phylum Streptophyta; class Pinopsida; order Pinales; family Pinaceae; genus Pinus; species Pinus tabuliformis. The sequence goes on along the minus strand of CM062804.1, from coordinate 1,220,989,884 downwards.
ATGAATTGCATGGATCAATTTACTTCACCAAGTTGGATCTTCGTTCAGGATATCATCAAATCAGAATGAAGATTGAAGACATTCCGAAAACGACATTTAGAACTCATGAGGGTCATTATGAATTTTTGGTCATGCCTTTTGGCCTTACCAATGCACCTTCAACATTTCAAGGTTTGATGAATTCAATTTTCAAACCATTCCTTAGAAAATTTGTGTTAGTATTTTTTGATGATATACTAATCTACAGCAAGTCTTGGAAGGATCATGTTGAACATGTTGACAGGGTGCTACAACTATTGGAGGAGAAACAATTATATGCAAAAAGATCCAAATGTTTCTTTGGAGTCCAGGAGGTGGAATATTTGGGTCATATTGTATCTCATGAAGGAGTTAAGGTAGACCCTAGCAAAATTAAAGCCATTAAGGAATGGAAAATCCCCACATCCATAAAGCATTGCGAGGATTTCTTGGGTTGACAGGGTATTATCGCAAGTTTGTTAAGAATTATGGGAGAATAGCAGCACCTCTAACAACATTATTGAAGAAAGATGCATTTTCATGGACTCCGGAAGCAACAAAGGCCTTTGAACATCTTAAAGAGGCAATGTGCCAAGCACCGGTCTTAGCTACACCGGACTTCACAAAAACCTTTATTGTGGAATGTGATGCTTCAGGAAATGGAATTGGTGCTGTTCTAATGCAAGATGAAAGACCCATTGCTTTTGAAAGTCGTCCAATCAAGGGAAAGTTTTTAAGCAAAGCTATTTATGAGAAGGAAATGTTGGCAATACTCCATGCACTTAAGAAATGGCGACCCTACCTAATGGGAAGACACTTCAAGGTAAAAACGGATCATGATAGCCTTAAATACTTTTTAGAACAAAGATTATCCTCTGAAGAGCAACAAAAGTGGGTCACAAAGATGTTGGGTTATGACTTTGAAATCATCTACAAAAAAGGGAAGCAAAATGTGGTGGCAGATGCACTCTCAAGAAAGGATGAGGATGTGGAAGCATTGTTGTGCGCTATTTCTATTATCCAACCAGATTGGATAAATGAAGCAAGGGAGGAATGGAAGAATGACGAAGAAGTGTGGGCACTTATTCGAAAGCTACAACAAGATTCCAGTACGTCTGATACATTTAGCTGGAAAAATGATTCGTTATGGTACAAAGATCGCTTATACCTCTGTAAGAATTCCCAGCTAAAACAAAAGATTCTTATGGAATTGCACACTTCTCCCTTAGGAGGGCACTCAGGATTTTTAAAAACTTACCACAGGGTTAAGAAGGAATTTTTTTGGGATGGCCTTAAATCAGATATTCAAAAGTTTGTGGCAGAATGTTTGGTTTGCCAACAAAATAAAGTTGAAACAATTAAGACACCGGGTCTATTACAACCTTTATCCATTCCAAGCCAACGTTGGGAGGAGGTTTCAATGGATTTTATCACAGGTTTACCCAAGTCTGAGGGAAAGAGTGTCATCATGGTGGTAGTTGACAGACTTACCAAGTATGCACACTTTTGTGCATTATCACATCCATTTAAAGCCAGTACAGTTTCTACTGCATTTATGGAAACAATTCAAAAGCTACATGGAAACCCAAAGATTATTGTAAGTGACAGAGATCCCATTTTCACTGGAAATTTTTGGACAGAATTATTTTCTTGTCTTGGTACTCAGTTAGCTCATAGCTCATCTTATCATCCTCAATCTGATGGGCAAACTGAGATAGTAAACAAATGTTTGGAAGGATATCTTCGTTGCTTTGTATCTGATAGACACAATGGGTCAAATGGTTGCCTCTGGCTGAATGGTGGTATAACACTTCCTTTCATACAGCAACAAAAATGACCCCATTTATGGCACTTTATGGGTATCAACCACCATCCATCACATCATATTTAAGAGAAAATTCTAAGGTTCAGGCAGTGGAACATCACATCGAACATCAACAACAAGTCCTCCAACTCTTAAAGGATAACCTCGTGTTGGCACAGAATAGAATGAAACAACAGGCAGATCAACATCGCAGTGAAAGAAGTTTTGATGTAGGTGATTGGGTATTCCTACGGCTACAACCATATAAGCAAATGTCCCTCAAGCAAGCTAAGAAGGATAATAAATTATCACCAAAGTATTATGGTCCGTACAAGGTGTTGCAAAAGATTGGTACTATGGCATACAAATTGGAGCTTCCTGCAGCTTCTCGATTGCACCCAATTTTCCATGTTTCATGCTTAAAGAAGGTTATAGGCGACAAGCTCCCAGTTCAAACAATATTGCCAGAACTTGACGAGGAAGGAAAAATTATATTGGAACCGGAAGCAGTTATAGAAACAAGAACTCGACAGCTACGAAATCGATCAATTTCAGAGTACCTTATCAAGTGGAAGAACTTATCCGCTGAAGATTCCACATGGGAGGATGAGAATTTTATGCAGAAGTATCTTGAACTACTCAAGCGTTGAGGACAACACTTTTTTGAAGGAGAGGGGCATGTTGGGTCCCTATAATACTAGTGATTACCCCATTACTATTGTAGTTATACCCCTTATTTATATTGTTGTGCCCCCATTACCCCCATATTGTTATTAATGTGCCCATAGAATCCCTCTATTTTTATTTTTGTGGCTTTATATTATTATTGTTAGGTCGGCTGGATTATATTGTGACTCCTTAGACTCCTATATATAGAAAGGAGGTTTTTTCATTTGAATCATCCAAGAATTGTTCATTTATGTAATGTAAAGGAGGTTTCCCCCTCGAAGAGGCTAAATTCTAAGGCGCGGATCTCTCTTTTCTATCTTTTTGTGAGCTGGTTTCATAACACAAGCCTTTACCTTGTAGCAAATTCTGTATCTGCTACCAATACCTCCTCTATATCTCTAGGTTAGTAAAGTGGTTGAATATAAGTTGTGTGTCAAATTTTCGAGACATTGAAGAGATATATTCAAGCAATATTGTTTTTTCCACACCCCATGAAATAGAGAACATAATGAGTTAGTGTTCAAAAGAGTGGCCTCCCCTAGTGCATTCATTAATCACTTGCCTTGAAAGTCAAATGAAAAATATTATATTTAAATAACATGGCCCTATTTAAACACTTTGTGGGTTGTCACGCCTAGTCTTAAAGTTATACCATGTCAACCAAAACTTTAAGAAGTTATCTCCTTATACTTGTTGTGGTTGTCAAGGTCAAATCTAGCCTTAACTAGGCCATTCTAGGTTGTATGTTCCCTTGAAGGCATGTGAACCAAAATGACTCCCAATTTGTTATGCTAGGATTCCACATTATTAAAATATCCACGCAAAAGACATTCTACCTTAGAGAGGAATTAACTTGACAATTCCATATCACAACTTTAACTTCAACATCATTGGGTGCATACAAGTTAGCAAGGCCCATAACCTTATTATTGAGATTGAGGGTTACCCACATAGTTTCTTTTGAGGACTTATTTGGTCCCTTGGTTAGTTACCATCAAGAAACAAACTTAGATGAGATAAGATTGGTGCCCCCCACCTTACCCATCTCCATGTTTAGTATTAAAATTTTCAAAATCATGACAAATTTAATGCAAGCTCTGGATAGAGTGATATTGAATGGATATCGATAGCTTTAACTTTTTGAAGATACAAAACATATAATATAAATTTTTTTGAAAAATATTGTGAACCATAGCCCTATTTATTACTTATGTGAGACCACTTACATTTCATGATATTGGAGGAGGTAAGTTGAAGGCAAGCCTCTCCAAATTGGATGCCATTGTTGATTGGTCAATACCCAAGATTGTCATTTTGATAATGTTAGAAAATATTATATATGACAGAGAAATGCAAGACATATAATATGAGGAAAAACACAAACACATAAAACCAGAGAGACACAGACATACGTGGTTCTCCCAGTTTGGGCTATGTCCACCTCGAATAGTGAGTCCTTCCTTTCTATTATGCAGCAAAATGAAGAGACACAATCTATAGCAGATCCACTGTAATATCCTCTGTTTTCTCTCACAGTCTCACCTCTCTGTTTCTCACTCTGAGAATACACATATATTCCATAGCGTCAATACAATACCCTCATACAAAGAGAGGGGTTTCCTTCTAGGGAAAAAAACCCTAAACTAAACATAAATTCTACCGTTAGATCATCTGCCTAATGAATGGCCCAAATTGACTAGAAATTACTATACTTTTACAAGGCAAATTTACATGTGTTTTTAGCTTTGGGGGGCGCTGCCCCCGAAACCCCTGCCAGGGGACCGCTAGCCCCCGGACCCCCCAGCCGGGGTGGATAGCCCCCCCCGAACCCCCGCGGGGGGGACAAGTCCCCCCCCGCACCCCCCCCGCGTGGAGGGGTGTACAATATTCCTAGGGTATACATTCGGCTAAAACAAAACACCTCTAAATTAGGATGATAATCATGCTCCACACCCAACAGATAAGAGGTTTGTTGGGAGTAGCGCAATATTGGAGGAGAGTTGTTGAAATTTCTTCTTTGAAGCTCCTTGGCATGCATTGTCATGTGTGTGCAAATTTTGCAGTGGGGAGGCAAACAACAAGAGGCATGTGTTGCTTCAAACCAAAAGACTAGTTCAATCCTCTTTCATGCTCTTTCAAACCCAATGAAAGAAATTCCCTTCTCTACATTGCAGTCCCTTTTGATTTGTGGATAGTTTTCCTCAAAATGCCAATGCATGCATGCACTCATGCATCTTCATATTACTGGAACATAACCAATATTCTCATACAACAAACTGACAATGGCTCTTTTCATAGAACACTCTTCTCTTCTTTATAAGAGACAAAAGTAATAACAAATGAGAATTAAAGAATGAGGAATCCCCCAACCATTAAAATTGGAACACTCTTCTCTTCTTTATAAGATACAAAAGTAATAACAAATGAGAATTAAAGAATGAGGAATCCCCCAACCATTAAAATTGTGGTTAATATATGAATGGTCAGAATGTGCCATGTGGCTTCTCCAAGAATCTCATGTAACTTGTTTTCCCAACTTATTCAAATATGGGTTTAACAATTATAATTTTGTTCTAGCATTTGTAGTCACTCCTCTCTCATGGAATCATAGCCCCTTATAACTCCTTTCAATGTCTCTTTACAATTGGTGATGCATTTTTAATTTTTGAGGAATATTAGATTGTTAGGCTCTCCAATATTCCATCTTGTACAAACATACTTTATAAATCAGTGATTAAAATTGGGGTATCATTGAATTTTTATGGGGGTTTTAATCTAATTGTCGGAAAAAAAAAAAAAAAAAAAAATTTAAAAATTTTAAAAATAAAAAAATTCTTATGCAACCAAGTGTCCAACCAATTAATTATTCAAGGTGACTTCATGGCTGCACGATTTGAGATTTAATATTTTGATACGTCATAGATTTTACAAATATTTTTTTAACCATGGATTGAGGAAAATTATGTGATGATGTACTCATACCTAGATTTCTACAACCCTACAAGAATGAAGGAAATAAAATAGTGGACATATACAACAAATGTTCATTTAATGCCCTATAGCATGTTGAATATTTGTTGCCCACAAAAACCACAAAAACCCAAGTCAATAGGCCCCATGTTGATCACCATCTGCTCATCACCATTTACCATCTGCCATTACTGCAATTTGTTTTTCAAATAATTCCCCTATCAAAATGTAATGACAAACCAATTTTCTGCCACAAAATTAATGAAAACGCATGCTATATCACAGAAAAATACAATTACAACAATGTTGAAACTTTTGGAGGTTTCTTCACGAATAAGATGATCTAAGTGTCACTTCTCAAACCTTAATGATTATTTGGAAATTTTTATCGAGTATTTCTTCAAATTGTACAAATTTAACAAAATAACGGATTAAATTTTCATTCCGTTTAGACTTTGATTTAGTTAAATATATTTTAAATTTGAATTTTTTTAATGGTAAATATTTGTTTTTGTGGTTTAGGCTTTTATTTAGTTAAAGCTATTTTAAATTTGATGTTTGTTGAATTGTAAATATATATATTTTATAATTTAGACTTTGATTTAGTTAAATTTATTTTAAATTTGAATTTTTTAAATAGTTAATATTTTATATTTACTTTTTATTTATATTTAAAATAATAGTTTAAAATTTCATTTTGTCTAAATTTTGATTTAGTATAATTTATTTTAAATTTGATTTTTAAGATGGTATATATATATATAATTATAATTTCACGTAGAAAAAAGTCGTAATTTCCATTAGTCAATAGAAAGTTACATTCTGTAGATGTTATAACATATGCCAAGTGAGGCCATCTTCCTCTCTGTTCAGTATCATAGTTTATACATAGTGTAGCCACCATGTATATTCAGCCATGTATATTCAGCACTAAAATGAAAAACCAAAAAAATATACTTGTCTTTTTCCTCCACGCAGGGAGATCCAAGTTCTGTAAATACCATTTAATTCCTGTCATTTACTGTTTTAAGCTCCGCGCATGAACAGCAGAGCAATAAAACCCAAAAATGCTTGTAAATGTTTCGGCCTGTGTCGACCGTGAGTAACCAAGTCTGTAAATATGCCATATTTAAATATAAACCGTGTTGCAGCAAAATAACTATGGTGGTCATGAATACCGTATAAGAGAAAAAACAAAAACTGAATATGTGGGATGGTGCCATTCTACTGTAGATTTTCTCTTTGAGCTCGTAGGTCTATAAAAGGCCTATGATAATGGCGGTAGATGGTCCCATCCATTTCTTCCTCAACTAGCCATTCTTCCTCTTGCCTTTGCGCTGCTTGCTTGGACAGTTGGTCTGCCCTTGAGTTGCGCTCCCTGTATATGTGTTTACAATCAAATTTTTCAAAAACAGCTGTTAGCCTGTGAGTTTCCTCCAGTAGATGACTCAAAGAAAAAACATTGCAATTAGATTTTCTGTTGAGCCAATTACAGACTATTTGAGAATCTCCAAATAATTGTAATTTTGTGCATTGTTTTTCAAGTGCAAAATGGATCAGGTTCATGGCTGTGGAGAGCTCAGCGAAATTGTTTGTGCCTCTTCCCAAGAACATCTGTAGTTTGAAACAGTGGGCCTCCCGGAGGTAGAGAAGCGCGCCCCCTCCACAGCCTATGGCTTGTGCTGAGCCATCAAAATAGGCCCAGGGGTAGGATTTATCAATGAGCTCTGGGGTGATGGTTCGGGGCGGGGCCGGTGGGGGATCATCAGGGAGGAGTGCATAATCTGCCATGATGTGTGCTCTGATGGTAGGCCAGGATGGGGATTTTTGGTCAAAAATGGAGCGATTTCTCGCCATCCAGATAGACCAGCACACGAGGAGGGGGATGTTCCTTGCCTTGCCCGAGTGGTGTTCTAACCAGTGCATCCAGGCTTCCATGATGGTTTGCCCTTGCCATCTGTGGGGGGAGGGGAGAAAAGAGGCGATAAGGGTCCATTGCTCCATAACCACAGGGCAATTTAAAAAAAGATGTTCTGTATCTTCGTCGCTGTTTCTACATAAGTGGCACCAAAAGGGTCCATGGAAAGACCTTTTCTTCAGATTTGATCCAGTAGGAATTTTATTGAAAAGGATGGCCCACATTAACATGCGAGTCCTGGGGGCTGCTTTGAGCTGCCAGATGGCCTTCCACCACTGCTGTGTATTTTCAGGCTGGTGATGTTGCATAAGCTGTAGGTACCCTTCCTTCGGAGTGTATGAACCATTTTTTGCATGAGCCCATACCAACACATCATCCTCCTCTATAATCCTGATGTGTGCTTGGTTTAGAGCATCAATGTAGTTCTCCCATTCTGTCCTCCACTGTTCCGGGATGTGTAGGTCTAGAGCTGACTTCCAGGCTTGTTGGAAAAGGCTGGAATTTTGATTGTCAGCTATATGTGCAATGTGAGTGATGCCCTGTTCCGTCAGATGTTCCCTTAACTGTTCTGTAAGCTGATGGGTATTGCCACATCCAATCCAAGGGTCGATCCCTAAGCGGACTGTGTTCCCTTGATGTATTCGCCAAGTTAGGCCCTCCCGAATGAGGGGGAGGGATGTGATGACCGCTTTCCAGATGTTAGAGTGTCTTCCCTGTTCCCTTTGTTCCCTGCGGATCCAGCTGTGAATACTCTCCGGGGCTATATATTTTTCCTCTACGACCCTTTTCCAAAGACTGTTGGTTGTAAGCAACTGCCAACCTAGCTTTGCTGCCAGAGCTTTTGAGAAGAGATCTAGTCTTTTAATGCCCCATCCTCCCCATTTTTTTGGCCTCGCTATAGAATCCCATTTGACCCATGCAAAGAGGTTCCCTTGTTTATTCCCCTTCCATAGAAAACTACAACATATCCTTTGTAGTCGGTTTAAGATTCCTCTGGGAATCCATGCCAGCGACATCCAATACACTGGTGTAGCCTCCAGGACAGCTTTTATGAGGGTAAGTCTCCCAGCCCTGGTAAGATATCTGTTGTACCATACATATAATCTTTTCTCCACCTTAGCTATAAGCCAGGTCCAGTCCGCAATTTTATATCCCCCATGTTTTACCCGGAAGCCCAGGTATTTTAGTCCTGCCTCCATCTGGTGAATTTGGAAGGGGAAGCGGTTTACCATGAAGCTGATCTCATTGGCAGAACAACCAGTAGCAGTGAGAGTAGATTTTTGGATGTTTATGATCATACCTGTGGCCTTCTGGAAGAGGTCAAAAACATGTCGTAAGGCAGAGGAATCGGCCAAACTACCATTTAAGAAGATAAGCACATCGTCCACAAACAGCAGATGTGTGAGAGAACAGTTCTCGGTGATTTTGATCCCTTTTATCCTTCCCCTTCTGTGTTCTGTTGCAATCAATCTGCTAAGCCCTTCCATGATGAGAAGAAAAAGTAGGGGGGATAAGGGACATCCTTGGCGAAGGCCTCTTTCAGCAGTAAAGAAAGGGGTGGGGGACCCATTGAGGAGGACACTGTACGACACCTCTGAGATACAGCTCATTATCCATTTGATGAAGATGAATGGGAATCCCAGGTGGGTGAGAAGCATACGGATATAGAGCAGGTTTACCCTATCAAAAGCTTTGGATAGGTCAACTTTTAGGATCATGCCTTTCAAGCGCTTAACATGCATCGAGTGAAGAAGTTCCTGAGCAGTGCCAATAGCTTCATGAATCTGGCGGCGATGAAGAAAAGCAAATTGTTCCGGGGATATGTGGGCCGAGAGGATGGGCTTGAGTCTGTTGGCCAGAATTTTGGCCAAGATCTTATAGAGACAGTTGCAGAGCGAGATAGGCCGAAAGTCATTATAGGAGGAAGGCTTATCAGATTTTGGGATCAGGGCAATGAAAGTGGATTTGATGGCCGGGGTAATGCCAGAGTGGCTGCACTGTTTGATTACTTTGAGGAGGTCCGGACCGATTTGCTCAAAGAAAGCTAAGTAGAACTCAATGGGCCAGCCATCAGGACCCGGGCTTTTGTCCCTCTGAAATCCCCTCATTGTAGCTTCCATCTCCTCCATAGTGATTTCTCTAGTGAGCTCAGCTGCATCCTCTTCATCCACAAATCTGGGGAAAAGCTCAGCTACTCTCATGATTTCTAGCAAGTTTGCTTCTCTTGGGGCTTTATATATATTCCTGAAGTGAGAGGAGGCTAGGAAAGCAAGTTCCCTAGATTTGTTGATCCTTTGGCCCTGTTCATCTTGCAGTTCCCAGATGGTATTGATCGCTTTCCGACCATTGGCGAAGCGATGAAAAAATTTTGTGTTCTCATCCCCTTCTTTTAGCCATATAGCTCTGCTTCTTAATCTCCAACTAGCTTCACGGTCTCTTAGGATTTGTGTTCTCTGGTGGATGAGGCCTTCATAAGTAGATTTTTGTTCCGGGGAGATGAAGGTACCCACTGATTGGGATTCTAGATCAGCAATCGCTTGTTCAGCTAGAGAGATTGTCTGATCATCTTGTAGTCTCTTCTGGTGCGCCCATTTCCTGGAAAGAACCTTGATTTCAGTGAGGTTCCTTATAAAGCAGGGGACCGGGTCAGCATCATCTGGCAAAGGATGTGATTTCCAATAATCTGATATAAGAGTTATATATCCAGGATCCCGAAGCCAGGTAGAGTTGAACTTGTAAGGGGCCTTATTGTTCAGAAGCCTTGCTCCAACTTCGAAGTATATCGGCCGGTGGTCCGATATCCCCCCGCTTCCCACCCATTGCCTGGATCGGGGATGATTGCAGTGGAAAGCCTCCTTTATAATAAACCGATCCAGTCTTCTGGCAAGGCTGTATTCCCCAACTCTATTATTCTTCCATGTATACTGAATCTTTGCCGATGGAATGTCTATCCAGTGGTGGTCCTCCAGCAGGTGCTCAAAGAAATCCGATAGCGGGTCAATCTGCCCCAGATGTCCCCAAGATTCTGCATGACCCTTAGAGAAATTCAAATCTCCCCCAAGGATTGTGTTCTCGGCTAGAAGGAGAGGGGAAGTGAAAAGCTTGCTCCAAAATTGCTCCCTGTTTGTGCAGGGCCCATAGACATTAAGGATTCGAAGATCCTCCTCTAGTTCCATTGAGTAGACATCTGCCCCCAGGTAACCCCAACCACCCCAGATATTCTTCAGATTGATGGAAGTGTTTTTGAAACCGATGGCTAATCCCCCCGATCGTCCTGAGACATCTAAGGCGGAAAATGACCAGCCTGGCAGCCATGAGCCCAGAATGGATGTAGTCAAGTCTGCTTTGCATAAAGTTTCTTGTAGGAAAATGATATCTACCGGATCCGAAAATAAGAGTCGCTTCAGGGCCAGTTTTTTCTCAGGGCTAGCCAGCCCTCTGCAGTTGAAGGATATAATTTTCATGGAGGGGGGTGGGGGAGGGTAGCCGATGCTCTAAGTGCCCTGTCGATGGTTTGTTGTTTGCCCTGGATGACATCAACCCCAGCTTGATCCTTTGCCTTTTTTAATTTTGGGGGTCGGCCTCTGCCTTGCTTAGGTGAGAGGAGATAAGGCTCCACAGTCAGCCCAACAACGTCCGCTTCCAGGCGCTTTGAGGACGAGCGGGTGGCGTACCTCGGTGAGGAGTTAACCGAGGGGGAGGGCGAGGAGGAAGGGAGGGAGGGAAAGGAAGGGAGGGAGCAGGGGGATAGGAAACCCAAAGGTTGGGGGATAGGACAGGTAGGGTAGAACGATCGGGAGGGGGGATGAGACAGACTGGAGGCCTTGACCAGGTCAAGGGCAGAGGGGGAAGAAGGGGGGGGGATCTTGATAGGGTGTAATGAGGGGAGGGGGTGTGTAAAATTCAACAAATGTATATGCGAAGCAGAAACATTTGAGGGGAGAGACGTACCCGATGAGAAAACAGCTCCTTTTGCAGTCTTTGAACGCGTCATTGGGGGAGATGGAGGCCGAGCCGGGTTCCCTCCTTGCTTCCTATGCCGAGGAGCCGATGGAGCTTCCACCGTGTCTGAAGTAATGTTGTGCTCTGCTCGGGGCGCCACCGCAGCCTGGGGATCAGGCAAGACCATAGTTGCCGGGGCATCCTGCGGAGTGGGAGACTGCTGTGCCTTTTGAAGAAGGGGGCAGTCTTTGTAGAGATGTCCCACCTGATGGCACCTTCTGCATCGATATGGGATGCCCTCGTAGTCCAATTTCTGCTTCCTAGTGGATGTTTTCCACTGAATGTTGATGTGTTCGTGCAGGCCTCCTCTGGTATCAAGATGGACCAGTATCCGGGCATATGCCATCATCCCCGTCTGAATGTATGTCTTATCCGACTCCATGAAGGTACCCAGAGTGTTCCCAATTCTTCTGAATATGTCCTCGGACCAGTACTGTGGAGGCAGTCCTGGAAGTCTGACCCAAACCGGCCCGATTCCAATCTGTTCCGTCTCTGGGTCAAAGAGAGGCGACCAACGTTTGAGGAGGACCGGAGCTTTTTCATAGTGCCAGAAAGAAGATAGCACCCAACTGGTATGATCCGCCCTTGCAAATCTCAGAGCAAACCATCCTCTGACGAAAGTCTGGACGGAGGGGATCTCCGCCAGATATTTGCCCCAGATCTCCGATGCCCATGTCTTCAATTTGTCTGCGGAGATATGTCGACCCCTAATGCGGCCCACGAGTACTCTGTCTGCTAGATCCATAGCATCTCCCCACTGAATGTCTTCTTCAAGTCTAAGGAAGACGTCCTCAGACCTCGATTTGTAACAGCGCTGCTTCTTCAGGGGTCGGGAGGACATGCGTCTAGGGTTTTCTGTAGCCCCAGGAGTCGCCTGCGGGGGATCAGGGAGAGGGGTAGGGTTCGCGCTGGGAGGGGGAATAACTTCCGGGAGAGGAGGGATGGGGTGGTAGCTCCCAGAAGAAGCTGGGGGGGGAGGGGGAGGGTTTGATGCAGAGGGGACGGAAACCTCCTGAGGCCCAGAGAGCGGAGGGAGGTTGTCGGGGAGGCCCGGCTGTAAGGGGGGACCAGCGACCGGAGGCGAGGGATGAAGACAGTCTGCAAGGAAACCGAGGGTGGCCGGTGAGGGCGCTGAGAAATTGGTCCAGGAGGAGGGTTCGCCAGGGTGCAAAGATGCCGGGATGGACAGCTCAGTCGATAGGGATGGGTCTTCAAAACTAGCTGTAAGATTATCACTGTATATACCTCCGGAGGTCGAGAAGGTAGAGCGCCAGATGGAGCTTTCAGCCAGCGGGGACTCCGAAAAATCTACCTCGTCGATGTCCATTTCGACTGCCGCTTGTAACGTCCTCGGAAACTGATAACCACCTAGGGTCGACTCTGGCCGTAGTGGAGGTCCGTTAGGAGAGGCGCAGAAGGTAATAGGATCACCGCCAGGTCGCCGCAGCAGGTTCTGTCGTGTGCTGTCGGCTGAGCAGGGAGCCCCAGATGCGGACGTGCAGGTGAACCCGTGAGCAGGTAAAAACCTAAACAGGTAAAAACCCTAAACTGCGAGGTAAAAAGAGAGGGTAAAACCTAATGGGAGGATGCAGAATAAAAGTAATGCACGGCTCAGCGGGATGGAGGGGTCGATAAAGGGAAAGGAGGCAAACGGGGCGCTACAGGGCCATTTCCGGCCTGTTAGCCCCGTTCACTCATAGCCCCGTAGCAGCATGTTGCAGAGCCGTACCTGTCCTCCCTATCGAAAAAGTATTAAATTGACAAGTGAGTCTTTATTTTTTAATTACATCTATTTAAAATTTGATAGATAGTAAATATATGTTTTAAAAAAATAATTGATGCAGAAGTAACGATCAGATTGTAAATATTATGTTTTTAGAAAATAATTGATGCATAAAAATGGTCAAATTCATAGAGGTGTAATTTTTTTTTTCAAATTTTGATTCTACATCAAATATGGATCTATGTTAGTTATTAATATGTTACTTTTCAATTTCATGTTTATTATAAAAAAATTAATCTTCGATGTTATGCTAAGTAACACTTCATTTAAATGTATTAGCTACCATGCATTGTGAGGGATTACATTCTTAAGTCTACAAACCTTGTCTCAAATTTTGATCTCTTTTTATGGGCGATGAATCTAGAATTAACATAGATTTAAGTTGGTTCTTAAAATGTTATGTGTAAACTTCATATTAATTATAAAAATAATTATACATCTCCCTTATTTATATTAAGCAACACATTATTCAAATATTTTATTTTTAAAAAGAGAATTTAATTTACTTCACATATTTATGTTTATCTTCTTAAAAATTAATAATAAATCGCTTTATGTAATGTGATTTTTTAAACAATAATAATAAATCAACCAAAAAAGGTAAAAAGTAATACCATTAATAATAATTTTATTAATATCACTTTAATAATCATTTTTTAATACAACTTTAGTAATTAAAAGCCAAACTATAATAATTATTATAACTATTACAAAATTGTAAATTTATTAAAAAGTTAGAAATGTGAAATATAAAATTAGGCACATTACCAAAGTTTACCTCATGGATTTCTAAATGATTAGTGACTAATTTCTTAGTAGCCACATTCCAACAACAACCTAGTGACTAATATTTTATATAATGTGATTATTCTTAATATAAACAAATAAACCAACTTGTTTATTGTTGAAAACATTTGACTAATTACAATTTTAGTTATTTATTGTTTTTATTTTAATTTAGTTGTCAATTTCCTTTTCATAAGAGGCAGATACTAAGCAACAACCTTGCATATTACACTTGTTCTTATATTTTATTTTAAATTTGTAAATCATAAACATATAAAATAAAATAAGGAACAATAGATACAAAATAATAAATATATAGAATAAAACAATAAATTGTAGATTCAATAGAATTTTAAATGACAGGTTGTGTTTTCTATTTCATTTATAATACTTTCAATTTAATTTATGAAAAAAAGTTGGGCTATACAGGATTATTTTCTTTCTCCATATCATTTCATGATTCATATTTAATTTACTATTAAATAATTTTTTTGTGTGTTTTTAAACTCAATAATATAATATATTATATGATGATGATTAACTTCTACTAAAACCAATGTGGTCTGTTGGGTCTTTAAAAAGTAAGAGATTTATTTTAGGTCTTTTAATATTTTATTTCTATGATAAAAAGGAAGAGAAAGAAGCGTTACTTGATCATTATAGTTTTTCCCACATAAAAAGTCAATTAGGTTGGTGGTGTGGCAAATGTTTTTGAAATAGGAATGAATGTGAGTAAGAATCAGACAATCCAAAAAAAAAATTACTTTTCATCTTCAACCCTCTTAATATTGCAAAGGTGATAGATTCTTTAATCCCAAGGTGTTTTGGGAATTAACCAACACCCAGTTTCACTTCAAAGCTCATGAGAATTAGTTCTTATCCTCAGAATGTTCATTTTATTCTTAACAATGGTCATGATAGAAAGATAATTCTGGTTAGCAAGAGTAGGGTTGATTGCTTCTTTATACTATCGATTCCTTTTCCCCTGTAACTCCTTAGCATCCCATAACTTATCCTTGAATTTGGAAGTAATAGTATTTTTCATATTATCTTTATTTTCCAAGATGATGTCCTCCTTTATCCCCTAATGGTCAAGCCAAGATTCGACACCTTTGTGCCATCCTTGCTTGATTCAGAGGTGGGGGTTTGACTAGAGTTAGAAGTAATTTTTGTGAACCTCTAGGCTTCCATGTTGTAAATATTCTTCTTATACATCAGATACCTGAACGTAGCCATGCTTTCAATGGGGAAAGGCTAGTTTCAATCAAGAGGATACGTTAGGGAGTATTTATTTAAATCTTTGAGGTTGTAGGTTATAAATTGACTTTGGGTCAATTCAATCTTCCTCCACGATTCTCTAGATATACTACAACCTCAAATCTCACAACCATATAAAATAAAAAGATTGACGAGAGTATCAAAAAGGATTTTTTTTCCAAAACCCAAAGATCAATTGACTTATAATTCTTTTCAAGCGAATAATAAACTTTCCAGTCTCCAATAATCATTTTCTTAATACTGTAATTTCGGTTGAGATGATGATGAATTTCAAACCTAAATATGTATATGAAGAAAAATTATCCATGTAGTTGTTATCATAAATGAAATTTTCACGGTTGATACTTTTGGATTTATTTATCATGACTTTACTCTGGTCGGTATTAACAGTCATACCCACCTTGGAGCAATAATCATGGAGGATTTTAAGCTACATGTCATGATCATCATGGCTTATGGCTAGGAGGATGATATCCTCAACATAAAGGAGAAGAGTAATAACCATACCGACAAGCTTGGGGCCATTTCATCCCACAACTTCCAAACACTATTTTAGATTATCAATGTAAATTCCAAAAAGGGTAGGGGATAGGGGGAACCCTTGCTTAACATTGATATTAAATTTAATTTCTTTAGACCAACCCTTGATGGTCTTAAGATTGGTGAAAACATTTTTGTATAGATGAATCACAATAACCCTCAACTTGAGAGGAACCATTATCTCTTTGATACCTTTCCATAACTTTTCTCAAGGAACTATTTAATTAGTTACCATGTTATAGCTTCATAATAATGGATTATGCAGGAAAACTAAAATTTAAATAAGTATGATATAAATAAAAAAAAAGTCAAATGTGTTATAAATATTCACTATCTACTTACATCTCACTTTCGTCATTCTACCTTTCCCCAATAGGTGCTCCCTTTCAAATTTGTTCATGGATTTGACATGCCACATGTGATTCAATACATTAATACTTTTTATTATTGCAGGACTATATTGGTGAATATAAACCATGGTTTGATATACCATATATCCCTCTACCATAAAACCCTCAGGACATGCTCTTTGTCTGACCAAAGCCTTCAGTGATTTCAAGTGGCTTTCAACCATCCACATTTATCTTGTGTGTACAGGTCCACACTTTTCAATCTCCTTGACTTGGTGTATGAGGTAGTTTTCTTGTGCCTTGAAAAATGTTGGAGGTAGATACTCTTACATTTCACACATTATACGAGGAACTTGTTTCCTTCAATACTTTATATATCCTTTATCGATTTCTTTAGATGAAAACGATCTACAAATGAAGCAAGCAAATAATAGGTTTAAACCAAAAAAGTATATAGTAATGATGAAAAGTAAAACACATGCAGTCAAAATTATGTGACAGAACAACTTATTGAACAAATTATAGTTTGCACATAAATCTCAACTTACCTCATGTATTTGCCAAGATCATATATAACTTGTTTGACATTGTTGTCATATTTTTCTAAAAGTGATAGAGGTAGAACATATTGTAACAAAAATAATGATCGATCATTATTTTTTGAATCATTGACCGGAGAATCCACAGTTTTAACATTTTTGCACCAACGTTTCAAATCCCAAATGGGATCCATCATCAAGATATGAGAATGATGAAAACAGAAAAAAAAAACATTAATTAACAAGATGTTTCACCAATGTCTAAATATATACACGAAAATAATTACCTTAATGAATGTATTCCAATCATGATTTTTTACCCCACCTAATTCACCTTTCTTTGTTAGGATTATTTATGTTTGAAGAAAATTCAGCTTGAAATTTAATTTTTTCAATAACCTCTTTAATGTCTTTGCTTTTCTGCTCTGTCAATAACCATGGAAGGGCGACTTATATTTTTTCCATCTCCATCTCTATTTGAATGAGTCACACTATGCAATGAATGGTTGGCCTCCTTAATGCCATCACAAATATTGACAATTTTTTCTTTATCTCTCCTTCCATCTAAGATTCATCATAAGTTCTATGTTACATTCTTCTTGATGTGCATTGTATCAAACAAATGAACAATTTCTAGGTGCTCATATTAATGGATTCTATTGAATTTCTCAGGATAACCTTTCATTCCTCGTGAAAGTGCCTTTTTATTAATGCATTGATGATCAACTACAACGTGAAAAATAGTAAAAGATATTATATAAACAATATAACCCGTCAATTAGTATAGTTAAGAAAATGCCATAAAAATATAAAATAATCCAAACATATCATGTATATTGATACATAGACAATTTGATCTATACCTTGATATTGCAACTTACATGCACGAGCTATGATTCTCTGTGGTCTTAATCGAATCTCTTCTTTCCCATTGAAAAGACATTTTTTGGTACTTCAGTACCTATGGTTCCTTGAAAGGAAGTGCTTATACTCATCAAACACCTCCTTTCCTAAGCTTCTTCAACTAGAAGATTTCATCTTAGGACCACAAACTGGACAAGCAAATTTACCCTTTGTATAAAGACTTAAAAAGATGTAATAAGTTTTATATCAATTATTTTAAGTATGTACAATGAAGGTCGAACTATTAAAAAAACATACATGAAATGAACTTCATAAAATTAAACACTATTAACGTGCAGGGCAATGTTATAACATACCAAATAAATGTGTTACCCCTTGGGAATCATGAATTTTCCATACAAGCATTGCATTGAATTCAAATTCCCTGTATGCATCTATTGGTCTAGATATATCAAACATAGTGACATCATTCCATAACTCCACTAACTCATTGATAAGAGGCTCGATATATACATTTATATCTTTGACCTGGTACTTACCTAACTCATTGAACATACAATACATAATTACTACATATAAGAGTAAATAAAAAAAATTATAAGACATAATTATAAGGCATAATTAAACATATATGAATAAACAAAAAAGTATAGGACATACTTATGAAACAAACAAGAAAAATGATATGTTATTGTGTTAAAAAAAATAATTCTAAACAAATCAATACTTGGAACAATCATTGTCAACATTATGTGCTCCCTCTTTATCGACATCCATTGAGGAATGTTATCGTTGATAACAAAAATGGGCCACATTGATTACATAGATATGGACTCTCCAAATGGGTTGACACTGCCAGCTGCTAATGAAAGCCTAAGATTATGAGGTTCTCTTTTAAACTCTTTCCACTTTTCCTCTATATTCCTAAATGTAGATCCATATAAAGGCATTCAAAGAACACCATATTGACTTCCATTTGTTGCATGGTAATCCATAAGTTATGCTATCCTTTTTCACCTGAACAATTTTCAGAGACATGGAATCATGGGAATATAATGAAGAACCTTGCGTGACACCTTTTTTTATTACTTTATTAATATCTACTCTCATCACATTTTGGGAATTTTTCTTTCGACGCATGATCTTTATAGTATAGAATATCATCATTAGGGCATGCATGCATACCTTGATACTCCATTCCAATATATTTCATAATGGCATGTAAATCTCGTTTCATATGAGGTAAAACATTTGATAGTGGTAACAAAAATTCACCTAATAATCTACAACATAAAAAAAGTAGTAGTGGTTAATGCACTAAAAAATATTAATCATACATATTGCATCCAAATGTTACAAATTAATTAAATGATGATCAATGTACTAATATTAAAAAAAAGGGAAAAATAATTACTTTTTCATGTATATAATACTAAATGTCACAAAATATATTACATACCTTAGGAGCTATGACACACATGTGTTTGACAAACCATTCACCACCTTAAATTTTACCAACAACAATATCATAGAGAGAAGATATTTATGAGCCTTCATAAAGAGGTTTAATTTCCCTATCAAGTATAGGTATATCAAAAGCATGGTCACGATACTCGTTGCCATCATCATCCATTCCAACATTATTAAATGTATCCTATATCAATCTATGTGTCCCATCTTCTTCAACTATGTTATCAACATCATTATATTCTTCCATAGGATCATTAGTTTGATCCTCAATATTAATCACTCCATATTCTTGAACAGACTCTTGCACTATAACCACCTCTTCCTAGTCAAGCATTGCCCTAGGGGTGACATACTATGAAATTACAATCAATAAAGTGATATTACTATATGTAGCAAATATTTAAACGTCAACATATCAACCATTTACAAATATAATAAATAAGGAAAATAGAGACAATAAAGTCTAAGAGAAAGGCAACTCAAGAAATAAAGGCAACAAATCAATGATGATGCTTGTGCAATTTATCAATATATTTAAGAATTGTTGAAAAAATCTAAGAAGGATGTTACTTTTCTTGACATGTAGAAGGTGAGACACTTTCTGAAATATATACTCACAACCATAATAAAAAACATATTGATCTTATTTTGCATTCATCATTATAATGTAATATTCTTTCTTAACTTCACTTAGAGACCAAAAGTTTTAAGAGGATGGTTGAGCAACCATGAGCTTGGGTTAGGGTAAGAAAAAATACAGCAAATCAATATGATCATGAATCTTGTGTAATTTAGAAAGATGTTTAAGATTATATTGAAAAAATTTAGGAACGATTAACATGTGTAAGTTGTAGAAATGTGTCTGGAACATATACTAATGATATGTACGAGCGTTTAATGCATATAAGTACACCAAAGATAACTCTAGTGATGTACAAAGGTGTGACACCTATAGGGGTGGCCATACTTAAAAGTGACAGCCGTGACTGTAAGAAGACATGAAAATGACTCTTTCATATGCAAACAAACTTGAAAGAGACACATGCCAAAGTGAAGATAACATGAAAATGACACTCATCGAAGTGAAATCAAGCCAAAACGACAACCACGAATTTGAAAGCAACACTTTGAAAGAAAAAATGTGCAAAAGAAAATATTGAGAAACTCACCAAAATAAAAGTATAAACGTAACCAAAGTGAGGGAGGTTGTCAACAAAAGTGTGCACTCACCATCGACATGAATTGAACATTGCACAAGCACTGTCTTTATGGATGGTGCTATGCTTGTTTAAGCCTGTATGAAGGAATTGAGTTTTTTTATTCAAACAAGTGGTAGGGAACCCACAATTTTTTTTTTTTTATAGTAAACCCTTTTTTACTAAGGCGTGTCGTCAAACATCTCTCCTTCTACACAAAATGGGGTATTCTTTCTTTTTGACTACTTGTTTGATTTGACCAAAATGTCAAAAGCTCAATCTTTTGTACTTAGTGGTAAGTGAATGTTATAGAATAAAAACATTGTGCCTACTTCAAAGGACACTCAAAATGTAATATTCTACCTTGCATGAGTGATAATCTGTAAGATAATTTTGGAAAAAATAACCGTTGATGATTTCTTAAACATTTCATTAATCTACCCTTTTCATAGAACTATTATTGCTTTGATATTATTTCAATTAGTTTTCTCACAATTTACTACAAATGAGACACTTTACTTGTCACAAAAGAGACTTTATATAGAGAATTCTTCACTCTATATCATTTGAGCTTAAAAAGTTCATTATCACCTTAAACATTTTGAAACACCAAGTGCAAGGCTTGTGTCCCATAATTTTTTCCTTAAAAAATGAGAAAGAGTATATTTTATGAGCGAAATAGATTGTGGTTAGGAACATAACATTTTAATAAATTGTGGTTTATAAATTTAAACTTTTTAATAAATAAAGTAATTTCTTTTTTTATATAATATTTTTTATAAACCCTTTGACTCCCAACCCCTAAACCTTTAAACAATAACCCCTTATCCCTAAGCCCATAAAGTAATTAACCCCTAACTCGACCTAACCCTTTAATCGACCCTAGTGAAAATAATAAAATAATATTTCTCCATATCAAGATGACAACATAGGTCAAACACCACCCAAAAGAGTACAAAATGTATTTACAATAGAAACACATTAGAATTTATTAGACAAAGACATACAATCTAAAATACAATATACATATAAATATTTACAAAAGCAATCTACAATACAAAGAAATATAATGAATAACTTACTAATGGATGATATTCATGTTCACCTTCAGTGTGTCCATAGTCTCTATTATGTTTTTAACTATTTTTATTAGAATTCTCCTTGGCCTCAAACTCTTGCGATGAATACAAGGCCAATAACATATTCGATTCTCATAAGCCCACGATGTCGATCCCACATATCCTTGGTCTCCTTGAGGAATGTGATGCGACATTTTTTGTCACCAAACTTTCAGTGATTGTTTTTTTCAAAAATTAACCTCAAAATAAGTCTACAACATTTCAAAACAATCACAACTAATATAACAAGAAGTCAAATTTATATGATGTGCGGGCATATATATATATATATATATATATATATATATATATATATATATATATATATATATATATATATATTACAATTATAATAATATCATAAACTTTATATGTATAATAATATAATATAATATTAATATTAATGTTATATTTAATATAATTAGTTAAACTCAATTTATAGTGGTCACATATTAGACATTGTTAACGGAAAAAGGTCATTAATGTGGAATTGAATGTTATGCAATGGTGCAATGGTTAATTGTCATTTGTCAGATATTGGAGAACACATTTACATATTGGATAAAACGTAGGATATTCAAGAGTAAAAGAACTCTCATAGGATATTTGACGACCACCGGGACTATTAAAAAAATAAAATATAAAAACAAAACATCGGATAGTCAATGGGAACATACCTTCCGCCGATATTCGATAGTTAAAATTTTTTTGTGGGATATTCGATGAATGTTGATATTTAAAAAAAAGGGAAACAAAAAACACATTTAACTTCAGACATTTTTTCCGATTTTATCGCTAGAATTTCCACCCAAATGTAGTAGTGAAAGTTCACATTGACTTAGTATTGACCCTAAATTAGCCATGTGATAAGCCTTAGAGTTATTTGAATTGAGAACATGGAGACATTTCTTCTTGGGGATATACTCATACAACTAAAAATTTTGCTTGAAAAATTGACTTAATTTTGTATCTTAGGGGATATATCCTAAATATCAATGGTGAATTATATTCAAGGAATCACCAATAATAATCAACTCCTAAATTTCCAAATTCACAATTTGCATGCTTCAGCAATTTTGACTTGTGAATCATTAACTCGCTCTATAACATTGGTACTTAACATTTACCTTCAACACATATCTAAATTATGAGGTTTTTACAAAATTTATTACCTATCAGAGATATGCTCAATAAAATTAAATTTGATTTCCCATTCAAACAATGGTGTCAATATTGTTTAACCATATATGATATGGAAAATATCATACGATAGATATTTTCCTATCAAATTCCAATCTCACTCTAATTCCCCACCTTCATTATTATTTCATTGCTTTATTTTGTGTTGCCCAAAGAGAATAATTCTTCTTGGAATAACTTAACTACTCATAATTTAATGAGTAAGTGCTTGGCTTTTTCTCAAAACAAAATAAATTAATGTAAGAAATGGAGTTTTCAAAATCTGGACACATTTTAAAAAATTTGAGTTTAAGTTGTTTAATTTGTAGAATTCTAGTGCCCCAAAGGCTTTTAAGGGAGTTGAATCGATTTATGCATTCAAAAATGTATTTTAAACAACACAAAAGCATAATCTTGCTTGAGATTGTATCGTCATATTGCGGTGAAAAAGTCATTTTATCTATATATTAAATTATGTATTCTATGTCTTTGTGTTCTTTGTCTCTCTGTTTAGACTTATAACTAGCATAGACCCATCTTAAATATAGATCTAACATGAGCTGAGAGGGATCCAATTTCTTCACATGCAAATTTTTTTAATTTTTATTTTGGCCAACATAAGCAAAATTTAAACTTTAATGATGGATAGACATCCTTACACATCATACTGGGCTGTAGAATCAGCCTCTCGACTCAATTATTAACTTTATTACTCATTCACTTGATAAGTTAAATTTGGATTATATTTACAAGCATACTTATTGTTTACATTACACATAATAGGGATGGTTACCATATCAAGGTTAATTTAAATGATTGTATTTGCTCAGTGTGGAGAGATACTCTCCAACCCAATATGGTAGAGATGTTGTAATGTCATGTCTTGTTTGACTCAGTCAAAGTACATAAAAATAAAAATAAAATCAAGATTAAAAAAATTCATAATTAAAATAAAATCAAGTCAAATATTCAATTTACTTTTGCTGGATTTTTGGCTCCACATTTTGAGAACCTATGGTTTTCCCATGATATATATATATATATATACATCTTAACTTCGGATCTACTAAGGGATGAGAGGGATGAAATCTATTGACGTGCAAACTTCTTTTAGAGTAAAAATAAATTTGATGCCTCTCTGCTTGGTAAATCAATCTAAGATGGTTATATGTTCAACTCCTGTATGATGAAAAGAATTTTAAATATTAAAGTATTTATATAATTATGTAAGAAATGGATTTTTCAAAATCTGGATAGATTTTAAAAAATTTGAGTTTAAGTTGTTTAATTTGTAGAATTCTAGTGCCCCAATGGTTTTTAAGGGTGCTGAATTGATTTATGCATTCAAAAATGTATTTTAAACAACACAAAATCGCAATGTTGGTTGAGATTGTATCGTCATATTGTGGTGAAAATGTCATTTTATCTATATATTAAATTATGTCTTCTATGTCTTTGTGTTCTTTGTCTCACCGTTCAGACTTATAACGAATATAGATCCATCTTAAATACAAATCTAACATGAGCTGAGAGGGATCCAATTTCTTCACATGCAAATTTTTTTATTTTTTATTCTGGCCAGCATAAGCAAAATTTCAACTTTAATGATGGATAAACATCCTTACACATCATACTAGGCTGTAGAATGAGCCTCTCGACTCAATTATTAATTTTATTACTCATTCACCTGATAAGTTAAATTTGGATTATATTTATGGGCATAGTTCTTGTTTACATTACACATACTAGGCATGGTTACCGTATTAAGGTTAATTTAAATGATTGGATTTGCTCAGTGTGGAGGGACACTCTCCAACCCAATATAGTAGAGATGTTGTAATGTCATGTCTTGTTTGACTCAATCAAAGTACATAAAAATAAAATTAAAATTAAAAAAAAAAAAAATCATAATTAAAATAAAATCAAGTAAAATAGTCAATTTACTTTTACTGGATTTTTGCCTCCACATTTTGAGAACCTATGGTTTTCCCATGATATATATATATATATATATATATATATATATATATATATATATATATATATATATATATATTCTACCAACTTAGATACATCTTAACTTCGGATCTACTAAGGGATGAGAGGGATGAATTCTATTGGCGTGCAAACTTCTTTTAGAGTAAGAAATAAATTTGATGACTCTTCGCTTGGTAATCAATCTAAGCTGGTTATATGTTCAACTAGTGTATAAGGAAAGGAATTTTAGATATTAAAGTATTTATATAATTATATTTTTAAATTATTATATTATTTTATTATTGAAAATATTTATATTTAATGTTTTTTATTAATAAGTATAAAATATTTATTATAATTTGAATATATATATATATATATATATATATATATATATATATATATATATTTATTTATATATATATAATTAAAATATTTATATAAAAAAATTAATTTTAATTTTTTACATTTATTATAATTTAATATGTATTATTACTTTTTATGTCTGGTTTATGGAAATGTGACATTCTTTTTGTTCCTCTCACCAATGTTTATATGGATTTAGTCTTAACCCCATATTAGCCATGTGATTAGCCTTGGAGTTGTTTAATGAGAAAATGGAGACATTTTTTTTGGGGATAGACTAATACAACTAATAAATGTGCTTGAAAATTTAATTTAACTTTGTATCTTGGAGGAGATATCCTAAATATAAATGGTAAATTATATTCAAGGAATCACCAAAAACAATCAATTTAATTTAACTTTATATCTTAAGAGAAATATCCTAAATATAAATAATATATTATATTCAAAAAATCCCAAAAACAATCACGTCTTGAATTTTGAAATTCACAATTTGCTTTAAACCATAATATAAAACATATTCTTCAATAATATTAATTTAGAAATCATTAAGTAACTCCATAAAACTAATACTTAACATTTACATCTAACATATATCCAAATTATAAACGTTTTACTAAATTTATTACCCATTATCCCTAATAAATTTAATTCCCCATTCAAACAAACGACAATATACTTTAACCATATAATATGTAATTATAATATGTAATGTCATAAACATTTTATTGTCAAATTCTAACCTCACTGGAATTCCCCGCTTCATTATTATTTCAATACTTTATTTTGTATAGCTCAAAGATAATATTCTTCAAAGGAATACCTTAACGACTCATAATTTAATGCCACGAGCAATAGACTTTGGTCCTAAAGCTGAGAGTTTTAATTATTTTCTTACTCATTCACACGAGTGTACTCTTAAATTTAGATTATATTTTATTGACATAATTACGGTTTACATTACACATATTGGGGATGGTTACCCTATTAAGCTTAATTTAAATTAATTTTGAGATATTAAATTATTTATAAAATTATATTATTTTAATTATTAAAAATATTTATATTATTATAATTTTAAAAATTATATATATATTAAAAAATTAAATTTATTATAATTTTATATATATTATATATTATTATTTTTATGTGTCATTATTACTTTTTATGTGTCATTTATCAAAAAAGACATAATTTTTTTTGTCCTTATCACCAAAGTTCACTTTGATTTAGCCTTATTCCCAGATTAGCCATGTGATAAGCCTTGGAGTTGTTTGATTTGAGAACATTCAGAGATTTATTCTTCTAGATAGATTTGAAATTTGACTTAACTTTATACCACAGAAGAGACATCCTAAATATAAATTGTGAAATATATTCAAGGAATCACCAAAAACAATCACCTTATGAGTTCCCAGATTCACAATTTGCCTCAACCCCCTTATATAAGGTATATGTTTTAGCAACATTGACTCATCAATAGTTAAATCACTCCATAAAGCGAGTTCTTAACATTTACCTCCAACGCATATCCATATTACGAGGGTTTCACATAATTTATTACCCATCACAAAAATGCTCAATTAATTTGATTCCCATCATGTAATAAGCATTTTCTTGTATCCATTAGAGAAGGGATATAATCACTAGAGATAGAGTAAAAAATTTGAACGTTGATATAATAATTACAATCCAACCTGATTATTTTATATACTTCTCTCCTTATCTTGGCTATAATTTTCTCTAATCCAGTATCAAAATATACTAAAAATACATTATTCTTGATTCCAAATTTTTTATATTCTTTTTAACAATAAAATCAATTTGACTATATCATAATTTATTATTAATTTATAACTCAATATCTAATAAAAATTTTAATTATTATATGAAATGTTCAAACCCTTTACTCCATCTCTAATTGCTATATCATTTCTCTAGCGGTCATGTTCTTTCCTTATTTATTCATGGTCTGGCAATCTTGGTATCATATTTAAGCCTTTTGTCTTTGAAGATGGATGAAGTGTTCAACAGAAGCTTCACGAAATCTCATAGAGAACACATAGTTGTCCAAAAATCTTGGGAATCATCAAATTATGCAGTGTGAAAATCTAGATGCTAAAAGAATTTTTCTTACCAAATTCCAATCTCACTGGAATTCTCCACTTTCATTATTATTTCATTACTTTATTTTGTACTACGAAAAGAGAAAATTCCAAAACCTTAACCACTCGTAATTTAATGAGTATTGTTTCTCAAAAGAAAAGAAATAAAAGCAAGTTATGGACTTTGGTCTCCTTGGTACCAACACTCATACCTTTAATTATTAACTTTCTTACTGGTTCACACCATTCCGGTGAGTTAAATGATTTGATCCCTCTTGCCTCTCGGTATATTTAGAGCGAAAAGAGATTTGATGCCTCTCAGCGCTTCGTAGATTTAGAGTGAAAAGATATTTTATCCCTCTGGAGACTTGGTAGATCCAAAATTAAGATGAATCTAAGCTGGTTATATGTTCAATTCATGAGGAAAATTCCTTTAAAAAATTAAAATATTTACGTAATTATATTATTTTAATTATTAAGAACATTTAAATCTAATACTTTTTTTAATTAATACACATAAAATATTATCTATATATATATATATATATATATATACACACTATAATTTAATATATTATGTATTATTATTTTTTATGTGTGGTTTACAGAAGGGGACATATCCCTTTTGCCTATGTCACCAAAATTCACCTTGATTTAACCATGCGATAAGATTTGGAGTTGTTTGATGTGAGAACATGGAGACACTTTTTCTTAGGGATAAAGTGACACAACTAATAAATTTGCTTGAAATTTTGAATTAACTTTGTATCTTAGGGGAGATATGCTAAATATAAATGGAGAATAATATTCAAAGAATCACAAAAAATAATCACCTTCTTAATTCCCATATTCACAATTTTCCTTAAACCTTGATATGAGGCATATGCTTCAAAAATGTTGAGTAGCCAATAATTAACGCATTCTATAATTCTAGTACTTAACATTTACCTCCAACACATATCCAAATTATAAGGATTTTACAAAATTTATTACCCATCCCAAATACACTCAATAAATATGATTCCCTATCATTTCAAATTTGTTTTGCCTTTCAAGTGAAAATTTAATAACATTTGTGTGTTTTTCATACCTATCACTTTAAGTTTTATACAAATTTATGAACATGAGATTCTTTTATATTATTATACAAAAAATTCACAATCATAATTTTTTTATTATATTTTGATTATTTTTTTTTATAAAAAAATAAAAATTATTCTGAAGGACTTCATTGGCTTCTTAAGTAGCTAATTTGTCATTATAAACTTTTGAATATGTTTTAAAAATGGATAAAGTATAAAATGGAATCCATATGAAAACTCATGTTGCTACCCCAAAGTTGTTTGATGATAAACTCTTTCTCATGTGAGAATAGGTAAACATAGTTAGATAAATATAGATTATTTATCCTAATGAAAGCTCTGGAATTTGTAACACCCTCCTCCCATATCTACCCAAGCAACGATCCAGCCTGGGTAAACAGGCAATGAGAGGCTACTATAATATGATTCAACCTCCTAGGTAACCTTAAGGAAATGGAATCGACGAAAACACAACACACAGACCTCCCTCGGGAGCTTCAAGACCCCCTGAAGCTAATCCACCACTCCAAGTACCCATCCCTTGAGTTAACCTAGCATTTAAATGAATTAAACCCAAATTCACTCCCATGACAAGGCATGCATGCGACTATAACCCTATAGTCACTCCCACTATGCCTGCAAGGGAGAGACTACAACCTCTTTCAGCTAGTTTTGTGCGAGAGACTATGATATTTAAGCCACTTTTTCAGGGCTAGCCTCCAAACCAATGCCTAGAACTTGATGATACTTTCCAAGATATTAAATGAAACAAAGGCAAAGCCTCTAACACAAACTTGATCAAAGGATTGACCTAACCATGACAGAAATTTTGTCAAACACTTAGAAAATACCCAACCTACAGATGTAAATAAGAGATTTGAGCATAGGTATCTTGTACTTTGTTGTAGCGACTACAACCAACCTCCAAAATTTTTCCTTGGCCTGTTTTGGAGCCTCCCTACCAACCTTACACAACACTTTGTCTTGCTTCATCAAGTACTCAAGCTTTAAGTGTTTTCCTTGCATAAAGGTAGTCTGTCGATCACAGTTGATCCATCCCCCTCACAGGCTACTCACCCGAACTTGGTCCAGCTATAGGCTGAGCAGTTTCCCCTTGAAAGCTATGCATTTCTAGAGGGAAGCCAACCTTCCCTCCATAAATTTCACAATCCTCTCTGATAGCCTGCTGAGATGTAGGATTGCGCAATCCTGCCAGCCAACCCTCCCAGCATGATTTGCATAAATTTTCCCAGTAGCAGGATGTTCAGCCCAAGATTTGCACAAATCTAGGTGGTAGTCAACTGCTCTACCGGGAAATTGCACAAATCTCCTGGACAGCGAGCCCAACTCCCAGCTAGAAATGAGCATTTTTCTCCAGCAATCGAGCAGTCTCTTTCATGTGCAGCTGAGTTGATCGTTTCCCTCCGAGATTGAGAAAAACAGAATTGCATGCATCAGCTGCTTCTCCCAAGGAAACACGCAAAGGCATCCCTTATTCCATGGATCTATGTTTAGCAGTTGGAGGTTACATGCAAGGAACAATTCTGAAACCTCCCACCAAGTGTCACTTCCCCTAGATTCATGGCATGCATGTCACAACCTCGATGTTATCAAAACTTATCAACTGGATGCTACAGAGCTCATTCCTCACATCAACCTTGCATCTCTAACATCCCACATCACATCTAGGAGCAGTCGGCACATTCAACTCAGCTGTTTTGGGATAATCCCGCTTCCCATGCCTTGTGCTGCATTTCTGTCCCTTTTTTGTTTTCACTTGTAGGAGTATTGTTTGCTTTATTTATTTGAAAACTTGTTGTCATTTACATATATACAAGTTTTTCCTAGTTTTGTTTCAATTTTCGTTGCTATCTCACTATTGTCACATGCATGAAACTATTTTTCACGGACATTCGCCCAACCGGCGAACTGCCTCACCCACATGCATGTTGATATTTTTATTGAATATTTCATTCATGTTTTGCATAATTTGTCAATCACTTCTGCTATCACTTAGTGTCACCATGCATTAACTAAATTACTTGCTTTCAATCGCCCGTCGGCAAGTTGGGCAAACCTTGGCCTGGGCTCTGCCTTCACCAAGGCTGCATTGCATAATCTGGGAAAGGAAGGCTCACCTTCCTCTCAAGATTTGCACATTCCTACCCCACATTGGCCTCCAGGTATATTTTGGACATTTATGGAGGACAGTGGCTGCTTGGCCCAAGAAATTTCACAAATATGTCCTTGGGCCAGTAGTCCTTCCAAACTGGAATTGAGCATTGTACAATCCCAGTAGTCAGTGTTAGCACCTAAATTTGCCTTAGGCTGAAGGAAGTCAAAATTCAGGGTAACCACAAACCAAGCTCAATCTGGTAGCTAGCCCTACCAGAACAGGAGAGGGCTCTCTCCAGGTCACACTCAGAAAAATAAACAATAGGGTCTGAGATGACTCAGAACTGAATACTGATTTTAGGCTAGGTAAATAAATAAGATGGAGGTGTTTTGATAAATGACTGAGTTTTCTGGCATGTGTGGGGCCAAGGAACAACATGAGCAGAGAATTTAACTCAAAGACACAGGTTATTTCATGAGGCAAGACAAGCGGAAAGTCTAGAAATTAGATTTGAAATAATATGAAGTGGAGATATTGTTTGAGAGTGTGAAAAGGGCATAAATACGTGAATCCTTTTCAACATAAGAAAACATAGAATGTGAAAATTATCCCAAGGCAGAGCAGTACACTGAATTCTACCTTTCTTACTTAGAAGGCTTTCACTGGAAATGAATATGAATAAAAATATGAAACATAACGAAATACATATGAAACATAAAGAAGATGCATTTGCTAAACTCACGCCACAAGAATCTCATGAACCAGAGCTGCAACCTTTCATTAATTCTCTGTCAAAATGTACAGTGAGTGGTTGGGTTTCTCTCCCACAGTTTCCTAGAAATTCCAATCCTTTACAAAATGACTCTCAATACAATAAATAAGCTTTGCCATGAGAAATTCGATCAACCCAGGAAATGAAGAGCCAACCATCAGCAGTTACATTCAATTTTCTATGAGGACCAATTAGAAAAAAGCAAATACGAGCGTAGATTTTTTGGGTGGCTGTTCGCCTTCATTTGGCCACTTGGATAGAAGCCAAATATGCTTTTTAAACTTTGCCTTTGATGGCGGGAAAAATTTAATGTAAATAAGCAGGCCCACTTGGAGAAAATTGCGAATCGAAATTTGACGAAGCCGGAGTGATTTTGGCCTTTGGGTCTCTGTGCGCTGCACCAAAAACTGTATACGTCGCGCCACTTTGGAGCTAGTTTTGAGGCACCTTCTAAAGTCCAAATTGAGCCCAAGTGTGCTTATTGGAAATACCTGCCTATATACTCTCCAACCCAAGTGAAATTTCTGAATTTGGTGCCAATTTTCCCCTCCAAAACTTCAATCTCCCAAGGCTGCTTCCTGTGTGTCAAAATAGGGGCAAAGAGGTCATTTTTTGGGTGTTTTTGACCTCCTGAGGACTCAAAATTGGCCCAAACTTCTTGGACATGCACCAACAGTCATGATTTTCCATGGAAAATCCAAAAATGTAAACCTTTTGTCATTTGGAGCTTCCTATTGTAAGCACGCACCATGTGGCGCGACGCATAGGGAGAAAAACCCTGTTTTTTGCACAAAAATTTCCAAAAACACCAAAAATGCCCAAAATTTCTTGAAATTTGGGCTGGAGCTTCCTTATCAACTGTTATGCTGGGCCAAAGAGGCTTCAGCCAATATCTAAAGTCGATCGAGCTCCCTTTTCCTCCTTTGCTTCTTGATTGCCTTCCTCAATTTCACCTTCAAATTCCTGATTCGGGCATTGCACACTTTGTTTCGTGCTATGTATTGGAAAGCCATGTGTCTCAGAAGTGCATGGTCCTTGTCATCCTTGTCCATGAGCCTCTCTAAGTGCATGTTAACTCTCTCAATATTGGCCTCCCGATCCTCATTAATCTCTTGCTCCAATGATGTGAGCTCAACTCTTCTCCTTTGCGCAGCTTGGCGATTCTCGCGAATTTTTTGTAGCTCCATGATCGCTTTCTGATCCTCAAGATGTTCGTTCCTCTGCTCCAGATATTTCATGTTCCACTTAGCCCTCTCCAAGTCAAGGGATAAGGCTTCGATCTCTGATTGCTGCTCCTGGATGATCTCTCTAAGTTTGGCGCTTTGTGGGCCCGTATCTGTATCATCATCATGAAGGAGAATGAAGTCAGTCTCTCGTTCACCTGATGGCTCACCTGAAGGCCCCTCATCATGCATTGGCTCCTTACCTCTGTCATGTACCTGTAGTGCTGATGTCGGAAGCGAGGCCCCTTCCACCCTAGGTGGAGATAACACTCGCTTTGCTGCTGCAAACAAATGTCTATCACCCCTCTGATATGTGATGAAAACCAGCACACTAGCAGTCTCATGGCGCTCATACCGATGAGAAGGTTCACCCTCATGCTTAAACTCTGATACTCCCTGTGAAGCTCTGAATAAATCACGTGAGATGAACTCATCCCAAGTGATGCCCTGCAATCCAAGATGATGAACCACCAAAATCTTAATAAGAGCAAAATGATAGACACTGTTAAGTTGCTGCTGAGGTGTTTTGCGCTGTATAAAGGTGGTCATCCTCTCTATGTTTTGGCAAATGAAATACGGAATGTTCATCATCTGTACCCTGGTGAAATGCATGAGCAACCTGATGTGGTAAGCATAAAGACGAGAGAACCGTCCCTCACAGCTGAAATATTTCATGATCAATCTCATTAGTGGAGCATATTCATCCTTTAGATATCGGAATGGGAACACTCGCTTGAGCTGCCTTAAGAAACTGGTTTTGATGTATGGCTCATAATGTTGCCGGTCAATCTTCTGTTTCTTGTGCCATGGTTCACCAATGTTCGGTATACTAGTTTCTAATGAGACAGATTATGGTGTGAGTGTGAAGGTGACACCAACCAAGATAGCTTGATCTCCGTGCAAGTGCAACACAAAAAGATGAGCCAAATCATGATGAAATTGGACACGAGCCACCTTTTGACAAAACCCATAACATGACTGATGCTAAAAACATGACATAGCAAGAGGACAGGCCTGCAATTTTGTAAGGGTGGTCGGTTCCTCTCTAACATGTCTGCCACTTTTATGAGGCCTCCAAGGTGCCTGTTCTTCCAAGGGAGAGTCACTTTGGGTTTCCACCTCATAGTCCGATGAATGCTCAAATGCCATGAATGTTATACAAAATACCTTGGAGACAAGATGATTGTTGTGTATGAACTGTGCTTGAACTGCTCTCTTTGGTGTTGTATTTCAATTTCTGCCACCAAGGGAAAAAACAAATGCAACAGGGACTGTTAGGGATTGTTAGAAAGGGGAAACAATATTGAGGAATGAGAATTATTGGGATAATTTTAATTAGGGAGAGGAGGGGGATTCTATATATGGGAATAAGGTCTAGGGTTTGGGATTAGTTATATAGGGTTGAGGAGATTTTAATAAGGGCTAGGGTTTTGGGATGTTGAATGTAATGTAGGATTGGTCAACTTGGTGGGGGGGTAGGAAATGAGGCAACAAGGGAGGATGGCAAAGGAGGAGAGTCCTTGGTGACAAAACTATGAGCTCCGAAGCCCTAACAGCAAATTTGTTTGTGTTGGGTATGAATTTTTTATTTCAACCATTATTCACCCTTACACCACCATCTCTCATCATAAAATCTGAGGCAATGTCAAAATAGAAGGCCCTACCTAACAACTCCACGCAAGGGATGAGCAATTTGAAAAGATTTGACATAATTTTGGGCTCTGAACTGTGTGCACCGCGCCCTCTATGTGCATAGCGCATGTTCAAATTAACACTGGGCAGAAATCCCCAGTGCACCGCGCGCTCTATATGTGTCGCGCTCGTCCACCTGTGCGCCGCGCTCCAACTCTTAACACAGTCACGGCATTTTCGAACTGCAGTTTGCTCTTCAACCTCCAAATTCAAATTTTCTATAAGATTTAATGAACATAACTTCGTACAAATGATTTATATACTTGGAAAAATATCTTGCAAGAGTTGGATTTGATTTTTTCTTCTCCAAAACCCATTTTGTAATGTTTTCACTTTGGCACTTTTTGTCAATTAATACAACTCTGCTTTTCACACTTCCTTTTGATTTCTTTGACTAAAATGATGAAATTTTTGGCAATTTTTTGCGGGGGTAGCCGACATGGAATTGGCTAAGGAGACCAGGGATGCGCTTGGAGAAATCCACTGAGAAACTTTTGAAAATTATTACAAATGACAAACTGTTGACTTTTCTTCAAAACAAAGTTTTGAAGAACAGTCCTAATCTATCGATATGACGATGAAAATATTTTAAATAACAACTTTATAAGAGCTTCCCTCTGGCCTTGCTGGATTTATTGGACATTGTTTGAAGACCTAATAACTAATCCCTAGACTTAATGACGTAAATGACTCTTGTCAATTAAAAGATCAAACCTTGACTGTCATGGACTTTAATAAACATTGATGAAAAGACCTAAGCCAGTAGGTACAAGACATGAGGGGAATGAATGATAAGGCCCTTCCGTCAGGTTAAGGCATGGTCCTAGCGGAATGCAGCTAAGTGAATGGAGCGAGACACCTAAAAATGAAATGCAGAAAGAGTTTTGATCTCGGACGGAGGACTGACAAGACCGACCCTAATAGAAGTGGTCCTCCCAACTCATCTAGTGATTCCCTCTTTGGCCTTAGTTCAATATATTGATGAAACACCAACCTCTTCCTTACAACTAAGGTAGTCGCAAATCCTTAAGCTAGAAGAACAACGAGAACAGGCTAAAATAACTCATGCTCATCACCAAGCATTAGTAAAAGCTTCTTTTGATTCAAACATGATATCCAAAAAGGACTTTCAGATTGGAGATCTAGTTTTAAAATGGGACAAGGCTCACAAGGAAAAGGGCAAACATATGAAATTTCAACGAATGTGGCTTGGCCCTTTCCAAATTGTAGAAATCATAGGTCCATCTACTTTTATGTTACAGGATTTAACAAGAAAAAGAGAGTCTTTACTTGTTAACGGGCAGATCCTCAAAAAATACTTTCCATAGGAGATCATTCTTCTATTTTTTGTAAATTAGTTTTCCGCTATTTTTTGATAATAAAACCAGTTGTAATTTGTTACGTCTGGAATTCACAAAAAAGACAAGTATTTCTTTTTGATTTTGTTTTTTGCTTGTATAAATAGAAATGATTTAGAAAATTGGTCATTATTATTCAAAGATACAGTCAAAGGCTATAAGCCAGAATGTGATACTTGTAAATTTTGATAAAAAGCACCCTTTAGTGGGAATTTGTTTTATATCAGTCAAATGAAAGGTATCAATAACAAACAAAGATTCTCTGTAGAAAATATCTTTCCAAAAACTCTACCATTGTCGTCTAGAGCTATTTTTAAGGAAACAATGACTTCCACCTAGAGAATTACGAGCTTCAAGGAATAATCCAGCAATACACTTTAACTTAAAGAATAAGAGGTCTCATCATGAGCCGAATTATCATGATCATACATATTATAGCTTGCTGACTTTGTCAAAACTACATACCACAATAGGTAAATGACTCAAGATTGTTGCAATCAAAAGACAAGGGGTCTCATCACGAGCCAACTTGTTTAGAAAAGTTATAAATCAAGTGAATGGCACTGTCATAATTTGGCTACCAAACCAAGGCATTATTATTTAAAGATTAACAGAAAATAAAAGCAATAAGTGTGGATATGGATTTCTCTTTGAAAATTGTATATTTCTCCAAGTAGGATACAGAATCATTGCTGGGTAACAGGTAACCCTGCCGAGGTTATAAACGCCAATTGACAGCAGAGGCTCTACCTACGAAAAATGAGAATATTTAAAACTGATTTACAGAGAAGGCTTTTTTTTATCTTTATAAACCAATTAGTGATTGATGTATATACAATGACTAACTTTAGGAAGTAAATAACCAAAGTTAAACATAGAAGAAACAAACTATCATCAACAACTAAAAGCATGATGTACTTTATCTTTCTATAATAAAGTTTGATTTTCTAAAAAATTTCCGTTTTGGAAGTTTATAAAATTCAAAAGACAAGTAAAGATAACTAATCCTTCCAAGTGAATCGAAAATTGTTTTGGCCAGCAACAACCCCGCTTCTTATTTAGTTTTATCACTAATACTAAATAAGTGGGGACCCTTACTCAAAAAAAAAAATAAAAAAATTATGGCTTGTATTTCATTTTTCAATAAAACATACTATCATAAACTTAGGAGAATACCTCGAAAAATCTAAAAAGATTTAAGTTTTATGATAAGTTAGAATAAAATCACTCCTTAAAGAGCGTCGCATCGTAAAAAGGTAATGGATGCCTTCCTACAACCAGAATCTTAAAGTTGCGAAATCGCGATGCTAAATCATGCATCAAAAGACCCTCATTTCATTGCATGCCTCGAATATCATTTAAAGCTGGAATGCCTCAAACCACCGATATGCGATAGCGCATTTTGCGTAGAAAACTCATTGACAGATGATTACCACATGCAATGGATTTGTGGTATTGCGATTCCACGATATTGCGATTCCACAATATTGTGATCTACGATATTGTGAAGCAAATCGCAAAATAGCCTCATCGAAGATCTACACGACTCCCCGTTCGAAAAATATTTTTCCATAAATCAATGCCCAATTATGTGCGTTAATATTAATTAATAAGTTAGTTGGAAATCATTAATGAAATATGGTTTTGATTTGATCGAAGAGCCATTTCACATAAGGTGGTATATTTTATATGTTTTTGGCATTTAAAGCTTTCCCATCACCTTTTTCTTATTATTATTCTCACCTCATTTGTAAACTGTAGGAGCAAAGAGCAGAGAAGTATACATAGCAGTGTTCAGAATATCATGGGAAAGAAAGGTAAAGCTCTGAGTTCCGAAGATAAAGAAATGACGCCCTTATACACGGACACCACCTGTAACAAAGATGCCAGCATTACTACTTGGGAAGGCATGTACACTCTACTCGAGGAAGAAAATCCCAAAATGATGGAGGTTACAGCTACTGCAGGCTCACACGAGTCTTCTGAGGCATCTATTACAGAACTATCATGTTCGTTCTTGCACGAGATAGTGGTGAGGCCTAAAAATCTTCCATATATGCACATGGTCGAATGGGTATTGGATAACGCTGATATCACGTATAGAGAATTTAAAG
This sequence comes from Pinus tabuliformis, assembly GCA_031772625.1. Lineage (NCBI taxonomy): Eukaryota > Viridiplantae > Streptophyta > Pinopsida > Pinales > Pinaceae > Pinus > Pinus tabuliformis. The sequence goes on along the minus strand of CM062804.1, from coordinate 1,220,952,595 downwards.
CTGAGAACTACGAACTCACAGAGTTGTTATTTTCACAAAATTTAAGCTTTATATCCTCTAACAAAAAATGCACAAGAGGCAAAAATCACACCAGGGAAGCCCAGATTGAGAAACAGAGGTAGTTTCCAATGTTGCGCTAGGAAAAACCCCTCAAGATGGAACACCTCTAATCACTCAGTCACCTGTAAGCCCAAAAACTTGTAGAAAAAAGCACTAAAGGCAAAAGGCAAAAGTTGAATTCTAAAACCAATGGTATTTATCAGGGATATACTCAAGTGGTATGTAAATATCTACCAAATGTACAACATCTATAGATAGGCTAGAGACAGAAGGCTCAAGAAAGGGCAGAATCCATCAACAGGTTAACCAAGTTGAATTGGGATTCTTACTGGGCATACTTGGTAAAACCACACAGCCAGTGCATGACTCTCAAATGTATCATCAATTCTGCTGAGAAGATGGCGCCAGCTCTTGCCAATTCCGTTTTCACTGGATAGCTAAAGTCGTAGTTCGGCCAGCCAACTCTCCTCAAGCAAATGCTGAACGCTTGCAACTACAAGGAACAGATACATAGATAGTTAGTTGCCAGTTTTAGTTTTAGATTTAGTTTTAGTTTTAATTTTGCTTTATTTTTGCCTAAAATGAGGACAGTCATTTAAACCGCATCCTACATTTTTGTAATAAATTATTTTTAGATTTAGCTAGTAGTATTTAAACCCTTCTCATGCATTTAGAGAAGGGTCCTGAAATTTGTCAAAAACTTGTCCTCAGAACATGCACTTTTGCACCCTCCGAGGATGTTTTGATGAATGAATGGAACAAGATTTATTGATATCTGCATTTAATATCTACTATTGATGTTTCACTTTTGTACTCTTAGTGGATGTTGGATTAAGAAGAGATAAACCATTATTTCTTGAAGCTCATGAGTAGAACTAGTTATAAATGGTACTTTTATCACTTAACTATTTCTGCCTATGTGTTAGAGTGATATTCATGTTTCGATATTTATATATGAATGCGTGAATGCTTGAGTTATCATTTGGCACTTTTGTACGGTGATAGCTATTTATTTATGCTTAATATATGAGTAGCTTATTATGCGATATGGTGTTCACAATTGTTTCGTCTAACTTTTTATACGAAATGGTTTATCTTTATTGAATTCTTTTCTCATAGTAGTTGAATGATCTTTATTACCAATTTTTATTTGAAATCATTTTAGATCGCATAACGGAAAGATTACATCTCGGGTTAGTTTAGAATTAGATATTTCAGTTTATTAGAATATAATTTCATGTTGTTAGATTAGATTTAGAATAAAAGAATTTTACTTAGCAATTATTAGAAAGGAAAGATCAATTCTCAACACACACACACATATATTGGGAAACTGGTCCCATATCCCCAGTTGGACCCACTATACCAAACAGAAAAGGAGCTGCTAACCAAGGTCTGGACCGGGTGGGTATCCCCCTTGTTGTAGACTTGATTTTCGGTGCTTCAACAGGTTGTAGTCGTAAAATTACCTAGTCGCCTACATCAAAAAATATTTCCCTGCGATGTTGATCTTCCTGTTGTTTCATTCTATTCTGCACAAAATTTAGGTTATCCTTTAAGAGTTGGAGAACTTGATGTTGATGCTTGATGTGATCTTCCACTGCTTGAACCTTAGAACTTTCTCTTAAAGATGATGTGATGGACACTGGATGATATCCATAAAGTGCCATAAATGGGGTCATTTTTTCTATAGTATGGAAGGAAGTGTTATACCACCATTCAGCCAAAGGTAGCCACTTGACCCATTGTGTTTGTTTATCAGATACAAAGAAATGAAGATATACTTCCAAACATTTGTTCACTATCTCAGTTTTCCCATCTGATTGAGGATGATAATATGAGATATGAGCTAATTGAGTACCCAGACAATAAAATAAATCCATTCAAAAATTTCCAGTGAAAATAGGATCTTTGTCGCTTATATAATCTTTGGGTTTCCATGTAGCTTTTCAATTATTTCCATAAATGTAGTAGCAACTGTATTGGCTTTAAATGGATGAGATAATGCACAAAAGTGTGCATACTTGGTAATTCTATCAACTACCACCATGATGACACTCTTTACTTTGGACTTGGTTAAACCTATGATAAAATTAATTGAAACCTCCTCCCAACATTGACTTGGAATGGATAAAGGATGTAGCAGACCCGTGTATTAATTGTCTCAACTTTATTTTGTTGGAAAACCAAACATTCTACCACAAAATTTTGAATATCATATTTAAGGCCATCCCAAAAAAATTCCTTCTTAACCCTGTGGTAAGCTTTTAAATCCCGAGTGCCCTCCTAAGGGAGAGATGTGCAATTCCTGAAGAATATTTTGATTGATTTGGGAATTGTTACAAAAGTATAAGCAATATTTGTACCATAATGAATCATTACTCCAACTAAATGTATCAGATGTACTAGGATCTTGTTGCAACTTTTGAATGAGTGCCTACACTTCTTCGTCATTCTTCCATTCATCCCTTGCTTTGGTTATCCAATCTAGTTGGATAATAGAAATGACACAAGCCAATGATTCCACATCCTCATCCTTTCTTGAGATTGCATTTGTAACAACATTTTTCTTCCATATTTTGTAGATGATTTCAAAGTCATAACCCAACATCTTTTTGACCCATCTTTTTTTCTCTTTTGAAGATAATCTTTGTTCTAAAGAGTATTTTAAACTCTCACGATCCATTTTTACCTTGAAGTTCCTTCCAATTAGTTAAGGTCACATTTCTTAAGTGTATGTAGTATTTCCAACATTTCATTCTCATAAATAGCTTTGTGTAAATACTTTCCTTTGATTGGACGACTTTCAAAATAAATGGTCTTCCTTCTTGCATGAAAACAACATCAATTCAATTTCCTGAGGCATCACATTCCACAATAAAGTTTTTTGTGAATTCTGGCATAGCTAATACCGGTGCTTGGTACATTTCATCTTTAAGACTCTCAAAGGCCTTAGTTTCTTCTAGAGTCCAAGAGAATACATATTTCTTCAGTAATGTTGTTAGAGGTGCTTCTACTCTCCCATAATTCTTAACAAACTTGCAATAATACCCTGCCAACCCGAGAAATCCTCGTAGATTCTTTATGGATGTGGGTATTTTCCATTCCTTAATGGCTTTAATTTTGTTAGGTTCTACCTTAACACCCTCATGAGATACAATATGACCCATATATTCCACCTCTTGTACTCCAAAGAAACATATGGAGGTTTTTTCATATAATTGTTTCTCCTCCAATAGCTTGAGTACCCTGTCAACATGTCGAACGTGATCCTTCCAAGACTTGTTGTAGATTAGTATATCATCAAAAATACTAACACAATTTTTCTGAGGAATGATTTGAAAATGGAATTCATCAAACCTTGAAATGTAGAAGGTGCATTGATAAGGCCAAACGACATGACCAAAAATTCATAATGACCCTCATGTGTTCTAAATGTTGTTTCTAGAACGTCTTCAATCTTCATTCTTATTTTATGATATCCTAAATGAAGATCCAACTTGATGAATTAAATTTATCCATGTAATTCATCCAATAATTCATCAATGACAGGAATGAGAAATTTATCTTTAATAGTGATCTGGTTTAGCTCCCTATAATCCAGAAACATGTGCCATGATCCATCCTTATTGTAAATCAATACTACTAGAGCAGAGAAAGAACTTTGACTAGGCTAAATTATACCCACCTATAGCATTTCTGCAACCATACGTTTAGTTTCACTCTTTTGGGCATATGGATATCAGGCTGGCCTAATGTTTGGAGGAATACTTCCTGGAATCAAATGAATAGCATGATCATGATCACAAATAGGTGGGAGGTCTTTGGGAGTCTCAGATACCTTAGAATGATTGTCTAAGATTTTTTGGAGGTCTATAGAAATAGATGATTTCGATGTTTGAGCCTCTAGTGAACATAATTGTGAATATACACCCCGTTGTTCTTTATTTATAAGATTTGTCATGACATTAGAGCTGATTGTCTTTCCTGGTTTCTCTGCAATACCATTAATTCAACTTCCTTTCCTTCCCAAAAAAAATTCAAGAAAAGTTCTTGAAAATTAAAAGTTGTCGTACCGAAAGATTGTAACCATTAGATTTCTAGTACAACATCAACACCACCCATTGGAATGGAAATAATTGGACTATTCAATACATATTCTCCCATGGATAAATTGATATTATGGCACTTTCCCAAGAAATATATGGTTCCTCCATTTTTAACCATCACTTGACACTCTGGTGTTGGATATAAGAAGTAATTTAATTCCTTGGCTGTCTTACAATGAATAAAATTATGGGTACTACTTGAATCAATCAACAATACTACCTTTTTCTTCTTGTTATGTCTTTCTATCTTGAGAGTTTGAGGAGTGGTAATTCCTACCAATGCATTACAAGATATATTTGGATTGATTTCTTCTTTCTCTGGGGTTGGTTCCTAGTGTATATCCTCTCTTTTTAATGTTTCTTGTTCATTTTCTTCCTCTTTACAACCGATGTAGAATAACTTCTTCTCGGCACACTTATGAACTTTAGCGTATTTTCTATCACAACTGTAACAAAGAAATTTTTCTATTTTTTCTTCCAATTTTTGTGGTGTTAAACTTGTAGGTTATGGAAGGCTAGGAACAATGACACTCCGACCTTTATAGTTGTGAGTGGTTGGCTTCTTTTTTGCCATAATTTTTATTTCAAATTTTCTTGCCAACTTGAATTCCTTCTCCAATGAATCAGGTTCCCAAAGTCAAACTTCATGTTGGATGTCATCCTTTAGAGTCCCTATGAAGACATCAATCATATGTTGTTATGGAATATCATTTACCCTTATATTCAATTTTTGGAAGTCCTCAATGTGCTCCACTACTGAACCCTTTTTTCCTGAGATTTATCGATTGGCTAAAGAAGGTGTTGCTCTTCGTATCCTCATAAGGTGCTAACATTTCCTCCGTAAAAATTTACCAATTTACAATTTACGAGAGAAAATCTATCAATACCATAAAAACTGATTGGGTTCTAAATATAAAGTTGCAATGCATACCTTTTGTATGTTTTTCACATTATGGAGATCAAAATATTGCTCCATTGTAGTATCCATGTTACGAGATCCTTGCCATCAAACTTCCTCATATCGATCTTTGGAATATGGTGGGTCTTCAATCCAATGTTAGATTCTATGAAATCATGATTAACATTTCTTTTATTCTCATCATGAGTTTACTCTAGTACATTTTCATCATTAAGAAGCATTTCTTGTAGCAAATTTTCCAAACCTCCCTTCAAACCTTCCATGTATTTCTTCAAATATTCAATGTTTCCTTTTTCTTAATTGACAACATTCTGCAAACTATCCATCTTAGCTTCCATGTCATTCTTAAAACCATTCATCATAGCTTCTGTTACTTTTTGTGAGAGTGAAATTTGTTGCACTTGGTCTCATAATTTGATATATCATGTTGCATTTCTTCCTCTTCTTCATGAGTCATAGTAGAGCTTTCGGGTTGCTTACTAGGTGTTTCCATTTTATTTCTTAGGGGAATCAATTAATGATAATTATGCTTCATTATTCCCTTTGAATAACTTCAAACTAATTTTTAAAACAAAACTTATGCAAATTTTTAAAAATACTACTCACTGTTTTTTTCTTTGTAGGAGGTCGACATTGAATTTGATGTATCTCCCTGAGCCCTATTTTTAATGCCACAAGTCTAATCTAGATTGGATTCTCCTAGAAATATTTATGTCAAATCTCCCAAGATGACTTGATTTTTGACTCATTCAGTACAACAAACTTATGCAAAGTTCCACGTATCCACGTATTTCCCTTCGGCTCTAAAAATGGTACCCAACAAACTATGTTTTGTCATCTTTCTGTCAATTTTTATGAAATTTGAATTCTATCCTTAGAGACAAAGGTATGACGGTTTTCCCAAGGTCACTTGTTTGAGATGCAATTCAAGAGCCTACAAAAAACCTAACATCCTCAGATCATATCTCTGAAATATAGCGAGAGAGTATTGGAAATTCATACACAAGGTTCACCGATGTTTTGGATCAACTCGGTTTTATTTTTATCTTATGAAGATTCATAGAATTTTTTGTATAGTGACAATTCCAAAACGACTTGTTTGAAGTAGTGAAACCCTAGAATCCAAAGCTCTAATACCAAATGTTATGCAACCAACTCACAAAATAGAAGAAGGGATAGATCAAAGACTTCAGAATAACTCTGTTCAAGGGGGAACATCCTCTACATTACACAAATGAACAATTCTTCTATGATTCAAATGAAAAAAGATCATTTCTATATATAGGAGTCTAAGGGTTCACAATATAATCAAAGCCGACATAACAATAATAATATAAGCGCACAACCATAAAAATAGTGGGCTTCTATGGGGCACAAAAATAAAGATATGGGGACTGCATGGGCACAAAAATAACAATAAGGTGGCTAGACTAACAACAATGAGGGAATACACTAGTGTTATATGGATCTAACATGTATAGAATATCAAGGGTAATGTAAGAGTCTAAAATTCAAAGAGAAGTCAAACAATCATGAGGGAAGTCCAAGAGTCACAAGGAGGGTGAATGATCATCCAATTTGTTATATGTACACCCTCATTGTTCATGAAAAGGAATTTTCATCTTTGATTCTCCCATAATGCAGCAAAGAGAAAATTTTAGTACTTTTGGGGAGCAAGTAGTGGCTCCAACACTCCACTATTGGAGCTAGTGATGTTCACTGTATTCATGTATCTTGGGAATTATACTTAATAGTTGAAACTTGATGGAAAACACACTTTCATGCGTGGATTGTGAATATTTGTAAGATTTTTCTGTGAATGTTTATGATTCATGTTTCCTTTCACCTATACTAAGGAAGTTGAACTATTTCAGTTATTTTAGTGCTTATCTTATTGAGAATATGTTGAAATGGTTGTAATTATTTTCACATCTATGTGGATTATTTTTCTTGATGTTATACGAGTCTTTCCTATTTGTGTGCACCTCTACTATGATGGTATTGTTACATCTATCTTAGAGGCTCACGTTTCCCTCTCTTTGCAATAAAAGAACCTTGATACACCTACAACTGAACATTCACCTGGCACACTCTCGCTCCTTTCGTAGTTAAAGCCGAGGAAAATATTTAACTAAATGTAATTCAGGTTGTATTCTAGATGGGACCCTGAAAGAAAATGGTGTGGGGTCTAGTTGGGACCTTATATCGGTGAGATCCCCTTGAATGTTGGCGGGTCCACCCATTAGGGGAATTTTGAGGTCTAAAATGGGCCTCCTAAGAAAATTGTACAACCAAAATAAAATTTATAAGAAACAATAGTCCATTCAAGATCATGATTTCAACCATAGGGGATGATTCACCATTTTTGGAGTAAAAAATAAAAACATTTAAAAATTAAAAAATTATAAAACTACTTTTTCAACTCATATTTTCAACTTATCTCCCTAAGGTTTTACTCACATTTCGAGTGGGAGTACTCATTGGATGAAACATTTAATTCCTCATCCAAGGAGTACCCATGTAGCATACTTTCAATGGACCCTACTACACGAAAAATGAGAAATACATGAAAAAACGTGATTGCAATCACATTTTTCATGTATTTCTCATTTTTCATGTAGCAGAGTCGATCAAAATTATGCAACATGGGTACTCCTAGGATGAGCAATCAAATTCCTCTTCCAACAAGTGTTGCCACTCAATATTTGAATAAACCTATAGGCGGATAAGTTGGAAATACGAGTTGAATAGTTTTTTCTTTTTTCCCTCTAAAATTTGATGATGTAATCTAATATTTTTTATTATTTCCAATATTATTTTATAATTTCCTTAGGAGGAAAATTTTAGAGCTCAAAAATCCCCTAATGACCATCAACGTTTCTGGTGCTAGAAGGAGGGAAACTAATTGTTTATGGCCAACAACCCTACACACCTACATCATTCTTCTTTTGGAAAAGGAAACAACATTCCTAGTGTCTCTTTGAATCATATTCCTAATGTAGGAGGATATTCTAAGCACCTTGACCTATAACTTATCGGTTCATGAAAGCTATTAGATTAATTAAAGGAGTTGAAAGTATTCCTCCCTTTCCAAAGAGAAAAGAAACAACTCATACCGTATATTAGTTTCTATAGTGGAATATGTGGTTTTTTCCACTCTTGAAGAGTTAGCATACTCCACAGACAATACAGACCATTAAGAGTAGCTTCCACCTTTAAATGAAGGGTACAAGGATAAGATTGTTCTCACCGATGATATATATCATAGAATAGATAGTCAGAGAGAATATGCTTCAAATTTTAAAGAGGAGGAACATAGAGATGAGAACATGGTTGACCAAGATCTGGATTGGATGATGCAAGGCTCACTCGATCTTCTAGGAATTTTACATAAGATGACAAGGCACTCGAAAAATTCATTAACGCAATATGAACATGATAAGTCAATCGAGGTAGAAGACCATTTGCATAACTTCTATTCACACCTGTAGATGCTCGAGACATGTTATGAAAATGTTGCATGTAGACTTTTTCCTTGTACCTTAGATGGCAAAGCAGTTGTATGGTATCATATTCTTCCTATCAACTCAATTTAGATTTGTAGGGGGTTTAAAAAGTTGTTCCTTGAAATATTTTCCGATGACAAGACCTTGACCATGTTACTAAAGGAGTTGGTTGGTAAATTTGAAAATGGGGAAAAGGAGAAATTCAAATACTTTAATTAGAGGTTTCATTGTATATTGAACAAGTTTCCCCCAAACACAAAGCCTCATGACTCCATCACTATTGACTATTTCACATCTTCCTTGCCAACAATAATTTCACAATTCGTTAAGAGCACTGTGAAAGAGACGTTGGCTCAAAATTTTGAAGAAGAGAATGCAATTGAAAAGGACTTGCATGCGACCATATCATTGCTGATGATGAATCAACTATGACTCCAAGGAGATTGGAAAAAGGTCTTGGGCCTCTTCAAGCAAGGACAAGGAGAAAGAATCTATTGATCATGAAAGCTTGAACATGACTATCAAGTTTTTGTCCTATGAGTTGGCAGAGTTAAAACAAAGGACAAGTGAGACCATTGTTAATAGAAAGCCTCATAAATTCAACAATTTCCTGAGACGGAATAATAATAATAATCATCTAGCTAAGTCTGCATAAAACTTTAATGTTGAAAGCATGGGAAAGGCCCAATATTGTTCCTTCCATCAAGAATACTGTGGATTCATGATGATATTAAAACTTATGACACACAAATAGTCCAGCACATCATTCTGATTAAAGAAGGGGCCAAGCCTTTTCAACATAAGGTACAGAAAGGTCATTTGACGCTTGAGCCCCTGATTCAGAAAGAATTAAGGAATCTGTTGGATGCTCAGATCATTTATAAAGTGTGACATTCAACGTGGGTCTAAAATTTGGTCCAAGTAGGGAATAATTATGGGGAAATACACCTATGCATGGATTTATGTAATGTTAATTGTGTCTCAAACAAGGACAACTATCCAATGTCATCAATGGAGAAGATTTTACATATTGTATCATGGTCAGAAATATTTTCCTTGCTGGATGGATTCTCTGGCTATAACCGAGTTCTAGTGTCAAAACCTAACAAATTGAAAATAAAATTTCGAACAAAGTGGAGCACATTTTCAGAAGAATTCTGTTTGGGTTTGTTAATTCTAGTGAAACTTTTCAATGTCCGATAGACATCATATTTCACAGATTGATTGGTTAGAGAGTAGTGGTGTATGTAGATGATGTAACGATGTTTTCAAAGAAAAGTTTTGTTGAAGAATGTAACTAGTGTCGATCTTCATAATTGTACTATTCAAAATATTTTTTATTAAAGTAATTGACTTATTAAAGCATGGTTTTCATGCTTGGGTCATTGTTCAGTATGTCAAAGCACCCATTGTGTGCTCTAGTATTTTTGTACTAAGTGAAAAGTCAAAATTATTTTGTAAAAGACCCTTCTTGGGCTCATTGTATCAAACAAATAAATTTATATCTTTTATCATGTTAAACCCTCCACCATCAATTTAGCCTCAAGCTCCTCAAATTTGGATCCAACTCTAGCTTTCTTAAGTCAACCTACCTACTATACATGTCAACTCAAAATTACAATGAAAAATTACTATATATAACAAAGTGAAGCTGACCTATTTGTGAACTCGAACCTGTAGTAGAAATAAAAGAAAGGATGGCATGCTAAAATATAATGGATCCTATCTTGTGACCTATAAAATAATAATGATCCAACAAAGAAGGAAGAAGCTTGGAAATGTATCTGTTATGTCACACATGTAGAAAAACTTAAGGGATTATAGGACATAGGTACAAGATCATGATTAAAGGATGAAGTTGCAAAAGAATTGAAGTCCAAATAAACTAATTCGATGGGTGGATTAAGGTCTAACTTGATGGATGGAGGTGAGGTCCTTGTCTTAGGTCAAGGTTGAATCAAATTGATTTGAATCTAGTGGAAGAGTTTGAATGGGTGTTCCCCTCCATAGTGGCTTAACCATGGATGAGTGCCTACATATTGTGTGATTTCCCTTTAGTGTTTGTGATCTAACATTATATGGAATTTGCCTTGATAAGTAATAACCTAATAATTAAAAGAAAAATCTAAGAAACCTCACAATAAAATGTCAAGGTAAGAGAAATCATCTACTTTGTCTCCTTAAAGGATTTTTAACATGGAACCATAGTTTGCTTCGTGTACGGGAAAAAAATAGGTCACAATTGGTTTCAAAATAAGAAAATAATGACACCAACCTAGGACCGAATTACTAAGGGCAATAATAACTAAATTTTTTGCACTCTCATTAATCTTAATCAATGTGATAAGACCACAGACCTTCAACAATTAGCGAGATCTATTCAAGAGCACAAATGCTCTATCCTAAAACGTCGAAGGGCTAATATCATATCCCAAGGAAGGTCGAGCTTTCTAGAGGGGAGATCTAAGGTGTAAGGTTTCCTTATACAATCTGAAATTATCATTTAAAAGATAATTTATGTGCTACAACAATAATAAAAAAATTCAGGACTACATCAGTAATGAAAGGAGAGAATAGTTTGAAGATTTTACAAATACACTTTCACTATGGAAAGAGGTTTATCTCCCTCAAAATTCTAAACATAGAATATAAATTTGAAATCCTTAATTCTGACCTCATCACCTTAGGAAAACAACCAAAATTGTGAACTAGATTGAGTTCTCAAATTAATATATCACCCTCCCTCATGATATCATCTTGGAGAATGTAATACAGTGACATGTCAAGCAAGCTTGGTGGTAAATTATGAGTATATAAATATATAGCTTGATCCTAAACAATGGGACTGTAAGCCAATCTGAGGAAAAGTAATCTCAAGAAAATCAAACTTAAGCATCATTGTAAGAAGAAAGTACTTCTAACTGAATACATGAAGAAGTATTTTTTGTCGCATTCTAAAGCTTCTCTCTCATTCATTAAAATGAATCAAAATATGTTCTTACAAAATACCCAAAACTAAGTCTTCACAAAATGATCTATCATCAAAATTAAAGTCACAGTCTTAGTCAAATATTCTTCAGTGGTACATAAATCAAGTTATAAAGTTCTATAGTACATATATACTATTCGAACTTGAATAACGAAAATAAGAAGCTGACCTGTGAAAAGTAGTAACAATTTCCATCTTTCAAAAGCAACATCATTAAGAAAAAGGAAGCATCACTAAAGTAAGTACTAATACTACTCTTTGTGATTTTTAGGCATCTAACAAATGTTTTTCAGTTTGGAATAGAAGGGCATCAAGCAAAGTGAAACATCGATTCACCAAGAGACAAAGGTATGCAATTTTGAGATATGTATAGCATGATACAAAATAATAGTTGCTCCAAGAAGTTGCAAGTTCTCAGAGTATAAAATTGTTATTTCAATATAGTATGAGAATACTTATTCCCTTATCCAAGCTAAATGGAATTTTTTTGAATTAAATTGGATCATGTTCATAAGTTTCCTAGATTATAGTACTTGTATACTTGTTTTAAGATTTTGCAGGTACATAAAGAAATAAAGAACTTATGTTAGAAGAGGCCCTTCCCACAAGAGATAAGTATTTCAACTTTGATTTATTTTTTCTACTTAAATATTTTCCTTGAAAGAAAAATTTTTAGGTAGATTTTGAGTAAGAGGGATCTTACAAAGAAGAAATAAACTTTGAAGAAACCTTAAAAGAAATCCTTCAATGTTGTAAATGGAACAACGCTAGCTCATAAAGGTGAAGTCAAAGGATAGACTTGAAGCCCTGTTATAAGGAAAGCCCCTTAAGGGAAAATTAATACAAGGTTTGTTTATTACCACTCAATGTATGTATTTAACTACAAGTTTTGTTGCAAGATTTTCTAAAGGGTATGATTATTCTCATTTAAAATTTGCCTTATATTACGAACTTTCTTATATTTAGGATTTTGAATCTTAAATATTCTTGTTAAGGTTTGTTAATCATTAGATTGAATCTAGCCTCATTATGCTATCATTTCAGTATTTTTTATGAAATCCTAATCTTTAGGGCTCATTGTAAAACCCTAAGTCATTTCATGATAAGGGTTTGTCAATGAAACCCTAGTCTACTTAGGGTTTGTACAATAAATTCTATCCTTGCTTAGGATATAATGTTGAAACCCTAGTCCTATTAGGGTTGTTAATAAAGAACAAATAATGAAAATTATATTCTTAGGGTTTTGGTATTGTTATGCAAAAATCCCTCTTTTAGGGTTTGTTGTTATTTTTCTAGTAATAACCCAAAACCTTAGATCTTTTAAGTTAGGATTTGATACTAATGAGTCAAAACACTAGGTTTTCATGCTTTGGTGAATTAGGGATTATAAACAAAGCCATTCTAATTGCTAAATGAGATCCTAGGAATGGAACCCTAGGTGAGTATTATTATGCATATTAAAAACCCTAGATCGATTAAAATTGTTGTATCTCTAACTTTGATGCATTGATGTTTATGTCTAGGATTTGATAAAGTACATTTTAATATGTTCATGAAACCCTAGATATGCATATATTAGTATGCTAACTTGATTATTGATGTTGTATCTAGGGTATATGCCAAAACCCTTGTTGAAGCTATCATACTTTCAAAACCATAGATATAATTGCCAGCTTGATGTGGTTACTGATATGGATTTATGTTTTGAAGATGAATTCAAGGGCTTGTAACAAATCCCTAGCAAGAAGATAAAGTCTAGTATAAAAAGGATGCAATATTTGTTGACTATGAACCTAATTAGGTTTGGGAATTTGATGTCTAAATCTAGAATATTTTGATGCTTCCGTTATAACATGAATTTGATATATTTGACTTCATTCTCTTGTATGCTTATTGTATTTTCTATTAAAGTCTTCCAAGTACATAATATGTTCATAGTTGAAGTTGATAATGGTGAGAATGATGAAGGAAGGTATAAGATTGATGATGATGAAGGTGATCTTTCTTAAGTCGTCCTACTTATTGTACATGTCGGCTCAAAATTACAGTGAGAAACTACTATATATAGAAAATTGAAGTCGACTTGTTTGTTAACTTCGACCTGCAATAGAAATAAACAAAAAGATGGAATCCGAAGATATAATTGAACCTATCTCCTGAACTTTAAAATAAGAAAAGACCCAATGAAGAAGGAAGAAGCTTGGAAATTTATCTGTTTTGTCACACATGTAGAGTAATTGAAGGGATTCCAGGATGAGGGTACAAGATCATGATTATAGGATGAAGTTGTAGAAGAATTGAAGTCAAAATCAAATAATTGGATGCATGGCTTCATGACAGACTTGATGGATGGAGGTAAGGTATTTGTCTTAGGCCAAGGTTGAATTAGATTTGTTTGAATCTAGTGGAACATTTTCACTGGGTTTTCCCCTCCATAGGGGTTTTTCTCTGGCTGAGTGCCTACATCTTATGTTCTTTCTCTTTTGTGTTTGTCATCTAAGATTGTTTCACATTTTTCTTGATAAGTAATAACCTAATAATTGAAAGAAAAATAGTAAAATTCACAATAAAATGTCAAGGTAAGATAAATCATCTACTTTGCTTCCCTAAAGGATTTCTCAACAAGTTCCAACCACTTGTGTCATTTGAAGAAAATTTTTGAGTGATTTCAGAAATACGGGATATATCTTAATCCCAAGAAGAGAATTTTTATAGTGCTCAAGGGGAGTGTCTTGGGCCACATCATTGCAAAAAGTCAAATTAAGGTGGAGCCTAATAGGGTCAAGGTTATTACATAGATTCCCTTCTCTATGAATAAAAAATTCATTTCGTCCTTCTTGCGGAAGATAAACTTCCTCCACAAATTCATCTTCAACTATTCCCAAATAATGAAACCAATGCAGGAGATGGTCAATAAGGATGCGGTATACTGTTATGAAACTAGCTTACAAAATAGAAGAAAATATAGATCAATGAATTTAAAATAAGCCTCTTCGAGGGGGAAACCTCATTTACATTACACAAATGAAAAACTCTTTGATGATACAAATTAAAAGACGTCCTTTCTACATATAGGAGTCTAAGGGGTCACAATATAATCAGAGGATACATAACAATAATATTGTAGGAGAACAACAATAACAATAGTGGGCTTCTATGTGGCACACTAATAACAATATGGGGACTACATTGTCACAAAAATACAATAAGGGGGTTGCAATAATAACAATAGGGGGCTACACTAGTAGTATAGGGACCTAACATTCCCCTCTCCTTCAAAAATGTGTTTTCCTCAACGCTTGATTAGTTCTGGATGCTTCTATATAAAAAACTCATCCTCCCATCTGGAATCTTCAGCGGGTAAGTTCTTCCACTTCATGAGATACTTTGAAATTGATCTCTTTTGTAGCTGTCGGGTTCTTGTTTCTGTGAATGCTTCTGGTTCCAATATGATTTTTACTTCCTCATCAAGTTCTAGCAATATTGTTTGAACTGGGAGCTTGACACCTATAACCTTCTTTAAGCATGGAACATGGAAAACTGGGTGCCCTCGGGAAGATGTGTGAAGCTCCAATTTGTATGAGATAGTAAAAGCCTTTTGTAACACCTTGTAAGGACCATAGTACTTTAGTGATAATTTATTATCCTTCTTAGCTTTCTTGAGGGACATTTGTTTATATTCTTGTAGTCGAAAAAATACCAAGTCGCCTGCATCAAAACTTCTTTCGCTACAATGTTTATTTTCCTATTGCTTCATTCGATTCTGTGCAAAAGTGAGATTATCCTTTAAGAATTGGAGAACTTGTTGTTGATGCTCGTTGTGATATTCCATTGCATGAACCTTAGAATGATTATCCAAGACTTTTTGTAAATATGAAGAAATAGATGATTTCGATGTTTACACCTCTAGTGAACATATTATGCCTTGTTGTTCTTTCTTTAGAATCTTTGCCATGCCATTAGAGATCATTATCTTTCCTACTTTCCCTGTAATACGCTTAATTCAAATTCCTTTCATTCCCAAATAAAATTCAAGAAAGGTTCTTGAAAATTAAAAGTTATCATACCCAAAGATCGTAACCATTGGACTCCTAGTACAACATCAGCACCACCCATTGGAATGGAAAGAATTAGACTATTCAGTACATATCCTCCCATAGGTAGCTTGATATTAAGGCACTTTCCATAGAAATTTGTGGTTCCTCCAACTGAAACCATTGCCTAACACTTTGGTGTTGGATATAGGAAGAAATTTAATTCCTTGGGGATCTTACAATGAATAAAATTATCAGTACTACCCGAATCAATAAACACTATTAAATTTTTATTCTTGATATGTCCTTATATCTTTAGAGTTTGAGGAGTGATAATTCCTTCCGATGCATTACAGGATATGGTCGGATTCATTTCTTCTTTATTTGGGGTTGGTTCCTGGTCCTCTTCTTTTGATTTTTCTTGTTCATTTTCTTCCTCCTCTTCAAAATCTATGTAAAATAATTTCTTCTCGGCACACTTATGACCTTTAGTGTATTTTCTATCACAACTGTAACGAAGCCCTTCTGATATTTTTCCTTTCAATTTTTGTATTGTCAACATTGTAGGTTGTGCAAGGCTAGGAGCAACCACACATCTATATTTATAGTTGTGAGTGGTAGGCTTCCTTGTTTCCATAATTTTTCTTTCATTTTCTTGCCAACCTATATGCCTTCTTCAATGAATAATTTTCCCAAAGGCGAACCTCATGTTGGATGTTATCCTTTAAATTCCCCTTGATGACTTCAATCCTATGCTTCTCTCGAATATCATCTACCCTTATATTCAATGTTTGGAATTCCTCAATTTGCTCTGCCATTGAACCCTTTTGTTTGAGATTTATCAATTGGCTAAAGAAGGTCTTACTCTTTATATCCTCATAATGTGCTATAATTTCCTCCATCAAAACTGACCAGGTAAAAAGTGGTTTATGAGAAGAAATCCCTCTATACCATATAAACTGATTCAGTTCTAAATATAAAGATGCAATATGCACCTTTTATGGCGGTTGCACATCATGTAGATCAAAATATTTCTCCATATGTATTATCCAAGTTATCAGATCCTTGCCATGAAACTTCCTCATATCTATCATTGGAATATGGTGGGTCTTCAATCCAATGTTAGATTCTATGAAATCATGATTAAAATTTCTTTTTTCTCATCATGAGTTTCCTTTACTACCTTTTTGTCATTAGGAAGCCTTTCTTGTAGCAACTTTGTCCAGCCTTCCTTCAAACCTTACCTGTCTTTCTTCAAATCTTCCATGTTTACTTTAAATTTTTCTTCTATACCATCGATGTTATATTCCATGCCATAGATAAAACCATTTATATTAGCTTCAATCACATTCTTCAAACCATCTGGCAAATTTTTCTTCCTAAGTTCTTTTATTTTCTCCATTCGAGACATTCCTTTTATTTCCTTTAGGTAAACAAATGTAACTTTGTAATTTCGGATCTCCAAGGTCTGGAATTTTTTCATCTGGTAGACCTCTGAGTCGTCTTTCCAATCCCGTAGGTCTAGTTGAGATTGGATTCTCCAAGAAAGATTTATGCCCAATCTCCCTCGATGACTTGATTATAGACGATTTCAGTAGAGCGAACATGTATGAAGTTCCACATGTCACTGTTTCAACCTTCAACCATGAAATTGATACAAAAAAACTAATTTCTATCCTAATTATTTTACTTTTTATGAAATTTAAATTTGATGCTTAGAGAGAAAGTTATGACGATTTTCCCAAGGTCACCTGTTTGAGATGGAATTCGGTAAACTGTAAAAACCCTAACTTCCTCAACTCTTACCTTTGCAAATATGGTGTGAAAATATCTGAAATTTGGATAAGAATTTCATCAAGCATTCTTCTAAAATGGGTTTTAATTTCAGCTTCTAAAGCTTCGTATAAAAAAGTTATAGTGAAAATTCCACGATGACCCTTTTGAAGTAGCGAAACCCTAGAATCCAAAGCTCTTATACCAAATGTTATGCAACCAACTTACAAAATAGAAGAAAAGATAGATCAACGACTTCAAAATAAGATGCTTTTAGGACTAAACCTCCTTTAAATTACACAAATGAACAATTCTTGGATGATACAAATGACAAGACATCCTTTCTATATATAGGAGTCTAAGGGGTCACAAAATAGTCATAGCCTACATAAAAATAATATTGTAGGGGAACACCAATAATCATGGCGGGCTTCTATGGGGCACACTAATAACAATATGGGGACTATATGGGTACAACAATACAATAATAGGGTTGAAACAATAACAATAGGGGGCTACAATACTAGCATAGGGGCCTAACATATACAAGTGGGATAAGAGGGAAAAAGGTGTATTCCATATAAAGAAAGAAATTGCAGAAGCACCAAGCTAGTATATCCAAAAATTTAGCAAAGATTTCATGCTCTACATCTTTGCTTATGATAGCTCTCTTTCCTTTGTGCTTACTCAGAAAGATGACCCTAATAATGAGCAACCCATATCAATCATGAGTGCCAGATTACAAGGACTTGAGCTTAACTATCTCGCCATTGATAAACAAGATTATGTAATCTAAAAAGCGGTGAAAAACTTTTGGCCCTATCTGTTGAAAAAACATTGAATTATCTTTGTCCCACACCTAGTGGTTAGATCATTGTTTTTTCAACAGGAGTTGGGTGAAAGAAGAGCGAACTGGATGGCTAATTTACAAGAATATGATATTGAGTTCAAACCAATTCACACTATAAAGGGACATGGTCTATTCCAGATAGCAACAAAAGTAGTGAAAACACTAGAACATGATTCTTCTGGCTGGGAGCGTGAGATCGATATGTACAATATTGAGCGAGCTACCCCCACTAACACTCGAACATATTGGTACGCAAACATACAATAATATCTTGAGCATGGTACTCTTCCCTCTCATTTATATGTAATATAGAAGAGGGAAGTTAGATTGAAATATTTATCATACCAATTGCTATACAAGGTTCTTTTCAAAAATCACCACAACGAAGTCCTCCTTAGATTCTTGGAAGTACTAGATTTAGAAAAGGTGTTGTGTGATGTCCATGATGGACCAACCAGAGGGCACTTTACAAATGACACAAAATTGCAAAAATTCATGAAGGGAAGTTTCTATTGGCCCACACTTTTCAAATATGCTCATGCCTATGTCTGCAAGTGCCTGGTCTATTAGAAATGCGTCAATTAAGAAATGAAGTCAGTTGCCCCATTGAAACCCATCATCATAGAAGAACCATTCCAGAAATTTAGCTTATATGTAATAAGTGAGATCTTTATGCACTCATCAAAGAAGCACTACTATATTCTCACTAAGATAGACACTTCATGCGGTGGACAAAATCAATTCCCCTTAAGAAAGTGAAATATCAGGAAGTCATCAACTTCCTTAAATAGAATATCATTGCGAGGCTCGACATTCTGACTTCAATTGTTCTTTACAATGAAACGTACTTTTAATCATTGAAGTTATATGAATTTGCATTGGAAAATGGTATTGTATTGAAAAAATCAACCAATTACTACCTATAAGGAAATGGTCTTCCTGAGTTAGCCAACAATAACCTCATCTGTATTATAAAAAAGATTGTTTCCTATGAATAGAGGAACTAGTTCTTGGCTTTGGCAAACACCCTATCGGCAGACTGAGTCACACCAAAACCTTCTCTTAATACCTCTACTTACTTAGTGTATAGAAAAGAATCCATCCTACCTTCAAACATCTATCTTCCTTCCCTTCAGCTTTTACAAGAATCCTAAGGTAAGCCTTTCTTATTGTTTTAGAGTAGGATAAATGTCCTTCTTAAGCTATAGGAAGAAAAAAATAAATCCATAGAAAATGTTTCTCTTCATCAGAGTCGTATCAAGAGATAGTTTGATAAGAACTCTGTAGGAAAGATTGAATTTAGTATTGGTGACCTAGTCTTGAAGTGGGATAAAGCCCATGGGGAAAAAGGAAAACATAATAAGTTCCAATCCCTATGGATCAAACTATATACCATGCATAAGAATCTTGTCCATCACACTTATCATCTTCAATCTTTACATGGGGAGATTGGATCTATTCCTATTAATGGAAAATATTTAAAACAATATTTTCAATCATGGTCTAGGGTTGTTTCCCTACCCTATGTACATAGTATTTATTCTTGTTGTTTTTCCATTGAGTTGGTTGCTTTGGTTTCTTCTTATTCATGTAAATAAGCATCATGTGAGGGTGCTTTCTAGCCTCATTGTATGAGGCCGAATTGAAAGAGTCTTGTGACACTACAACGATTGGCTAATATTTAGTCCTACTTCTTCATCTTGGTTACACATTTTGGTCAATGGTGTTCTAATGGAAAAAAAGATTCTTGTGTGAAGAGAGCTTTGTGTTGAACCATGATATCTATATCTATTTTGGAAACCTTACACCTATACTTGGTTCTTTATGTTTCAGTTTTTTTGTAGAGAGGGAGAAGGGGGAAATATAAATGAGAAAACCAATATTAGAGGTCTTATATATACTTTTCTGAATGGACAACCTCTTCTCCTCTCAGTAAGTGTTAATGCAGAGTTCTCTATAAATAAATAAATAAAGAGTGAAATAAGAGAAAGGCTTCCTACGTAGGGAGGTGAAGAAAGCAACTTTGTTAAGGTATTGTCTAGACTCACTAATAGAGGAGAAATGTTTGTGTTTCTGAAGTGACTTTGTTGAGGTACTTTCCAGGCCTGCTGGAAGTAGAGGAACACTAGAGATGAAAAAATATACTTTGAATATATTGAGCTCATGAACTTAATTACCCATCTCCTAATTCGAAACATTGTGAAGTGGCAAACTCTATGATTGGGTTCAAATGAGGAAGGACAAAGGGGACTATGTTTATGCACAGAGTAAGTGGGGAACCAAATGGGTCCAAACCATGAATCAATAGTCCTTGAAGAACTAGACCCTGCACAAAAGAATTGACTGAGGTAAAGAAGTTGGAATTCTAACAGTGTGTCACCAAGCTTTTTCATTGCTGCAACACCATCCAAAATTTTGGCCTACATCCAAATTTCAGAGCCTACTTTGAATTTACATGTTGTCGACATAAGTGATAAGAGTCATCACATGTATTTTCTCTAAGTGTTCTTGTTTTGATTGCGAGAAAATCAAAGTGTCATCTTTTAGCATAGGCAATTATCACACATTGTATTGGTGTGGTTTTGATTGGTTTCAAGGGATGATATTTATGTTAATGAGTTTTACTTACCATGTAAAAATGTATCGCATTCATTTCCAAAGTTTTAAGCACTGTCACACAAGTGTTGTCAATGTCATCACAAAGTGTATCTTTGGTGTCACACTTGGTGTAAGTCATCGCAAAGTTGTCACATTGAGGAAAGTATGTTGTCCATGTGTTTCTAGGTGATCAATGTTATGTCGTAAAACAATCTAAGTGTGTGATCATACTCAAGTATTATCAATTTTCTTTCAAGTCTCACTGATCCCACACTTCGCTAAAATTTGAAGAACTTCCTAACCAGAAAATTGGGCATTACCTCATGCTACATTTTTTATAAATATAAAAATACTTAGATCCCCCGAAACATACAAATTTGACACCATCACAAGTTGCTAAAATTCTAGTTCTAATGGCACTACCATAATAGGGGAATTTTCCTTGAGGTTTTTCCTTAACAACTAGGGTTTTCTTCACCCAAATTCTTCTTATGTTTAGGAAATTAATACATCTATTCCATACAGAGTTTACTATTAAATAGTGTATTGTATTCACTAACCAAAATTCACCTTTGTGTTCCTATACAGTTCTAGCGAGGGTTTCTTCAGGAAGAAGCCACTGATCTGTTACAAGTAACTGTATGAAATGTTATCTTAACTCAGGAAAGTGATGTGAGATGCCTCAGGAACATAGTGAGGTAGCAAGAAGGATAATTGGTCTCTTGTCTCAATTTAGAATAAAAAATTCAAAACTCTATGAGGGTTCGGTGTGGCTTGAGGTGCCTCTCTTCTCAATGGTATAAGGTCATTATGCTACCAAAAGGATATCACAGATTTTTCCCACAAAATAAACCATAGATTCTATCTGGAATAATCTCGTCCATCCACAAAATGGTTTCTTCTCTCCAAGAAAGTAGCCTCGTATGGATTAAACCCACAAAAAAGTTTGGATTGATGAGGAGTATTCTTCAAAACACTTTTTGAATCCACCATAGAGACTTGGATTTTCTTGCCTTAGATGATCTCATGGTACCTCAGGTGTTTTATGAGCCTCATAATTGGGTAATTATATGAGCCTTAGTTCACCTCCTAGATTAGTCAAACCAACTATTCTCATAACATATTGCATACTTTTGATTATATTTTGTTTATGAGATGAGTTAGAGTTGGATATTTTGCTTTGTGGTATAATGTGCATTTAATGCAGGATTAAATGATAAAATCAAGGAATTTTGGCAAAGACCATGGTCAAAAATTGAATGGGATAAGGGAGAGGGATGAGGACTAGAATGCAGTCGATCAAGTGAAAGACAAAACACCAGATTATCTTGAGTTTGGGAGAAGAGCCTCCATAATTTTAAGGAAGTCATTGGAGACTTTAGATGTATAAGTAGAGAGGCCTAGGACCTCAGTAGGATTCAGATTTTTTTTATAAAACTCTACTCTATTTTTGAGCAGCAAGACTTGTGACAGTTTTTGATGTAATCCATTATTTTGGTAATAAGAATGAGTTTTTTTTTGATCTAGCACTAAGTTAACTCAGAGGGCTGAAGCTCTTGGGTTAGGGCCCAACCCTAGCAGCCAAGGATCCTCTTTATTGTACATGTATGCTAGTATAGATTCATAGTTTAATTGTTCATTTCCCTAGTAGATGCATTTCTATTATAGCAATGTAGATTAGATTGGTTGTGTGATAGTTTGCTTCCATTTGTGCCTTATTTCAAGTAGAAATTTAGCAAGGAGAAAAATGATCACCAGAAGGTTGTCAGCAGGTGTCTCGACCTCACTTCCTCCCTCTCGGACCATGACTCGAGGAAGGGACCCTTCAGCAACCCCAAAAACACATATTTCTAGTTCTTGCACGAGCTTTGGAGTTTGTTGTCTTTGATTCAGTATTTGGTTCATGTTGCAAGGTGGATTTCATTGTCATCTTTTTCCATGTCCATTTCTACAATAAGATCTCACTAATTCTTTCATTCCATTCATCAACTTTCTTCCTGCATAACATAGGCAACTGATTCATGCTTTTCTAGTTTATGAAAATTTATCTTGTGGCATAGTTATTGGAAGACACGCATGTTTTAAGAAGAGAAAGTACTTCAGGAGGAGACCCAGACTTCATCAACAATAGCCGCCTCCCACTTCATCCACCTTAGCCATCTCTTGTCCCACCATCACCCTCACTAGTTTTTTTTATCATTTTTCATTGAAATTCCTCTAGGTACATTGAGTGAATCTAGCCATCTCTTATCTCGGATATTGACTCCTTAGTGCTCCTAGACCTTCTAACACCCCATTCCACTCATCATACACCTTTCCCAAGATTCCCCACACCTCTAACACCTCAAAATTATCTCTCGGTTGTATCCTATAAGTTTCTTGTAATTCCTACAGGATTATCCTATAGGTTTCTAGTACATCCTGTAGCTTTTCCTGAAACAGCCTGTTTTGAGGCTGAGTTGATTGAGAACCTCTAAGAATTCACAAAAATCCTCCTAGGACCCTTCCACACCATCCAACCACTCCATACAGCTTCTATCCATCCTCAATCACCTTCCATCCACCTATCACATACACAAGAAAAATTGTGATGAGCGCCAGTATTGTAGCAAGGATGTTGCAACTCCTGGGCTATCAGCTTTACTTATCAACATGGGTTAGTACAAACTTGGAGGTGACAGTGCTATATGCACAAGTAAAAATGAAGGTCCTGCCTGTTTTCACTGTTCATCTCGCGAGAGACCCTTGGGGTTCCGGGCGAGACTTCTATAAAGTAAGAAGAATCTTAATTCTTTGATAGAAGAAGAGAAAAGATATTCTAAGAGAGCTACTCTACTGTAGTAATGAAGAAAACAACATTTAATGCTAATTCACACCATATCCTAATTAACCATTTAAACAACTATGCTAAGTAGAATTGCTAAATCAACGCTAATGTAATGCTTCTATCTAAGTTATAGAAGTAAAGAGCATCAAACCATACTAATGTGTGAGAAAGGAAACTAAACTAAATTTGTTTTCACTTTTTTTGGTTTTTTGGTGTTTGCGATGATCAGACAGCGCTGGAGTCTGATTGAATAACCAAATCAAAGCTCAGCAGTGGCAACATTTAAATAAAACATAGAACAAAGCTCAGGAAGGAGTCAAGCAGAAGAGCAATCAAAGATTGAAATCAGTGAAAGGAAGGAATAATGAAGTAGCATTGCATAGAAACCGTTGGATGAGTTGGGTCAACGAAAAGGACTAACAGAAGATGAGTGACAGAGATATTATTGCAAGATCTTAAGTGAATAGATGGATGGATCGATCAATGAACATGATTAACAAAAGATGAGCGGCGGAGATCTTATCGTGAAGATTAAGTGAATAGATTGATGGATCGATCAATGAATAGGATTAATGGAAGATGAGCGATGAAGATATTATTGCAGAGATTAAGTGAATAGATGGATGGATGACATCAAGGGTGGAAAACAGGCAGAATGATGAAGCAATCTTCGTAGGTGGTAATCAGTTTCTCACCCACCCTCAAAGCAATAAGAGAAATTCCTAAATTTTACGTGATTAGCCTTAGTGGGTGACATGCACCATGAGAAAACAACTTTTATTGCGTGCTCTTGATCCGATATCGACCATGCAAGAATTCACGCGAGATTGTGCGATAACCATTGGATCATGTGAGATTAATCAATGATGGAGATTTGGAGTGCATAAAGTCGTGAGATGACGTGATAGCCATTGGATCAAGTGAGATAGATAAATGGTGGATATTTGGAGTGCATAAAGTCAAATGTTGAAATGAATATGTTGGTTATGCGACACACGATTGATGGTGATTAGTCAGGTTTGCTGTGAAGCGGAGGGTAAGGAAATCCAAGGGTATAATCTGATTAAGACGTGATTTATTAGCTTCTGCTTAAGCATTTAGTGCTGAAGGAAATGAGAATATGAGTGAGATATTATTACATAAAGAGAGTGGTGGAACAAGACGACAATGAAATGAACCATGTACTGAATTGAGACAACAAACTCCAAAGCTCATGCGAGAACTAGAAATCTATATTTTTGGGGTTGCTGAAGGGTCCCTTCCTCAGGTCATGGTCCTAGAGGGAGGAGGTGAGGCTGAGACACCTGCTGAAAAACTTATGGAAATATTTTTCTCCTTTCTAACCTGATAATTGAAAGAAGGCAAAAATAGAAGTAAACTAAAACACAACCAATCTACTCTACACTACTGTAATGGAAATGCAGCTATTTAAGAAAATGAGCAATTAAACCATGAATCTATGCTAGCATACATGTAAAATAAAGAGGAGCCTTGGCTGCTAGGGTTGGGCCCTAACCCAAGAGCTTTAGTCCTCTGAGTAAACTCAGTGCTGGCTAAAAAAAAACACATTCTTATTATCAAAACCATGAATTACATCAAAATCTGTCACAAGTCTTGCAGCTTGAAAATAAAGGAGAGTTTTACAATTAAAAAATTGAATCCTACTAAGGTCCTAGGCCTATCTACTTATACATCTAAAGTCTCCAATGACTTCCTTAAAATTAGGGAGGCTCGTCTCCCATATTCGCGATAAATTGGTGCTTTGACTTTCACTTGCTCGACTGCCTTCTAGTCCTCCTGATTTGGTTGTTTGCACTCTGAGATGATGGAGGAGTATTCAGATGGAGGGGTAGTAAATGAGGAGGATTTACCTCCTATGATTACTCTCCCTTGTCCCATTCAAGTTTTGACTAAGGTCTTTGAAAAATTCCTTGCTTTTATCCTTTAATCCTTCATTAAATGCACATTAGACATCAAAGCAAAATATCCAACTCTAACTCATCGCATAAACAAAATATAATCAAAAGTATGAAATAAGTTGAGAGAATAGTTGGTTTGACTAAGCTAGGAGGTGAATTAAGGCCCATATAATAACCTAATGATGAGGCTCATCATCACTCCCCTACTGAAAGTTTTGCCCATCCTCTGAGCAACTTAGTCAATTTCCATGTCCTTCATGGCTTTGGTAGCCTCTTTGACATCCCATGCCTTTGCTGTGGTCTCTTCTTCTTGTGCATAGAAGCCTGCTTTCCTTTCTACTTCTTCCCACTACCTCTTTTCCTCTTCTTCTTTTCTCCCTTCTAGAATCCCTAGGAGTAGTGGTGGACTGAGTTTTAGGCCTATCCAATTGACCTTCAACCTTTGCATTGATTGCTTATACATAGGTGTCGTGTTGAGCGCCTCTCTCAACCTTTGAGGGGAGTGATATTATCTGATCTTCAAGCTGTGTGGCAGTGTGTTCCATCTCCTTAAGAAGGCATGCATACTATCATCTCCTAACATCCTAAACATATCCTCAAAATGTGAAATTGATTGCTCTTGGGCAGTAAGATATCTAGTGCCAGTTGAGGATCATTTGTAAATAGATTATGGGTGTTGATCAGGGCCATGGGATTTGATTGTTCAGCTCCGATGAAAACAGGTTCATTTTTCTCTTTGGCCAATATTCTTTTCATCTCTGTAGACCTTGACTCCTCATGGTTCATCCATGATGCCAAAGCCATTAATTGTAGATCTCCTAGCTCAGCATTAGGATCCAAAACATTCATGTCTATGAGAGCCATGTTGTGCAAGTAAAACTTATCCATTTTGGCCCTATCCTCTAGTGTAATTTGGTCACAAATATCAATAAACTGCATGTAGTCCTGAGATGGAATGGTGCTCCTTTGTGCTAGTGTTTTAATCTAAAATTGCATCCATTGTTCTATGAGGTAAAGAGCATAGGATTTAGCTGCCATCCTACACTGGATGGCCTGCGAGGAGAGGCTGGCCATACATGCTAGCTGGTTTTCCCTTTCCTGCAGTTGTCCTCTTAGCCACATATTTTCCCTCTCAAGTTGATCTTTCATTATTGCTTCTCTGTCCCTTAAGCCACTTAGCTCTTTACTCATTTCCTTGAGATTCTCTTCCTTGTGCCCATTGTCTTCCACCCCTTTTAACTTGGTGATTTGCATCCCACAATGGTTCCAGCCCTTTCCTTCTCAAGTTCGAAAAATAATGGGATGGCAAATTTTTGAGGTATCACCTTGCCTCCTTCAATAAATCAGTAGTAGGAGTCTAGGATAGGTTGGGGACTTGGTTCCTTTGTTTCAAGGTCTTCCTCTTTTGTTTCTTGCTACTCCCCTACCTTGCTTTCCAATTTCTATGCTTCCTATAGTTTTTGTTGTGTATCCTGTAGGATGGCCTTACCCTTTAAGGAAGTTGATTTGGTACTAGGCCTCCTTACATAGGTGATTTGTGACTTAGCGGAAGGCATTTTGTCTCTTGGTGTAGGTGAATCTTCAATCTCAAGAGGGATTTTTGTTGATATTTGTGGCTTCCCTTGCTTGATTGTTGTGCTATTTCTTGTTCTGAAATATAGAGGGGTCTGCCTCCTTCTTTTCCCTTTTTGCTTGACTGGGGTGCCGAGAGCAGTGAGGGCAGCTACTGCGTCCCTCTTAGGGGCCTATGGAGACACCCTAGGTGACTCCTCCTTGTGTTCTTCCCCTTCTATTTCAATGCCTTCTTCCTCTCTATTTTTCTTATCTTCTTCCTCTTACTATTCTTTCTCATCTCCATCAGTTTCTTCCTTCATTTTCTCCTTTGTTTCAGCATCATCCTCCTTCTCTTTTTCTTCATCATGCTCCTCTGTATTAGTTTCTCCTTCATCCATCTCATCCCCATCTAGCTCTGTATCTTCTTCTTCTTGTTTTTCCTCCTCACTCACTCACAGAAGGACTAACATCATAGATGAGGGTTTTGATGTCGTCCTCTGTTGGTAAGTCTATGAAGACTAACCATGTTATAGGGATCTTGAGGTTTTGGAGGGAGGGAATTCTCGATGAGGATCCTGATCAACCCATAGTGAGCCAATTGTTTGGAATTTCTTTCCTTTACTTTGTTTCTGGAGCCTATGAGGGATTGCATCAAGAAATGGGGTATACTGAGTCTTTGGTGAACTGGTGTTTCTACCCCAAATATTAATTATTCAAGCATCCTAAAATGGTATCCATAAACAACAATATATGTGCCATCACATGAGATATATTTGATGAGTTGGTAACCTACGTCACTCCATGGGTATGGTAGATTGTCCCTCCTTACTCCATTTTTATCCTTTGTGGGTTCTTCACCTTCTAAAAAGAATTTCCTTTTTACCACCTGACTGTCTCCTTTGTCCTCTTTTCTCCATGGAATTCCTAGGGGAAGTGTGGTGACCCTATTGATGAGATCTGGGGTGAGTTCTATAGTGAGCCCTCTAATTATAACAGTGGCATGGATTCTGCTGTGTGGAGTGAGGGAATGAGAAAATTCTTGAGCCGCCTCATCATCATACCCTGTGAATCTTTTGAAAAAACCCATCCATTGGTGTCTTATAAATATTTCAAGCTCTTGGGGGTGTTGTTGTATCCTCATAGTGTTTGTGGGTTCTCTCCTATTAAACCCTCCTATCATCTTGCTTATGAGGCTTGAGGAGGAAATGAGAGGTTTGACACAAGAATTTTAAATTCAGGAGAAAACAGAGTTTCTTGTGTATGTAATTCACCTCCCACAGTTGTTAAATCCACTAGCTTTTAGAGAATTTCTTAGTTCATTTGCTTGTAAATGGGGATGGATGTTTAGATCCTACCTATTTAAAATGTTGGCAGTGGACAATTCTCATGATATTCCCTCTTGAACCCCTCTCTGCATATCCTGTAGACTACCTCTATGTATCCTTTAGACCGCTCTTCTAGACCGTTCCTGTGGGAATTCATGTGCATGCTCCTGTAGAAATTATCTTACAGAACGATGGATCCTTGGTTCCAATATGTGGCTAGAGTTATGAGAGTGACTTGGGTGATGGAGTTTTGAGGAGGTCGAATACATGAATGCATGCAAATGATGCTTTGTTTCCCTTTATGGTTTTTCGGGGTGAGGTGGTGTGCTAGCAGCAGAGGTACGTTGCCATTTTTGGACCATTGGTCCCCACTACCAGCTCATCATTCCCACTGCTCCTCTATCTTTGAGTTGGATATAGCCACGTGTGAGAGGACACCCCATTTTGTATGTGTTGACTGAACGAAGGTGGCCAAGTTACTTAGCCACCTTTTCACTTATAAACCAACTACTTCGTAACCTTTACAAATTTTGATCAAATGATGCATATAAGTGAGTGAACGGGATTCTTACCTGTGGTCTCGATGCCATTTTGGGTTGTCAAAGATCATAGGTGTTGCATTTATTATTTGTGGCATGGTCATTCTTCTTCCTCCTCTGCTATCTGCTGATGGTTTCATGGCTTTTGTAGGTGTCTGTGATTGAAGATATGATGCTGCTACTACTTTGGAGCTCTTGGATCATCCTAGTGAAGACCTGTAGCTGATGATTCATATTTTGTGGGATAGGCTACTACAGGATTTCCTACAGGATGTCCTGTAGCTTCTTCTCCCTTAGAATTTCTTAATCATGTTGTTGTTTGGGGCTGTGAGGATGCTGCAATCAATGGATAGAGGGAGTAGGAGTGTGTATGGAGTAAGGGACATTCAGGTAATGCTCTTACTCTCCTCCGTTTTCCATTTTTTTTCATAACTTGCAGAAACTGATCTCTTTTTGTTTTGAATGGTGAGTGCATGGATGATTGTAATGGACAAGATGAGGGGTTAGATCATGTCTAGAATGAATTTTGGGGACCTAGCCAACCTACCTTTCACCCTCGGATTGCTTCCTGTGGGTTTCCCATGCCATTGTAATTCCTACAAGAGCATCCTGTAGGTTTTTAGGGGATCCTATAGGAATATAGGGGATCTTGTAGAAAACACATTCTTCACCTAAATTGAAGCAATGAAGTGAAAAAAAAGTGGAATTGATGAAGGGATGCATGGTAAGGAGTGGAGGAGATGAATATATGTGAGGCAGGGCTCCTTGATTGTCTTTCTCATCCACCTGCAAATGACAATCATGTAATTTTTCTCTGTTTTTTTTTTTTTTTCTTTTGAAAATCACCTAGGCTGCCTCAGAGAGGTTTTGAACCTAGATGTTTGCCCTAGGTGCCTCAAGGAAGGTTTTCACCTAGGTATATTCTTATTCATTTCTTCATTTTGTTTTCATCATTGGGATGCCTCATGAGGTTTTCAACCCAAAGATGGGACTCAGGTGCCTCATGGAGGTTTTCACCTGAATCCTTATTCTTTTTTGCCTTTTTAATGAACTGATGAGGGAGGAGCTAGAACTTGCTCCACCATCATCACTATATTATTGAAATTGCAAATGAAATATTGTTTTGATAAAGGCCTCTTATACATTTTCAATCGGTGTCCATTAACAAGCAATGGGATGGCTTCTTCATCTATAGTTCTTATTTGCACTGAATCATTATCATGGCATCTTTCCACCACATAAGGTCTGAGCCATCTTGTCCTTAGCTTTCCCTTGAAGTCTTTATACCTAGAATCATATAACAATGCCCAATCACCCTCTTGAAATTGCTTCTCCTTAATATGTCTATCATGCCAGATCTTCCTCTGAAGTTGAACTATCTATGTATGTAGGAGGGCTTGCATTCTAAATTCATCCAAGCCATTCAAATGGAACAATATTTCTTTCTATGCATGACTGAGATTCAAATATATTTTGGCTGCCATCGTAAATATGTTATGTTCAAACTCAATGGGCAACAAAACCTTTTTCCAATAGACCAGCTCATAGGGTGTAAATCCAGTGGTAGTCTTCCATGTTGTATTATAGGCCTAGGTGGCCTCAACTAGTCTTTGTGCCAAATCCTTCATGTCGTTGCTCACTACCTTGGTTAAGATGATCTCTAGTGCCCTGTTGGTCACCTCCACTTGCCCATTAGCTTGTGGATGATAAGGAGTGGATGTCCTATGCTTGATTTTGTGAAGGCTAAGCAATTCTTCAATCATGTTGGAGGTAAAATGGCTACCTTAGTCTATGACTAGCTCTCTAGGGTACCCAAATTTGTAGAATACAATCTCTCTTAGGAACTCAACCACCTTCTCTTTTGTTGCATCCTTAATCGCCTTGGTTTTAGCCCACTTAGCCAAATAATTAGTGCACACAATAATGTATTGTTTTTGCTTTGAAGGAGGGTTGATAGGCCCAATGAAGTCCATGCCCACTTGTCAAAAGGATCGAAAGTCACTTGAGTTTGTAGGGGCATTTCATCTCTTGGAGTAGGCTTTCCCATCCTCTGGCACCGCTCACACTGACTAAGGTAATTTTTCACATCCTAATGAAGAGTGGGACAATAATAGCTTGCTTGTAACACTTTGAATGTTGTCCTCTTTGCTCCAAAGTGACCTCCATATGGCCCATCATGACAGGTCAGAAGGATGTCAAAAAATTCCTCTTCCCTTACACACCTTCTCAAAATTTGATTTGTGCCAAGTTTGAAAATATTGCCCCCAATCCAGGTGAAGGGGGCGCTTTTCTTGGCTATATTTCTCTTTTCTTGGGAGAGAAAGTTTGGTGGGAACTATGCTGATACCAAATAGTTTTCTATATCAGCAAACTAGGGGGAGAGAACTGAAATAGCAAAAAAACGCTTGTCTAGTAACTGGTCATCCACCATTCCTTCTTCACCTACAGGAAGATTCATCCTAGATAGAAAGTTTGTAACAACATTTTCCTTACCAGGCTTATCAACAATAGTTAGATCAAACTGTTGTAATAAAAGCAACCATCTTATAATTCTAGAATTCACATCTACTTTGTTCATTAAATATTTGATGGCAGCATGGCTAGTATGCACAAATGTTTGTTAGCCTATAATGTAATGCCTAAATTTGTTTAATGAATGCACAACAACTAGGAGTTCCTTTTCGGTCACATTATAATTTAGCTAAGCCTTTGACAGGTTCTTATAGATAAAATAGATAACATAGGCCTATGGCTTCGTATGAGGCATCAACATGAATATGAAAAGGGAGGGCCTAGTTTGGGCCTTGGAGAATTGGTGTAGTGGTTAACTTACCCTTTAGAATGTTTAAGGCCTCGTGGTAGCTTTTTGACCATATAAACTCAAAATATTTGGCCAACAACCCAAATAAAGGAGAGGCCAACTTGAAAAAGTCCTTTATGAACCTTCGGTAGTGTCCATCCAAACCCAAGAAACTCCTGACATCCCTATGCTTTTGTGGTGGTGGGACCCTTTGGATGATTTCAATTTGGTTCGGGTCCACCTATAGTCCTTGTTAAGATATTGAATGACCTAGAATGATCCCTTCAGTCATTAAGAATTCACATTTTTCTGGACTGAGAGACAGGTTCATTTCAATGCATTTGTGCAATACATTTCCTAGGTTAGTCAGGGCTTCATGAAAATCACAGCCATATGGTGTAAAATCATCCATTTAAATTTCCACCGCATCATGTACTAATTTGGCGAAAATACTCAAGATTGCTCTCTAGAAAGTAGCAGGAGCATTGCATAGGCCAAAAGGAAGGACCCTATAAGAAAAAGTACCCCAAGGATAGGTGAATGTGGTTTTATCCTGGTCTTCTGTGCAGATTTGGATTTGGTTGTACCCACTGAATTCATCTAGGAAAGAAAAAAACTTCTTCCCTGCCAGGCCATGTAGCACTTGGTCAATGAAGGGTAGGGGCAAATTATCCTTCTTTGTGGCTTTGTTCAACTCCCTGTAATCGACACAAGTCCTCCACTTATCATTTTTCTTGGGAACTAACACTAAAGGAGAGACCCACTCACTATCAGAGACAGGGTAAATTGTAGGTTTTAACCCTGTACATAAATTACCTGCATATTAATTCTAAAACACAAAAAATAAACAATGCGAGAGCATAACACATAAAACACATATACATAGATATTTTCCCCTGGATCCCAAAACTGGGACTACTAGCTTGATTTTTCATTATGTTCCTTTCAATGTTACAATAAATATATATACATGCTGAAGCATCCAATAATATGGACCGAAAACCATCGCATCCAAAACCATGGACTGAAATCCATCACATCTAAAACCATGAACCAAAAACCATCACATCCAAAACCATGGACTGAAAACCATTGCATCCAAAACCATGTGCGAAAACCATGCACAAAACCATAGGTAGGTCCGCCCAACCTAAAAAATTATGTGGTGCTGCCCCAGACCCTAAATAGAGGGGCTGCCCCCACCCCCCTCCGCTCCCAACCCCCTCAAACCCCATATGACCCCCCCCCCCCCCCCCGGCTGCGCAATCAACGCAATGAAGCAGGGGCTTTGTGCCCCCTCTACCCCCTTGGTTGACTACGTGGGCTAATCGTGGAAAGAATATAACACAAACCACCATTCTCCTAATTGTTGTTTTCTTTCCACAGGGGGCCATAAGAGAGCATAGTCATTTATCCAACCTTGCAATGCCCATTGTTTCTCTACACAAGAGAACTTCTCATAGCTCACAGATTTTGTCAATGCATCTGCAGTATTCTTCAAAGTGTCCAGCTTTACCAACAACACCTTTTTGTCT
The DNA here is from genome assembly GCA_031772625.1 of Pinus tabuliformis. NCBI lineage: Eukaryota > Viridiplantae > Streptophyta > Pinopsida > Pinales > Pinaceae > Pinus > Pinus tabuliformis. The sequence goes on along the minus strand of CM062804.1, from coordinate 1,220,919,258 downwards.
TCTATCATATCCCTCACAAATTGATACTGAACATCAATGTGATTTGCCTTTGAATGATATGCAGGGTGCTTTGCCAAGAAAATTGTCCTTTGGCTATCACAGTCTATCCTTATAGCTCCCTGTACTAACCCCATAATTGAACACAATCTCTACAACCAAACTGCTTCCTTGCTTGCATAAGTGGCTACCATGTATTATGCCGCTGTAGTTGATAGTGCCACTACAAATTGTTTCTTACTCATCCAACTAGCTGCACCTCCAAATAGGTTAAACACATACCCACTTGTATATCTTCTCTAATCCAAACCTCCAGCCTAGTCTGCATCAACAAAGCCACAAATATCCAACACTTTGTCCAATCCTGGTCTTCCTTGGTATCACAAACCATAATCACTAGTTCCACGCAAATACCTGAAAACCCTCTTCATTGTTGTCTAGTGCTCCTTCCTTGGTTTTGACATAAACCTGCTCAATACTCCCACTGCAAGTGCAATGTCTAGTCTAGTACACAGCATTGCATACATCAGGCTACCTACTACACTTGCATATGGAACACGGGACATGTCCTCTTCCTCTTCTTGTGTCTTGGGACACTGTTCAATAGATATCCTCACACCTACAGGAATAGGAACCTTCACTGGTTTACTATCGTGCATATTAAACCTCTATAGTATTGTCTCGACATATTTCCTCTGGTTTAACCAGAGATTCGTCTTTGCCCAATCTCTTTTAATTTCCATGCCCAAAATATAGTTTGCAACACCAAGATATTTCATGTCGAATTTGGAGGACAATTGGGTCTTCAAATCCTGGATAATTTGTTTGTCATTTCCAACCAGCAACATATCATCCACATACAAGACTAGATAAATAACACAGTCACCAATTAATTTAAAATACAATAGTGATCTTCTTTGCTTCTGGTGAAGCCAAGTCCCCATATAAATGTATCGAATTTTTGATACCACATCCTTGGTGATTGTTTTAACCCATACATAGACTTCTTTAACTTGCATACCATTTCTTTCTTACCCTTCACCCCAGAACCTTTAGGTTGCTTCATGTAGATCTCCTCTTCCAGATCCCTGTGAAGAAATGTTGTCTTCACACCATCTGTTCTACTTAAAAATCAAAAGCAACAACAATAGATAAAAGTAATCTAATAGAAGCTACCTTGGCAACAAGAGAAAAAATATCACCAAAATCAATTCCTGGCACCTGGGAATAACCTTTTTCTACCAACTAAGCTTTGTATTTCTCCACCTTTCCTTTTTCGTTTGTCTTCTTCTTGAACACCCATTTGCTGCCAATGGGTTTCCTTCCAGCCGGCAACTCCACTAGACCCGAAGCCTCATTTTTGTGCAAAGATGCCATTTCATCAACCATGGCCTCTTTCCAAAGTTTTTCGTCCTCTGAATCTACGGCTTCCTTCACAGTTCTGGGATCATCATAGTAATAGATAAAGAAAAAATTTAACAGAAAGCAAATGGACTATACCTTTTTAGCTGCTTTCTTTCTCGAATTGATCTTTTCACACCCAAATTTTGTGGCTCTTCATCTTCTGATTCCTCCTCTACTGTAGAGTCTGATTCTTCCTCCTTAAGCTCAAACTATATCTTCTCAAGTTCCTTTGGTTGGACTTCATGTTTAATAACATCTATCACCTCTCTGAGCACCACAGCTTGGCTATACACAACCTTCCTTGTTACTAGGTTTCAAAGCTTATAACCCTTTAAACCATCGTTATATCCAATAAAGATGCACTTTTCAGATTTACTATCCAACTTGGTTCTTTTCTCCTTTGGAACATGTACATATACATCACATCCAAATACCCTCAGATGTGAAAGAGAGGGTTTCTTACCAGCCCATACCTCTTGTGGAGTCTTATCCTCCAACGCTAATGAAGGTGATATGTTGACCAGGTAACATGTTGTCTCCACCACCTCTACCCAAAATTCCTATCCTAACCCGACACCACTGAGCATGCTTCTTGCCCTTTACATCAATGTCTTGTTCATTCTTTCTGCAACTACAATTTTCTCAGTTGTGTATGGAGTAGTCTTCTATCATACTATACCACACTTCTTACATAATTATTCAAATTCCTTTATGCAAACTCCACTGTTATCTATCCTCAACACCTTTATCTTATTCTCTGCCTAGTTTTCCACCAGAGCCTTAAACTCTTTAAACCTGTCAAGGACTTCATATTTCTTCTTAATGAAATATATCCATGTATTCCTTGAGAAGACATCTATAAATGATACATAGTACACATACTTACCGAGTGATGGAACCTTCACAGGTCCAAACACATCATTGTGCACAAGTTCTAATATATGTTTTTCCCTCTTACCACCAGAGGGGAAACTCACCCGATTCTGCTTCCCATATACATAATTTTCATAGAAATCAAAATCCAGAGAGCTATTACGCATACCTTCTACCATAACTTTACCATGACGTATTCGAAGGCCCTTCTCTCCAATACTTCCAAGCCTTTGATGCCAGAGCATGGTCTTCTCTCTAGAGACCACTAGATTTTCTACTCCACTTTTAGGAACCACATAACTGTTGCACCCATCAATAACAATGCTACCTTGCAGCTTGTACAGAGTTCCAATACGAACTCCCCTCATCAATACTAGTGTTCCTCAAACCATTTTGTAGGTATCCTTCTCGAACATTGTTTTTACACCTGCATCATCCAGCTTGCTTACGGAAATCATATTTCTGGCCAATGCAGGAATATGCAGAACACTTGGAAGTGTTCTAACCCTTCCACCTTACAACTTCCACTTTACTTTTTCATGACCAACGATTGTAGCCTTCCTATCATCCCCCAAGAAGACGTCACCACCATCATATTTCTCATACTCGCAGAACCACTCTCTATGGGGAGTGAACTGAAAGGATGCACCTGCGTCAATCAACCATGCCTCATGATCTACATGTGTAATTGAAGAAGCCAAGTACACATCCCCACCTTCATCTGAGGTGGTTTTCGCCTCTTTAAAAGGAGCATCATCAGATCCCTTGTCTTTGTTGGGAGATTTGGACTTACAGTCCCTTTTGTAGTGCCCTTCCTTTCTGCATTTCTAGCACACCATCTTTACAAGTTTTCCTGGGGATTTAGATCTCCCTCTAGATTTAGATCTCCCACTCAATGACTTATTTTTGTTTTTGTTTTGGGATTGTCCTCGTATAGACAAGGCATCACCATTCTGGCTCTCCATATTTTTCCATCTCATCTCCTCTGCCAACAAGGATGAGACTATTTCATCAAACTGCAAGGCAGATGCATTGCTACCTATTGCAATAACGAGACTATCCCATGAATAAATTGATGCACTTATCTTCATCTAAAATTTTAATATCAATAGATAATAACTGACTTACCACAGTATAAAATGCGTTCAGATGATCTGTCACCTAGTCTCCATCTTTCATCCTTAGGTTATAAACTTTTTACGTAGGAACAACTTATTCACCAGAGACTTAGATTGGTACAAGGTCCCTAACTTGTGCCACATAGCCTTTGTTGTATCTTCCCCTGATACATTCAAAATTACTGAATCTGAGACACACAATCGTATTGTGCTCTTTGTCTTATGATCCAACTTCTTCCATTATTCATCAGACACTCCCGTTGGTTTAGTACCCAGATCTACTATAATCCACTGATCTTTATCCACCAACAGATCCTCCATCTTGAGTTTCCACAACTCAAAACTCTGACCATTAAATTTCTAAATCTCTATCTTTCCACAGCTTGCCATCTTCTTTCACCACCAGAATTGATCTCGCAGATCTCCCACTGAACAGGGTCTACCATAGGCCTGATCGAAACCCCTCAGCAACAAAGGCGGCCCTTTGAAGCCAAAACAACTCTGATACCAAATGTAGGTTTTAACCCTATACAGAAATTACCTGCATATGAATTCTAAAACACAGAAAATAAACAATGTGAGAGCATAACAAATAAAACACATATACACAGAGATTTTCCCCTAGATCCCAAAACCCGGACTACCAGCTTGAATTTTCATTATGTCCCTTTCAATGTTGCAATACTTATTTATACATGCTGAAGCATCCAATACCATGGACTGAAAACCATCGCGTCCAAAACCATGGACCGAAAACCATCGCGTCTAAAACCATGTGTGAAAACCATGCAAAAAACCATCATTAGGTCTGCCCAACCTAATATAGGGTCCAAAAACAAAATTTTGCAGGGCACTGCCTCGGACCCCATAGACGGGGGTTACTTGCACCCCTCAAACCCCCTGTGATCCCCCTCGCTACGAAATCAGTGTAATGAAGGGGGGGCTCCACCCCCCTCTAACTCCCCGATTAACTACGTGGGCTAGTCATGGAAAGAATATAACACAACGCAACAGTTGCATTGCTACCTATTACAATAACCAGACTATCCCACGAATATCGTAGAGAACACAAAAAAATGATGCACTTATCTTCATTTGAAATTTTAATATCAATAGATAATAACTGACTTACCATAGTACTAAATCCGTTTAGATGTTCTGTCATCGAGTTATTTCATCTTCAGGTTATACAACTTTTTCCGTAGGAATAGTTTATTCACCAGAGACTTAGATGGGCACAAAGTCCCTAACTTGTCCCACATAGCCTTCACCGTAGCTTCGCTTGATACATTTAGCAATACTAAATCTGAGACACATAATCATATTGTGCTCTTAGCCTTCTGATCCAACTTCTTCCATTCTTCATCAGACACTCCCATTAGTTTAGTACCTAGATATATCGCGAGCCACTGATCTTTATCCACCAGCAAATCCTCAATCTTGAGTTTCCATAACTCAAAAATTTGACCATTGAATTTCTCGAACTCTATCTTTCCACTGCTCGCCATCTTCTTTCATCACTAGAATCAATCCTGCAGATCTCCCACTGAACAGGGTCTACCACAAGCCGGAGTGAATCCCCTCAGCAACAAAGGCGTCCCCTTGAAGAAAAAATAGCTCTGATTCCAAATGTAGGTTTTAACCCCGTACAGAAATTACCTGTATATTAATTCTAAAACACAAAAAATAAACAATGCAAGAGCATAACACAGAAAACACATATACACAGAGATTTTCCCCTGGATCCCAAAGCCGGGACTACTAGCTTGATTTTTCATTATGTTACTTTCAATGTTACAATACATATTTATACATGCCAAAGCATCCAATACCATGTACCGAAAACCATCGCGTCTAAAACCATGTGCAAAAACAATGCACAACACCATAGGCAGGTCTTCCCAACCTAATATAGGGTCTAAAAAGAAATATTTTTGGGGTGCTACCCTGGAACCCCCTCGCTACACAATCGGCACAACGAAGCAGGGGCTCCATCCCCCCTCTAGCTCCCTGATTAACTACATGGGGTAGTCATGGAAATAATATAAAAAAACCCAACATAAATGAATCTTGCATCTAGTAGTTTTTGTAGTTCTTGTTTGACTATATCTTTAAGAGCTGGATTCATCCTCCTTCGTGGTTATCAGAATAGCTTGCAGCCTTCTTTGATGTATATGTGGTGAGTAAACACTGAGGGGTGAACTCCCTTCATTTCCTTGTAACTCCAAGTGAAGGCTTCTACATTTTCTCTCAACATGTTGCATAGCTTTTCCTATTCGAGAGCAGAAAGAGATGGATTAATTTTCAAGGTTTTCTCTGGGCCGAATTCTATGGTTTTGACATGGAGTGAGTTGGAATCGACCAAGAATAAGTCAATTGGATGATTGTTCTAGGTTTCCCTTACTTCTTCTTCTAATGGTAATGAACTAGGAGTTGGACTTTGGAGGAGGTGTTCAATTAAGTCATCCTCATCTTACTATCCTCCTCCTATGGTTGCTTCCAAAGCATAAAGTTGGGTGGAATAAACCTCATATTCTTCCCCCTCCAACCATAAAGGTAAATCATTCTCTAGAGAAGGTTGAGCAAGAGGGTATAGGACTAACTGTTTGGATATATGCCCATTCTTGATGGTCATATTCCTAGCTCTGCAACTAATGTAAGCATCGGCTGTGGCCACCCATGGCCTCCCAAGGATGAGAGTGTAACCAGTAAGCTTAGCGTTAGGCTGGAGAATTAGAAAATCTGCAGGGTACTCCTAGGAGTCAATGGAGAGCATCACATCCTCCACAATTCCCTCAGGGGTGACTGTGGAACGGTCTGCAAGTTGTAGAACTCTTGTGGTCTTCCTCAATGACCCTTGGAGGTTGAGCTTGAGCATGGTGTCCTTGGTCATCACATTAATGTCAGCCCCAAGATCGATCAGAGTGTGTCGTACGATGATGTCATTGATGTGAACATCTACTACAAGGCTTCCAAGGTCCAAATATTTCACACATATTACCTGCCTTAGCAGTAAGCCAGACAGCTGGCAAATGACATTAATGGTAGGGGCATCCCTTTTTCTTCTTCCTGGATGCCTGAAGAATTTATCCTTAATAAACTTATTGTAAATGGGAACATCTTTTATTTCCTGAAGAAGGGGGATCTTTAGACATAGATTGTTCAATTCTCCCAGAAGTTCAGTTTCTTCTGGGGTAGGCTGGAGTGGTTGAGCTAATATATTAGGAAAGGATGTATTTACTTTAAGGTTTCTTTCCTCTCTTTCTTCCTCAACCTCCCTATGTGGAGAGGGAGGTTGGTTATCCGGGAGAATTCTCCCAGATATTAGGTTGATCTCCTAGATTTCTACAACATAAGCTAGGTATGATGTCTCTCCAGTGTATACTTGTTGAGCATGCCTATTGTTCAGGTTCAGATTTGGATGGGAAGGCATCTGGGGCTGCTTGGGTGGAGCAGAGTGTAGGATTTGTGGTTGGGTATGTGGTGGAGGAAATAGGCCTGGAGCATTGTTCTATTGGGGCCTCCACCGCTAGAGAGGGTATTCCATTGAGGTTTTGGCGAAAGGTAATGTTGAAATGACTGGCTGGCTGGCTGGGAATGATACTGAGATGCATATGACCAAGGAGGGGGTGTAGAATAGGAAGGATGAGCAAGGGGTCCCCAAGAATGTATAATTGTGGTTTGGTTGGGGTTGTAATATGTATGGGATGACCCTTGCATACCCTGCTGGTATGGTCTAGTCCTAAGAGGTCTCCTTTGGTTGATGTAGCAAAGCTGCTCAGTGACCCCTTCAGCTCGTTACTATAAGATTCCTCTTAGTAAATGCACATTTCTACCCAGTGACTATCCTCCAGTATTGCATTGCACAATTCTGAGGGACAGTGACTGCTTGTCCAAAAGATTGTGTAATTTAGTCACTGAGCCTACAACCATTTCCAGTTGAGATTGCGCAATTCTAGCAGTCAACAACCAGACTATACTATACATTACATAGATCCAACAATCAGTCATCCTCCCAGCAACCCACACTGTGCCTTGCACAGTCTTGGCATTTGATCTCCCGACCTCTCGATGGAAATCGCGCAACCTTCGTGATTAGTCACACAAGTATGTTGCAAGTAAGTGTTGAGAGACAAAAAGGTTCCTTTTTAACTCCTAATTATCTTCACCTTAATTATCAATCCAGGTAATCAGGGAAGTTGGTGTTTGGATTGAGGTCTGAGGGAATGGCGACTTAGGGTTTCTACAAAACCTGCAACAGTAGACCTGAGTAGACTTCTGCAATACTAACATACCACCAGCAATACGAAAGGAAGCACATGACAAGAAGCAATGCGAGCAACATGAATACCCCCCAGGGGGAAGACGTTGTGCCTCCCCCCAACGCAAAAGATTCTCCTTAGAGGTGTGAGGAAGGAACTAGTTCAGCTGATAAAAATGGAGATGGAGAGAAGATAAATCCACAAGATGCCAAGGTGAATGACAGGGAGAACCCCCAAGTCACATCAAACACCTATAGACCGGTCACTGTTGAATGCCTGAAAATAGAGCTCCCAAGTCATCGGATCAATGCTTAGATCCAGTACATGAGAGATCATGCATTGATAGGCAAATTCATAGGTATGTGGCCAACAGAGAAAGCGTTGCATGGCTGGATATAAGTGAAGTGGAAGCCGAAAGGACACATAACGCTGCAGCTAGGACCTAATGGGTTCTTCATGGCCATCTTTAACTACTTGGAGGACCGAAATAGAGTACTAGATGGCGGCCCCTATTTTTTCAACGCAGTTGGCCTATATTTGAGTGGATGAGTGGAGCGATTTATTCCAGACAAAGAAGATCTCAGCTGGGCACCAGTCTGGATCTGTCTCTACTCACTCCCAATGGAATACTGGGACGAAGAGACATTACAAACCATAGGAAATGGTCTCGGTGAATTTGTCAAAATGGTAGAGGAAACAAAACTCCGAAGATATACCTCCTTTGCCCGCATTTGCGTTTATATGCACCTTTGTAAGGCACTTCCGGATGCAGTAAGTATTTTTCATCACGATGTTGAATGGGTTCAGTTAATTGATTATGAACATGTGTTTTTCAGATGCAGGAGATGCCATGCACTGGGTCACCTATTTCAGGACTGTCCTCTAAACTAGAAACCCTCGAATACCACTACCTCTCAGGAGCCGGATCTGACTGGCTTCACTAAAGTTTCCAATCGTAGGAAAAATCACAAGAAACCTGCTACAATACCTAAGAAACCTTAAGCCAGTTCATGAAAACCCTCTATTAGAAACAGTTTTGAAGTGTTAGCCCAACAAGAAGTACACAACCCTGAGCACCTTGTCCCATCTGAGAAGGACCCCATAATGAACAAACAACCTGCACATTCTGATCCCAAAAAAATCCCAAAAGAACCATTACCCACAGATCCTTCCTCCACGGCTATGCGCACAGTCCCAACCTAGTACTCGCAAGGAATGGAGGTAGACAACTCACAACCTAACCTTTCCAGGGCAACAGAAACAACAGAAGACATAAGTGACACATAGCATATGGAAGAAGAACCAGAAAGCATAGACATTGGGGATTTGGACATTCTTGGTCTAGAGCAGGCATGCAAAACAAAAAATTATGATAAAATCCTAGAGCGACAGTTGGAGAATCTAGAAGTAATTCTCTCCAGAGCTCAAAGGAAAAACTCCCTAGGTATTCAAACTGGAGGTATTTGGGATGGGAAAAGCATAATCAAAGATAAAAAAAAGAGAGGGAGGAAAATGGATCTTCAATGCACCATCCGCATTGGGGAAATGCTAGTGGAGTCAGGTAGGTACTCCAACCTCACAAAGTATTACAACTCTCTCTCCAACCTTCCATAATGAAGCTAATCTCATGGAATGTCAGGGGGATCAATAGCCCTGGGAAATGCAGACTGATCAAGAACATGATAAAGCAAGAGAAACCCCAAATTCTCTTTCTGTAGGAAACTAAATGCAACTCCATCTCTCTAGACCGAATTGCTGCAAAAGTCTGGCTGGGTAGTATAGCAGCAGTAATAGATGCTTCTGGTGCCTTAGGAGGCTTGGAAATCATCTAGGATGCACACACCATCGAGCTCAACAAAATTTATGCAAACAAGCATTTCCTTCAAGATATTTTCCACATTACAGGAACCAGTATGCATGGTCACATAACCAATGTATATTTTCCCCAGGAAGCTATGCATAATGTAGAACTTTGAATACCCTTTCCTCAATCAACACTGATAGGTCTCATCCACTTTGGATCACTGGGGGCGACTTCAACATGATAATCAAGATGGAAGAAAAGCGAGGAGGAAGGAATAAGCTGGACAAGGAAAGTAACAATCTAAAAGAATACATTCAAAGAAATTGGATTATTGACATGCCATTTAACAATGGCCTTTTTACCTAGAATAACAAAAGCGCTGGTTCGAACCAAATTGCGTCTCGCCTGGAAAAATTCCTAATCTCTAACAATGCAATCCACTTAGGGGGAGACCTTTCAGCTTCAATCCTGCTGCTGACAGGCTCAGACCATTGGCCAATTTCTTTCCAATGGTCTCAACCAGGTAATGCTACCCACAAGCCGTTTCATTTCGAGGCTTTTTGGATGACACATCCGGATTTTGTCAATCTGGTAAATTCGGAATGGATCAACTTATCTTCACCAAATGGTACAAGCATGTTCAAATTTTAGCAGAAGCTTAAATACCTCAAGAGTAAAATAAAACAATGGAACCATTCTTCGTTTGGAAACATTCTCTAGGCTCAGACTTCTCTAGATCAAGATATGAAACAGTTGTAGCAATGGATCATCACAAAGGGAAGATTAGAGGAACTTTCAGAATAGGAAAAGTCTCTTGAAACTCAGATCTTAGAGAGGGCCAAATAAGAAGAAACGTTCTGGAGGAAAATATCAAGAATTAGGTGTCTAAAGGAAGGGGAAAAAAAATACAATTTTTTTTCACCGTTCCACTATTCAACGTCGAATGAATAACAATATTACTCACATCCAAAATGAGCAGGGGGTAAAAGTGGAAAAACATGAAGAAATCGAGCTCGAACTTCTCAACTACTTTAAGCAAGCTCATCAAGAACCACAGGTGGACAGAATGCAAGCTCTAGGAAAAATCATATAGAACATCGCGAATCTCGTCACAGAAGAGCACAACTAGCTCTTAGTCAGGCCGGTCGACTTACAGGAAGTGGAAAATGTAGTGCATCAACTGAAAGAAGGCAAGGTGCCAGGGCCAGACGGATTTACCTCCAACTTTTTCCATAATTTCTGGGAGCTAATTAAATTGGAAGTCTGGCAGATTATTGAGGAATCAAGAACCATGAGGGGGATGCTTCCGGCTATGAATGCCACATTCATAGCCCTTATCCCAAAGGAAGCTCACTCTAACACCCCTGACAAATTTCGGCCCATTGCTCTATGCAACATCATCTACAAGATAGTTTCCAAAATCGTAGCTTGAAGGCTCAAATCACTGCTACCACTTCTCATTTAACCGGAGTAGTCAGGATATGTAGAAGGCAAGCATATTACGAATGGCATAATCCTCACTCACGAAATCATCCACTCCCTGAAGCACTCCAAGAAATCAAGTATGCTACTTAAAATTGACCTCTCAAAAGCCTTTGACAGTTTAAGTTGGATGTATATTCAAAAGACCCTATTTGCCTTTGGTTTCTCCCCAACTTGGATTCGCTGGGTCATGAGTCTCATCTCCTCTTTTTTCTCAATTTTGATCAATGGTATCCCATCGTCACCTTTCCAGTGTTCCCGGGGTATCAGACAAGGGGACCCTCTTTCCCCCTTCCTCTTTGTGTTAATGGCGGAAGGTCTTGGCCGCAGTATCAAAGATGCTCTGTTTTCCTAGAAATTAAGAGGCCTGTCATTTCCTAACACTCCAGCCTTCACTCATCAACAATTTGTGGATGACAATATGCTTTTTGGTCACCCTGTCGTGGCGGAAAAAGTCATTTGGGCTGACACAACTGACCTCCCTAGGAGTTTACACTCTCTAGCGACAAACAAGACAAAATGGAGTAATCTTTCTCTAAATATACCTTTTACAACATGAAAAGTACAAGTGTTTAGGCTTACCTTATTCCAAAACGCTGTTGTTGTAGTCCGTTCTTGACGATCCGGATGAGCTCCTCCTTTAAGTCAATTCCTGCAACCACAAACAATCAAACAATTACCAAGCACCTGTATTTCATATAATAAAACATACATTCAACATGCAGACCAAGGAACACATGAAATAACTCATTAACACAAGCTATTGAGAAAAATAAACCAGTTTGTATTAATAACGAAACAAAGAAACTCTTACAACCTGACCTTGGTGTTGTGAAAGTTCCTCCCAGGGTCCATCAAGTGTTTTCCTCTACTTTGACAAAGCTCACCCACTTCCAAGTAGAATCATGTAAAGACAATCTCTCCTCACAAAGGTTCTAATGGAAGACCTAAATCCTGCAGCATTTACCCAAAGAAAATGTATAGCTTCAACCTCTCCTCCTCTTGGCTCAATGCCTTTATTTATAGTGCTGTAAAGAGGTTATTCAGGTCCACTATCAATGGGATCATCCCCCTCTATGGGTGGGATAGATCCCTTATTGATGGGATAAGTCCCCTCTTAATAGAGATACATGAACCAACTGGAGGCGCATCCATTTCATCAAACCGACCTCTAGAATGTTCTAGAAGTAACCACAAGTAACTTTCTCAAGATAAAACTTGCGCATTTTGCCTTTTACAGAAGGATGCACCTGTCCTTTAACATACAGAGCGTCCATGGACGCAGATTTTGTGAACATGGCCTGCGTCCCCGCAGGTAAGGCTAGAGAGAACCTGCGACCCCAGAGATAAACATAGTTTTTACAAGACTTTCTCTCTTCTTTGAGTTTGAGATGGATAACAGAGGCATAAGACTTGCCTAAGAGGGTAGCATGACTGTTGATTTTGAGCCATACTAACTGTAAGTAGTCAAGGTGACATTTTTTAGTGTAACAGATTGCCCCCTAAAGTGCGAAGCCTGGAATAGATTGGTGTTTTGTAATTCTAGGAAGGGTGAAGTGCTTTATCATTTCAAGGATCGACTTGTGGATGACCTGGTTGGAACCTGCAATTTTCAACACAAAATACATGTATAAGATAATATCATCACTAAGGTAGGCATTCCCATACTCAGATTCAAAACTTTAACTAATGGACTAACTATTCTGATACAGGAGTGATCTTGCAGTACATCATTTTTATAGACGTTTGTAGACACAGTATGGACGCAGCCATCTGTTTATGATTAGTCTACACAGATAATGAATACAAAACTCCTCGCAGCCTGGATGGTAGAAACTAGATCCAGGGTCTTCACTTCTACTTCCCGAATTGGTACGATTCTAAACATGTGATTAAATGATTCGATGTCGAACATGTTAGAAACCACTTGATTACCAGTCAATGATGTGAACTGTTAACAAGCGTGAGAGAGACCACCAGTAATGTCAATGGTTCTCAAAGTACCAAGCACAACCTGTGAAATGTGAATAGATGTTTTGATGTCGAACACTTCACGGAATCCTTTGATCGAGAGTCAATGATGTAAATTGTCGTCAAAGGCGAGAAACCTGCCATTGATGCATGCAGACTTCAAGGTACTGTCAATTCCTAAGTCATCTTTCTAGATAATGTGTCGATGTCGATAGAAAGCGACTCGTTGCAGGCAAGCCTGCAACACAAAATCATTGTTCAAGTTGAAGAAATGTTGCTGTAAGGACTGACTCAGGGATGGTCAAACGGATGATAAGTATTTTGCAGATGAAAGTTTTGCTCGCAGACCTCTTGAACACATAACGACACAACAGATGGTTTGGTGGCGAATAACTCAAAGTTAATCCCTGAACCCGGTTAAAGATTTTCAAAGTGATTTAGTCAACTGTGAGGTAAAAGATTTCCCAACCCAGGTGAAATGCAAAAGTGTCGTGTTCAAGAGTGGTAATAAAGTTTCGCTTGCGACAAAAGGTGACAAATAGGTTCATTCTTCTCTCTTTTCCCCCACCATTTCTGGCAAGTACCTCTTTATTTTTAACAAGCTTGAGGAGGATAACATATGCTTGGTTATAAGCTCATCCTTCGGACGAGTCCAACCTAGTTTAAATTCGAACCCTAGGAAGGAGTGGTTCGTTCCCGTTTGTAATTGAACAGGTCCTTTACTGTAAACGTTTAACGAGCCCAGTATAGGAGAAACTCGGCGTTTTTCAATTTTAGAGAGTCTGAAAAACTTAAGAAAACTCCACGTTGAACTTTTTCGTAAGTTTGTGTCCCTCAAGCCCGAAAAAATATAAAATAATACCTGGGGGAAGCGCTTGATCTTTCGACCAAGGAGTACTTTCATAATAGTGTCGTCGACCTGAAAAGTAAAAAGTGATCAAAGACACGTCGTTTTAGTTCCTTATCGAGTTTGAAACGACAAAAACCCGGCAATCTTTTCCTGATTTTACGGTCAGAAAAGAGCTAAAAGGGGACCGTCTTTTAATTCCGTTTTAACGAGTGAAAAAGAAACACTCGGCGATCTTTTCATGTTTAAGGAGTCAGAAAAGGGCTTAAAAGATGACTCTGATATTTTAATTAGTGAAAATTACAACTTCCCTCGAAATCCCTTTGTCCTGCACAAAAGCGACACATTACTCATACCTGTTTAAAATAGGCAAAAAATACGTCGAAAAACATCTTTTCATGGTAAAAAAGGAACTCATTCACCCAAAAAACCTATAAAAAGACATTTTACCATGTCATTTTTACCGTTTGACTTTGGAGGTTGAAAAAGGAGCTTTTGACAAGAAAACTTCCCGTGGTCGCTGTGGAAAATCTGACCGTCGGAATCGAACGCCGCTTCACCGAGGTATTTTACACATCCTACTCTGCATTTCTATCCGTTTAGTTTTTAGTTTTTGGTCTCTGTTTCATTTTTTGGGGGGGTTTTGGGTTCAAAATGCGCCTCTCGGCGGACGCAGGTGCCCTTCGGGTGACCTGCGTCCCCCGACTTTTTCTCACACGGGAAAAAGGTCGGGGGACGCAGCCCGCCTTCAGGCAAGCTGTGTCCGGACGCCCTGTGCTACAAAGCTGGGGTGCGTCCTCCGAGTAATGCGCATTTGAAAACCCAAACTCCCTCAAAAAACCACCAAACTTACTCAAATTAATTTCTAACTGACTTTTTTGATGTGCAGGGCATTAATCATGTTAGACTGGAGAGAGAGAGAGCACGTAGAGGACGATGAAGCTGCAATTAACCACCAACCCTCTCTGGATGCCTTAAGAACATGCGGGTTGTACTAATATTGGACCATACGGGGCATGAGGGGCCAGGTAAGATTTTTGGAATGGCTGGTTGAGCGATGGAACGTTCAGGATCAATGTTTTTACATTGGAGGGCACCAGCTCGAGATAGAGCCCTCGGATGTATATTTTCTCACTGGCTTGCCAAACAGAGGTGAGCAAATCAACCTTGCGGGGACCAGGCCGGGTGGCCAATCCCTTGATGATCTCCGCGAGGAGTGGTGCAGACCAGGGACTCGCCATAAAAAAGGCGTGGAGATAAAACACATCGCTCTGGCGGAACTCAGAGTTATTGCGTTCACGGTCACCAGGATTTGCGGCGCGGCCGCTTTGCACATTGCTTCCGGATCCCAAATGCGGATGGCAGTTGACTGTTACCAAGGCACCATCTTCAACTGGTGTGAAGCTGTGTCGGCTCATATGAAGAGCCAACTGACCAAGGCAAAGAACGGGCGACTAAAGACTTTTGGATATGGGCCTATAGTCGTGAGCTTTGCCTTGGAGAGAGTTCCTATGCTGATCCCTCAGCAACTCACTGTTGATGACTTGGGTCCTCGGGAGCCAAAGCTTGTTCGATGGGTTGCGGTAATGGCCCGGCATCCTGACGAGGGCACGGCAGTGGTTCGATTCTCGGACAGTTACTTTGACTGGTTAGAGGGCCAACTTTTTGTGATACAAGACTTTCCATATGCCGGAATGGATTTCAGAGGTGATCCGGACATGGTTCTTCCACAGGGAGAACAATGGGACGACAGAGGTACTTTCATTTTCACGAGTTTTCTAGTTTATGTATTTTTTATTTTTCATATATATCGTCTCAAACTAACAGTAAAATTTTAAAAATGCAGATGTTGGTCCACAGCGTCCAGCCAACCTCCGGCCTTACGATAGACGACATCCAGCTGCACCGGCACCGGCCCCACAGGACGCGTCTGCAGACATACTGGCTGAGTTGGAGCATGACCTAGATCGTCTCACGGTAGACATACCTGAGACTACTATGAACGACATTCCTATCAGGCTTCAGCGTTTTGTAGTCGCGGTCCCTGGACCGTTTAGGAGGTTTCTGCGCAAGGTAGCCCGCGCAGTGGTGTCGTATAGAGAGCACCACCAGTGATTGACTAGTCACTTTTGTAGTCACATGTGACATTTTTGACTTTTTGTACTATTTTGCCGATCATAAGGTGTTTTCAACCTATGATCGAAGACGATGTATATATTTTTGGACACACTTCTATCTATATATATCACTATTACCGGCTTATCTTGTTTAACATGTATGATGAAATGTCTTTAAATTTACTTGCATGATTATTATAAATGTCTGTCCAACACTCGAGAAGCAATTGCATCTGCTAATGTATTCAGGGACCTTGGAATATGTTGATATTCAATGTAATCAAATTCACGTTCCAAGAGACGCACTCTCAAAAACAACCTTAACAACACAGGATTTCTAATGGCATAAACTCTATTAAGCTGTAATACAACAAGTTCAGAATCTAACCTCACAATCAAACGTCGAATTCCAAATGAAATAGATTCGGATAATAATTCAACCACTGCACTGTATTCTGCAATGTTATTCGTTGTTTGACCGAGGCTTACCCCATGCATAGAAACTAACTCGTCAGAGGGTGAATAGATAACCCAAGCTGCGGAAGAGATATTCCATTTACTACGACAAGCACCATCAGCAAATCCAATGTATGTTTGGAGAGGCGTGGACATCTACAACATCAAGAGTAAAACCAAGATAAGCCAGAATAATAACGAAAACCACACTCGCTAAACTAAGCACACTGACTAAACTAACACACTTGCTAGCTAGAAAGGAAATCTAACCTATCTAAAAATTTCTCCATCCATCATTTTAAGCATAATACCTCTTTAGGTAAAGTCCATTTCTGGGTTTGCCCAAAGAGTCCCCATCAAAATCAACTAAATCATAAGCCCCTTTTGCTAGCTTTCGCTTTACAATGTAGGGCCCATGCCACATGGGAACGAATTTTCCAGCACCTAGCTTATCGTTAGCTTGATCATATAATAGTACTAGGTATCCTTCTGAAAAAATTCGAGGAGTTACATTTTTATCGTACTGGGCTTTCATTCGTTTTGCGTGAGTCTCGATAGCTAAAGTAGCGTCACGTCGAGTCTCATCTAATTTAGCCAAGTATAACAACCGTTTCTCCTCTTCGGAAGTAGCTGGAAGTAATTCGACAGCCATTTGAAGTGATGGGATTTCGCATTCAATAGGTAACACAGCTTCTAAGCCATAAACTAGCTGAAAAGGGGTGAAACCTGTTGAATTTTTCACTGAAGTTCGATATGCCCATAGCGCTGAAAATAACATGTTATGCCAATTCGTTCGATGGATACCAATGATCCGTCGAATCATGACGACTAGAACTTTGTTGATTGACTCAACCAAACCGTTGGCTTGCGGATAATAAGGTGTAGAGCTATCGTGGCGCAAACCAAGCTGGCTTGTAAGCTCAGTCATCATGACGTTTCGAAAATGGCTCCCATGGTCAGTAATGATTGCTTGTGGGACACCAAACCTAGTTATGATATGATTGAATACGAAAAGTGCAGCTGTCTTGCCGCTTGCGTCGAATGTAGGCATCGCCTCGGCCCACTTAGTAAAATAATCAACCGCGAGGATGATATACGCATGCCCCCCGGCCGAGTGAGGGTTACAAGTAATAAAGTCAATACCCCATTTGGCGAATGGACCAGCGGCAATTATAGGGTGGAGAGGAGCAGGTGGAGCGCGCATCTTGCGATCAAACACTTGACAGTTGTGGCATTTTCTGACGGCAAGGATACAATCTTTAAACATAGACGGCCAGAAATAGCCAGCGCGCAACACCTTCTGAGCTGTGGCATACCCAGACATATGACCGCCACATGCTCCAGAGTGACAATCATTCAAAACTCTCTCAGCCTCGTCGTGAGTTAAACAACGTCGAAAAACTAAGTCTGCCCCCAGGCGATAAAGTGTATCTCCAATAATTCTGTATTGCTGGGATTGAAACCGAATTTTTCGACGGTCTTCTTTGGAAGCTTCAGGCCGAAAGGTTTGGGTTTGGAGATAGATGATTATATCCCCATACCACGGATCTACAGTGCTAATAAGAAACAAAGATTCGTCCGCAATGGACTCCTCTGCCACAGTCTCTGTGTCAGCACTCGGGAAATCACACATCAATTCCGCGAAGACTAAAGATTTCTTAGACTTGGATTTCTCAAACTCCAAGTCGAACTCTTGCAGGATGACGATCCATTTAGAGTACTTGCCCCCTAGCAGTTGTTTTGTCAAGATATAAATCATAGGGTTGCAATCCGAAATAACCATAGTTTTGCGGAGAAGAATGTAGTGACGAAAACGCTGGACAGCTTGAACGGCTGCCAGGGCCAATTTCTCCACATGCGAATATTTTAACTCAGTTGCATTTAAGGTTCTGCTAAGATAATATATCACATGCTCTGCCTTGAATTCATCTTCTTGAACTAACACCATTCCGATGGTGGAATGCGAAGCTGCGAGGTATAAGAAGTAGTCCTGGTTGTAGTTGGGAGGATGCAATAACGGTGCATGGGTCAACGCGTGTTTTAGTGCATCAAAAGATTGTTGGGCAATCTCGTCCCAAAAGAATTGTACGTTCTGTTTCAACAACCGTGTAAAACCTTTAGTGACCTCGGCGTAGTTAGGGATGAATCGGCGTAAAAAGTTCGCTTTCCCTTGCAAACTTTGGAGTTGGCGCAAACTCGAAGGAGGAGGCAATTGGATGATAGCCTCGACTTTCGAGGGATCGACGCGAATGCCGGTTTTGGAAACAACAAATCCCAGCAATCGACCTGTTTCTATACAGAAAACACACTTGTGGGGATTCAACCGAATTCGATAATGCCTACACCTCATAAAGATTGCTCGTAAATGGACAAGGTGATCAGCTCGACGTAAAGAATGAGCAGGCAAATCATCGAGATAGGGTTGCACAATGTGCTTGATGTCATGAAACGCATAAGACATGGCCCGTTGAAAAGTAGCGCCGGCATTCTTAAGCCCAAAAGGTAATTTGCAATAAGCAAATGTCCCCCATGGACAAATGAATGCCGTTTTTGGTTGATCGGCAGGTAGAATATTGATTTGATTATAACCTGAGAAACCATCCATGAAGGAAAACATCTCACTTCCGGCACAATCATCAATTATTTGATCGATATAAGGCGTAGGATAGTTGTCTTTTGGACAAGCTCGATTGATATCCCTATAATCGATACAGATTCTTATTGTTCCTTGTTTTTTATTGACGGGAACAATATTCGATACCCAATCCGTTAACGGGATCGGATAAATGAAACCTGCTTTCAACAGCTTTTCGACTTCTGCTTTGATTGCAGCTGCTTTTCGAGGGTGAATCTGACGCAACCGTTGCCGAATGGGTTTAGCATCCGGGTAGGTTTTGATTTCATGAACAACAATGGCAGGATCGATTCCTGGCATTTCTTCGTAGGACCAGGCAAACACGTCGCGGAATTCTTGGAATAGGGCCTTGTAAGTTCGGATTTCTTCTTCAGTACATGCGGCACCTATATGAATGTTCTCCTCAATTCCGGGCTTCACTGATATATCAATGGGAACAGTACGAGAAATATTCCCTAAATTCAGCTCTGAATCAGAATGTTTCGTTGGATCCTGAGCGTCTTTGACATATTCAGCGGTAAA
Organism: Pinus tabuliformis; assembly: GCA_031772625.1. Taxonomy (NCBI): domain Eukaryota; kingdom Viridiplantae; phylum Streptophyta; class Pinopsida; order Pinales; family Pinaceae; genus Pinus; species Pinus tabuliformis. The sequence continues at coordinate 1,220,899,770 of CM062804.1, read as the reverse complement.
GATAGATGAAAAATCATTTTCAAATGCATCGCCCTTAGGTAAAAACGAAGATCTGTGATGGAGATCTTCCCATGGTAGATCATCTACACTTAGGATCTCGCGAAGTTGTTCGTCAGATGACACTTCTTCGGGAAACGTTATCCGTTCTAAAGGTGAGGTGAAAAGTAACTCTTCACTGACCACATTCATTTGGTCGGGTTCGGTTGAATGAAAATCAGTAAAAGACATAAGAGCTTCATAAGCAATTTCATATGGACTCAACGGCATAACATCACCGAGTGAATCTAGCTCAGAGTCAGAGGGAACATACCAAGGATCATCGTGAATAATGTTTTCTGACGTGATCATATGAATCGTTGCAAAGGAAGGATCTACATTGAGTGGAGGGAGAGGAAAAGTTCCCAGTAAACCGGAATCCTTAACTAAACCTACACCAATGTCCTTGTAAGGGATTGTCGTTTTACCAACATGTTGGATAGTTTCTGAAGAGGATGGGTCGGATGAAAAGTATGTCAGCTGATCAATAGTCACGATCTTACCGTTATGTGGAAACTTAATGACTCTGAAGACCGATGAAACGACCGCTGTCATAGCATATGACCAACTTCGACCCAAAAGAAGGTTGTAGTCTAGAGGGGCATCAACCACTTCCACATCCAGACTAACGGTTTTACCTTCGACCCCTATAGGCAATTCTTGTAGAATACCAAACGGACGGAACCCACGGCCATCAAAGGCCTTAAGGATGGTGGGGGATTGGTTCAATGAAGGAGAACCAAGCGATCTCCAACATTGAATCGACATAATACACGTAGAAGCTCCCTCATCAATCACAGTCCGATGAATAGGCCTGTTTTTGACTATCACTGGGATTTGGAAAGCCATTTGATGGGGGAGACGCGGTGTACTATTTTCTAGATCAAAGATCATTAGGTTCGGGTCCTGAACATCGACAGCTCCAATAGCCGACAAAAGCAATTTTCGTTGTGCTGGACATGATTGCAGCACTTCGAGTGCCGACATTGCTGAAGGTGAAACAGCTAAGTCTTCAACAATGTTGTAATTTTGGGCTGCTCTCGCATGTGGATTGAAAGCAGACCTTCGAAGTACACCCTTGGCGGGCGGCTTAATCACTAAGTCTGGGTTAGGTTTTTCGATCTGTAGTGGATCGGAACCAGGAGTTGAGGTTGATGGGTTAGAGTGAGAAGATTCTGCTTCTTTACCATCAACAGGAGCCTTACTACCATAATCTTGCGATCGAGTCGCAATCCTGACATGAGACATCATCAAAATGGGTTCTTCACTGGCATTCGAAGAAGAACCTATCATCTTATTCTCCTGCTCTGGAAATGGATTCTTTAACACAGCAGGAGTGCCAGAACCTTTAACTATGTTCACTACCTCGGCCCGATGAGGGCAATCTCTCGTAAAATGATTTTCTTCACAAATGAGACAAGGATAACGAGGTTTGCACTTTTCGTCATTGGTTTCCGACTTTTCTACTTTCTCCTTTGGAGCCTTGTTTGCTTTGGCCTTCTTTTTCCCTTTCTTCTTTCCACCATTTTTTGGTTTGGCCGTAGATGACTCTACGGCGTGAATGTCGGCGGTGAGTTCAGGAGAAGACTCTCCTGTCGGAGAATCAGGCAAAGTGATAATTGGAGTAGTTGAAGCTTTGGAAGACTTCTTCTTGCTCTTCGTAGTCACGATACCAATCATACCATCAGCGGCATGAGATCCCGAAGGAGCAGCAGCGATTTGGTTCGACTTAGGAAGATCCGGTATTTTGTCGTGTAACGTACCCGACTGAGTATAAACTAAGTCAAGGTACTGTGCTTGAGCAATGACTTGCTCCTCAGTAACTACGCCGGCCTTAGCTACATCCTCAGTAATTCTTGGTAATAATGATTTGACAAACCATTCAGCTAAGATTTGGTCCGGGATAAAAACTTTCACTAATCTCCTTCGACGTCTCCACTCATGGATGTGATCAGAAATGTACGTGGATGTCGATTGTTTTAGCGAAGTTAATAATTCTGTACCATTATCGTATCTGACTGGTAACTGAAAATGAGTTAAGAACGAGGTAGCTAACTGGCTAAAGTTGTAAAAAGAGGCCCGTGGCAACTCAATGTACCACTTGGCCGCGAGACCAATGAGTGTACGCTGGAAAAGACGTAAGCGGATGGAATCATCTGAGATGGAATTTGATGCACACCAGAGGTGGTAAGTCATCACGTGATTGGATGGATCCTCTCCAGACTTACCTTCGAACTTGGGTATATCGCTGGGCAACTTATTTGGCATTGGCGGCCAGAACTGTTGATATTGAATTGGATCGTTCGTTAGGCGCGTCAAGTCGGGTAAATCTAAAGTTGCAATAAATGGTAACTGACGGTTAGGATCTCTAAAATTCTGGGTCACAAGACCAGCCCCAGGAGGAGGATATCCTGGATAACTAGGAACAAGAGTCGCATTTGGGATATTATATCCTCCTGGAAAACCAGGATTAACCAAACCATACTGGGGTTGCTGAGGTTGATGATAAGTGTACCCAGGATACGGTTGATACTGGTAAGCCGGTTGTTGAGCAGCTTGCGCAGGTTGATACGGTCCCTGGTACGGAGGTTGAACAAATTGAGGTTGAGTAGTAACAACCGTACTTGTACCGGGTGGTCCTACAGGCATCTGGACTGTGGTTTGGACTGTAGATCCAGACAACGGTACAGATGTCTGAGGAGTGGTTACAGGGACTGTAGAAACTGGAGCTGCCGATACTCCGGAAGTAACCATGGTATATGTAGCGGTAGTTGTTGCAGCCGTGTGAGGTGGAGTACCAGGTGCAATTGGCGGTTGAGTAACTACCGAAGTTACAGGGGTCTGTACACTTGACTAGACAGGTTGCGGTTGCTGGGGTGGACCAGGAACTGCAGGTTGTCCTGCTTGAGGTGCCGACTATATACTTGGCTGCAACATCTGTTGACCCTGTGAAGGATCCCATGTTAACAATCCAGGGTACTGACTCGTAACAGGTTGAGGGTACTGAGATCCATAGCCGTATTGAGGATAGGGTTGATAGCTGTAAGGTGCAGTCCCATATGATTGCCCTTGAGGTGGTTGATAACTTTGACCAGGGTATTGACCTGTAGGTTGATAACCTTGACGTAAATACGAGTACTGGGGTTGACCTTGACCTTGAGGTTGGTATCCTTGAGGTTGATACTCTTGGGGTACGTACCCTTGGGGTTGATACCTTTGGGGTTGATACCCTTGAGGTTGCCATCCTTGAGGTTGCCATCCTTGAGGTTGATACTGATACTGAGGTTGAATTTGTGGTACATATTGAGGCTGGGGTTGATACCCTTGAGGTTGCCCCCCAGACACGAATGAAGTACCTTGAGGTTGCCCCTCAGGCATTAACGAAGGTTGCCCCCCAGGCGGTAATTGGCCACCTTGAGGTTGGTTAACGGGAGTTGAACCTGACATCATATAAACATCACCTATACTCAATGGAACATTACCACTATTTCCAACTAATAACCCATGATCAATGGGTCGAGGAGATGCTCCTGAAAAAGTACCAGAAAGTGATTGATACCCAGCAGGAACAGAAGGACCACCATGTAAAAATGATTCAGGACTTTGCGTAAACACAGATGACTGACCAGACATATTTATAGGAGTATGTATTCCTCCGGGTGGAAAAGGAGTACGAGGTGTGGAAAAACCTACTGCGTTGTCTAAAAAATTGGTTGAAGCAAGGTACCAAGGTTCACTTCTAGGAGGACTGTAAAAGATGGATTCACGCTCCCTCAAATCAAGGGTAATTATATCTTCAGAATCAGAAACACCTATTTCTTCCTCTGGAACAAGTTCTTCTATAGCAATTAACCCAACAGGAAGATTTTCGGTGATAATTCTTTCTATTCTTGGTGAACCAGGGACACTAGGAGTTGGAGTAACAGGTTCGGAAATTTCAGGTTCTTCGCCTGTTTCACTGGCAGATGAAAAACTACCAGTAAGCTCGGAAACCGTAACAGCTTCGGGATTGTAACCTGTTTCTAAACTTTGGTAATCTGGATGGACTACCAAGGCAGACTCTCCTTCTTCAGGTGAACCTACATTACTGTCCCTAGAAGGAGTTACAAGGACCTTTAAACCTTCTAAAACACCGGGGTCGTCTCGAGGAGGTGAACCCCTAAGTTCACGGGATCTTCTCAACAATTCGGCCACAGAAACAACTTCAGGAGACTGGCCCGCAATGCGACGGGACCGTCTCGGTAATTCCGCCACAATTAATGATTTTAACTACAACACACGAAAACAAAGTAAAAAATTTCAAATCAAACCACCTAAGTCTTCTAAAGAACCAAACAAATTTGAAGCACACGCCTAAATAATCTAGAGTGTCAAAGCACACACAAACAGTATCTTCCGGACCAAAAGCGCTAGTTGGTGATTAGGTCCAACCTCGCAGGATTCAGTACAGAAATGGCGGGTGGAACAGTTACACCGACAACCTGCTTAATGAATAGACTGGACCAAGTACCTCCACTTTAACCGTCTCGAAGTGAAGCGTACCCCCCAGAAAATCCAAGTGAGTATAGCCGACGTCTGCTCCAGGTACAGTGGGACCTTCCCTCCACCGTCACCTTGGGTAGAATCCTAGATATTATGGCCACTAAGGTTACCAATCACAACAATTACACCTGGGGGAACAGTCTAAACTCCGACAGCACGCAAGGGCAGAGTATCAAGCTCCAATCCCCTTACCGGCTCCTTGACAGTAATCCAAGGTTTACCGATAAGTGACCCCTGGCTCCTCGACAATGGTTAATCCGAGGTTTACCGTTTTTAATACGTACTGTCTGGCGTCGTTCCCAACGAGGGAGGAATGATCCCCTCACTGGTTCGGACACGAGCTCGTGCTTCTCCTTTAAGAGGAGCTTTCCCAGAATATAACTGAAACAATTGGATTTGTTCTACTCAAGATAGACTAACTGTTTGGTTTTGTAGTCTTGGAGAGTTAAGTACTCACCTATTCCAAGACCCTAGCCTAAGCTATGTCGGTGCTTCAGAGCCCTAGAAAATAAAAGTTACTAGTTCAATTTTAATTTAAGCGTTACTTTTAAGGTTGTTCTTTAAGTCAAAAGGTGATGGAAGTGAAACTAGTGGTGTGTTGACTCGACTCAAAACCACTACAAAATGCACCTAGGATGATTTATCCACTACTTTTGCTTTTTCGATGAATTGTTTTAACTAAAAAGTTGAGAGAATGCAATCTTTGTAAAAGCAACTTCTTAATTGAAGACAATCAAAGAAACAATTCGATTTTCTTTTCCAAGCATAAAAACATAACTTCTCTTTACATGCACGAAAAAACTCTTTTCTTCTTTGAAAAACAAAAAGCTACTTGAAACAAGACTTTTAAAGAAGATATTTTTGTATTTTTTCTTTTAACAAAGCAAATAAAACTAATATAACCAAAAATCAATCTTTGACAACTATCAAAATCTATGAAAATCCACTCATAAGCAAACTAAAGATAAATTTATTCTAAGCAATTCTAACAAGGTCAAAACCAACAATGATTATTCTAAGGCGTTTTACTTGATCACAAGTGAATCAAGGACTAGCTTATTGCAGAACCAAAAACTAGCCAAAACAAAATTCTAATCTTTTTGTTCTTTTTGAAAATGGAAATCAATACTTTAAAAACAAGCAATGCGAAATTTGACCCAAAACAACTCAAATGGCAAGTTGCTCAAACAAGGAGACTTTACGACAGGCCCGACTTCTAAGAAGGTTGACTAACCAGAGATATCTAAGGCTGGACAACTTTCTAAGCTCAAAGTCACTACAGAACCTATTCAAAAATCAAACCCTAGGTCTAAACTTCGTTGAAATCCACTAAAACACTCAAAGCTCACAAAACCAGTTCAGGTGAGAATTCTTGACAGGGTACTAAAGGATCTGGGCAGAAAACACTAAGGAAAAACAAAATCTAAAAGCAATTTAAAGCAAAAATGGAATTTTCTTAACTTTTACAGGAAGACGCAGGCCACTCGTTGTCACAGGTGCGGGCCCGCACTGTGCAGTCGACAACAGCGCGTCCAAGGATGCACTGTGCAGCACACAGAGAGTGCGTCCTTCTGGAAAAAGGAATAAAAACTAAAGCCAACTAAATCTACAGCTAAGCCACCCAAATACTAATTCTCACAGTCAAAAACCAGAAAATAAAAATGATTTTCACAAAGCAAAGTTCATATAAAGGAAAAGACTTATTCATTAATGGATTCCCCAGCGGAGTCGCCAATTTGTCGTGGCAGAAAAAGTCATTTGGGCTGACACAACTGACCTCCCTAGGAGTTTACACTCTCTAGCGACAAACAAGACAAAATGGAGTAATCTTTCTGTAAATATACCTTTTACAACATGAAAAGTACACGTGTTTAGGCTTACCTTATTCCAAAATGCTGTTGTTGTAGTCCGTTCTTGACGATCCAGATGAGCTCCTCCTTTAAGTCAATTCCTGCAACCACAAACAATCAAACAATTACCAAGCACCTGTATTTCATATAATAAAACATACATTCAACATGCAGACCAAGGAACACATGAAATAACTCATTAACACAAGCTATTGAGAAAAATAAACCAGTTTGTATTAATAACGAAACAAAGAAACTCTTACAACCTGGCCTTGGTGTTGTGCAAGTTCCTCCCAGGGTCCATCAAGTGTTTTCCTCTACTTTGACAAAGCTCACCCACTTCCAAGTAGAATCATGTAAAGACAATCTCTCCTCACAAAGGTTCTAATGGAAGACCTAAATCCTGCAGCATTTACCCAAAGAAAATGTATAGCTTCAACCTCTCCTCCTCTTGGCTCAATGCCTTTATTTATAGTGCTGTAAAGAGGTTATTCAGGTCCACTATCAATGGGATCATCCCCCTCTATGGGTGGGATAGCTCCCTTATTGATGGGATAAGTCCCCTCTTAATAGAGATACATGAACCAACTGGAGGCGCATCCATTTCATCAAACCGACCTCTAGAATGTTCTAGAAGTAACCACAAGTAACTTTCTCAAGATAAAACTTGCGCATTTTGCCTTTTACAGAAGGACGCACCTGTCCTTTAACATACAGAGCGTCCATGGACGCAGATTTTGTGAACATGGCCTGCGTCCCCGCAGGTAAGGCTAGAGAGAACCTGCGACCCCAGAGATAAACATAGTTTTTACAAGACTTTCTCTCTTCTTTGAGTTTGAGATGGATAACAGAGGCATAAGACTTGCCTAAGAGGGTAGCATGACTGTTTATTTTGAGCCATACTAACTGTAAGTAGTCAAGGTGACATTTTTTAGTGTAACACACCCTTCAGTCTAGGAAGCTCTACAATTCAATTCACTATTTATGGACTTTTCGGAGGTCTGACGCAAAGATAAACAAGGCCAAATCTCAAATCTTCTTTTTTCATACCCCCGTTGTCACCCAAGCTTCCATAGCCCGTATTCTTGGATTCTCAATTTTTGTTCTCCCTTCCAAGTATCTTGGTGCTCCTATGACTGACTCAGCTGTGAAATACTCATGTTGCAGAATGCTCTTAGAAAAACTGGAGGCTCGATTATCTTCCTGGACTCATAGGGCTCTCAATATGGCCAGTCGCCTTGTCTTAATCAAGGCGGTTCTACAAGCCATGCCACTGTATCTCTTCTCGATCCTAGCAGCACCCAAATGGGTTCTCAAAGAGATCAAACGCCTATAGAGATCCTTCCTGTGGGGCAACTCGGATCAAAAACACAAATGGGCCCTAGTCAATTGGGACACAGTTTGCCTGCCAAAGCTTGCTGCTGGAATAGGTCTATGGGATCCTTACCACATCAATATGGTTATGGGCGCCCGCATCTGGTGGAAATGGCTTGCTATGCCATCCACCCCTTGCGCATCCCTATGGATTGCAAAGTATACCAACAGTCGACCAACCAAATAAAGAAGTCAACCCAGGTTCTCTAATCTAGAATGCGACCAAGCAACACAAGCTCTTAATTCAGCAGCATAGCTTCTGGGAAGTGAAGGATGACAATACAGCAAGGTTCTTGGATGACTCTTGGAAGCAGCAACCCAAACTAAAGGATTTGATATTACCTCATCAAATCCCAGAACAAGAAATGAAAACCTATAATACTGTCAAGCACTTTTGGGGCTTCGTTCCACATTGCAAGGGCACAAGCAATGGTGTAGCACGGACCACATAATAAGACAGGGAACAGACTCAGCTCAACAGATTCTCAGTATTGAATTAGCAAAGACAAGAATACAATACTCAGAGGAAAAGGATATTCTTAGATGGGCCTATGAAGAAAAAGGATCCTTCACAACTAGGGGGGCCTATCACATCATCATGAAGGAACACATTGTTAAGGACCCTCTCTGGAATAAAATATGGGACCCCAAGATTTGGCCAAAAGTCTCGACCTTTCTTTGGCTCTTATGTCAAAATAAAATCCTTACTTGGGACAATATTAGGAAGAGGAGCTTCCAAGGCCCCTCCATCTGTCCCAACTGCAAGCAAGAAGAGGAAACCATTGAGCATCTTATGAACTCTTGTCCATTAGCGCAAAATCTCTAGGAAAAGGTCAGCTTTAGATGCCAAAAGGATGGAAGGACACAAGGAGATATAGATTCCATTGTTCGTAACTGGGCAAGGAACCCATTCAATAGCAAGCTGTTAAACTCCTTATGGAAGCTTATACCGGGTGTTCTCATGTGGACACTATGGAAGGAGAGAAACCAGCAAATCTTCAAGGACCAATCTCTGCCCTTAGAATCTCTATGGAATACAGTATGTCAAAATATCAGCTAAACACTACTTCTTCCAACATGGTCTGAGGAAGACTTTCCCTCTCTCCCGTTGGAACGAAACATATGGACAAATTGGAATCTACGGTGGAACCAAGAAATGATAATAAATGGAAAAACTCAAGCAAGAAGTAGAACACCAGATAAGTGGATTCCTCCTCCCTGTCACATGTTCTAGCTAAAATTTGATGGATCCTCAAAAGGAAATCTAGGAAAGGCTAGATTTGGAGGAATATTTAGAGATCATAAGGGAACTCCTATTCTAACCTACTTAGGCTCAATTGGATGGGACACCAACAACTCGACAGAGTTAGAAGGATTATGGAAGGGACTCATTATAGCCCAAAAACAGGATATATTCCTGCTTGTTATAGAGGGAGATTCATAGATTCTCATAAATATGGTCACCAAAATGCTTCAGGGAACAACCTCAAGTAAGGTGAGCAATAGCTGGAGAATGGAGAGTCGACTAAAACTTATCGAAATCTAGCTCTCCTCCCACAAAGTGATCAATCTCAAGAACATGGAGGGAAACAAAGTAGCTGACCTATTGGCAAATATAGGAGTGGAAAGAGGAAAAGATCTCCACACAGGTACACTCTCTACTCTAGCCACTGAACAACAGATGTTGGAATATCAGGAATTGGTAAAGAATGAAATGGCTTAGGAGGAAGAAGCACACTCGGAGGCAGGTGATCTCCAGGAACATTAATGGCCACCCAACGGACCGTCGGCGATCACAGAATGGGGAGACCAAAGGGCAAGGCCTTTACATATAGCAATATGTGATTGCGATCAAATCGCATCGGCGGAAACCAACGGCTAGAGCCTTTACTTATAGCAATATGCAATTGCGATCGGATCGCATCGCAATATCGCATCGGAAGAAACCAAGGGGAGGAGCCTTTACATATAGCAATATGCGATTGCGATCAGATCGCATCGCAATATCGCATCAGCGGAAACCAAGGGGCGTAGCCTTTACATATAGCAATATGCGATTGCGATTGGATCACATCGCAATATCGCATCGGCAAAAACACAGGGGTGGAGCCTTTACACCTTCATATGTGTGATGCGATGATGCCGACCCGATGGTATTCTAAATATTATTTGATAATATTTGTTTTATTTGTTTGTATGATTGACCAACGGATCTGTTGTTTTGTTGTCGCTTCTGTGGTGTTGTGTTGATTATTTTCGGAGTTTTGCTTCAAAACATGGATTTGAGTCCTATGTATGGGTTTCCTTTGGTGACAACCCCGGGATATATGATTGGTATTTTTGCCATGTCAAAATGGCTTCCCCAATCTGGGGTAGTTTAGACCTTCTTGATGAACTCTAGCAACAACGGTTGAGGTGGGGCCTCAGTGTAATTTTATTTTTTGTTTTTTTAATAGAATTAGCCTTACATAGAAAAAGAAAATTATCAATCCAGGTAAGTCTTTCTATTTCAAGAGTGTACACAGTATGTGGTGGATATTTAACTCAGAGAGTAGTGCTTCTAAATTGTAGTACAATTCTTTCAAATACAAGAGAAAATGGATGCAGCAAGTAAATTCTAATTGCAACTAAAAGAAAACTCAATCTTCTAATGAAACTAAATTAGACATTTATCAAAGTAACAACAATCATCAGTCGAGAATATAGCAGTAATAACTCATTCCTCTTTTAACTGATTTATTCAATCAAACACAATTCTTAATATAAGCAGCAGATGATGTCAATCTGAGAACTTCGACAACAGTAGTCGATGCTCTTTACAGTATATGATCTCGAAACAGAATGCTTAACTAAATAACTAGATATGAACTTACAATAAACTGTATCAACGATATTACTATAGAATACATGAACAAAACAATTCTGTTAAGATTGGAAAACAAGAAATAGTAAAGCGATACAATAGCAGAAAGTAGAAATTCAATCAAACCATCACACTGTAGGCATCATAAATGCATGGTACAGGAACAACAAGTGAATCCACCAGGGCCGGGCCCTTAGCCTCCAGTGAACACTGCCGGATTACTTCAGGAGATTGCGAAGGAACAAAAACTATTTTATATATTAATCATTGCATAAACATTACAGTAGGTTCGTGCATTGCTCTGCTCAACAATGAGAGTCAGTGATAAACGTTACAATTTCTCAATAGTAATTCTCTCCCTTTATACTTACAATTGTTCCCTTTTTATAATGGGAAAGAGGTAAAAAGATAAGTAGTAAAAGTAATCGCTCAGGATCTCTCGATCCTGAGGGATTCGCACAATTTCTAAGCTTAGACATTTTTTCCTCCTTGTGCTGATCCTCTTGATTTGCTTTTGGATGTATCTGTAACCACCGTGTCCTTCCTTATCTTGCTGCTTTATCGTTGTTCCTTGGTTAGGGAACAACAATTGTCTCTTTTCGTCTTTTTTCTGCATAAAGAAGGATACAATCAGCTAAATTGTAATGACAGCTGATTTCCTCATTCTTACCATAATCCTTTGATATATTAACATTTTAGGATATAAAAGATATATAACTAAAGGAAAAGGATGATGAAATAAATAACATATGCATACCTTTTGCACGACTCAACATACTCCCTTGCTTACCCTTTTTCATGTCCTCATGAAAATCATGTAGTTCGTATGCAGAGCAGTCAAGGAATAAGCTGGAGAAGGGAGGTCGTAGAGCGGTCTGAAACCATGATTTTTGGCCAAGATTTAAAAAATGTGCCCTATTTGTCCTTCAGGGAGCTCATATATAGCCTTGTACCCCTCATCTAGATACCAAATGATAGGGCTGCGAAACCGACAACCTAGCCAATAAGGGCCTTCCCTTAGGATGAGATTACTATAGATGACAAAGCGTTCTGTAGCCAGTTTAAAGTTTTTGTAATTAAATGGCTCTCTATTCTGTACATTGTTATTGGAAACTGTCCATCTGAGCTTTGCTGCGGCCAAGGAGCTTTCCTGAATGGAAAGGAAATACTCGACCCCTTTTCAGACAATTTCTTTTTGAATAGGCCCCAGAGTTTGGATTACACCTACACTCTTCATCAAACTTTTGTGTTTGGCCATCATTTGTAAGGGGTGCTTTGGTTCACCTCTGACCCACAGGTCTAGTCCATTTTCCTGCCTCTGGAACATGTTGTAAGCCTTGAACCATTTTAACTGATTAACAACGAATGAAATGAAATCTTGGAACTTCACATCTCCTATAAAAGGACTGGGATTCTTTTCAAGTTCTTATTCTAATACAAAATTGTGTAAATAAAATTCACACAACAGCATCTGTACTTTGACCCCATGATGCTTACAACAATTTAAAAAATCATCAATTGTTTTCAACTCTATGGGTTTTCCAGCTTTTACAGTTTTGATCTTCAACTGTAAATATATTTCCATAAAAAATAGGGCATAGTCATGGGCAAGAGATCTTCATGTGAATATGTCAGTATATAAGGAGAAAATAGTATCCATTTGACTCCTAGCCTTTTCCAATCTGAGCTTTATTTTATCAGTCCTCTCTTCTGCCTTTCTGTATTTCTCAAATGCCTCACATTTTGATGCATTCATATCCCGCAGTTGCATCTGTAATTCATGGTACCTCTATTGGGGGACATTTTCTTCCTCAAGCCGTTCTATGGTAAGCTGAGCTTGTGCCAGAGTTTATTGAAGATTCGCTATACTAGTATCACTGCTCGTCATAATGTCCATGGCTTCAATATCTGTCTGCGTATTCTTGTTTTGAGAGTGGATTTTTATTATCTGTGTGTTCTTATTATGGGACTCAATGCCTATAGTCTATGTACTTTTATTATGGATAGTCCATCCTTCTATCTGGGTGGTCGTGTTGTCGGAGGGTACCACTTCCGTTTGAACACCTGCGTTATGACAATGTATACTCTCTGTTTGGGAAGTTGTTTTTACAACAGTGACATGTTGTTCCTTAACAATTGGAGTGACTATGGGCTCACTTTGAGTCCCAGTAACCTTTGTATCATGAAATTTAGTTTGAATCACTGCATCTAATGTTCCCGAGGTTTTTTTTGAAACTTTCCCCACTGTTAATGTTCTTATCCTTTGCCTGAGTCTTTTCACTAATTTCTGCAGCCTCTGTTGTTCCTTTCTAAGCCTTTTAATTTTTTTTTTCTTCTTTTCAGAAGGAACAACTATTCCACTAATCTTTTATGCTCTTAACGAGCTCGGTTGCTCATCTAGGTTTTTCTCTTCAAGAGTTATGTCCTTACACTAACTTGTTCCTATTTCTCCTATTTGTCCCACATCCTATGTATTTAAATCGACCCGACTGGGTTCTTCTGGAGGTGCATTACTAGTTTTGTCCACCTCTTCTTGAGGGGCTTCAACCCTTGATTCTTATCTACTGATTATATTTTCTGATATGCTCCTATTGTGGGCAGAGTTTTCTTCCGATTGTGTTGCTTCAACATTAAAGTTGAGCAAGCTTTCAGGCTATATAAATTCATTCATATTGGCTAAAATCTGAGCCAATTCAATATCAAATAAATCTAGCGGGGGACTTGTGTTGGGTGTTAAGGGGAGTTCTGTTTCACTCCTCTCCTTTTCATTAGAGTGTTATGTTTCTTCCTCAAGTTTTGATTCCTGGTCATCTCGTCCTTCCAGCTATAAAGGATGCTCATTTTCAGGACTAGATAGTTCTAAGGGTTGGTTGCTGCTACCTTGGAGGTTTTCAGCTATTTCCAAGCTTTTCTTGGCAGAGTTTCTACATTTTTGTGGACTGTTTGTTGTGCTGGCAGTTCTCTTCTTTTTTGGGATAGAGTTAGGAGCAAGTAAAGCTAACCCCCCTTCTATGGTAAATACTAATTCTTCCCAACGTTTTTGATGCCGGGCAAGGTTATAGCTTACTATTAACCTAATTAAGCAATGATGACTCACGATAGTTTCTATATGCCAAGATTTATTTATGTTTCGAGCAGCATCATGCAATAACAAATTCAAATACACAATCAAGTTTACAAAACATTTTTTCTTCAGAATTGCTAATAATTTAAGGTGTCATGGCCTTACCACATATTTTCTTCTGTTTCATGTGATATAGCTCTGAACGATTCTAGCCAGTTCTATCCGCGGTTCTCCAAGGGATGAAGGTTGAACTCCTTTGCCTTTGATAATCAAGTTCTGTCCCTCATCCTGAAAGACTAGAATAACATCCTGCAACCTCAATTTTTTATGAGTCCATATGGGTCCAACTGCTGGTAATCTAGACACTTCAACTATTACTGCATCTGTCACTATAATTTTCCTTCCTATAATCATAGAATTTTCATTCTGTAAATTTTGTAAGAATTCGATAGCAATGGCTTCATTGGGTTGCTGCAGTCGTGTGAAATATGCAACCCATTCAGCTCTTACTAGAATTTCTCTGGCGGTATCAAAAACAACTAGTATCAATGTCTCCTTATGCACTATTCTTCCTCCGATTTTACCTAAATTCTACACAATGTTAGCTTAACACATGTAACACAACAGTAGACAGAGCCAACAATGGAACAATAAGTTGTTAATATCAGATGATACTTTTTCAACATGGATACCATTAAGGACTTTCTATTATGGAATGTCGTATAGTTCGGTGTAACGAAATAAAGGACTGACACGCATGCATGAGTGCTTTGGGAGTGACCCTTCCCCCCCTTAAAATGATAGGTCGCCTTCGACCGGTTAAATGAAGGAATGATGCACTGGTGGCGACATACGAGAGTGGTAAAAATGGCAAGGTATACATATTTATGATAGGATCACAATAATATCAGGGAACTGAAATCAATGCATAGAACGAGAATTATGAATAAATGTGGATATGCCGTGGAAAGATTCAAAAAGGGAAAAAGGACATCTTACATGGGCAAGATGTTGTGCAATCATTATTCCACTTAAACCACTATGATTGATTTTTTTTAAAAGATTTCTCATGCATAAAGGTTCGAAAAATATATCAGGGATATAATATTCTCTGTAATAAAGATAAAGAATAAGAAAAGGGAGTTATAATCACTATTTATGTTGAAAATTTGACTCCAATACCATCAGCAGAGCTTCTGTTGCCCACAGGTGTTTATAACCTTGATAGAGTTTCTTTTTCACCCTTTGGAACCATGATCATTTATGTATAATTAGGAAAGTGCCTTATGATGTCAGAATGGAGGCCAGTATGCTGGCTTGGTGACTAGATGAATCACAATACCATTTGCTGGGGAGGAGCAAAAAGTGGGTAGGCCGGCTCGTGATGAGACCTCTTGTTCCGATGATTTTTTTTTTTATGGTGGCCATAGTGGGAATGCCACTTCGCTGTTTCCTTATGATCATGGTAGACTGGCTCATGATGAGACCCCCTATCCTCCACCTGACAAATCATAAAAAAGTTAGTAAACATATCTATATCTATCTATATATATATATATATATATATATATATATATATATATATATATATATATATATATTTAGATAGCACTTCCTATTTATATATAGAGGGTGGCTCAACACTCCTTAAGAGTAGGGATAATGGAAGAAGTCTGAACATACCAATAGAAAAAAATATGCCCTTACTTTTATTCAATGATAATGAATAGAGAGAATTATAAGGGTTAGGGAAGAACCAACATGGTATAAATAATCAATCAATTTGATTTATATTGAAGATAAGGACGACAAAGTGATATAGATGGTTGTGTCCTTCCCTTTTTTAATCAATACAAAGCAATCTCATTAAAGATGATAGTATTCTATTTGCTTATTCCAGTAACCTTCAAATTTTTATCCTTATATATATGTTTGTATTCTTGCCCTACAGAGGATCATAGAGAGTGAAATAATATTCACAAGATGCTTATTTTCTAAAGAAAACTTTTCATAAAAAGTGTTGTTCCTTGTAGGGAACGAAAAAAAAAACACACAAAAAGGTGTTGTTCCTTAAAGGGAACCGCAATTGCTCCTTAGGAGGAATAAAAAAAAGAATCAAAACTGCACACCGAAACTATTGTTCCTTAGAGGGAATAGCATTTGTTCCTTAGATATAATAGCAGTTGTTCCTTATAAGGAACGACGAAAAGAAAGAAACATAATTGGACGTGAAATTGCTATTCCTTAAAGGGAACAACAACTGTTCCTTAGATGGAACAATGGAAAAGCAGAAGCAAACGAAATTGTTGTTCCTTGGGAGGAACAACAAACAAACCCAAATGAAACTATTGTTCCTTAGAGCGAACAACAATTGTTCCTTAAGGGAAACAACAGAAAACAAACGCACACAGAAGTTCTGTTCCTTAGAGGGAACGACTATTGTTCCTTAGAGGGAACAACAGATATTCCTTAAAGGGAACAACAAAAAAACAAATGCACACGGAAGTGTTGTTCCTTAGAGGGAACGGCTGTTGTTCCTTAGAGGGAACAACAATTGTTCCTAAAGGGAACAACGAAAAGAAAATGCACATGAAACTGCTATTCCTTAGAGGGAACAGTTGTTGTTCCTTAGAGGTAACAAAAACTGTTCCTTAAAGGGAACAACAAAGACCAAATGCACACAAAACTTTTGTTCCTTAGAGGGAACGACTGCTGTTCCTTAGAGGGAGCAACAACTGTTCCTTAAATGGAACAACACGAAAATCGAATATATAGGGAACTACTGCTCCTTAGATGGAATGACAGTTTTTCATTAAAGGGAACAACAAATGTTCCTTAAATGGGACAGCAAAAACAAGTACATGGAGAACTGTTGTTCCTTAAAGAGAACGACAACTATTCCTTAGAGGGCATAGTAGCTGTTCCTTAAAGGGAACAACATGAAAATCAAATATACAGGATACTATTGTTCCTTAAATGGAATGAAAGTTGTTCCTGAAAGGGAACATCAACTCTTCCTTAAATGGAACAGCAAAAGCAAGCACACACATAACTGATGTTCCTTAAATGGAACGACAGTTGTTCCTTGGAGGGAACAACAACTATTCCTTAAAGGGAACAACATGAAAATCAAATATACATGAGACTGTGTTGAAGCCCTGAAAGTCGGGTCGACAACAAGGAGGATACCGACCCGGTTCGGACCTTGATTGGAATCTCCTTATCCGTTTGGTATAGCGGGTCCGACTGGGGATAATGGGACCAGTTTCCTAATCTAAGGGTGTGTGTGTGTGTGCGGAGTTGGATGTTGCTGATCTAAGAATACTTAAAGCTAATCTAATTCAAACTTTTAAACTAAATCTATGCTATTGTAATCTAATGAAAAACATCACATCTAATCTATGCTAACCCGGGGTGTATTTCTTCTATTATGCAATCTAAAAAGATTTCAAACAATAACTGGTAATAAAGATCATTCAACTATCATAAGAATAGAAATCAATTAAGATGAACTACTTTGCATAAAAAGTTAGGCAAAACAGTTGTGAACAGCATATCGCATAACAAGTTATTCATATATCAGACATAAATAAATGGCTCCACCATACAAAAGTGCCAAATGGTAACTCACACATTCATGCAATAACATATAAACAACTAAAACTATATATGACTTTCAGAATATAAGCAGAAATGGCCAAGAGATAAAAGTACCATTTATGACTGATCCTACTTATAAGCTTCAAGCAAAAATGATTTATCTCTACTTGTTCTAACATCTACTAAGAGTACAAAAGTGCAACATCAGTAGCAGACATCAAATGCAAACATTAATAAACCTCAATCCATCCATTCATCAAAACCTCTTCTGAGGGTGCAGAAGTGCATGTTCTGAGGACAAGCTTTTGACAAATTTCCGGACCCCTCTCCAAATGCAATGAGAAGGGTTAAAATACTACTTCCTAATTCTAATAATAGTTTATTTACAAAATTTAGGTTGCGGTTTTCAAATGAGCGTCCTTTTTATAATCTAATTCTAAAAGAAAAAACATCATTCTAAATAAGGCTATTTCTGAATCTGATCTTTAAAGCTGCAAGTGTTCATCATGGGCTTGAGGAGAGTCAGCTGGCTGATTTCTGCTCTGAGCTGGGCTGCGAAAATGGAATCTATGAGAGCTAGCACTACTTTTTCGGCCGCGTTTATGATGCATTTCACAGTCATCCATTGACTATGTGGCTTGACCAAGTATGCCCAGTAACACTCCCAATTTAATATGTTTAATGCTTGGATCGCTTTTCCTTTCTCCTGCGCCTTATGCTTCCATTTTGCTTCAAGTCGTAGTTTATTTGGTAGATACCCTGGGGTGGTCTCTTCGATTAAATTTTCTCTGTGCAAATTTTCATTTACACAGTCGATAAGAATGCTTGCCTGCGTGGCCACTGTCTCCGCTGCTTGTTCTGCCTGCCTGATTTGATTGTCCCATTTATCAAAGAGCAATTCTTTATGATTCTCGTTTATTCTGGGTGCACTTGCTCTTTTCCCTTCATCTTCATCCTGCCAAGCCAAGTACTCTATCACTCGTTTGTCACTCTGATCATAGTCACTCCGCAAGTCTGCCACTTGATTGGTGATTTTATCGCTTAGTTCGCAATAATGACTCCACTGTGATATCTTACGTCCCAACTCTTCCTGTTGCTACAGTAGTTGTTCATTTAAGCCAATAGACTCTGAAATAAATTCTGTAAGCTTAGGCTCATCTTTATGCATTTCTTGGAAAATTTGTAATTGTTTTCCTTTCTCGTCTAGACTTCTTTGATAGCCTATCTGCATCTGCTGAAAGTCTTTCTGCAACTTCTCGAGTTGTTTGTTAGCTTCAATATTAGCATTGGCTTATTGCAATTGTTGTTGTAGTAGTTGTATTCAATCTTCTTGTTCTTTCAATAGTTTTTGAACTTCCGATGCCTTGTCAATAGTTGCAGAAGCATATGCTCCTGCGATCTGAGACAACTTAGTGAGATTTTCAGATGGGTTATTGTTGGGGTCTTTGCATAAGACGTCCAATTGTTCAGCATCTTGTGACAGTGTATTTTCTAGTTTTCTTTTCTTTCTCTGTCTTCTTACAACTACTTTATGTTGGGGACTATAGAATACGTCCAGTGGAGGAATTTATTCTACATTAAGTAGAAGCTCAGAAGGTGGAGTGATAGGAATGTGCTCCGTTTCTGTGACACTGCTGACTATGGTTGAAACCACTTCTTGTGCTACTTGTGTATTGCTCACAGGCATTCTTGGGGCTTGCCCTTCAAGATTGATCAGCTCGTTGAAGGTTTCCCATTCTTTTTCTAACTCTGTCGTGACGGGTCGCGTTTTAATGAGGAGAGGAGGGACATCTCTTGGCGGAGAGGTGATAACATGTTGTTGCGACATTGCACTTGACTGTTCTGTGTCCTTAGCTGTTTCTTTATTCTTGCCTTGGTCACTTATAGACCCTTTAGAATGTTCAGGTACTCCTTGCACAGTGTTATATTTAGATCTGGAAGTACTTGAGTTCCCACTGAGGCTAACACTTGGAGTCGGTTCTCTGGCAGGCAGTCGCAGCTTTTCTAAAGGAACACTAGCCAGTCTTCTTTCCCTGTATACCATGAATTTTTGGAGGTCATCTGGAGACAATTTTGACTGAGCTTCTCGCAAAATTTCCTGGAGTTAGCGTTTATTCTAAAATAAATCATCAAATAAATCTTTCTTTCCAACGAATACCTTTATTTTGACATTCGTTGTGAAACCTTGAGCAACTTCATTAGGGTCAAATGGCCTTGCTGGGAATTTAAATAATTGTAGACACGTCACATTCTCCACTTCGGTGAACGCGTGACCTACATCGAACAATGAAAAGGCCCCATAAGCTACAGGAAACTGAGGCCATATGGCCTTCTTTTTGTCTTTTAGGTCCTTAGTTAGGCCGCCTTCTGAATAGGTTTGATAAGCAATTTCTCGAGCTAGCAGTTTGTGAGGAATATACAAGGGCAGGACATGAGGAGGGACGGTGCTTCCAAATACTCTAATATAGGTGAACCATTCTTCCCCAAACCATCTTGCGATGGGGATGATATCCATTTGTGCCTCCGGTGAGCACCTCGGGGGGTCTTCATCATACATCATTCTCTACAAGGGTAAGATAAGCCCGTGACAAATCTGGTAGAAATGTGGGATGAACTGAGAATCCCACAACATCTTATGATAAACATGGATAGGTAATGGGTCTTGGGTAGTCCATTTCCAACCCATAATGGGAAATTTAGTCATATAACAAATAGAATCCATAATATATGCGGATAGATAAAAAGGAGGATAGATCCTTTGAGACAAGGATCTCTTAGACCGGTAATTGATAATAGCCGTGTATAGATTATCAGAAAGGATCTTGGCCCAATCCATAATATCGGCATTTGTGGCAGAATCTATTAATGGTAACCATTCAAACGAAAACTTATTGATATCTGGCATCCCAAATAATATACAAAGCATGGCCGCAACAAAACAATACGGAGAGGTGAGGGAACCAGTGCTGTACATACCGTTTTTGTCTCTCTTGAGCGTTTCCTCTTTTCTGGACCAATCTTTGGTGGTCTCTGATAGGTCTGGATTCTCTGCCACAAATTTATTAACGAATTGTGCATTGTAAGTCGCCTGCAGTTCAGGAAGATGATACATAAGCTTTAAATCTTGTGCAACGAATGATCCGATGAGCCCTTGTCCTTGAATCTTGAATTGTCTGTCGTTCATGTCTGCATTGTCAAGTATCCACTTGATCATATCCGTATTGGTAGAATTTTGGGTCTTGCTGCTATCCGATGAAGAAATGAGCATGCTAGCTCTTCTAAGGATGCTTCGGAAGAGCGTTCTGAGCCCGCGACAGCAGTAACCTTCATTATTATGGGATTCTCCTCTTCAAACAGTCTGTACATGCTTTCCCACATTGATATCCCTGCGTCTTTGTTACAGGCTCTGTCTGTATACAAAGGCACCATTTCCTTCATATTTTCCTTCGCCTCAGAGCCCTGAGCTCTATTTTTCTTTCCCATTTCTTTCTGCGTATGGCTGTTTATCGTCTTTCGCTCTCCGTTCCTGCAGCTCACAAGTGAAATGGAAATGACTGATCAAGAAAGGTGATGGGAGAGTTTTAAATGTAGTAGATATATCAAATATGCCACCTTACGTGAAGTAATTCTTTACAAAAGCACGCGTCTACATTTCATTTAATAGCTGACAACTAATCCCTTTACTATCATTAAAAGTGCATGATCTTGAGTCAGATTATGGTAAGTGGCTTTCCTTGAATAGCGTGCCTGAAGGATTCATAATGAAGTGATTTTACGATTTGCCTACGTAACATCGCAGATCGAGCCGTCGCAGATCGCACCATCGCAAATCGCGCAAACAAACGAATATAACATCGCACCGATCGCAACATCGCAGATCGCATAAGTTTTATGCTTGCCAAATCTTGTCAGCTCATTTTCTGCGATATGCGATCTTGCGATCGGTGTTATCGCAGATCAGTAAATCTTGAAGTTTTTCTGTTATGAGTGTTACTTTATTGCGATGTGATATATTGCTTAGCATGAGGGTCTTGTACATACCAATATTATAGAAAAATGGAGGCACTTCCTATCTTTTTTTGCAACGCGACTTTAAAGATTTTTCCCTTATCATAGACTTATGTTTCAAAATATTCAAAATATCTTCCTAAGTTTACGATGGTAACCTTATTTTGAAGAAAGGAAACTCTTGCTTTTCCTAAATTTTAACTAAGGGTCCCCATTCATTTAGTATTTTGGATAAAACTTAAATAAAAAAGGGGGGGGATTGTTGCTAGCCACAACAATTGGCGATTCACTTGGGAGAACCAGTTATCTTTGCATTTTCTATTGAATTTTTCAAACTTCCGAAACAACAATTTTTTTCTTCAGAAAATTAAACTTTATTATAAAAAGATAAAGCATATTATACTCCAAAATGTCAATGATATCTTGTTTCTACTTCTTTCTTTTTTAATTGTTTGTTTCCTCATCTTGTCCTTGCATTTACACTAGCCATTACTTGGTCTTGTAAAGATAAAAATAAAGTCTTCCCTGTGTAGCAGCTTTTCAAATATTCTCCTTTGTCGCAGGTAGAGCCTCTGCTGCCAACAGGCGTCCATATCCTCGACAGGGTTACCTATTACCCAGTAATGATCTTTTATGCTGTTTAAGGTGATCTACAACTTTCAAAGAAAAATCCAGATTGACACTTTTTCCTTTTTTATTCTTAAAGAACAATGTCTTGGTTTGGTAGCCAAATTATGACACAGTCATTCACTTGATTTACACTTTTGCTGAACAAGCTGGCTCGTGATGAGACCCCTTGTCCTGTGATTTTAATAATCTTAAGTCGTTGCCCTGTTTTGGTGGACAGTAATGGCAAAGTCAAAAAAGTTTATAGTATTTGTGATTATGATAAGCCAGCTCGTGAAGAGACCTCTTATTCTTTGAGATATAGTGTTTCTTGGATTGTCTCTCTGAATGCTGCAATTTTCTCTAACAGGGAGGATATCATCGCTTTCCTTAAGAAAGTTCTGGACGAAAATAATAGAGTTTTTTGGAAATGGCTATTTCTACAGGGGATCCTTATTTTGTTATTGATACCTTTCATTGTACTGATAGAAAACAATTTCTTCACTAAGATTGCTTTCGTCAAGTTTTTTGGAAGTTGAAACTAGTATCATATTGATCCGGATTTAAGCAGGAACGCAATAGATTACAGAGATAACCATAAATACAGAGATGCGATAACCATAAAAACAGAGATGCAGCGGAAATAATACTTCATTTCATTAATGGAGAATACTGAAATATGCTTACAAATAGAAATGACCTAGCTAGGGCGATGGTAGCTTATCTCTGAGAATAGATGTGTCGGCTACATGCCTCTGAACTGTTCCGAACTGTCTTTACAATGAGGCTCGAAGGCCTATTTATTATTGAGAACAATGGAAAACCCTTAACATTCCAAAACCTAACCCTAGAAGATGAAACGCCAAACTATGGGCCTCGTTTGGGTAAATTGGTACATCAACTTCCCGGGGTCGTAACTTTGGCATACGATCTCCGTTTTACACGCATGATAGCCCGTTGGAAAGATCTCTCTGAGGAATATAAAGCAAAAGACTAATTTTTAACTAAAAAATCGCGGGAGAGAGATTTCCCAAAAAACATCGTTTAGGGCCTCAAAACGGCTCCGGAAGTTTAGGACCCGAAAACTGCTAAAAATAGTAAACTGCGCTATAATTAAGGAAACTGAAAATGTCAAGAGGAACAATGGTGGGGGTCTAGGTGGACTTGGCAGGTGGCCACCAATATCCACCTGGATCATTCCTCCCCCCTTAGGAAGCAATGGTCCCCATTGCGTTGAGTTCCTCCATGAGATGGGGAAACTTTTGCTGAACTTGGTCCCTGGTGAGCCACTTGCCATTGTGAAGGAGTTGGCCTGCTTTGACAACTCGATATAGTTGAATATTCTGTTGGCGAGTATTTTTGATCTGTGTGTCCATGATTCGATCAGTTGCAGCTTGTTCCATGCAATCTGGATTTAATTCTGTGGGTGTGAGTTGTTCTGCAATGTCGGATGTATCTAGCAATGGTGGAAAGTATGGCCGAAGGAGGTCCACATTGAACACTGGGCACAGGCCAAGGAATGGGGGAATGCTGAGTTCAAATTCATTGTCTCCCACAGCCTTAGTAATGGTGTAGGGACCATATCAGAGTGGTCTCAGTTTCCGATAGGCTCCAGTAAGGCGTTCCTTTTGTAAATGCAACCAGACTTTGTCACCCACCTGGAACTTGTGTGGCACTCGACGTTGATCATGTCGCTGCTTGAACTTGGCATTTGATTTCTCCAGAATTTCATGGACCTGCTGGCGAATATGTTGGATGTGCTCAATGAAGCTAGTCGCCTTGTTTGTTTCGGACTGAACATGAGTAGAATCTGCGTGAGTAGCTGCAAATGGCATGGCCACATCAATGGGGCATAATGGCTGGAATCCCAAGCCCACCTGAAAAGGGCTATGGCCAGTGGAGCTGTGAAGAGCTCGGTTGTAGCTATGCTGAACATAAGGGAGGCTCTCGTCCCATGTGCGTGGATGCTTTGAGTTGTACATGCGCAGAATGTGTACAATCATTCTATTGACAACCTCTGTCTGGCCATTAGTTTGAGGATGGAAGGCGGTGGACTTAGTGAGTTTGGTGTCCAACATTGACCAGAGACTGGACCAAAATGTACTGAGGAACCGACTGTCCCGATCTGAGATGATAGACTGTGGGATCCCAAAGTGCACCCAAAATCATTCAAAGAAGAGTTTAGCAGTGGCTTCTGCTGTGATGTTCTTCTTGCAGGCCGCCATGATGGCCATCTTCGAGAACCCGTCGACGACTACAAAAACACAGTCATTTCCATGCTTAGTGGAAGGAAGGCCAGACATGTAATCCATGGAGATGGATTCCCAAGGTTGGCTAGGGGTAGGCAGTGGGGTATAGAGGCCTTGCTTCTTGATGGTCGGTTTGGCAATGGCACAGACAGTACATGATCTGATGCACTTCCCAACATCCTGTCGAAGATTCGGCCCATAGAAATACTTTTGCAGCACTGCCACTGTTTTCTCGACCCCGAAATGACCAGCAACTCGACTATAGTGTGCTTCCCAAATCATCTTGGCACGCTCGCTTGAAGGAACACAAAGGTGACCCAGGTGGCATAACAGGTCATCCTGGAGGTGAAAATCAGGAACATGCTGACCCTCCAAGAGGTTCTGGTATGTGTGGCCGAATTCCGGGTCGCTTTTGTAGAGCAGTGGCCAATCAGAAGTCTCGTGCCCACAAGAGTTGAGGACGGTGGTTAACGCCATGATCGGTGGTCGACTGAGGCAATCTGCAACATTATTAGTGCTGCCCTTCTTATACTTGATATTCAAATGGAACTGTTGCAGGTATGTGGACCACTTCTAATGGAAATCATTCTGTAATTTCCCTTGGGTCTGTATGAACTGCAGGGGTCGGTGGTCTGTGTGGATGACCATTTCCTTCCCCAAAATGTAATGCTTCCATTGTCGACAGGCCTACACAATGGAATACATCTCTTTATCATAAGTGGGATACTTCCGAACTGTGTCTGAAAGTGTTTCACTGTGATATGCCACAATATGCCCGTGTTGAGTAAGGACTGCCCCAATAGCATAGTCAGAGGCATCTGTCTCGACCTCAAATGGTTGTTGTAAATCTGGTAAAGCGAGCACTGGTGCTGTGTAGAGGCGATCTTTCAACTCTATGAATGCCTTCTGTTGAGATTCAGACCAAAAGAATTTTTCCTTCACCCCGCCCTTGGTGACTTGACTCAAAGGCCAAGTGATATGAGAAAACCCCAACACAAACCTGTGGTAGAAATTGGCAAGACCTAGAAAGCTGCGGAGCTCTGTCAAAGTGGTCGGAGGTGGCCAATCCTGAATGACTTTGATCTTGGCTGGATCCACATGCACCCCATGTTCATCAATAATGTATCCCAGATACTGAACCTGGGTCATGCCAAAAGTGCATTTCTCCAAATTGGCACATAGCTTGTGTTGCCGCAGTGTTTGGAGAACCCGTCGGATGTGGTGGAGGTGCTCTTCCCAACTCTGGTTGAAGATCAGAATGTCATCCAAGTATACCACTACAAATGAGTTGGTGTATGGCCGCAAGATGTCATCCATTAGCCTCATGAAGGTTGCAGGAGCATTTTTCAACCTGAAAGGCATAACCAACCATTCGAAAAGGCCCTCTTTGGCTTTGAAGGCAGTCTTCCACACGTCAGAGGGTTCGATTGGTACCTGGTGATATCCTGACTTCAGATCAATCTTGCTGAAATATTTTGCCCCCTTTAGTTGGTCTAGGAGGTCATCAATCTGCGGGATCGGGTACCTATTACGGACAGCGATCTTGTTCAGCGCTCGATAGTCAATACAGAGTCTCCAAGTCCCATCCTTCTTCTGTACCAACACAATTGGGCTCCCGCAAGGCGATGAACTCGGACGGATGTGGCCTTTTTGCAGAAGCTCCTGAATCTGCCTCTTGATTTCATCGTTCTCCAGAACGGAGCGCCGATAAATTGGTCCATTGGGTAAGGGTGCACCTGGAGTCAGATCGATGGAGTGCTTGACCTGACAGTGCAGAGGAACCCCTACGGGGGAGGTGAAGATGTCCTCGTACTCCTCCATGACCTTGTCCATATGTAGTTGTCGTGCAGAGAGGCCCTGTCTGGAGGTTGTGGCCACCGTCTTCTTCTTTCCTTGAGGGCGTATCATCAGGAAAACAAATTTTCCAGTTTTGGAAATGAGCTTACTGCATTGTTTTGCAGTAATCAAAGAGATGGCAGTAGGAGGTGCTACCTCTGGTATCCTGTACAACTGATTTCCCAAAGTAATAATAACAGCACGGGGCCTTGATTCATACACAGCATGTCGCTTCCACAAGTATGGTTGTCCTAATAATACATCACAAACTTCAAGCGGAGCAATGTCACACAATACCTCATCTGTGAAGGGCTTGATGTTGTATGGAAGGCGACACTGTTGGCTCACGCAAAGATCCCGTCCTTGGTGCAGCCACCCGATAGTGTAAGGTTGTGGATGTGCTGTGGTCGGTAAGCCCAACCGCTTCACGACCTCTGACGAAATGAGGTTCTTTTGGCTCCCGCTATCGACAATGAACTATAGTGGGGAGCCCCTTACCCACATCTGGGAGTGGAAGAGACACTCCTCCTCCTCTGGATCTTCGGGTTCATTTTTCTGGATCTTGGCAGTAGCAACAGTGGCGTTGGAATCCGCATCAATGATCTGCTTCCCTTTGTCATTCCCCTTGTCAGTTTCTGACTCAGAGTCGGAACATGCATCTGATTCTGAAACCTTTAGTTCAGCCATCAGTGACTGCTTGGCCCGACACTCACTTGTGTTGTGAGTGGAGCTCTTATGGAACTCACACCATTTTCCCGTGTCCTTTTTCGGTTTTGCGGCAATGTTCTTTGCTTGTAGCTTTTGCGGGTTGTCTTGGGCTGCCCCGCCTTGGCTTTGTCCCTTGTTCTATGGTTTAGGAGCAACTTTCCCTTGCTTTGGATTTGTAGATCCAAAGTCTCGCTTCTTTTGTTTAAACTTCTGCTCGATCTTGACGGCATATTGGTATGCTATGCCGAGCGATGAGATGTTCAGGAATTCCATTTCTTCCTGGATGTACTTGTGCAGGCAGCTGCGGTATTTGAGTATCAAATTTTGCTCCGAATCCTTGATACCCAACTTCGTGCGAAGGGTATGGAAAAGATTGGTGAACTCTGGCACATCTTGATCCCTTCCCTACTGCAGCGTGGTCCACTTTATGTATTCATCCTCATAGCTTCCAACAGGGTATTATTGCTCCTTGATGGCATCTCGGAATGAATTCTAGGTGGGTGTGGCTTAGAATAGCGAGCCTGTAGTTTCATCCTTCTGCTCGCAGTAGGTTTCCCACCAGTCCTTGACATGGGGGGCTGCTTTGAGAAGAGCGAAAACAATCTTTTCCTAACTTGAAAATTCATGAACAGAAAAATACCCATCTAGCAGATTTAACCATTTATCTACGGCATCTGCGTCTATTTGACCCTCGAAGATGGGGATTTCAAAATTAACTTGTACCTTAAACGGTGTGGCATTTCCAGAGTAGCTGCTGGAAACTGATGCGTCACCTTTGGGTAGCCGCTAAGGATTTGGGCAAAGTTGTCCATCATCGTGTTCCGTTGCCGCTCGAGGGCTTCTTCGAGCAAGATTTTGATGGGATCTCCTGCTCCCTCGTCTTTCTTCTTATCCGCCATGGGAGGCCGTCGAGATTTGCGAGGCTGGTCTTGCAAGGGTTCGACCAGCTCAAGCCCTAACTCCTTATATCCTGACCTCGTTGGGGACATGCAAAGAAAAACAGAGAAAAAGCAGACCGCTATGATACCACTGATCCGGATTTAAGCAGGAACGCAATAGATTACAGAGATAACCATAAATACAGAGATGCGATAACCATAAAAGCAGAGATGCAGCGGAAATAATACTTCATTTCATTAATGGAGAATACTGAAATATGCTTACAAATAGAAATGACCCAGCTAGGGCGATGGTAGCTTATCTTTGAGAAGAGATGTGTCGGCTGCATGCCTCTGAACTGTTCCAAACTGTCTTTACAATGAGGCTCGAAGGCCTATTTATTATTGAGAACAATGGAAAACCCTTAACATTCCAAAACCTAACCCTAGAAGATGAAACGCCAAACTATGGGCCCCGTTTTGGTAAATTGGTACATCAACTTCCCGGGGTCGTAACTTTGGCATACGATCTCCGTTTTCCGTGCATGATAGCCCGTTGGAAAGATCTCTCTGAGGACTATCCCAAAAAACATCGTTTAGGGCCTCAAAATGGCTCCGGAAGTTTAGGACCCGAAAACTGCTAAAAATAGTAAACTGCGCTATAATTAAGGAAACTGAAAATGTCAAGAGGAACAATGGTGGGGGTCTAGGTGGACTTGGTAGGTGGCCACCAATATCCACCTGGATCACATATCTGGTTTAAATTTTTTAACTATATCTATTAATAATAAAGATCAAGTTTCTAAAAAAAAAAAATTGCTATTTATACAAGCAAAAGTTAAAAATCTGATAGAGAAATGGTGTCTTTAGTAAATGACAAATGTTGTTAACCACAAAAATTTTTATTAGGAAACAAAAACATTTAAAGAAATGAGAGGTTGAAATTCCCTAGGATTATGTACATAATAGGGATAATCTCTTCTCTTATTTTGCCTACCAATACTTAAAAACCAAACTATCCACCTAATAACCTAGCTAAATTACTCCTACTCCTATTCTAATTATACACAGAAAAATTAACTAGGTAAAAAGATATTTCCAGTGGAACCATCTTTTCATTTTTATTCCTACATGTATGTACCTTATAAACATCAGTATTGAGAACAAAGCTTTTCTTGAATTGTGAACATTGGATGTGAAATTAGAAAGTGTAACTTCAGTGAAAATTATGTCTGAGATTTCTTTCTTATGAAATCTTCTGTCCAATTGGATACCTATTGGATCATAAAAATCGGGATGAATTTCTGTTATGGATTGGTGATCATGTAATAGGAAAGATGACAAGCCAGGTTGCGAATACGATTTTTCATTTTTAATGGCCTGTAATCTATTAGGCGTAAGAGTCAAGCTTTTAGCAATTTCTTGTAAAAGGAAAGTTTCCATATATAAATCTCTAAATAAATTAATGAAGAATAGATAGAAATTTGTGACAAGAGATTTATCTATTAACGCAAATTGCTGGCAAGTTTCCAAAAATAGTTTCTTTTGTCGATGATGCCTTGGAGGGCATAGAAGTTTTTTAAGGAAGTTTGATGTTGATTGATCTTGGAATTGAAAAAGTTCTATACTTCCTTGACACAATCTAGTTTTCCAAAATGGTAGCACATCTTTCGAATGTTCTTTGATAAGGTGCTCAGTATACCATAGTAATCTATCAAAAGTCTGAAAATTTAAAACACAATCCGATTTTGTAAAAAATGAGTGCAAGTGAGAAAGAATGAAATTATTATCTGTACAAATAATGTTACAACACAACTGGTATTGACTTGAAATATCTTCCTTTTCACAAGAACTGGCCAGAATTATGGGATCCGAGCAATTTCGAATTCCATCTTGTGAATCAGAAGACAAGTTATGATTTTGAACAGGCATGGGGGTTTCTTCATGATATGAATCATAGATCGAGGTATTGTCTTGGATAGTAAAATCATGCAAATGATCCTTTACTTTGGAATGAGGATTGACTGATATGATTCTTGAATTAGAATATCTCTCATTATCTGAGCTTTGTTGAGTTACTTGAGATAAATCAACAACATCATTGTCATCAAAGTAGCTATCATAAATGATTTTACAGGTTTCCCTAGATTTCTCTTCTTGATTGAATATTTTCAGACAAGGAAGGTCAAGTGGTTCTTGTTTGAAAATGATCAAAGGATGTTCTATAGCTGCCTTTTTATCTTGAAAACCTAATGATGACTTATTTGAGTACTCCTCTGTACCTTTTGAGATATCTTTAATATTGAGAGGGGAAAAATTATCATCACTAAAAACATCAGGATAAAGAGAAAAATGTGATTCTAGAATAATGCATTTGAAAATATCATCATGGAAAAATCTTTGTTCATCAGATTCATCATAGACATCGGGCTTTAGATCATACCTTTGTGTACTGATACTTTTCGAAAGAGAATTAGATTGCTGTTCTAACCTTGGCATCTACATTTGTTGACTTGCAATGATATTATCTGACCTTGTATCAAAGTCATCTCCTGGTTCCAAGGAAGGCTTTCCTCCATCATTCTCACTTTCGTTTTCTTGCATTAGAGCATGCATGTCTCCTAGGCTTTGGGAACCTTCTCCATCATGAGTGATTTGTATATTCAAATTGGAATTCTCATTCATATTAGAAGAAAATGAGACACAGGTTGAACTAATTTCTGCTGGATCGGACATAGGAGGCAGGGAATGCTCAGCATAATCTGAAGATTCTTCATCTGTGAGTTCACTTTCAAGATCATACTCTAGACAATTAAGATGAAATCGCATATTAAAATCCCTAACAGATTCATCTTGTTTCCGTAGATAATCAATTTCATCATATACCTGGTCATAGTCATAACAATCAAATTTACAAATGAAAGTCTTGACGAATTGGTCCCAGCTGTGAATTGAGGCAACTGGGAGGGTTCTACACCATTTTCTAGCTTTCGCCGTGAATTTAAGAGTAAAAATTTTGCATAAAACGCCTTCATCAATTCTTTGAACATTCGAACTTGAAACTCTTTGAATAAATTGAAGAGTATGATTAAAAGCAGAAGAATTATTCTTACCATTGAATTTTACCTGAGACAAGAGTCTTACCACTTCAGGTGGAGTGTTGGAAGAGGCACGAACATGGATGCAACTCCAAATGGGAAGTTTGTGAGCAGCCATCCTAATTCAAATGTTACAATTGAAAACCATTCCAACAGACACTATGTTCAGGCCCTCCTTCTAGCACCAAATATGTTGAAGCCCCGAAAGTCGGGTCGACAACAAGGGGGATACCCACCCGGTCCGGACCTTGGTTGGCAGCTCCTTATCCGTTTAGTATAGCGGGTCCCACTGGGGATAATGGGACCAGTTTCCCAATCTAAGGGTGTGTGTGTGTGTGCAGAGTTGGATGTTGTTGATCTAAGAATACTTAAAGCTAATCTAATTCAAAGTTTTAAACTAAATCTATGCTATTGTAATCTAATGAAAAACAACACATCTAATCTATGCTAACCCGGGGTGTATTTCTTCTATTATGCGATCTAAAAATATTTCAAACAATAACTGGTAATAAAGATCATTCAGCTATCATAAGAATAGAAATCAATTAAGATGAACTACTTTGCATAAAAAGTTAGGCAAAACAGTTGTGAACAGCATATCACATAATAAGTTATTCATATATCAGACATAAATAAATGGTTCCACCGTACAAAAGTGCCAAATGGTAACTCACACATTCATGCAATAACATATAAACAACTAAAACTGTATATCACTTTCAGAATATAAGCAGAAATGGCCAAGAGATAAAATTACCATTTATGACTGATCCTACTTATAAGCTTCAAGCAAAAATGATTTATCTCTACTTGTTCTAACATCTACTAAGAGTACAAAAGTGCAACATCAGTAGCAGACATCAAATGCAAACATTAGTAAACCTCGATCCATCCATTCATCAAAACCTCCTCTGAGGGTGCAGTAGTGCATGTTCTCAGGACAAGCTTTTGACAAATTTCTGGACCCATCTCCAAATGCAATGAGAAGGGTTAAAATATTGCTTCCTAATTCTAATAATAGTTTATTTACAAAATTTAGGATGCGGTTTTCAAATGATCGTCCTTTTTCTAATCTAATTCTAAAAAAAAAACATCATTCTAAATAAGGCTATTTCTGAATCTGATCTTTAAAGCTGCAAGTGTTCATCATGGGCTTGAGGAGAGTCGGCTGGCTGATTTCTGCTCTGAGCTGGGCTGCGAAAACGGAATCTATGAGAGCTGGCACTACTTTTTCAGCCGCGTTTATGATGCATTTCACAATCATCCATTGACTATGCGGCTTGACCAAGTATGCCCAGTAACACTCCCAATTTAATCTATTTAATGCTTGGATCGCTTTTCCCTTCTCCTGTGCCTTCTGCTTCCATTCTGCTTCCAGTCGTAGTTTATTTGGTAGATACCCTGGGGTGGTCTCTTCGATTAAATTTGCTTTGTGCAAATTTTCATTTACACAGTCGATAAGAATGCTTGCCTGCGTGGCCGCTGTCTCCGCTGCTTGTTCCGCCTACCTGATTTGATTGTCCCATTTATCAAAGAGAAATTCTTTATGATTCTCATTTATTCTGGGTGCACTTGCTCTTTTCCCTTCATCTTCATCCTGCCAAGCCAAGTACTCCGTCACTCGTTTGTCACTCTGATCATAGTCACTCCGCAAGTCTGCCACTTGATTGGTGATTTTATCGCTCAGTTCGCAATAATGACTCCACTGTGATATCTTACGTCCCAACTCTTCCTGTTGCTGCAATTGTTATTCATTTAAGCCAATAGACTCTGAAATAAATTCTGTAAGCTTAGGCTCATCTTTATGCATTTCTTGGAAAATTTGTAATTGTTTTCCTTTCTCGTCTAGACTTCTTTGATAGCCTATCTGCATCTGCTGAAAGTCTTTCTGCAACTTCTCGAGCTGTTTGTTAGCTTCAATATTAGCATTGGCTTGTTGCAATTGTTGTTGTAGTAGCTGTATTTGATCTTCTTGTTCTTTCAATAGTTGTTGAACTTCCGATGCCTTGTCAATAGTTGCAGAAGCATATGCTCCTGCGATCTGAGACAACTTAGTGAGATTTTCAGATGGGTTATTGTTGGGGTCTTTCCATAAGACGTCCAATTGTTCAGCATCTTGTGACAGTGTATTTTCTAGTTTTCTTTTCTTTCTCTGTCTTCTTACAACTGCTTTATGTTGGGGACTATAGAATACGTCCAGTGGAGGAATTTCTTCTACATTAAGTAGAAGCTCAGAAGGTGGAGCGATAGGAATGTGCTCCGTTTCTGTGACACTGATGACTATGGTTGAAACCACTTCTTGTGCTACCTGTGTATTGCTCACAGGCATTCTTGGGGCTTGCCCTTCAATATTGATCAGCTCGTTGAAGGTTTCCCATTCTTTGTCTAACTCTGTCATGACGGGTGATGTTTCAATGAGGAGAGGAGGGACATCTCTTGGCGGAGAGGCGATAACATGCTGTTGCGACATTGCACTTGACCGAGCCGTGTCCTTAGCTGTTTCTTCATTCTTGCCCTGGTCGCTTGTAGACCCTTTAGAATGTTCAGGTACTCCTTGCGCAGTGTTAGATTGAGATCTGTAAGTGCTTGAGTTCCCACTGAGGCTAATGCTTGGAGTCGGTTCTTTAGCAGTCAGTCGTAATTTTTATAAATGAACACTGGCCAATCTTCTTTCCCTGTATACCATGAATTTTTGGAGGTCATCTGGAGACAATTTTGACTGAGCTTCCCACAAAATTTCCTGGAGTTAGCGTTTATTCTGAAATAAATCATCAAATAAATCCTTCTTTCCAACAAATACCTTTATTTTGACATTCGTTGTGAAATATTGAGCAACTTCATTAGGGTCAAATGGCCTTGCTAGGAATTTAAGTAATTGTAGACACGTCACATTCTCCACTTCAGTGAACTCGTGACCTAAATCGAACAATAAAAAGGCCCCACAAGCTACAGGAAACTGAGGCCATATGGCCTTCTTTTTTTCTTTTAGGTCCTTAGTTAGGCCACCTTATGAACAGGTTTGATAAGCAATTTCTTGAGCCAGCAGTTTGTCAGGAATATACAAGGGCAGGACATGAGGAGGGACGGTGCTTCCAAATACTCTAATATAGGTGAAACATTCTTCCCCGAACCATCTTGCGATGGGGATGATATCCATCTGTGCCTTCGGTGAGCACCTCTGGGGGTCTTCATCATACATCATTCTATACAAGGGTAAGATAAGCCCGTGACAAATCTAGTAGAAATGTGGGATGAACTGAGAATCCCACAGCATCTTATGATAAACATGGATAGGTAATGGGTCCTGGGTAGTCCATTTCCAACCCATAATGGGAAATTTAGACACATAACAAATAGAATCCATAATATATGTGGATAGATAAAAAGGAGGATAGATCCTTTGAGACAAGGATCTCTTAGACCGGTAATTGATAATAGCCGTGTATAGATTATCAGAAAGGATCTTGGCCCAATCCATAATATCAGCATTTGTGGCAGCATCTATTAATGGTAACCATTCAGACGAAAACTTATTGATATCTGGCATCCCAAGTAATCTACAAATCATGGCCACAGCAAAACAATACGGAGAGGTGAGGGAACCAGCGCTGTACATACCGTTTTTGTCTCTCTTGAGGGGTTCCTCTTTTCTGGACCAATCTTTGGTGGTCTCTGATAGGTCTGGGTTCTCCGCCACAAATTTCTTAACTAATTGTGCATTGTAAGTCGCCTGCAGTTCAGGAAGATGATACATAAGCTTTAAATCTTGTGCAGCGAATGATCCGATGAGCCCTTGTCCTTGAATCTTGAATTGTCTGTCGTTCATGTCTGCATTGTCAAGTATCCACTTGATCATATCCGTATATGGTAGAATTTTGGGTCTTGCTGCTATCCGATGAAGAAATGAGCATGCTAGCTCTTCTAAGGATGCTTCGGAAGAGCGTTGTGAGCCTGTGACAGTAGTAACCTTCATTATTATGGGATTCTCCTCTTCAAGCAGTCTGTACATGCTTTCCCACATTGATATCCCTGCATCTTTGTTACAGGCTGTGTCTGTATACAAAGGCACCATTTCCTTCGTCTTTTGCTTCGCCTCAGAGCCTTGAGCTCTATTTTTCTTTCCCATTTCTTCCTGCGTATGGTTGTTTATCGTCTTTCTTTCTCCGTTCCTGCAGCTCACAAGTGAAATGGAATTGACTGATCAAGAAAGGTGATGGGAGAGTTTTAAATGCAGCAGATATATCAAATATGCCACCTTACGTGAAGTAATTCTTTACAAAAGCACGCATCTACATTTCATTTAATAGCTGACAACTAATCCCTTTACTATCATTAAAAGCGCATGATCTTGAGTCAGATTATGGTAAGTGGCTTTCCTTGAATAGCGTGCCTGAAGGATTCGTAATGAAGTGATTTTACGATTTGCCTACGTAACATCGCAGATCGCGCCGTCGCAGATCGCACCATCGCAGATCACGCAAACACACGAATATAACATCGCAGCGATCGCAACATCGCAGATCGCAGAAGTTTTATGCTTGCCAAATCTTGTCAGCTCATTTTCTGCGATATGCGATCTTGCGATCGGTGTTATCGCAGATCGGTAAATCTTGAAGTTTTTCCGTTATGAGTGTTACTTTATTGCGATGCGATATATTTCTTAGCATGAGGGTCTTGTACATACCGATATTATAGCGAAATGGAGGCACTTCCTATCCTTTTTTACAACGTGGATTTAAAGATTTTTCCCTTATCATAGACTTAGGTTTCAAAATATTCAAAAGATCTTCCTAAGTTTACGATGGTAACCTTATTTTGAAGAAAGGAAACTCTTGCTTTTCCTATTTTTTTAACTAAGGGTCCCCATTCATTTAGTATTTTGGACAACACTTAAATGAAGAGGGGGGGGTTGTTACTAGCCACAAGAGACTGTTGTTCCTCCAATGGAATGGCAGCTGTTCCTTAAAGGGAACAATAGCTGTTAGTTTAAGGGAATAGAATGAAAATATGTACACAAAATTGTTGTTCCTTAGAGGGAACTGCAACTCTTCTTTGGATGGAACAATAGTTGTTCCTTAAAGGGAGCAACAAAGGAAAAAAATAGTTTATTTACAGTTTATGCAAGCAAATTCAATCAAAATAGAAAGAAAAAATTATGTACAAAATTCAAGGAAAAAATGAATTATTTACTGGGTCAATGCTGAGGATGGGTGATCCTCCTCAATAAGAATTTGTATTGTGGAATCTTCCCGTAATTGTTGGCAAAAGGACTCCCTGTTAAGCGGTTTGTGATAAAGTCATACTCGATGTCCATTCGCTTTAAAAGAATAGCTAGACCCATCGATGGTGGTTAATGTGATGGTGCCATTATCATGCACCGTTTATATCTCATAAGGTCCCAACCATCTAGTCTGGAGTTTTCCAGGGAAATCCTGGAACCTAGAATCATACAGGAGTGCCCAATCTCCTTCGTCGAATATCTTCTTTTTAATAAGGGCATCATGCCATTTCGCTCTTTGCTATTGTATCATTGCAGTGTACTGAAGAGCTGATTGTCGGATTTAATCCAATTCATTGATTTGATGTAGCCTATTAATCTGCGCTTCGTTTAAGTCTAAGCCTACCTCCTGAGCTATTCTCAATGTCTGGATTTCAAATTCAATTGGGAAGATAAGTTCTTTATGAAACACCAAATGGTATGGGGAATATCTTGTGGTATTTCTCCACATCGTACGATATGCCCACAAGGCTTCTAGAAAACGGGTAGCCCAGTCACATCTATGTGATGCAACTGCCTTTGTAAGTATTGCCTCGATTACTTTATTGGTGCTTTCTACCTGGCCATTTGCCTATGGGTGGTATGGAGTCGTGATTTTGTACATGATATTATAATTCTTTAATGTTGCAACGAAATTATGGCCTGTGAATTGTGGCCCTCCATCCGTAATTACCTCTCTAGGCAAGCCATATCGCATGAATAGTTGGAAAAGAAATTTGATTACCGAATCCTCTATTGCCCTTGGTAGTGCCTCTTCCTCCACCCATTTAGTCACATACTTTATTGCAACTAATATATATGTCTTTTGATTAGAGGATGGGTTTATTGGACCGATGAAGTCTAATGGCCATCACTCAAAAGGTTCAATGACTATCTGCGGGTGCAGAGGCATCTCGTCAGACTGCCTAGGGCATCCCATTCTCTGGCAACTATCACATGCCTGGACAAAATTCTTGGCATATTTAAAAATGGTGGGCCAATAATAGCCCATCTGTAAAACTTTGTGACCAGTCCTATGATCTGCAAAATGTCCGCCGCACAGCCCACCATGGCATGCTTTTAGAATGTCGAAAACTTCATCTTCCCATGCGTATCTTCTAATGTGCATATCAGCTCTTGTATGAAATAAGTAGCCCCGATCCAAGAGAATCGCATGCTGTGCATACAATTTGTTTTCTTTCATTAGGCATCAGGTGCTTGGGTAATTTTCCCACTGCAAAATAATTTGCGACATCTGCATACCACGGTTTGTTCACTATTATAGAGAATAAATGTTGATCTTGAAACTCGTCTTCTATTGCTACCGAGTCATCTATCTTTGACATTCGTGAAAGGAAGTATGCTACTGGATTTTATTCTCCTGGTCAGTCTTTAATTGTTATATCGAATTCCCACAAAATAATCAGCCATCTTGTCACTCTTCCATTTGTAACTAGTTTATTGGGTAGATATTTTATAGCAGAGTGATCAGTGTATAAAACCATGGGGTATCCTATTATATAATGTCTAAATTTATTGATAGCATAGACTACAGCCAAAAATTCTTTTTCAGTAACAGTATAATTTAATTCAGCAGGAGATAGATTTTTTCTAATATAGTATATTGCATATGGCTTTTTACCTTCTTCCTGGCCGAGAACTGCTCCTATGGCTATGTCTGAAGTGTCGGATGAAATATGGAATGGCAGATCCCAGTTTGGCCCCCTTAATACTGGGGCTGTTGATACAAGCCATTTTAAATCTTCAAAAGCGCTGTCACATTTATCTGTCCAAATGAAATCAATATTTCCTATTAGTGCATATAACGGTGCATCAATCTGAGAAAAATTATTTATAAACCTTCTATAATAACCAGAAAATCCCAAAAAATTGCGTACCTCTGTTTGTGTGGTAGGGGTAGGTATTAAAAGAATTATATGAATTTTTGCTGGATCTACTTGGATTCCAGCACCTGAGATATAGTGACCAAAGATGAGGCCCTCGATCATCATCATGTGGCATTTTTCATTTCTTAAACAGAGTTTGGTGTCAATGCATCTTTGCAAAACTTTCTCTAATGTTTGCAATGCTAGCTCGAAGTCATCTCCATAAGGTGTAAAGTCATCCATGTACACCTCGAGCCCTTCATTTATCAGATCTTAAAAAATGCTGAGTATAGCCCTCTGAAATGTGGCAGGGGCATTGCACAGCCCAAAAGGTAGGACCCTGTAAGCGAATGTTCCACAGGGGCAGGTAAAGGTAGTCTTGTCCTGATCCTTAGGGGCAATCTGAATTTGATTGTATCCACTGAAGCCATCTAGGAAAGAAAAGAATTTTTTTCCTGCCAAAGTGTCCAAGACCTGGTCAATGAATGGAAGGGGAAAATGGCCTTTTTGGGTTGCTTTATTAAGCTCTCTATAGTCAACACATATATGCCACTTTCCATTCTTTTTCGGCACCACTATTAATGGAGAGACCCATTTGTTGTCAAATATTGGGTAGATAAAATTTGCATCTAGCAATTTTTGTAGTTCAACTTTAACAATATCTTTAATATGAGGATTTAACCTTCATTGAGGTTGTTTATTGGGCTTGGTATCCTTCTCTGTATAAATGTGGTGCATGCATAATTGGGGATCAATCCCTTTCATGTCCGGGTAATCCCATGCAAAGGCCTCTTTATATTTTCTCAGGAGTTGAACCAGCTTCTGCTCTTGGTCAGTAGTCAGGTTTTTGTTAATATTCAAAGTTTTTCCTAGCTCAATTTCTATGGTTTTGTTGTTATAAACAGAGGTGGTTGGTATTGATTGATCGTTAATATATTTAAAGGGATATTCTTCTGTTTTTCCATCGAATGCTTCTTTGATCGTCTGAAATTTTAGATGGGATCCGGCATCTGGTTGGTTAATATAGGTGTTAATGATGTCATCTTCTATTTGATATTTAAATTCTAGAGCATCTTCTATGGCAACAGTGCCAAAATATTGAGTGATAAAAAGTGTCTTTTTAACTCCTAATTATCTTCACATTAATTATCAATCCAGGTAAGTCTTTCTATTTCAAGAGTGTACACAGTATGTGGCGGCTATTTAACTCAGAGAGTAGTGCTTCTAAATTGCAATACAGTTCTTTCAAATACAAGAGCAAATGAATGCAACAAGTAAATTCTAATTGCAACTAAAATAAAACTCAATCTTCTAATGAAACTAAATCAGACATTTATCAAAGTAACAACAATCATCAGTTGAGAATACAGTAGTAACAACTCATTCCTCTTTTAATTGATTTATTCAATTAAACACAATTCTTAATATAAGCAGCAGATGATCTCAATCTGAGAGCTTCGACAACAGTAGTCAATTCTCTTTACAGTATATGATCTCAAAACAGAGTGCTTAACTAAATAACTAGATATGAACTAACAATAAACTGTATCAACGATATTACTGTAGAATATATGAACAGAACAATTCCGTTAAGAATGGAAAACAAAAGATAGCAAAGCGATACAATAGCAGAAAGTAGAAATTCAATCAAACCATCACACTGTAGGCATCATAAATGCATGGTATAGGAACAGCAAGTGAATCCACCAGGGCTGGGCCCTTAGCCTCCAGTGAACACTGCTGGATTACTTCAGGAGATTGTGAAGGAACAACAATTGTTTTATATATTAATCATTGCGTAAACATTACAGTAGGTTCGTGCTTTTCTCTGCTCAACAACGAGAGTCAGTGATAAACGTTACAATTTCTCAATAGTAATTCTCTCCCTTTCTACTTACAATTGTTCCCTTTTTATAATGGGAAAGAGGTAAAAAGATAACTAGTAAAATTGATCACTTAGGATCTCTCAATCCTGAGGGATTCACACAATTTCTAAGCTCAGACATTTTTTCCTCCTTGCGCTGATCCTATTGATTTGCTTTTGGATGTATCTGTAACCACCGTGTCCTTCCTTATCTTGTTGCTTTCTCGTTGTTCCATGGTTAGGGAACAACAATTGTCTCTTTTCGTCTTTTTCCTGCATAAAGAAGGATACAATCAGATAAATTGTAATGACAGGTGATTTCCTCATTCTTACCATAATCCTTTGATATATTAACATTTTAGGATATAAAAGAGATATAACTAAAGGAAAAGGATGATGAAATAAATAACATATGCATACCTTTTTCACGACTCAACATACTCCCTTGCTTACCCTTTTTCATGTCCTCATGAAAATCATATAGTTTGTATGCAGAGCAATCAAGGGAGAAGCTGGAGAAGGGAGGTCATAGAGCGGTCTGAAACCATGATTTTTGGCAAAGATTTAAAAAATGTGTCCTATTTGTTGTTCAGGGAGCTCATATATAGCCTTGTACACGTCATCTAGATACCAAATGATAGGGTTGTGAAACTGACAGCCTAGCCAATAAGGGCCTTCCCTTAGGATGAAATTACTATAAATGACAAAGCATTTTGTAGCCAGTTTAAAGTTTTTGTAATGAACTGGCTCTCTGTTCTATACATTGTTATTGGAAATTGTCCATCTCAGCTTTGCTGCGGCCAAGGAGCTTTCTTGAATGGAAAGGAAATAATCGACCCATTTCAGACAATTTCTTTTTGAATAGGCCCCAGAGTTTGGATTACACCTACACTCTTCATCAAACTTTTGTGTTTGGACAACATTTGTAAGGGGTGCTTTGGTTCACCTCTGACCCACAAGTCTAGTCCATTTTCCTGCCTCTGGAACATGTTGTAAGCCTTGAACCATTTTAATTGATTAACAACGAATGAAATGAAATCCTGGCACTGCACATCTCCTATAAAAGGACTGGGATTCTTTTCAAGTTCTTATTCTAATACAAAATTGTGTAAATAAAATTCACACAACAGCCTCTGTACTTTAACCCCATGATGCTTACAACAATTTAAAAAATCATCAATTGTTTTCAACTCTTTGGGTTTTCCAGCTTTGATCTTCAACTGTAAGTATATTTCCATCAAAAGTAGGGCATAGTTATGGGCAAGAGATCTGCATGTGAATATGTCAGCATATAAGGAGAAAATAGTATCCATTTGACTCCTAGCCTTTTCCAATTTGAGCTTTATTTTCTCAGTCCTCTCTTATGCCTTTTGTATTTCTCAAATGCCTCACTTTCTGATGCATTCATATCCTGCAATTGCCTCTGTAATTCTTGGTACCTCTATTGGGGGACAGTTTCTTCCTCAAGCCGTTCTATGGTAACC
The DNA here is from genome assembly GCA_031772625.1 of Pinus tabuliformis. Lineage (NCBI taxonomy): Eukaryota > Viridiplantae > Streptophyta > Pinopsida > Pinales > Pinaceae > Pinus > Pinus tabuliformis. The sequence goes on along the minus strand of CM062804.1, from coordinate 1,220,858,567 downwards.
CGAGCTTGTGCCAGATTTTCTTGAAGATTTGTTATACTAGGATCACTGCTTGTCATAATGTCCATGGCTTCAATATCTGTCTGCGTATTCTTGTTGTGAGAGTGGATTTTTATTGTCTGTGTGTTCTTATTATGGGACTCAATGCTTATAGTCTATTTACTTTTATTATGGATAGTCCATCCTTCTATCTGGGTGGCCGTGTTTTCGGAGGGTACCACTTCCGTTTGAACACCCACGTTATGACAATGTATACTCTCTATTTGGGCAGTTGTTTCTACAATAGTGACATGTTGTTCCACTGTTAATGTTCTTATCCTTTGCCTGAGTCTTTTCACTAATTTCTACAACCTCTGTTGTTCCTTTCTAGGCCTTTTAATTCTGTTTTTCTTCTTTTCAGAAGGAAAAACTATTCCACTAATCATTTATTCTCTTAACGAGCTCAGTTGCTCATCTCGGTTTTTCTCTTCAAGAGCTATGTCCTTACACTAACTTGTTCCTATTTCTCCTATTTGTCCCACATCCTATGTATTTAAATCAACCCGACTATGTTCTTCTTGAGGTGCATTACTAGTTTGGTCCACCTCTTCTTGAGGGGCTTCCGCCCTTGATTCTTCTCTACTGATTATATTTTCTGATATGCTCCTATTATGGGTAGAGTTTTCTTCCGATTGTGTTGCTTCAACATTAAAGTTGAGCGGGATTTCAGGCTATATAAATTCGTTCATAGTGGCTAAAATCTGGGCCAATTCAATATCAAATAAATCTTGTAGGGGACTTGTGTTGGGTGTTAAGGGGAGTTCTGTTTCATTCCTCTCCTCTTCATTAGAGTGTTATGTTTCTTCCTCAAGTTCTGATTCTTGGTCATCCTATCCTTCCAACTATAAAGGTTGCTCATTTTCAGGACTAGATAGTTCTAAGGGTTGGTTGCTGCTACCCTGGAGGTTTTCAATTGTTTCGGAGCTTGTCTTGGCAGAGTGTCTACATTTTTGTGGACTGTTCGTTGTGCTGGCAGTTCTCTTCCTTTTTGGGACAGAGTTAGGAGCAAGTAAAGCTAACCCCCCATCTATGGTAAATACTAATTCTTCCCAACTTTTTTGTTGTTGGGAAAGGTTACAACTTACTATTAACCTAATTAAGCAATGATGACTCACGACAGTTTCTATATGCCAAGATTTCTTTATGTTTCGATCAACATCATGCAATAATAAATTCAAATACGCAGGCAAGTTTACAAAACATTTTTGCTTCAGAATTGCTAATAATTTAAGGTGTCATGGCCTTACCACATATTTTCTTCTATCACATGTGATATAGCTCTGAACGATTCTAGCCAGTTCTGTCCACGATTCTCCAAGGGATGAAGGTTGAACTCCTTTGCCTTTGACAATTAGGTTCTGTCCCTCATCCTTAAAGACTGCAATAACATCCTGCAACCTCAATTTTTTATGAGTCCATATGGGTCCAACTGATTGTAATCTAGACACTTCAACTATTACTGCATATGTCACTGCAATTTTCCTTCCTCTTATCGTAGAATGTTCATTCTGTAAATTTTGTAAGAATACGATAGCAATGGCTTCATTGGATTGCTGCAGTCATGTGAAATATGCAACCCGTTCAGCTCTTACCAAAATTTCTCTGGCGGTATCAAAAACATCTAGTATCAATGGCTCCTTATGCACTGTTCTTCCTCCCATTTTACCTGAATTCTGCACAATGTTAGCTTAACACAGGTAACACAGTAGTAGACAGAGCCAGCAATGGAACAACAAGTTGTTAATATGAGATGATACTTTTTCAGCATGGATACCATTAAGGACTTGATATTATGGAATGTCGTATAGTTCGGTGTAACCAAATAAAGAACTGACACACATGCATGAGTGCTTTGGGAGTCACCCTCCCCCTCCTTAAAATGATAGGACGCCTTCGACCAGTTAAATGAAGGAATGATGCACTGGTGGTGACGTACGAGAGTGGTAAAAATGGAAAGGTATACATATTTATGATAGGATCACAAAAATATCAGGGAACTGAAATCATTGCATAGAACGAGAATTATGAATAAATGTGGAGATGCCATGGAATGATTTGAAAAGGGAGAAAGGACATCTTACGTGGGCAAGATGTTGTGCAATCATTATTCCACTTAAACCACGATGATTGATTTTTTTAAAAAGATTTCTCATGCATAAAGGTTCAAAAAATAAATCAGGGATATAATCTTATCTGTAATAAAGATAAAGAATAAGAAAAGGGAGTTATAATCACTATTGATGTTGAAAATTTGACTCCAATACCATCATAAGAGCTTCTGTTGCCCACAGGTGTTTATCACCTTGACAGAGTTGCTTTTTCACCCTTTGGAACCATGATCCTTTATGTATAATTAGGAAAGTGCCTTATGATGTCAGAATGGAGGCCAGTATGCTGGCTTGGTGACTAGATGAATCACAATACCATTCGCTGGGGAGGAGAAAAAAGTGGGTAGGCCAGCTCGTGATGATACCTCCTGTTCCAAGGACTTTATTTTTTTTTATGCATCCATTGGATCATATCCCTGGTGTGGTGGCAATAGTGGGAATGCCACTTCGCTGCTTCCTTATCATCATGGTAGACTGGCTCATGATGAGACCCCCTATTCTCCACCTGACAAATCATAAAATTGTTAGTAAACACACACACACACACATATATATATATAGCACTTCCTATTTATATATAGAGGGTGGCTCAACACTCCTTAAGAGTAGGGATGGTGGAAGAAGTCTGAACATACCAATAGAAAAAAATATGCCCTTAATTTTATTCAGTGATAATGAACAGAGAGAATTATAGGGGTTAGGGAAGAACCAACATGGTATAGATAATCAATCAATTGGATTTATATTGAATATAAGGACATAAAAGTGATATAGATGGTTGTGTCCTTCCCTTTTTTAATCAATACAAAGCAATCTCATTAAAGATGATAATATTCGATTTTGTTGTTCCAGTAACCTTCAAATTTTTATCCTTATATATGTGTTTGTATTCTTACCCTATAGAGGATCATAGAGAGTGAAATAATATTCACAAGATGCTTATTTTCTAAAGAAAACCTTTCATAAAAAGTGTTGTTCCTTGTAGGGAACAACAAAAAAAAACACACAAAAAGGTGTTGTTCCTTAAAGGGAACCGCAATTGTTCCTTAAGAGGAACAACAAAAAGAATCAAAACTACACACCGAAACTATTGTTCCTTAGAGGGAACAATAGTTTTTCCTTAGATGGAACAGTAGATGTTCCTTATAAGGAACGACGAAAAGAAAGAAACATAATTGAACGCGAAATTGTTGTTCCTTAGAGGGAACAACAACTGTTACTTATATGGAACAATGGAAAAACAGACACAAATGAAACTGTTGCTCCTTAGGAGGAACAACAAACAAACCCAAACGAAAATACTGTTCCTTAGAGGGAACAACAGCTATTCCTTAAGGGAAACAACAGAAAACAAATGCACACAGAAGTTTTGTTCCCTAGAGGGAATGACTGGTGTTCCTTAGAGGGAACAACAACTATTCCTTAAAGGGAACAACAAAAAAACAAACGCACACAGAACTGTTGTTCCTTAGAGGGAACAACAACTGTTCCTTAAAGGGAACAACAAAAAGAAAATGCACATGAAACTGCTGTTCCTTAGAGGGAACGACTGTTGTTCCTTAGAGGGAACAACAACTATTCCTTAGAGGGAACAACAACTGTTCCTTAAAGAGAACAGCAAAAAAAAAACACAAAAAAAGTTGTCGTTCCTTAGAGGGAACGACTATTGTTCCTTAGAGGGAACAACAATTGTTCCTTAAATGGAACATCATGAAAATCGAATATATATGGAACTGCTGCTCCTTAGATGGAATGGCAGTTGTTCCTTAAAGGGAACAACAACTGTTCCTTAAATGGAACAGCAAAAACAAGTACACGGAGAACTGTTGTTCCTTAAAGGGAACGACAACTATTCCTTAGAGGGAATAGTAGTTGTTCCTTAAAGGGAACAACACGAAAATAAAATATACAGGAGACTATTGTTCCTTAAATGGAATGACATCTGTCCCTGAAAAGGAACAACAATTGTTCCTTAAAAGGAATAGCAAAAGCAAGCACACACGGAACTGATGTTCCTTAAAGGGAATGACAACTGTTCCTTGGAGGGAAAAACGGCTATTCCTTAAAGGGAACAACATGAAAATCAAATATACATGAGATTGTTGTTCCTCCAATGGAATGGCAGCTGTTACTTAAAGGGAACAACAACTATTAGTTTAAGGGAATAGCATGAAATTCTGTACACAAAATTGTTGTTCCTTAGAGGGAACCGCAACTGTTCTTTGGAGGGAACAATAGTTGTTCCTTAAAGGGAACAACAAAGGAAAAAAAGATTTTATTTATAGTTTATACAAGAAAATTCAATCAAAAGAGAAAGAAAAATTTATGTACAAAATTCAAGGACAAAATGAATTATTTACTAGGTCAATGCTGAGGATGGGTTATCCTCCTCAACAAGAATTTGTATTGCGGAATCTTCCCGTAATTGTTGGCAAAAGGACTCCCTATTAAGCGGTTTGTGATAAAGTCGTACTCGATGTCCATTCACTTTAAAAGAATAACCAGACCCATCGATGGTGGCGAATGTGATGGTGCCATTATCATGCACCGTTTGTATCTCATAAGGTCCCAACCATCTAGTTTGGAGTTTTCCGGGGAAATCCTGGAACCTAGAATCATACAGGAGTGCCCAATCTCCTTCGTGGAATATCTTCTTTTTAATAAGGACATCATGCCTTTTCGCTCTTTGCTATTGGATCAGTGCAGTGTTCTGAAGAGCTGATAGTCAGATTTCATCCAATTCATTGATTTGATGTAGCCTATGAATCTACGCTTCGTTTAAGTCTAAGCCTACCTCCTGAGCTATTCTCAATGTCTGGATTTCAAATTCAATTGGGAAGATAAGTTCTTTACCAAACACTAATTGGTATGGGGAATATCTTGTGGTATTTTTCCACATCGTACGATATGCCCACAGGGCTTCTGGAAAATGGGTAGCCCAGTCACATCTATGTGATGAAACTGTCTTTGTAAGTATTGCATCGATTACTTTATTGGTGCTTTCTACCTGGCCATTTGCCTATGGGTGGTATGGAGTTGTGATTTTGTACATGATATTATAATTCTTTAATGTTGCAGCGAACTTATGGCCTGTGAATTGTGGCCCTCCATCCGTAATTACCTCTCTAGGAAAGCCATATCGCATGAATAGTTGGAAAAGAAATTGGATTACCAAATCCTCTATTGCCCTTGGTAGTGCCTCTGCCTCCACTCATTTAGTCACATACTCTGTTGCAACTAATATATATGTATTTTTATTAGAGGATGGGTTTATTGGATCGATGAAGTCTAATTCCCATCGCTCAAAAGGTTTAATGACTATCTGTGGGTGCAGAGGCATCTCGTTAGACTGCCCGAGGCATCCCATTCTCTGGCAATTATCACATGCCTAGAAAAAAATCTTGGCATCTTTAAAAATGGTGGGCCAATAATAGCCCATCTGTAAAACTTTGTGACCAATCCTATGATCTGCAAAATGTTCACCACACGTCCCATCATGGCATGCTTTTAGAATGTCGAAAACTTCATCTTCCCTGGCATATCTTCTAATGTGCATATCAGCTCCTGTATGAAATAAGTAGCCCCGATCCAAGAGAATCGCATGTTGTGCATACAATTTGTTTTCTTTCATTAGACATTAGGTGCTTGGATAATTTTCCCACTGCCAAATAATTTGTGACATCCGCATACCATGGTTTTTTCACTGTTATAGCAAATAAATGTTCATCTTGAAACTCATCTTCTACTGCTGCTGAGTCATCTATCTTTGGCATTCGTGAAAGGATGTCTGCTACTAGATTTTATTCTCCTGGTCAATCTTTAATTGTTATATCAAATTCCCACAAAAGAATCAACCATCTTGTCACTCTTCCATTTGTAACTAGTTTATTGGGTAGATATTTTATAGCAGAGTGATCAGTGTATAAAACCACAGGGTATCCTATTATATAATGTCTAAATTTATTGATAGCATAGACTACAACCAAAAAATATTTTTCAGTAACAGTGTAATTTAATTTAGTAGGAGATAGATTTTTGCTAATATAGTATATTGCATATGGCTTTTTACCTTCTTCCTGGACAAGAATTGCTCTTATGGCTTTGTCTGAAGTGTCGGATGAAATCTGGAATGGCAGATCCCACTTTGGGCCCCTTAATACTGGGGTTGTTGATACAAGCCATTTTAAATCTTCAAAAGCGCTGCCACATTTATCTGTCCAAATGAAATCAATATTTCCTATTAGTGCATATAACGGTGCAGCAATCTGAGAAAAATTCTTTATAAACCTTTTATAATAACCAGAAAATCCCAAAAAATTGCGTACCTTTGTTTGTGTGGTAGGGGTAGGTATTAAAATAATTATTTGAATTTTTGTTGGATCTACTTGGATTCCAGTAGCTGAGATATAGTGACCAAAGATGAGGCCCTCTGTCATCATCATGTGGCATTTTTCATTTCTTAAATAGAGTTTGGTGGCAATGCATCTTTGCAGAACTTTCTCTAATGTTTGCAATGCTAGCTCGAAGTCATCTCCATAAGGTGTAAATTCATCCATGTACACCTCGAGCCCTTCATTTATCAGATCTTAAAAAATGCTGAGTATAGCCCTCTAAAATGTGGCAGGGGCATTGCACAGCCCAAAAGGTAGGACCCTGTAAGCGAATGTTCCCCAGGGGTAGGTAAAGGTAGTCTTGTCCTGATCCTCAGGGGAAATCTGAATTTGATTGTATCCACTGAAGCCATCTAGGAAAGAAAAGAATTTTTTTCCTGCCAAAGTTTCCAAGACCTGGTCAATGAATGGAAGGGGAAAATGGCCTTTTTGGGTTTCTTTATTAGGCTCTCTATAGTAAACACATATATGCCACTTTCCATTCTTTTTCGGCACCACTACTAATGGAGAGACCCATTTGTTGTCAAATATTGGGTAGATAAAATTTTCATCTAGCAATTTTGTAGTTCAACTTTAACAATATCTTTAAGATGAAGATTTAACTTCCGTTGAGGTTGTCGAATGGGCTTGGTATCCTTCTCTGTATAAATGTGGTGCATGCATAATTGGGGATCAATCCCTTTCATGTCCGGGTAATCCCATGCAAAGGCCTCTTTATATTTTCTCAGGAGTTGAACCAACTTTTGCTCTTGGTCAGTAGTCAGGTTTTTGTTAATATTCAAAGTTTTTCCTAGCTCAATTTCTATGGTTTCTGTTAGGCCCCTATACTACTAGTGTAACCCCTTATTTTTATTAGTATAACCCACTTATTATATTGATGTACCCATGTAGTGCCCATATTGTTACTATTATGCCACATAGAAGCCCACCATTGTTACTGTTGTGCCCTACAATATTATTGTTATGTAGGCTTTGATTGTATTGGGACCACTTAGACTCCTATATATAGAAAGGAGGTATTTTCATTTGTATCATCCAAGAATTTTTCATTTATTTAATGTAAAGGAGGTTTCCCCCTCGAAGAGGCTGAATTCTAAGGCGTGGATCTATCTTTTCTATCTTTTCTTGAGCTGGTTTCATAACATTTGGTATCAGAGCTTTGGATTCTAGGGTTTCGCTGCTCCAAACAGGTCATCGTGGAATTTTCACTATAACTTTTTTTGTGACGTCTCAGAAGTCGTAAAAAAAAAACCCATTTGAGAAGAATTGGCGCTGAACCTTGGGTCTGAATTTCAGATCTTTTCGCGTGATATTTTCGGAGATATTATCTGCAGAAGTTGGTCTTTCTGCAGACTCCATAATTACACTCAAAAAAGGTGACCTGGGGAAAATCGTCATAACTTTCTTTCTGAGCATCGGATTAAAATTTCGTAAGAAGTTACAGAAAGAGGACGGACTGCAGTTTCTGTTTATATATTTTTCAGAGTCAAAGGTTGAAACACTAACACGTGGCACTTCATACAAGTTCTCTCTACTGAACTAGTCTATAATCAGGTCACTGCGGGAGAATGTGCATAACGTTTTCTTGGAGAATCCAATTTGGATCATACTTGTGGCATTGGAAAGAGGACACAGAGGGCTACTACAGGTCACAAGTTCAGAACTTAAAGATCCGAAAGTACAGAGTTACAGTCGTTTCAAGGTAGAGCTCCTAAAATCAAGAAAAAGCAAGATGAAGAAGTTTGATGGCAAGGATCCGGTAAATTGGATACTTCAGATGGAGCAATATTTTGATATACATGGTGTACAACTGTTACAAAAGGTATGTATTGCATCTTCATATTTAGAACCAGATCAATTTTTATGGTACAAAGGGCTTTGTTCTCGTAAAAAACTTGTTACGTGGTCAATTTTCACGGAGGAAATGATAGCACATTATGAGGATATAAAGAGCAACACCTTCTTTAGAGCAACACCACAACAATTGGAAAGAGTAAAAGGGCTTTGTGACATAATGGAAAGCAAAATTATGGAAACCAGGAAGCATACCCCTCACAACTATAAAGATGGAAGTGTTGTTTCTCCCAGCCTTCCACAACCTACAAGGGTTACACCACAACAATTGGAAGAAAAATGAGAAAAAGGGCTTTGTTACAATTGTGATAGAAAATGCACTAAAGGTCATAGGTGTGCTGAGAAGAAATTATTTTACATAGAATATGAAGAGGAGGAAGAAAAGGATCAAGAAACATCAAAAGAAGAGGATATACGTCAGGACACCTCCCCAGAGAAAGAAGAAATGAATCAGACCATATGTTGTAAAGCATTGGCAAGCATTACCACTCCTCAAACTCTCAAGATAGAAGGACATATCAAGAAGAAAAAGGTGCAAGAAGTGAAAGATCACATCGAGAAAGAAGAAATGAATCCAACCATATCTTGTAATTCAATGGATGAAATTACCACTCCTCAAACTATCAAGATAGAAGGACACATCAAGAAGAAAAATGTTCAAGAAGTGAAAGATCACATTGAGCATCAAGAAATGAATCCGACCATATCTTGTAAAGGACTGGAAGAAATTACCGCTCCTCAAAAGATAGAAGGGCATATCAAGAAGAAAAAGGTTCAAGTAGAGAAAGATCATATCGAGCATCAACAACAAGTTCTCCAACTTTTAAAGGATAACGCCACTTCGGTGCAAAATCAAATGAAACAACAGGTAGATCAACATCGTAGTGAAAAATGTTTTGATGTGAGTGATTGGGTATTTTTACTGCTACATCTCAAGCAAGCTTTTTTATGAGAAGGAAATGTTGGCAATACTACATGCACTTAAAAAATGGCGACCTTACCGAATGGGAAGATGCTTCAAGGATTAGGATGTGGAAGCATTGTTTTGTTCTATTTATATTATCCAACCAAATTGGATAAACGAAGCAACGGATGAATGGAAGAAGAACGAAGAAGTATGGCCACTTATTCAAAAGTTGCAAAAGATCCCAATTCAAGCAATATTGCCAGAAATTGAAGAGGAAGGAAAAATCATATTGGAACCTGGAGCAGCCACAGAAACAAGAACCCGACAGCTACGAAATCGATCAATTTCAGAGTATCTCATCAAGTGGAAGAACTTACCCGCTGAATATTCCACATGGGAGGACAAGAATTTTATATAGAAGCATCAAGAACTACTCAAGCGTTGAGGACAACACTTTTTGAAGGAGAGGGGCATGTTAGGCCCCTATACTACTAGTGTAACCCATTATTGTTATTAGTATAACCCACTTATTATATTGATGTACCCATGTAGTGCCCATATTGTTACTATTATGCCACATAGAAGCCCACCATTGTTACTGTTGTGCCCTACAATATTATTGTTATGTAGGCTTTGATTGTATTGGGACCACTTAGACTCCTATATATAGAAAGGAGGTATTTTCATTTGTATCATCCAAGAATTTTTCATTTATGTAATGTAAAGGAGGTTGCCCCCTCGAAGAGGCTGAATTCTAAGGTGTGGATCTAACTTTTCCTGAGCTGGTTTCATAAAAGTTTCACTGTTATAAACAGAGGTGGTTGGTTTGATTGATCGTTAATATATTTTAGGGGATATTCTTCTGTTTTTCCATTGAATGCTTCTTTGATCATCTGAAATTTTAGATGGGATCTGGCATCTGGTTGGTTAATATAGGTGTTAATGATGCCATCTTCTATTTGATCTTTAGATTCTAGAACATCTTCTATGGCAACGGTGCCAAAATTTTGAGTGATAAAAAGTGCCTTTTAAACTCCTAATTATCTTCACATTAATTATCAATCTAGGTAAGTCTTTCTATTTCAAGAGTGTACAAAGTATGTGGCGGCTATTTAACTCAGAGAGTAGTGGTTCTAAATTGCAGTACAGTTCTTTCAAATACAAGAGAAAATGAATGCAGCGAGTAAATTCTAATTGCCACTGAAAGAAAACTCAATCTTCTAATGAAACTAAATCAGACATTTATCAAAGTAACAATAATCATCAGTCGAGAATACAGTAGTAATAACTCATTCCTCTTTTAATTGATTTATTCAATCAACCACAATTCTTAATATAAGCAGCAGATGATCTCAATCTGAGAGCTTCGACAGCAGTAGTCAATGCTCTTTACAGAGTATGATCTCAAAACAGAATTCTTAACTTAATAACTAGATATGAACTAACAATAAACTGTATCAACGATATTACTGTAGAATATATGAACAAAAAAATTCCATTAAGATTGGAAAACAAGAAAGAGCAAAGCAATACGATAGCAGAAAGTAGAAATTCAATCAAACAATCACACTGTAGGCATCATAAATGCATGGTACAGGAACAACAAGTGAATCCACCAGGGCTGGGCCCTTAGCCTCCAGTGAACACCGCCAGATTACTTCAGGAGATTGTGAATGAATAGCAATTGTTTTATATATTAATCATTGCGTAAACATTATAGAAGGTTCGTGCTTTGCTTTGCTCAATAGTGAGAGTCAGTGATAAACATTACTATTTCTGAATAGTAATTCTCTCCCTTTATGCTTACAATTGTTCCTTTTTTATAATGGGAAAGAGCTAAAAGGATAACTAATAAAAGCGATCCCTCAGGATCGAGAAGCGATCCCTCAAGATCTCTCAATCTTGAGGGATTCGTATAATTTCTAAGCTCAGACATTTTTCCCTCCTTGCACTAATCCTGTTGATTTTCTTTTGGACGTATCTGTAACCACCACATCCTTCCTTATCTTGCTACTTTCTCGTTGTTCCTTGGTTAGGAAACAACAATTGTCTCTTTTCGTCTTTTTCCTGCATAAAGAAGGATACGATCAGCCAAATAGGTAATGATAGGTGATTTCCTCATTCTTACCATAATCCTTTTATATATTAACATTTTAGGATATAAAGGAGATATAACTAAAGGAAAAGGATGATGAAATAAATAACATATGCATACCTTTTGCACGACTCAACAATCAGCTCTCAAGTTCATTTTGGTTTTCGACTGATAGATTGCTTGCCATAAGTGTTCACATGTCTCTAGGTATTGTAAATGTTCATCTACCTCCCAGCAACACAGGTATAATGGTTTCTAGGAGAGTAGAGATGAATACACTGTTTATTGCACACTTTGGGATGCATTCAATCAAGTGTCTATGAACTTGCCTACCCATGAAGCATTTGCTTAAGTAGAAACTCAAGGAAGAACAAGAGCTACATAGACAAGAGAATGAGTTGCAGCAAGAACAGGTATCGCAGTGCACGCAACATGCACACACGGATGCAACTACGCCCATACAACTTAAAGATCCATCCCAGCAGTTGGCACAGAGAAGACATGGTGAGCAGTGTTGTTGATCGAATGCAAGGGAATTCAGAAACATGCATTTCATCATGCGCACGCATGCCATCCCACCCATTCAGCACACTCACTAAGGAAAAGACAAGAAGCAAGTCCAACTGGAGTTGAACATGCAGTTGACAACTGATGCGCATGACCACCAGCACACACTGGAAGATCAACATGGACACTACGCATCAGTGTGTTGTCAGTTAGGCTGCACGCTAGAAGACCATGCACATGTTAGAAGATAAGTTGGATGGAGGAGCCACACCAATGCACCAGGATTCAACGAAGTCAATATTTTTCTTCAGTAAGATGTCACCATGGAGCGCATGCACACCATCATGGATGACCAAGCTTGGCATAAGCTCACCACCTTCACCATCACAAGCATGTCAAAGATTTTGTCTCACCACAACAGACCAAGTGTCCGTGATGTCTTGAATGGTTTTCTCAAGCCATTTTGTCTCACATGAGAACATGTGCACTGTAATGTAACATCTTGTCAAGTGGAAGTTCAAGTGTCATTAGTTGGATGTAACAGTCATAAAGTAGATGAAGAGTCATGAGGGTAGTTGAACTATCACAAAGGGGAATGTCAAGGGTCACCCTACCCTTTGCTATAAATAGAACCTCATAACTCATTGTAAAGTCTTTTGGTCAGCCAAGCTTCCGATAAGACTATCTTGGAGAGTGCTTGGATAGTATTGTAATGAGCCTTGGCTTCTGCATTGCGTAGATCTAGTATATCTCTTTGGAGGAGTAGGCGGTTGTGGCTGTAATGTTCCATTGTCGAAATTAGTGGTTAGACATGGATGTATTGTATGACTAGAAGTTACACTTCTTAATATAATATAGCCGACAAATTTCATGCATATGTTGTATTGTATTCTATTCTATATGGATTACTCTAAATGATATATGTATTTATTTTATTATGCATGCATGTATGGACTATTTTGTATAAGTATGTATGGATCTTTCTGAAATGTGTTGTTGGTTTAACCATCACTTTGGATTTCTTGCTAACTTGCTTTCCAGCTTGTGGTGCATCTTTTCTTGTGTGTTCCCTTCCAAGCCACGTACTATTACAAGTTTCCAAGGGGCACACTAACCTCACCCTCAGTGTGTTAGAACCTCTCATGCACCTTCCTTGACTTACTGCAGTTATCACAAACTTGCTACCAACAGGGACATCTTACTTGTCTCTGTGCGAAATCACTGTCAAGGCATTACCGTACAACCCACTACTAGGACTCCTACACCAAACGGTTTGAGGTCTAATTGGACTTCTTACCAAGGAGATCCCATTACATGTTGGCAGGTCCAACACCATCAACATTTTAGTGCTAGAAGGAGTGCTAGATGACAAGATGAGTCCTCACATATGTTTTGAATCTCGACATATCTATCATGACTAAATACCGAGTTTCTCTTCCGGAGTGTATGTCTTATGGAAACGATTTCATTATCTCGGAAAAGCTCTCTGATAACTTGTCTCATAAAACATATGATGGTGGAGGCCACATAGCCTTGGTTAGGCATGCAGTCAACGTTGTAGGCTCATGCGAAAGGCATGGTACCTTTGAAGAATACATTACCTGCGTGTTGTTCGTCTACATGCTTCGAGGGCACCCAGTGAAATGGTGTGCCACGCTGCCTGAAAAATCTATTCATTCTCTTGCTCATCCGGTTGCAGAGATAGATCGTGATTTCGATCACTTTGACCATAAAACACTCAACAAAGAAATTCTGAAATTACGAAAAGTACCTGATGAATCCGTTGATTAGTTTTACACAATATTTTGTAATCTTGCATATTGATTCCCCGAAGATGATATTTATTGGGAATTTCTCAATGGAAGATTTGAGTATCTTCTTCACATATCTGAACCCCGATCAACGCACTTCAGTGATGGAGTTGTGCAATCACAGGCAGGCATAGTTGTTGTCACAAGTGACTGTCTGCCTTCACCTCATCAAACAGCTCCACCACTACATAGTGGTGTGGAAGATCATGCACACACATCTGTTGAATTGTCAAATCATCCCAACCCACCTGCTCTTGATATCTATGCAAATTTGTCTTGCAATCTTGTTGGTTGTCACGTGGATTTGTTCCCTTGACCTCCATCCTTACACTTACTTGATCCTCCGAATTATACTATCTTGTTTTCTCCCATTTTGGACTCCTCACCTATTGTGAGCAAGGATCAAGTTGTTGATGGAGTTGGTGTTATGCAACCAACTTGTGCCATCATTCATGATGAGTGTGTGTGGGAATCTAAAGAAGAATCCACAGTGAAGGATGATTCCCTTCAGTTGCACCTCATCCACTTTACCCTGACATCCCTTATGATTCTTCCACTGCTAATTTCCCTTGTGAAAACCCATTTCTGAATGTTTCTACTTTTGATCATTCACAAGTAACCTCAGATATCAGTCTATCATGATAGTGTGGAGAGGACACACCTTCCTCAAAAATTCATCCAATGTTTCATCTATATTTTTTGAAAACACAGAGGTTGAATATCTTTGCTTCCCATCTACCCCTTTGCCCAATTCATCAAATCATGAGGATGCCAACAAACATCTTGAATTTCTAATATTGGTTTTTGTGATCTATCCACTTCCTCATATGATCACAATGTTGATTCAACCATTGTTAATCTGTTCAAGACATTGGTCTACGATTATCTTTCTTTCAATGAAGTAGAAACCCCGCAAGTTGTCGAGGCACTTTAGCCCGAGCTTATGGTTATGTTAGGCCCTCGTTGTCTTGATGTTGGTTTCACTTCCAGTTAGGAAATTGTTGAAACATTCAAGTCTCCTCATCACTCTCTGTTTTTCATTGAAGATCAACCAAACACCTAGATTTCACTTCCTCCACTTGAACTACATGATCCCATCACTCATTCTTTGGAGGAATCTTACACAACAATCACACATGCATAGCGTAAGTGATCTACCTTTCTCACGTTTGCTTGCTTTTCACATTCAAGAGAATGCATACACTCAACATCTGCATGCAGTGTAGCAAAACACCATGGCAAGTCCATAGAGTGCATATCATGCGCTTTCACTCCTTTTTTTTTTGTGGATGCTTTTAAACTGAGAGTGTGTTTTTCTTCACTATTACATATTTCTTGTCTGTTGGTTCGCACAAGTGTCTTTCTCATGAACCATGCCTTCACAAACATGGGTCAACCAATGCACTGGTGGCTGCATTGGAAGTATCTCTTCACATGGGATGTCCCATGCACCATTACATTAGGAGTGGGAGTACTGTTTTCTTTCAGTATGTTTGCTTGCATGCTTGTTTTCTTACTTGCTTTGTTGGTTTGTTTGTCTTCTTGCTTGTTTGCTTACTAAAGTACAAGCTAGCTAAAGAACAAGAGGACTTGTGCAACTATCAACATTTGGTTATCTATTGTCTGCTCTCTTATGTAAGAACTTGTTGTCTTCATTCCATGATACATCAATGGAAAATATGTATTGTTCGAAGTAAACCTTGGTGAAAACACAATGCTTTCACGCTAACTAGTATCACCTACTCTAGTCGGTTGTTTTTGGGTTAACCCTTGTCAGCCCAATCAAGTAGAGTAAGGTGAGGGGGAAGACCTTAACAGGAACGTCAAAGGTATAATAAACTACTTCACTATAGGAACAACCTCTTATGCTCTCAATAAGTCGGCATCCCTCTTCCTCTTCTGAAATGAATAAGTGTTATGCACAATTATGAAGATGAAAAATGACAAAAATGAAAAGTGAAAATAGTCTGAAAAAAATGAAAATTAATAATGTGAAAGAAGAGAAAGGCTTCCTATGCAAAGTGTTTATGCATGTAACTCCACCAGGGTACTGACTAGGATCACTGGCAGTGGAGCCATGCTTATGTTCCTATGTGACTCCACTAAGGTATTGTCCAGGCCTGCTCATAGTGGAGCAACACCAGAGATGAAACTAAGACTTTGATGACTATACTGCTTGTGCACCAATATACCCCTCAACCCCAATCAAAAAAACTGTGTTGACTTGGATTGGAATGTGCGTCAATTGGCCAAGAGCTTGGGAGATGCTACATCTTACAATCAAGCAAGTGTGGGAACCAAGAAGAACTGAGAACTTGTTGACAGTGCTGGACCCTCCAACATGTCAGGGGATCTCCCCAATAAAAAGTTCCAATTAGACCTCAAACATTTGGTGTAGGAGTCCCAGCAGTGGGTCGTACAATAATTCCTTGACCACGATTTCACACAGAGGAAAGTAAGATAACTTTGTTGGTAGTAAGGGTGTGACATTTGTAGTGAGCCAAGGAAGGTGCATAAAGATTCTAATACACTGGGGTTGAGATGAGTGTGCCCCTTGGAAACTTTTAATAGTACTTGGCTTGGAAGGGAACACATGAGCAGATATGCATCACAAGATGGAAAGAAACTTAGCGAGCAATCCAAAGTGATGGTTAAACCAACATCATATTTCAGAAAGATTCATGCATACTTATACAGAATAGTCCATACATGCATGTGTAAGAAAACAATACATATATCATTTAGAGTAAACCAAATAGAATAGAATACAATACAACATATGCATGAAATGTGTTGGCTTTGTTACATTAAGAAGTGTAAGTTCCAGTCATACAATACATCCATGTCCAACCACTAGTTACAATAGTGGAATGTTACAACCACAACAGCCTACTCCTCCAAAGAGATGTACTAGATCTACCCAATGGAGAAGCCAAGGTTTGTTACAATACTACCCAAGCTCTCTCTAAGATAGTCTTATCGGAAGCTTGGATGGCCAAAAGCCTTTATAATGAGTTATGAGGTTTTGTTTATAGTAAAGGGTGGGGTGACCCTTGACATTCCCCTTTGTGACTGTTCATCTACCCTCATGACTCTCCATCTACTCTATGGTTGTTACATCCAACTATCGACACTTGAACTTCCACTTGAAAAGACATTACATTACAATGCACATGTGCTCATGTGAGACAAACTAGATTGAGAAATCCATGCAAGACATCACTGACACTCGCTCCATTGTGGTGAGACCAACTCTTTGACATGATTGTGATGTTGAAGCTGGTGAGTTGATGCCAAGATTGGTCGTTTGTGATGGTGTGCATGTGCTCCATGGTGACATCTTGCTGAAGCAAACTATTATCTGTGTTGCAACCAGCTGCATTGGTATGTATCTTCCATCCAACTCATCTGCTAAGATGTGCCTAGTCTTCTTGGGTGCGGACAAATCGACAACACACTAATGCATAGTATCTGTGTTGATCCTCTAGCATGCGCTAGTGGTCATGCGCATCAACTGTCAACTACATGTTTAGCTCCAGTTGGACTTTCTTCTTGTCTTCGCCTTGGTTAGTGTGATGAATGGGTGGGATCGCAAGATTGTGCATAATGACATGCATGATGCTACATTCCCTTGCATGCGATCAACAACACTACTCACCATGTTTGCTCTGTGCAAGCTGTTGGGATGGATCTATAACTTTAACAGGCACAATTTCATCCATGGGTGCATGTTTCACCCCCTGTTGTTCCTATTCCAGTTGCAAATCATTCGCTTGTCTGTGCAGCTCATGTTCTTCCTTGAGTTTTTTCTTCAGCACATGCAACTCCTTCTCTATTTCATTGTCTTCCTTTGTGTGATCTTCATGTCGCACTGTCACCGCATAGCTTGAGTCTCCAAAGTTGCTTTCACCACACGTGAATATGCTTGAGCTTGGAACATTGTTCCACCTTTGTGTTGTCAACAACCTTCCTCTTATGTTCGTTGCATCCAGTATGGTGCCTTCAGCTATTATTCATGATGCTACTTGATGTGATACTACTTCCATCACATCTTGATGTCTTTTCCTATGAACAACTTGATGTATTCGTGAGTAGGTAAGCACATAAACACTTGATGGAAAGCATCCCCAAGTGTGCTCTGAATGGTGTCTTTGACTCTGCTCTCTTGGAAAACATTGTACTTGTGCTGCGAAGAGGCATATGAACACCTGTGATACCTAGAGAAATGGAAAAAATCATGGCAAGCAATCTGTCAGTCGAAAACCAAAATGAACCTGAGAACTGGCTTGCAACATACCTTTGCGACTGATCATGAAGGTCGCTCAATTTCAGCTAGGAGGTCGGGAGACTGAGTGCCAAAAATGTGCAAGGCACAGTCTAGTCTACTGGTAGGCTGACTGATTGCTCAAACTACGCAATGCATAGTCCAGTATGGTTGCTGAATGCTGGAATTGCACAATGTGAAACATCAGCTGGAAATTATTGCAGGCTCAGTGACTACATTGTGCAATTTTCTGGGTCAACAGTCACTATCCCTCATATTTGTGCAAAGCAAGCCTGGAGAAGAGAGCCTCGACATAAATGCACATTTGTAGAGAGGAATACAAAGCCTTCCCTCCCAGGATTGCACAATGTTGTCTTGGTGAGGCAGAGTCTAGGCCAAGGTTGCCCGGACTCGCAAAAGGGCAACTGAATGTGAATGTGGAAGCGAATGCATGGAAATACTAAGTGTAGGAAATAGTGAATGATCATGTGCCATGAAAATGGTGAATTAAAGATTCAAAAAATGGAACAACATGCATGTGGAAGAGGTGAGTCGCCGAATCGACGACTGTTCATGAAAATCAATTTCATGCATGCGACAGCAGTGATATGTTAATGAAAACTGGAATGGTGCTAGTACAAGCTAGTATGTATGAAAATGACAGCAAGCTCTCACTAAAATCAAGAATACAACATTCATATGAAGCGAAATACAAAACACATGAGAAATTCAACACAAGACATGGAAGGTAGGCTTACCCCAAAACAATCGAGCTGAATGTGACGACAACCCCTAGATGCAATGTGGGATGTCAGAGCTGCAAGGTTGGTGTGAAGAATGAGCTCTACAACATCTTGTTGATGAGTTTTAATAAAATCGATGTTGTGACGCGCATGCCACAAATCTAGGAAAAGAGACACCTGGTGGGATGTTTCTAAAATGATCCTTACATGTAACCTCGAACTGCCAAAAATAGTCCCTGAAACAAGAGATGCATTTGCATGTTGCCTTGGGAGAAGAAGCCCATGCATGCAAGTCAGTTTTTCTCGGTCCTGGAGGGAACTGGTCAACTCAGCTGTACATGCAAGAGGCTGCTCAATTGCTGGGAGAAAATGTGCATTTCTAACTGGGAGTTGTGCTGGTTGTTCAAAATATTTCCACAACTTTTGGGCGGAGTAGCTGACTGCTGCCCATATTTGTGCAAATTTTGGGCTGAGAAGGCCAGCTGGAAAGGATTGTGCAATTTTCTAGGTGAAGCTTTCTTAGCAAAATTTGGCAATTCTAGGGCCTAGTCGGCTGCCAGTCAAGATTGTGCAATTTCTTGAGGGAAGGCTAGTTGCCCTCCAGATTTGTGCAAATTCTTGAAGGACTTGCTTAGCCCACTACTGGACCAAGTCTGGATGAATAGCCTATTACGGGAATGCATGAAGGTTTGATCGATAGGTTGTCTTTCTGCAAGAAAATCACTAGAGCTTATGTACTTGATGAAGCAAGACATGCTATTGTGAAGGTTGGTAGAGAGGCTACAAAACGAAGCTAAGGAAAAATTTTGGAGGGTGGTTGTAGTCGCTACAACAACTGGTGACACACTGGTAGAACTCCAGCTCTTTGAATGGACCTTGTTAATGAAAAGCAAGTCTAACACCTCCAAAAGTATTGTTCAGTTCTCATTGTCTTGGTTTCACACTAGATTGATTGTAAGATGTAGCATCCACCAAGATCTTGGTCGATTGACACACCTTCCAAGCCAAGTCAAAACATTTGTTTCGATTGGGGTTGAGGGGTATATTGATGCACAAGCATTATAGTCGTCAGAGTCTTAGTTTCATCTCTGGTGTTGCTTTGCTTCCATCATGCCTAGACAGTACCCCATCGGAGTCACATAGGAACACAAGCATGGCTCTGCTGCCAATGAGTGTGGTCAATACCTAGTAGAGTTACTTGCATCACCTCTCTGCACATGAAGTCTTTCTCTTCTTTCACCTTATTCATTTTTCATTTTTAAAAACTTTTTTCACTTATTTTTTTTCATTTTTTTATTTTTGTTGTTGTGGATAGAACTTATTCATTTCAGAGGTGGAAGAGGGATCCAAAATTATTGAGATCAGAAGACGTTGTTCCAATTGAGAAGTAGTTTATTACACCTTTGATGTGTCTGTTAAGGTTTTCACCCTCGCCTTACTCTACTTGACTGAGTGGAAAAGGGTTAACCCAAAAACAAGCGACAAGAGTAGGTGATACTAGTTAGCACACAGGTGTTGTGTTTTCACCAAGGTTCACTTTGAACAGTATGTATTTTTATTTGATTCTATGATTGTTACATCCAACTATCAACACTTGAACTTCAACTTGACAAGACGTTACATTACAATGCACATGTGCTCATGTGAGACAAACTAGCGTGACCAATCCACGCAAGACATCACTGACACTTGGTTCGTTGTGGTGAGACCAACTCTTTGACATGCTTGTGATGGTGAAGGTGGTGAGTTGATGCCAAGCTTGGTCATCCATGATGGTGTGCATGTTCTCCATGGACGTGACATCTTGCTGAACTGAACTCTTGCCTCTGTTGCATCCAGGTGCATTGGTATGGCTCCTCCATCCAGCTCATCTGCTAACATGTGCATGGTCTTCTTGGGTACAGATGAACCGGAAAAAAACTGATGCATGGTGTTCATGTTGATCATCCAGTGTGTGCTGGTGGTCATGCACATCAACTCTCAACTACATGTTCAGCTTGAGTTGGACTTGCTTCTTATCTTTGCCTTGGTGAGTGTGTTGAATGGGTGGGATTGCAAGCGTGCACACAATGACATGCATGATGCCACATTCCCTTACATTTGATCAATAACACTTCTCACCATGTATGCTCCATGCCAGCTGCTAGGATGGATGTATTACTTGTACGGTAAAAGTTTCATCGATGAGTGCATGTTGTGCACCCTGTTGTTCCTATTCCTGTTGCAATGCATTCACTTGTCTATGAAACTCATGTTATTCCTTGAGTTGTTGCTTCAACAAATGAAACTCTTTCTATGTTTCGTTCTTTTCTTTTTCGTGATATTCATGTCGCGCCGTCACCTCATAGCTTGAGTCTCCAAAGTTGCTTTCACTACAAGTGGATCTTCTTGAGCTTGCAACTTTGTTCCACCTTTGTGTTGTCAACAACCTTCCTCTTATGTTCGCTGCATCTGGTATGCTTCCTTCAGCTATTGTTCATGATGTTGCTTGCTGTGATTCTACTGCCATCACATCTTGATGTCCTTCCTTATGAACAACTTGATGTCTTTGTGAGTATGCAAGCTCATAGACACTTGATTGACTGCATCCCGAAGTGTGCTCTGAATGATGTATTCAACTTTTCTCTCCTGGAAACCATTGTACATGTGCTACTAAGAGGAAGATGAACACTTGTGATACTTGGAGACATGGAAACACTCATGGAAAGAAATATTTCAGTCGAAAACCAAAATGAACTTGAGAACTGACTTGCAACATATGTGTGTGACTAATCATGAAGGTCACCCAATTTTAGCGGGAGGTCGGGAGACTAAGTGCCAAAAATGCGTAAGGCACAGTCTGGGTTGTTGGGAGGCTAATTGACTATTGGAACTATGAAATGCATAGTCCAGTCTGGATGTTGACTACTAGAATTATGCAATGCACAATCTCAACTGGCAATGGTTGCAAGCTTAGTGACTAAATTGTGCAATTTTCTGGGCCAGCAGTCATTGTCACACAGATTTGTGTAAAGCAAGCCTGGAGAACAACTCCTGGGAAGAAATGTGCATTTTTGGAGAGGAAGACAAAGCCTTCCCTTCCAGGATTGTGCAATGATATCTTAGGGAGGTAGAGTCTGGGTCAAGGCTACCCAGATCGTCGACGGGCAACTGAACGTGAATGTGGAAGCGAATGCATGGTGATACTAAGTGTAAGAAATAGTGAATGATCATGCATGAAAATGGTGAATGAAAGATTCATAAAATGGAAAAAAATGCATGTGGGTGAGGCAAGTCATCGAATCGATGATCGTTCATGAAAAAAAAATTCATGCATGCGACAACAGTGAGATGTTAATGAAAACTGAAATGGTGCTAGTACAAGCTTGTATGTATCAAAACAATAGCAAGCGCTCACTGAAATCAAAGAGACAACAATCATATGAAGCGAAACACAAAAAGAATGAGAAATGAAACATAAGAATGGAAGGCGGGCTTACCCCAAAATATTAGATTTGAGTGTGCCGGCAGCTCCTAGATGCGATGTGGGATGTTCGAGCTACAAGGTTGATGTGAATAATGATCTCTGCAATGTCTGGTTGATGAGTTTTGATAAAATTGAGGTTGTGACGTACATGCTACAAATTTAGGGAAAGCGACACTTGGTGTGAGGTTTCTGAAATGATCCTTGCATGTAACCTCCAACTACCAAAAATAGGTCCCTAAAACAAGGGATGCCTTTGCATGTTGCCTTTGGAGAAGTAGCCCATGCATGCAAGTCTATTTTTCTCGGTCCCAGAGGGAACCAGTCAACTCTGTTGCACATGCAAGAAACTTCTCAACTGCTGGGAGAAAATGCACATTTCTAGCTCGGAGTTGGGCTATCTTCTTAGATGATTTGCACAATTTCTGGGTAGAGCAACTAACTTCTGCCTAGATTTATGCAAATTATGTGCTGAGCAGCCCAATTGGGAAGGATTGCTCAATTTTTTGGGTGAAGATTTCTAAGTAGAATTGCGCAATTCTGGGGCCCCGTAGGCTACCATTCAGGATTACGAAATTTCTGGAGGGAAGGTTGGTTGCCCTCCAGATTTGCACAAATTCTTGAAGGAGTTTCTGAACTTGCTACTCGACCAAGTCCAGATAAACAACATGTGAGAGAAATGCATCAAGGTTTTATTGATAGGTTGTCTTTCTATAATAAAATCACTAGAGCTTGTGTACTTAACGAAGCAAGACATGCTACTATGAATTTTGGTAGGGAGGCTCCAAAATGAAGCTAAGGAAAATTTTTGGAGGGTGGTTGTTTCCGCTACAACACTTGGTGACACACTAGTAGAACTCCAGCGCTTTGAATGGACCTTGTTCATGAAAACCAAGTCTAATACCTCCGGAAGTATTGCTCAGTTCTCAGCTTGTATTGGTTTCGCACTAGCTTGATTCTAAGATGTAGCATTCACCAAGCTCTTGGTTGATTGACACACATTCCAAGCCAATTCCACACATTCCCTTCGATTGGGGTCAAGGGGTATATTGCTGCACAAGCATTATAGTCGTCAGAGTCTTAGTTTCATCTCTGGTGTTTCTCCATTTCCAGTAGGCCTGGATAGTACCCCAATGAAGTCACATAGGAACACAAGCATGGGTCCACTGCTAGCAAGCCTAGTCAGTACCCGAATAGAGCTACTTGCATCACCTCTCTACGTAGGAAGTCTTTCTCTTCTTTCGCCTTATTAATTTTTCATTTTTTTCATATTTTTCACTTATTTATTTTTTTATTTTTTTATTTTCGTAACTATGCGTAGAACTTATTCATTTCAGAGACGAAAGAGGGATCCCAACTTATTGAGAGTAGAAGAGGTTGTTCTAGCAGAGAAGTAGTTTATTATACCTCTGGCGTGCCTATTAAGGTTTTCCCCCTCATCTTACTCTACTTGACTGAGCTGACAAGGGTTAAGCCAAAAACAACCGACTAGAGTAGGTGATACTAGTTAGCACACAAGCGTTGTGTTTTCACCAAGGTTCACTTCGAACAATACATATTTTCCTTTGACATACCATGGTATAAAAGTAACAAGTTCTTCATATAGAAACAGGATGAAAGATAACCAAGTAGTGATAGTTGTACAAGGCCTCTTGTACTTTACCCAGCTTGTTTCAAGAGTTATAGATGGTTTCATGCAAACTACCCTATGAACGAAAAATCAAACAAAAAAACAAAGCAAGGCAAGAGCAGAAGAAAAATCGAAAGCAAAGCGAGTAAGCAAACAACCAAGTGGACAAACAAACAAACAAACAAAGTAACCAAACAAGCATGTAGGAAAACCCTCTAAAAGAAAAAAATACTCCTAATCCTACACTAACGGTGCATGGGCCTGATCATGTGAAGTGATATTTCCAATGCAGCCATTTGCGTATTGGTTGGCACATGTTGGTAAAGGCTTGGTCTGCAAGCAACCCAGTTGTGTGAACTAGCAAGCAAGAAAGGTATAACAATGAAGACAACCACACTTTGTGTTTCAAAGTTCCCAAAGGACATAAGTGACTACAAGTGCATGACGAGCAATCTGTGGACTTATCATGGTGCTATGCGACACTACGTGCAACTTTCAAGCATATGCACATTTTGACTGTGACATGCAAGAAAACGAAAGAAGCGAAGGTAACTTACATCGTGCATGAGTGCCTGCAATGTAAGATTCCTCCAATGCATGAGAGATGGGATCATGTAGTTCGAGTGGAGAAGAATGATCTGTGTGTGACATTGATCTTCAATGCATACACATGAGTGATGAGGAGTCTTGGGTGATTGAACAATTTCCTGATTGGAAGTGACACTAACCCTAAGAGGGAGAGGACCTAACATAACCATCATCTCAAGCTGAAGCGGCTCGACAGTTTTGTGTGTTTCAACTTCATCATCAGATAGATCATCATAAATTGGTGGCTTCAAAAGATCCGCTACAATAGAGTCATGATTGTGACCAAATATGGAAGTAAATGGATCACGACAGCCACGATCAGAAAAATCAATGATTTCATTGGCATCCTCATGATCAGATGAATCAAATAGAGGGGTAGATGGAAAGAGAACATATTCATCGTCTGTGTCTCCAAGAAAGGTGGATGAGAGATCAAGTGGATTTTCAATGAATAACTCATCCTCTTTGTTGTCAAATGATGGACCAAAATCTGGTGTGTCCTGCAAGTGATCAACAATGGGTGCATCCATGGATGGAGATACACATGTGAAATCATGGATGGCAAGTTCACCACAAATGTCAGGAAAGAATGAAGGAGGCTTGGATAGAAGGGAGTCATCCTTCACCGAGTGTTGATGCTGAAGCTCCCACTCATACTCTTCATGAATGACAACACCTGTTGTTTGTTCAAAAACAACTCCATTAGTGGCTTGTTCCTCATTCACAACAAGTGTAAATTCCGGAATGGAAGAACACAAGACAGTATCATCCAGAGGAATAGCTGAGTGCGAAGACTAAGGTTGTGGAATAAAATGTATATGAAAACTCAATGGAATAATAACCAAATCTGCATGAAAATTAAGTGAAGTGATGTTGGGAGGATGTGATAGGTTAACAGGTGTGTGAACATGATCCTCAACATCACTTGGCAGTGGTGGAGCTGTTTGAGGAGGGGATGGCAGATAGTCACTAGTGACAGTGACGGCATCTCTCTAAGACTGCGCAACTCCATCATTGAAGAATGTTGAGCAAGGATTTATTTCAAACATCTTCCTTGGACGAGTAAATTTCTTAACACAATACTCAAATTAGTCCCAAAGATAGAAAAATTTCATCTAGCTCCTTAGAGCTTGAAACTGCAAGTCACAAAAGTGTTGCCAAAAATCCATGATTGATTCATGCAGGGCCTTCCGTCGTTGTAACATTTTTTGGTCAAGATGGTCTAGATCAAAATGATAGAAAGTGTCTTCAATGAGATCACATAAGTGCTCAAGTGAGTGCAAACTGTTAGCCGGTAGGCTATGTTATCACTTAGAATTTTAGTCCATGTACATAATGTTGTCCCAAACTAAAAAAATTTCATTGTCATGTGTGATGAATGGTTATAGTCTTGTGTGTGTTAGGGATCATGTTTTAAAAAGGTATTGATGTGAATCATTGCAAAAAACCGTTAGTCACCCTCCATTATAATTCTTTAAGGCATGTCATGTCCTGTTTGCGTCATTGGTCCTTTGCGCAGTTTCGCAGCGCAGTCTGATTGGCCAATTTGGCAGCGTAATGATGTTTCCGCCTTTTCGTAGCGTGTGATTTATCAGCCATTTCGTAGCGAATTCTGTCCATTTATAGCTGTTTGCACTACGGAATCGGGGATTCGGGGTTTCTGCAACGCATTTTCTTGAAGTGTCAAGTCTGGGGGATGAGTCATTAGGTCCGTGCTTATGTTGTCAGTTGATGTCCTCTCCAAGTCATTTTTGGTCATCATTCCGCTATGAGGTTCAAAATCACGCACATAAATATCATCCAAAGTGATTTATGATGTATGGTTGTATTGTGATAGTTGTAATTAGTGCGGGAACTGATTTGTTTATATGAAAAAATCATTGAAGCGAGAGGGAGCCCGAGTTTTCATTTAAAAGGACCTGTTTGCAAGCGAGCCTGTATACCAAAGTCTAAAGTTCTTTTCTGAGTTGGAGCTGCTGTTATTTTTCTGTTTGAAAGTTTGCAAAGTAAAATGGAGAAAAGGGAACATCGATCCGGTAGGTGCCAAAGAACATAACTTGTGGGGCTTGATATTACTTTAAAGGATGAAGGTGTTGCCAGAGCTTTTAAAAACGCTGGTTGCCGGAGGTTTTGCGAGAAGTTGCAAGGAGGGCACGCAGAGGTAACAAAAGATTTTGCATTGAATTTTACTGGTTTAAACTCTAAGGTGTCAATGCTAGAATTCCCTGTATCCCCAGAAGCCATTTCTAATGTGATTGAGATCCCTAGAGGTGGAAGTGAATGGTTCAAAAATTTTAAATTCGACATGAGCCCGTATAAGGAATTTTTGAAGGAACCTTATGTTAATGAGGACCTCACGAAAGCTGTGCCAAGGAGTTACGTGAAAGAACATTTTGCTTTGCTCCTCACATGCATCCAAAAGTATTTAACATGCGAAGGGAGGTATAACAAAGTGTACTCATATCATTTTAAGCTTTTGTTACATTTCACAGGAAAAGCATCAATTGATATCCCTTTCTACTTATTTAGAAGCCTAAGTTAAATGTGTGATAAAATTCAGTTGAAAAAAGTTGACTGTGAGACTTCACTGTTCCATCATGGTTTGGTGAAGTTGTTAGTATTAGATGGTTTGCAGAAGATTGGAAGAGATTGGGACTCCTTTATTTTTATGGCGGGCTTTCAGAGCAAGACGGGCCTTACTCCATTGCCTGTTAGGGAAAAGGAGAAAACGATTGAAGAACCTACTCTTGCTGAGATCAGGAAGGAGGTGAAAAATCTAAAAAAGTCCAAAACCAAGATGAAGAAACCAGTCAAGCCTGTGGTGATCAAGGAGACACCTAAATCATCATCAAAAGAGAAGGTCAAACAGAAGAAGGATGCACCTGCACCAAGTGAAGTTGAAAAAGGATCAAGAGTAAAAACCAAAGGTCAGTTGAGCAAGGAAAAGGGTAAGTCAATTGCTGTTGAAGAGAGTCCTGTGTCAAAAGCTAGTTTAACTGATTTACTTGAAACAATTGAACTTGAACAAGATCAATCAGTACAGATTGAGCCAATGGAAATTGAACAAGATCAGCCAGTGCAACCAATGCACATTGACTTAACCCAATCTTCAGCAGAGAGCCTGAAGAAATCAAAGGCTTCAAAGAGGTTAGGGTTTGAGGAGCCAAGTGAAGAATATGTGTTTAAACCAAGGAGGCCGATTACAAGAAGACAAATGAAAGAGGCCGAGAAAATGCATAAAGAGGAGGCAGCTGTAAAAGTGCCTAGTACAAAGTTTATTGAAATTTTGACTAAAACAGTGCATGCAGCCAAGAGTAAAGACAAAAGTAAAAAGGTTATTATTATTCAAGGAGGGAATGTCATTGCTATCAAGAGCCAGGCAGGAAAGACCCAGGAAGAGGTAGCTCAGACAAAGAGTCTTTCTAAAGAAAGAGCAATGAGATATGCTAGTTATAGGAGGGCTGTATTAAAGGGCAGCACAAGTCTACTGAAGCAAGCTGGCTCAGGGTCTGATGTATTCTCATGGATGATACCAGCACTTAAACAAGAAAAACACGTGAGAAAGCTGAATATGTGTCTGAGATCAGAAAATAAGGCTTTGAAGGAGGAGGTTAGCAGTTTGAAGAAGAAGCTAGGTAAACTAGCTCACTGACTTAAGAAGAAAGGTACTTTTCAAAGTTTTGATAAATTTTGGTTTAACTTCTATCATTTTGAAGTTATTTAGGTCCCTATGCACCTGTACAAATATCTGAAGAAATCATGAGTTTTAGTAAAAAGCGTTGCAAGATTAATGTGTTTTGTTTTGACAAGAAACAATAGTTTCGTAGCGCACTACGAAACTACTGTAGAACGCTGTTTTACAAGGAAACAATGAAATTTAATGATGAGGTCAGCGAATTTTGAAAGGAATGTCTTGAGGACAGGAGGGAGATTATACATGAATATCATAGCAGCTTAAATGGTGACAGGTGTGAGTTTTGAAGGAAAAGTGAAGTGTTTTGTTTTTTGCTAAAGTTCTCTTAAAAGCACTTTATGACCGAAATACTAGGGTTCTGGTAGGGTTACGGAGATTTTTGGCTAGCACACATGTTCACTCCACAAGGCATCCAGATCATGAGGAATATGGTGTTATGCGTGGTTACTAAAGGATTAAAGAGTTTGGAGTGTGGTCTTTTAATGGTAAAGATGAATGGAAGACATGGACTGTGAAAATAGGGTGTTCAGGTTTACTAATTTATGAGTCATCTACACAGCTAGCACCCGAAGATCAGCTCGTTCAGTGAATGTTCCCCAACATATCTCAGCCACAATAGAAATTGTACAGCTGTCAAGGATCCAAGGAGAATCATGCATACGAAGAGATAAAGTTGGACTTGCAATGTAATTGGGATTCTATGTATTTACAGCCCAATACCTCATGTATTTAATAAGTTTGTTTAGAAATAGATAAGGTTAATTAATGGTAGATCATCGAGCTCTCCCCTCATGCTTGTTGAGGAGACTCAAGATAGTTTTAGTTTTGGTTTTCCTATATATAGTGAAAACTCTGATGTAAGTAGGGTTGGAAATTTATAGAAAACAAAGTTTTTATCAGCTTGTGTAAGAAGACTTTTGACAGTAATACAAGAATTACTTTTTCTTCCCAAGATTCATTATGTGTTCAAGGCTCAGAACATGTGTGGTTTTGTCATTATCTTTTATGTATTTTACAGCTCACTAAATATGCAATCACTCTGAATTCACCTAGTGCTCAGATTTCCTGTGTATATTTATGAGTTGAGTTCTTTTTTGAGAGATGTTTTGAGTGTTAAACGTTATATGCCTTGCCTTCTATGATTGAGTGGTTAATAGTTTACTGCAGAAGTGTTTGACTCCATGAGCCCAATGGAAGAGATGTTATTTTGTTGTTCCAACCAGCTTGTTTTCATAAACTGTTTGAAGAGTTAGCCATCTTTTCTTGTTAATATTTCCTATCAAAAATCAGTGAGAGAGCCCTCTCTGACTAAGGAGGCTAAGCCTTAGTCTAAAGCCTGGTTGAAATAGTTACATGAGATCTTGCTAGGTAGCAGCCCTTAGTACTGATTTTGTGATAACATTTTGGTGCGTCTGCCGGGAGCCTGATGATTACTTATCCCCGAAGTTTGAAGAGTGAATTTCTGAAGGTAGCAGGAGTTCAAAATGATTTTCGAGGCTGCATTCTACCTTGGTGACTCCATTGTTTTTTAAAAAGCTTAAAGGTGGCTTCGAGAGGAAGATATACAAGGAGCAATCCTGACCCAAACCCACCTAGTCCTGTGGAGAATCCTAATATCATATCAAGGAGCAAACAAAGATTCTCTGGTATACCAGGTACTTCAAGTATTTCAAAGTCCTTATTTCCTGAGTTTTCTAGAAGTCCTGAGGATAAACTTGTTGATGATAAAGTTCAAGAAGTTATATTAAGGTCTGAGAATGAAGAAGAATTAATTGGTATTATTTTGGATCTACAAAAGAGAGGTATTGATACTTCTTCTTTAGTATCATAAAAAGATAAAGAGGAGTTTTGGGAAATTGTTTCTTCTGAATTGTTATTAGAAAAAGAGGACTTGAAACAGCTCAAGGAGCTTGATCCTTTTGAAATTTTTCTTAACTCAAAGATTCGTTTGCCTCTCCCAAATTGGAGTTCCTTTGTCAGTGGTCTACAAAGCCCCAATAGTCCTTTTCGTACTCATAATTTGTCCTCTGCCTCTGCTAGTCCAAACAGCCCTCAGGCAATATCTCATACTAGTTCTGGTCCTTCTGGTCATAGCATACCTATTGTCATTGTTCCTCCATTAATTATGGCTGTACCTGCTAGGTATGCTCCTCTAGCTCTCCCTACTGTTTTGCATGATCTCCCTAGCAAATATGCTACCAGGATTCCAACATGGGGAGGAGATGAAGACATTACTGCTGAAGAACATGTGGATAGATTCAATGACTTTGCTGACAGAGAAGAGGTGGATGATGAAGATGTAAAGTTAAGACTATTTGCACAAACTTTTATTGGAGAGGTCTGAAAATGGTTTAAAGCCTTGGGAGCTGGTAGCATTCATAGTTGGGCTGAGTTTGAAGATAGTTTTCTGAGGAAATGGGGAAATAGAACTAATCCCGTTCAGGCCCTCACTGAGTATAATAATTTAAGAAGAGCTCCAGATGAGACTGTTCAAAATTTTTCTAAGAGGTTTAACAAAATTTATAATTCCATCCCAGTACATTTGAAACCTCCTGGAGCTTTGGCACAGTTAAGGTATGCTGAGTCTTTTGATTCAGATTTTTCTCTTTTACTCAGAGAAAGAGAGTCTGCTAATTTGGCTGAAATGAAAAATGATGCTATCAAAGTAGAGGTGAATATACTTGCTGCTAAAAATTCCAAGATGGCTAAGGCTAAGGTAAAGGAAGAGGAGAGGCCTTCTACATCTGCCCAAGAAGATAAATTTGAAACCATGATGAAGACTATGGAGAAATTGATGGACCAATTAGCTCTTGGGAATACTGCTGCTCCTCAAGCACAACAAGAACCTAGGTTCAAGAATCCTCAATTTAGAAGGCCTCAAAATCAGCAAAGGCCAAGAGATAATAGAAATCAGCAAGTTGATCCTCCTGTGAGACCTCCTTTTCAAAAAAACATGGTGGATGAGGAAGCAGAACCTGAGGAACCTAAGGAATCTATTCATTGTCTTGGTGAAGAAGATTTAGAGATCTTTTTAACAAAGGAGGAACATGATGAGTCCAGCCAACTAAAAGCCGAGGAGGAACCCTCAGATTTCTTAAAGGGTTATCAACAGGCTATATTTGAAATCCAAAAGCAATATAACCTCAGAAATAGAGATGTCCCTATTACAGCAAACAAGGCTCAGCCTAAGAAAAATGTTTCAAAAGCAGTGGAAGACAAAAAGGAAAAGTCAAAACAAGCTGATGGAAAGAGTGATTCTCCTCTTGAGAAAAAGGATAATCAAACCCCTGCTCCTCCTAAAGAAATTGAAAGGTCTACTTCAATGTTTAATATAGAAAATGAGATTGCTAAAATTAAAATATCAGTCCCATTTAATGAAATCTTGAAAGTAGACAAGTATAGAAGTAAGATTGTGGAAATGCTTAATTCTCCACCAGGAGGGGCTGATATTTTGAATGTGCAAGAGGATAATCCTGTTATTTGTTTAGGTCCAAGGTTGGAAGATGAGCAAAATGATGAGTTTCCTCCTTTCTATATTAGCATCAATATACATGAAATGACTCTACATAATGCCATGCTGGATTCAGGGGCATCTCATAACCTTATGCCTAAAGTCATTATGGAAAGGTTAGGATTAGAAGTGACCAGGCCTTACAAGGACTTATTTTCTTTTGATTCAAAGAGGGTTCATTGTATTGGGTTGATAAAGGATGTGGTTGTGGCACTCACACAAATCCCAGCCAAAACCACTGTCATGGATATTGTTGTGGCAGATGTTCCACCTAAATTTGGAATATTACTCTCAAGGTCATGGGCAGCGAAAATAAAGGGTACCATGCAAATGGATCTGACTTATGCAACCATTCCAGTGTTTGGTGAGCAAAGAAGGTTATATCGTGAGACAAGGATGGCATATATGGTGAGCAGCAAGGACAAACCACAGAATTTCCCTATTTATTCTTGTGATACAGGCCTTGGATCAGCCATTCTCTTCAATGAAGCAGTTGGAAAGGAACCACAAGAAGAACATGCAGAAAATCAGTGTCTAGAAGTGCAGCAAAGTAATGAAGAAGACATCACTGGTTGCTGGTCTTTATACTTTGATGGAGCAGCAGGAAAAGAAGGTGCAGGAGCTTGGATTTGGGTCATGAGTCCAGCTGATGAAAGTAAGTTTCTGTCATATAAACTTAATTTTGATTGTACTAATAATATGGCGGAGTATGAGTCTCTGGTATTAGGCTTAGAAACCTTGATAGAATTGAAGGCAAAAAACATTGTTGTTGATGGAGATTCTGAATTAATCATAAAGCAAGTTCAAGGTACTTATCAAACAAAAGATGCAAGGATGAGAGCTTATAGAAATTTGGTGTTGGAATTGTTGGAAAAGTTTCAGTCCTATACTTTCAGTATAAAAACCAAAGATCAAAATTCAATTGTAGACTCCCTTGCTGTTGCAGCTAGTCTTTTTGTTATCCCTAAGAATTCTTCTGATAATTATGAAGTGAAAGTTCACCATAGGCCAGTCATCCCAGATAATATCTTAAATTGGCAAGTCTTTGAAGATGATCAGCAGGTAAGAAATTTCCTAGAGTTGAAAGGAGAATTTGAACATAGTCAAATTGATCAGCAAAACATGTTAGTGGAGACAAAAGAAAAGCCTGAGGTTTTGCAGCTGCAAAATAATCTAATTCCTAAAGGTATTATTCCACTTGAGAAATTTTTTGATCATAATGATGTGTTTAAAGCACCAAGGTTGCAAGACAATGAAGAAGAAATAGAGAGCTGCAATTTAGGTGACTCAGTGGTACCTAAATTAGTCAAAATTTCAAAGTTTTTATCAGCTGATATAAAAGTCAAATATGTTGAACTGGTGAAGAAGTTTATTGATGTTTTTGCATGGAGTTATGCTGATCTGAAGCAGTATGATTCTTCAATCATACAACATACTATCCCAATTAAGCAAAATGAGAAGCGTTTTAAGCAAAAACTAAGAAGAATCAATCCTCTTCTGATGCCATTAATTGAAAAGGAAGTAAAGAAGCTTTTTGATGCAAAGATTATTGTTCCAATCAGATTTTCAAATTGGCTAGCTAATTTGGTACCAGTTAGGAAAAAGAATGGAGAGATAAGGATTTGCATAGACTTCAGGAACTTGAACAAGGCTTCATTAAAAGACAATTATCCTCTTCCTAAAATGGATCTTATTCTGCAAAATATTGTTGGATCTCAAAGAATGTCAATGTTAGATGGCTTCTCAGGGTACAATCAGATCCTTGTTCATCCAGAGGATCAGGAGAAGACAGCCTTCACTACACCATGGGGCACATTTATGTATGCAAAGATGCCTTTTGGCCTCATGAATGCAGGGGCAACTTTCCAGAGGGCTATGGACATTGCTTTTGCAGAGGAAAAAGATAAATCAGTGGTGGTATATATTGATGATATCACAGTTTTTTCAAAGAGGGAGGAGGATCATTTAAAGCACCTTGAAAAGATACTACTGAAGTGTAGGAGGTTTGGTATTTCTTTAAATCCAACCAAAAGTATCTTTGCTTTGACTTCTGGTAAATTGCTTGGGAATATCATTTCTGAAGAAGGAATTAGGATTGATCCTAATAGGGTCAGTTCTATCCAAAAGTTAGATTTTCCAAGGAGTAAGAAAGAGATTCAATCTTTCCTTGGTAAAGTTAATTTTGTTAGAAGGTTTATCCCTAACTTTGCTGAAGTGGTTAAACATATCACAAAAATTCTAAGGAAAGGAGCAGACTTTAAGTGGACAGCTGAGGCAAGGAAGTCATTTGAAGAAATTAAGAAATCACTTACTCAAGCACCAGTCCTTATTAGCCCTGATTTCACCAAAGAATTTCTAATCTTCACATTTTCTTCTGAGGATACAATTGCTGGAGTTTTATTGCAGAAAGGAAGTCAAGGTATTGAACAGCCTGTTTCATTCTTTAGTAAGACATTGGCTAATGTTGAATTGAAGTATAACATTTTAGAGAAGCATGCATATGCATTGGTAAAGGCAATCAAGGATTTTAGAATTTATGTGTTACATTCTCATATTGTTGCATATGTGCCAAGTGTTGTTATTAAAGACATCCTTACACAAGCAGACCCGGATGGAAAAAGAGGAAAATGGATAGCCAAATTGTTAGAATATGATATTGAAATTAGGCCAACTAAGTTGGTGAAGGGTCAAGGGTTGGCAGAGTTGTTAACTCACTCAAATCTGGACAGCAGTGACATTAATTTTAGTGCAGAAATATCAGAAATTTTTGAAGAAGAAGAAGAGTTGGTTCAGATCAATGAAAAATTTCTGACATCAGAATGGTATAGGGATGTGTCATTTGTTTTACAACACAACAGAGCTCCTGATAACCTTTCTAAGTCTAAATCTCGTTTCACCAAGCTGAAATCCCTTAGATACTTTGTATATGAGCAGAATTTATTTTGGAAGGATGTTGGAGGGATTCTATTAAATTGTTTGATCGAAGAAGAGGTTGATAGGGTGATTGATGAATTTCATAACTGAGATTGTGGAGGCCATAATTATTGGAAGGCCACTGCAAATAAAATATTGAGAGCTGGGTATTTTTGGCCCACTATGTTCAAAGACATTTACAAGAAGATAGCAGCCTGCCATGAATGTCAGATGTTTGAGGGCAAAAGGAAGCTTATACCTATGCGATTAGTTCCTATCTATGTAGAAGCACCATTTCAACAGTGGGGGCTAGATTTTATAGGTGAGATACATCCCTCTTCATCAGGACAACATCGGTGGATACTCACAGCCACTGATTATTTTACAAAGTGGATAGAAGCAGTACCAACTAGGCAAGCAAATGATGCAGTAATTATTTCCTTTTTAGAAAACAACATCTTGTCAAGGTTTGGATGTCCACTCAAGCTTATCACAGACAATGCTCAGGCTTTTAAGTCTAAAAGAATGATAAATTTTTGTCATCAGTACCATATTTCCCTTGGTCACTCCACAACTTATTATCCACAGGGTAATGGTCTAGCCGAAAGTTCAAACAAAAGTCTTGTGAGGATTATCAAAAAACTGCTGCAAGAAAACAAAAAGACTTGGCACTTAAAGCTGAAGTATGCCTTGTGGGCTGATCGCATCTGCACTAAAAGGTCTATTGGAACTTCACCTTATGAGCTTGTGTATGGAGCAGAGGCTATTTTCCCAACATCTCTTGGGGTACTAGTTATGAAGCTAATTCAAGGACTAGAAGAGGAACCAAATGCCATACAGTGGAGGATTAATCAATTGATAGCTTTGCAAGAGAAAAGGAATGAAGTGTTTGAAGACCATCAACAAAATCAGAATAGGGTCAAGAGGGCTTTTGACAAGAAGATTAAAGATGTTACATTTCAGATCAATGACAAGGTTTTGAAGTGGGAAGCTAGAATTGAAGAAAAAGGTGAACATGGAAAATTTGAGAATTTATGGAAGGGGCCATATTTGATTTCTGCTTTCCATGGGAATAATACTTATATTCTGAAAGAAGTTGATGGATCGCCATATGTTGGAGGACCTGTTAATGGCAGGTTATTAAAACATTATAATCAGTGAAAATCTGCCAAGTATCTCATGATCATTGTAAATAACCGTTTTTTGAATGTTTCCTGTTGAAAATAAGTGACAAGCTGAACAAGAAAACTTTAGCCCGAGGAGAAGGCCCACAAAGTTTGAAAAGGATGCTTGTCAGCAGTGTGTGTTTAATAAAATGGATAAGACACTGGTTCTACGAGTTCTTAGTGTACTACAGGAGCACACTATCCCAAGTGGAGCCACTGTTATCACTTAGAATTTTAGTCCATGTACATAATGTTGTCCCAAACTAAAAAAATTTCATTGTCATGTGTGATGAATGGTTATAGTCTTGTGTGTGTTAGGGATCATGTTTTAAAAAGGTATTGATGTGAATCATTGCAAAAAAACGTTAGTCACCCTCCATTATAATTCTTTAAGGCATGTCATGTCCTGTTTGCATCATTGGTCCTTTGCGCAGTTTCGCAGCGCAGTCTGATTGGCCAATTTGGCAGCGTAATGATGTTTCCGCCTTTTCGTAGCGTGTGATTTATCAGCCATTTCTTAGAGAATTCTGTCCATTTATAGCTGTTTGCGCTACAGAATCGGGGATTCGGGGTTTCTGCAGCGCATTTTCTTGAAGTGTCAAGTCTGGGGGATGAGTCATTAGGTCCGTGCTTATGTTATCAGTTGATGTCCTCTCCAAGTCATTTTTGGTCATCATTCCGCTATGAGGTTCAAAATCACGCACATAAATATCATCCAAAGTGATTTATGATGTATGGTTGTATTGTGATAGTTGTAATTAGTGCGGGAACTGATATGTTTATATGACAAAATCATTGAAGCGAGAGGGAGCCCGAGTTTTCATTTAAAAGGACCTGTTTGCAAGCGAGCCTGTATACCAAAGTCTAAAGTTCTTTTCTGAGTTGGAGCTGCTGTTAGTTTTATGTTCGAAAGTTTGTAAAGTAAAATGGAGAAAAGGGAACATCGATCCGATAGGTGCCAAAGAACAGAACCTGTGGGGCTTGATATTACTTTAAAGGATGAAGGTGTTACCAGAGCTTTTAAAAACGTTGGTTGCTGGAGGTTTTGTGAGAAGTTTCAAGGAGGGCACGCAGAGGTAACAAAAGCTTTTGCATTGAATTTTACTGGTTTAAACTCTAAGGTGTCAATGCTAGAATTCCCTGTATCCCCAGAAGC
This sequence comes from Pinus tabuliformis, assembly GCA_031772625.1. NCBI lineage: Eukaryota > Viridiplantae > Streptophyta > Pinopsida > Pinales > Pinaceae > Pinus > Pinus tabuliformis. Next base: position 1,220,821,730 of record CM062804.1, on the reverse strand, counting down.
CATTTCTAATGTGACTGAGATCCCTAGAGGTTGAAGTGAATGGTTCAAAAATTTTAAATTCGACATGAGCCCGTGTAAGGAATTTTTGAAGGAACCTTATGTTAATGAGGACCTAACGAAAGCTGTGCCAAGGAGTTCCGTGAAAGAACATTTTGCTTTGCTCCTCACATGCATCCAAAAGTATTTAACATGCGAAGGGAGGTATAACAAAGTGTACTCATATCATTTTAATCTTTTGTTACATTTCACAGGCAAAGCATCAATTGATATCCCTTTCTACTTATTTAGAAGCCTAAGTAAAATGTGTGATAAAATTCAGTTGAAAAAAGATGACTGTGAGACTTCATTGTTCCATCATGGTTTGGTGAAGTTGTTAGTATTAGATGGTTTGCAGAAGATTGGAAGAGATTGGGACTCCTTTATTTTTATGGCGGGCTTTCAGAGCAAGACGGGCCTTACTCCATTGCCTGTTAGGGAAAAGGAGAAAACGATTGAAGAACCTACTCTTGCTGAGATCAGGAAGGAGGTGAAAAATCTAAAAAAGTCCAAAACCAAGTTGAAGAAATCAGTCAAACCTGTGGTGATCAAGGAGACACCTAAATCATCATCAAAAGAGAAGGTCAAACAGAAGAAGGATGCACCTGCACCAAGTGAAGTTGAAAAAGGATCAAGAGTAAAAACCAAAGGTCAGTTGAGCAAGGAAAAGGGTAAGTCAATTGCTGTTGAAGAGAGTCCTATGTCAAAAGCTAGTTTAACTGGTTTACTTGAAACAATTGAACTTGAACAAGATCAGTCAGTACAGATTGAGCCAATGGAACTTGAACAAGATCAGCCAATGCAACCAATGCACATTGACTTAACCCAATCTTCAGCAGAGAGCCTGAAGAAATCAAAGGCTTCAAAGAGGTTACGGTTTGAGGAGCCAAGTGAAGAATATGTGTTTAAAACAACGAGGCCAATTACAAGAAGACAAATGAAAGAGGCCGACAAAATGCATAAAGAGGAGGCAGCTGTAAAAGTGCCTAGTACAGAGTTTATTGAAATTTTGACTAAAACAGTGCATGCAACCAAGAGTAAAGACAAAAGTAAAAAAGTTATTATTAGTCAAGGAGGGAATGTCATTGCTATCAAGAGCCAGGCAGGAAAGACCCAGGAAGAGGTAGCTCAAACAAAGAGTCTTTCTAAAGAAAGAGCAATGAGATATGCTAGTTATAGGAGGGCTGTATTAAAGGGCAGCACAAGTCTACTGAAGCAAGCTGGCTCAGGGTCTGATGTATTCTCATGGATGATACCAGCACTTAAACAATTAAAACACGTGAGAAAGCTGAATATGTGTCTGAGATCAGAAAATAAGGCTTTGAAGGGGGAGGTTAGCAGTTTGAAGAAGAAGCTAGGTAAACTAGCTCACTGACTTAAGAAGAAAGGTACTTTTCAAAGTTTTGATAAATTTTGGTTTAACTTCTATCATTTTGAAGTTATTTAGGTCCCTATGCACCTGTAAAAATATCTGAAGAAATCATGAGTTTTAGTAAAAAGCGCTGCAATATGAATGTGTTTTGTTTTGACAAGAAACTGTAGTTTCGTAGCGTGCTACGAAACTACTGTAGAACGCTGTTTTATAAGGAAACAATGAAATTTAATGATGAGGTCAGCGAATTTTGAAAGGAATGTCTTGAGGACAGGAGGGAGATTATACATGAATATCATAGCAGCTTAAATGGTGACAGGTGTGAGTTTTGAAGGAAAAGTGAAGTGTTTTGTTTTTTGCTAAAGTTCTCTTAAAGGCACTTTATGACCGAAATACTAGGGTTCTGGTAGGGTTACGGAGATTTTTGGCTAGCACACCTGTTCACTCCACAAGGCATCCAGATCATGAGGAATATGGTGTTATGCGTGGTTACTAAAGGATTAAAGAGTTTGGAGTGTGGTCTTTTAATGGTAAAGATGAATGGAAGACAGGGACTGTGAAAATAGGGTGTTCAGGTTTACTAATTTATGAGTCATCTACACAACTAGCACCCGAAGATCAGCTCGTTCAGTGAATGTTCCCCAACATATCTCAGCCACAACAGAAATTGTACAGTTGTCAAGGATCCAAGGAGAATCATGCATACGAAGAGATAAAGTTGGACTTGCAATGTAATTGGGATTCTATGTATTTACAGCCCAATACCTCATGTATTTAATAAGTTTGTTTAGAAATAGATAAGGTTAATTAATGGTAGATCATCGAGCTCTCCCCTCATGCTTGTTGAGGAGACTCAAGATAGTTTTAGTTTTGGTTTTCCTATATATAGTGAAAACTCTGATGTAAGTAGGGTTGGAAATTTATAGAAAACAAAGTTTTTATCAGCTTGTGTAAGAAGACTTTTGACAGTAATACAAGAATTACTTTTTCTTCCCAAGATTCATTATGTGTTCAAGGCTCAGAACATGTGTGGTTTTGTCATTATCTTTTATGTATTTTACAACTCACTAAATATGCAATCACTCTGAATTCACCTAGTGCTCAGATTTCCTGTGTATATTTATGAGTTGAGTTCTTTTTTGAGAGATGTTTTGAGTGTTAAACGTTATATGCCTTGGCTTCTATGATTGAGTGGTTAATAGTTTACTGCAGAAGTGTTTGACTCCATGAGCCCAATGGAAGAGATGTTATTTTGTTGTTCCAACTAGCTTGTTTTCATAAACTGTTTGAAGAGTTAGCCATCTTTTCTTGTTAATATTTCCTATCAAAAATCAGTGAGAGAGCCCTCTCTGACTAAGGAGGCTAAGCCTTAGTCTAAAGCCTGGTTGAAATAGTTACATGAGATCTTGCTAGGTAGCAGCCCTTAGTACTGATTTTGTGATAACAGGCTACACAACCATCGAAGTGGAGATTCCCAAAGTGTGTATGCAAGCAGCAAGCTTCATGTTCGTTAAAACACCCATCTTCCTCATGAAGCATGGAAAGAAAGTCATGTAAGTACTCAGGCCAGGCCACTTCACCTTCACCATCATACATGTAAGTGGACAAGTGATCGAAAAAATACCTCGTGATGGTAACATCTTCGTGGTTCAAAAAATATCACGGAGGGAGAAGAGTGCAAGAATCCATGAAATATATGCAAAGTTTCAAAATAGGATGAGAGGACTCAACTTGTCAACTAGTCCTCCTTCTAGTGCCAGAAATGTCAACGATGTTAGACTCGCCAACATGTAAGGGGATCTCCCCAGTAAGAAGCTTGAATTATACCTCAGACCATTTGTTGTAGGAGTCCCAGCAGTGGGTCGTACGGTAATGCCTTGACCGCGATTTCACATAGAGGCAAGTAAGATAACTTTGTTGGTAGCAAGGGTGTGACAGTTGTAGTGAGCCAAGAACGTGCATGAGAGGTTCTAACACATGAGGGTTGAGATAAGTTCACCCCTTGGAAACCTATAATAGTACTCGACTTGGAAGGGAACACACGAGCGAAGATGCATCACAAGATGGAAAGCAAGTTAGCGAGCAATCTAAAGTGATGGTTAAACCAACAACACATTTCAGAAAGATTCATACATACTTATAAATAATAGTCCATACATGCATGCATAAGAGAATACAATACAACATATGCATGAAACGTGTTGGCTCTGTTATATTAAGAAGTGTAAGTTCTAGTCATACAGTACATTCATGTCCAACCACTAGTTCCAATAGTGGAACTTTACAGCAACAAATGCATGCTCCTCCAAAGAGATGTACTAGCTCTGCACAGTGGAGAAGCCAAGGATCATTACAATAATGTCCAAGCTCTATCTAAGATAGTCTTATCAGACACTTGGTTGACCAAAAGCCTTGACAATGAGTTATGAGGTTCTATTTATAGAAAAGGTTGGGGTGACCCTTGACATTCCTCTTTGTTACAGTTCATCTACACTCATGACTCTTCATCTAATCTATTATTGTTACATCCAACTATCGACACTTGAACTTCCACTTGACAAGAAATTACATTATAATGCACATGTGCTCATATGAGACAAACTAGCTTAAGTAATCCATGCAAGACATCAATGTTACTTGGTCCATTATGGTGAGACCAACTCTTTGACATGCTTGTGATGGTGAAGTTGGTGAGCTGATGCCAAGCTTGGTCATCTGAGATGGTGTGCATGTGCTCCATGGTGACATCTTGCTGAAGTGAACTCTTTCCTCTATTGCATTCGGGTGCATTGGTATGGTTCCTCCATTAAACTCATCCAATAACATGAGCATGGTCTTCTGGGGTGCGAACGAATCGGAAACACACTGATGCATAGTGTCTGTGTTGATCCTCCAATGTGTGTTGGTGGTCATGCGCATCAACTGTCAACTACATGTTAAGCTCTAGTTGGAATTTCTTTTTGTCTTTGCCTTGGTGAGTGTGCTGAATGCATGGGATTACAAGCATGTGCATAATTACATGCATGCTTTAACATTCCCTTGCATGTGATAAATAACACTGCTCACCATGTCTACTCTGTGATAGTTGTTGGGATGCATTTATAACTTGTACAAGTGTAGTTTCATCCGTGAGTGCATGTTGCAACCCCTGTTGTTCCTGTTCCTGCTACAACTCATTCACTTATCTGTGCAACTCATGTTCTTCCTTGAGTTGCTGCTTCAAAACATGCAACTCCTTCTTTGTTCTGTTATCTAATTTCGTGTGATAGTCATGTTGCGCCGTCACCTCATAGCCTGAGTCTACAAAGTTTCTTTCACCATAAGTGGATCTACTTGAGCTTGCAACTTTGTTCTACCTATGTGTTGTTAACAACCTTCCTATTTTGTTTGTCACCTCTGGTATGCTACCTTCAACTATTATTCATGATGCTTCTTATTGTGATGCTGCTACCATCACATCTCGATGTCCTTGCCTAAGAATAACTTGATGTCTTCATGAATAGGCAAGCTCATAGACGCTTAATCGACTGCATCCACAAGTGTGCTCTGAGTAGTCTCCATGACTCTCCTATCATGGAAACTATTGTACTTGTGCCACTAAGAGGCATATGAACACCTGCGATACTTGTAGACATGGAAAGAAATCTGTCTGTTGAGAACCAAAATGAACTTAAGAACTGACTTGCAACATACTTGTGTGATTGATCATGAAGGTCGTGCAATTTCGGTCGGGAGGTTAGGAGATTGAGTGCCAAAACTATGCAAGGTACAGCCTGGGTTGCTAGGAGGTTGACTAACTGTTGGAACTACACAATGCATAGTCCAGTGTAGCTATTGACTGCTGGAATTGCGCAATGCATAATCTCAGATGGCAATGGTTGCAGGCTCAGTGACTACATTGCATAATTTTCTGGGCCAATAGTCATTGTCCCTCAGATTTCTGCAAAGTAAGCTTGGAGAATAGCTATTAGGCAAAAACACACATTTTTGGAGAGGAAGACAAAACCTTCCCTCCCAGGATTGCACAATTTTGTTTTGGTGAGGTAAAGTCCAGGCCAAGGTTGCCCAGACTCACCGACGGGCAACTGAACGTGGATGTGAAAGTGAATGCATGGCGATACTGAGTGTAAGCAATACTGAATGATCATGCATGCAAATGGTGAATGAAAGATTTAGAAAAATGGAGCAACATGCATGTGGGTGGGAGAGTCACCGAATCAGCGACCGTTCGTGAAACACAGTTTCATGCATGCGACAACAATGAGATGTTAATGAAAATTGAAACGGTGCTAGAACAAGCTAGTATGTATCAAATCGACAGCAAGCGCTCACTGAAGTCATGTAGACAACATTCATACGAAGTAAGACACAAAATGCACCAGAAATGCAACATAAGACATGGAAGGTGGGCTTACCCAAAAACAACTAAGCCAAATGTGCCAACGGATCCTAAATGTGATCTGGGATACTAAAGTTGCAAGGTTGATGTGAAGAATGAGCTCTGCAGTGTTCGATTCAAGAGATTTGATCAAATCAAGGTTGTGACGCACATGCCACAAATCTAGGGAAAGCGACACTTGGTGGGAGGTTTTTGAAATGATCCTTGCATGTAACCTCCAACTGTAAAAAATGTTGGAAATAATACTGAGAGGGGGGTGAATCAGTATTATGAGATTAATAATTTTATTTCCCAAATAGATTTATATATGCTACTTCAGTGAAGTGAACTACTGTGTACACGCGACTGTGCTTAAAGAAACAACCGTATATGTAGAGAACTTGTGATTTATACAGTTTATCATGTGTTGAGCTTAAACCAGTATATTAGAGATTTATTAGACGGTGCAGAAAAAGCAGAATAAAGAATCACACATAAGAAACACACATGAACACCAAGATTTAAGGTGGAAAACCAATGTGGGTAAAAACCACCTGTTGTTGTCATCTCTGTCTTCTTTTAATAATAAGAAAACCTATTTAAAATCTTGTACTAGTGTAGACTCATACCAATACGTAGGCTTCTACCTGCAGAAGGTTACAACCTTCTCTCGTTTTCTAGCTTCTACTGGAAGGGAGCTACAACCCCCTAACTCTTGTACTAGCCAATATGTTTACTAGTACATAGGTGCTAGCCTACAGAAAACTCCACTCTTCCACCAGGGACCACGTTTCATGAATTTTCAGACTGCATACTCTTGGATCACAACACCAGAAACTGAAGGTCATGTTTCATCAAATTTTCAGACTGGACCCATCAAAGCCTTTTAAACTTAAACTTCATCAACCAATATTCAGTTAATCTGAAAAATCAGATCACTGACACCAGAACTCTGTGCTGAGCCCAGAACCCTGCATCATCATCCAGAACCAGCTATAACCTCAAAAATCATGCATTAGAGTGTATATGCTACTTGGTTGAAACCAACCTGTGTGTATACGCTACTTCCTTTAAGCCAACCTGCATATATCTTTAAGATACTAAATCATACACTTATGAACCACAGACTATACCAATCAGTGACATTCTGAAGATCTATTGTCATATTACAGAGTTCAAAATAGATAGCAACAAGGATCACCCAAGCTTCTTAATCAATCAATCAATCAAATTCATTTTCCTTATCAATAGTTCTATGTTCAGTTCTAAGAGGACTTAATTGATAGACAACAGTAAAACAACAAAATTTGATCAGATAGATCAACCCAATTTAAACAGAAGATTTTCTTTTTGTATACGCTACTTGGAAGATTTGAACTTGTGTGTATACGTGCTTTGGCCGAGATGAACCTGCGTATAGATCTGAAAATTTTGACTCAGAACTTTGTTGCAATTCCAGACTTCAGACAAACCTAGATCATGATAGGTAACAAATATAACAGGCACAAAACATTAGATCTGGTCACAGCCAATATCAGATCATTCAAGAATAAGTCATTTCAAGTCTCGTGATTCCTGATCCAATGTTAAACTCAAGGTGCACATGAATATTTTAGATCCAATCCAAAACATAACCCTGCAACATATTATATACTTCAAATAGAAGTATTCCTTAAAATATCATTGCTTGCACACCTTGGCCTATTGATCTTCTCCTCCTTATATACTCTTAGGCCTTTCTCAATACCTTGGACCAAAGCCACTTAGGACCAATACCTTGGACCCAATACCTAGGGTCAATACCTTGGACCAAATGCCTCAGACCAATTACCGTGGACCAAAAATACCTTGGATCAAATACCATGGACCAAAACTTGGTTTTCCAACATGTACGCGCTTTTTCTCCTATGAAAGTGCGTGTATACATTGTATGCTAATTTTTCTCTATTAAAACAAATGTATACGTGCCTTGGACAAAGTGAACCAACGTATACCTCTCTCTTTCTTCATTCTTTGGAGTTTGATCTGTAATCCTTTGTTGTTGATCTACTGCACTGTGAATGTTTGTCTGAGTGAGTTACCATCAAGGACAATACCTGTATCATAATGCCAACAATCTCCCCCTTTGGACTTGATGGCAATAATAACACCAAGACACTCTCCCCATTTGACAGAAATGGCAAAGGGCGGACCAAGATATTCTCTCCTCTATAATGTTCATGCTCCCCTTGAGTACATGCTGAATTCTCTGATTGAGCTCCCCTTTGTACATGCTGAGATGCACTGAAACCATCCATGCTCCCCTTGAACACAAGCAAAGTCTAAAAAAATATTCTCCAAAAGAATAACATGAATTTATAACTCAACTATGAGAGTATTCCCTTCCTATAACCGATGATGCATACATACATCCATCTCCCAACCAAGTGCGGATATACCAAATTTGACTCAGCCACCCAACCAAGTGGGGATATAACAATTGTTTATACATGACAGAAATATAATTACATCATCCATCCCATGCAAAGTGGGGATACAAATTACATCATTTGTCCAATAGGACTTATTCAAATGTATGAGAAGACATATCACACCCTAGACTTTTACATGACTTTAAGCAACAAAAAGTATAAATATTTGAAGCCATAGTTGGACTCAACAACCATAATGCCAACCATGTGAGTGAAGGCTAATGCTCCCCTTGAACCTATGCTACAAGTGCATTGTTAACAAGTCAATGATCAAGGCGTCTTTGTCAGTTAGAGAAAAAAATTAATGAACAGAGCATATCAATTGATTGTAATCATCAACATTAAACAGAGAACCCATATCAGAGCCTGCTCCACTATTTTTCTTGTCTGAAAAACATATATGCTCCTTGACCCAGAGAAACCTGCATGTGTACGCGAATATACTTCATGAAACTCGTGTATAACAAACTTTCTTTGAAAAATTAGATTTAACAGCAGGATGATGCAACAAATACTCCCAACTTTTGTCTGAGATATTCAAATGTTTCTTTGGGCAGCGGTTTAGTGAATATATCAGCAACCTGTTCTTTGGAGGGAACATACTCCAATTTGACCTTTTTCTCAAGCACTTGTTCATGTAAAAAATGGTATTGTATGGGTATGTGCTTGGTCTTGGAGTGCATGAATAGATTCTTTGAAATACTGATGGTGCTTATATTATCACATAGAATGGAGATGGGTGGAGTATATGTGATCTAAATGTCTTTCAAGGTTTGCATCATCCAAAGTAGTTGTGTTCAACATGATGCAACAACAACATATTTTGCTTCAGCTGTGGATAAAGTAATTGAACTTTGTTTCTTGCTGAACCAAGACACTAACCTGGAACCCATATAGAATGCACCACCACTAGTTCTTTTTCTGTCATCAACACTTCCTGCCCAATCCGCATTTGTATATGCATGAAGAGTAAGCTCTGCATCTCTAGGATACCATAGAACAAAGTCTTGAGTTCCTTGAAGATATTTGAAAATTCTTTTGACTGCCTGAAGGTGTGATTACTTTGGATTTGCTTGGAATCTTCCAAATATTCCTATTGCATGCATGATGTCAGGTCGGGTACCTGTTAGATAAAGTAGACTACCAATCATGGATCTGTAAGTTGGTTGATGTACTGTTGTCGATTCATCATTTGAGCTAAGACTGCATCCTATTACCATTGGGGTACAGACAGGTTTAGAATCTTCCATTCCGTACCTTTTCAAGATCTGTTTGAGATATTTGGTTTGTGAAAGAAAAATACCATCTTTATTTTTTTGAACTTGTAGACCGAGAAAATAGGTAAGTTCACCAAGCAAGGACATTTCAAATTCTTGCTACATTACTAAAGAAAAATTCTAACTCATGGATTCTTCATTGCTACCAAAAATGATATCATCAACATAAACAATAATAATTAGCAATTTATCGGTTTCAATCTTTGTATATAGATTGCTATTTGCTGAACCTTTTGCAAAACCTTGTTGGTGTAGATATTTGTCAAGGCGATAATACCAGGCCCTTGGAGGTTGTTTCAGACCATAGAGGGCCTTTTTGAGTCTTCATACAAGTTTTGCATCATTTCCAAGAATGAATCCTTCTAGCTGTTCAATATAAACTTCTTCTTCTAAATCTCCATTTAAGAAGGTTGAGTTTACATCCATTTGGTATACTTTGAATTTATGAAAGCTAGAAAGAGCAAGAAACATCCTTATGGCTTCAATTCTGGAACAGGTGCAAAAGTTTCTTCAAAATCTATACCTTCTTGTTGAGCATACCCTTTACAAACAATTCTAGCCTTGTTTCTAATGACTTCTCCATTTTCATTCAGCTTGTTTTTGAATATCCATTTAGTTTCTATAATATTTTTATCATGAGGTCTAGGAACTAATTCCCAAGTATCATTTTTTTCAATTTGCTCGAGTTTTTCATCCATGGACTTGATCCAACATTCATCTTTGCATGCTTCTTTTACATTTTTAGGTTTGGAGGAGGATAGTAATGTTAGATAGCTTGAGGTCCCTGTAATAGTTCTTCTTGTCTGTACACCTACCTCTTTTTCGCCTAAAATTTGAGTTTATAGATGATTTTTCTGAACATACCTGGACGAAGTCTTTTCTTCTACCATTATTTATTCTTTTGGTGCTTCATTGGTTTCTTCTTCAATATGGTTTTGATTTGATGTTGGAAAATAATCCCCATCTTCTTCATTGTCATAATCTTATGTTGATTCTATCTATTTTGAATTTTTGCATGCTTCATCAACTACAACATCAATGCTTTCAACAATTTTTCCAAGTCTTTTATTATAACATTTATATCCTTTACTTTTGGAAGAATAACCAAGAAGAATACCTTCATCTGCTCTGAGTTCAAACTTACCAAGTTTTTCATCAGTCCTTTTGATATAACATTTGCTTCCAAAAACTTTAAAGTATTTTACAGTAGGAGTCTTACCATACCAAAGTTCATGTGGAGTTTTATTGCTATTTACCCAAACATTTTCTTGGTTGAGAATAGTTACGACAACGAATGCAACTTCACCCCAGAAGGTTGCAGGAGTTCCAGATTCGTCTAGCATAGCTCAAGCCATTTGTTGAACTATTCTATTCATTATTTCTACCACACCATTTTGTTGAGGAGTCCTTGTAGTGGAGAATTTCCTTTTTATTCCATGTTTTTCACAAAAGTCAAAGAATTCATCCAAGGTAAATTCCCCTCCTCGATTAGATCTGAGGCATTTGATTTTTTGATCTGATTCATTTTCAGCCAAAGCTTTGAAGGCTTGGAACTTTTCAAAACCTTCAACCTTATGCTTTAGAAGACCTATCCAAAACATTCTGGAAAAATCATCAATGAACAAAATAAAGTATTCTGCTCCACAAGGTGACTTTTTCCTTGATGGTCCACATAAATCAGTATGGACAAGTTCAAGAGGCTTACTAGCTGACCCTTCTTTTTCCATGAAGTGAACTCTGGTTTGATTGCCTATTTGACGTGGTTTGCATATTGTATTTTCTGGGATGTTGATATCTAGAAGATCACGAACAACCTTAAATCTGCATTCTTTTCTTATTTGAGAAAAGCTTAGATGTCCTAATCTTCTATGCCACAACCAGTTTTCATCATGTTTTCATAGATAGCATTATTGTTGTCCTCCCTTGAGTATGTATAAGTTCTTTGGAGTTATTGTACCTTTGATCATGGTCTCTCCTATATCAAGGTCATGAACAACACATCTATTTGATCGAAACACCACTTCATTTCCTTGATCACACATTTGACTGAAACTCAACAGGTTATGCTTTAAACCATCTACATACATAAAATTTGCAGATTTAACCTTTTCTTTCAAGCAAAAAGAGCCTTTACCTTTTATGATAGCAGGAGTGTCATTTCCAAATGAGACATTCTTTTCCTTTTCTAAGGCATTATATGAGTGAAGTTTTTCTTTGTCACCTGTCATGTGTTTTGAGCATCCACTGTCGATGTACCACTGATTTTCTTGTCCTTCTGCATACAAGGCTATATCGCATCTTTATGTTTGAGATTCTTTCCTTCTCCATATCTTGGGATTTAATGGAGTTTGCTCCTTTTGAGATGTTTTCCGAAATTTTCTCTTGCATTTAGATTCTTCATGACCAAAGTTGTTACAGATTGAGCATTCTATTTCATTTTCAATAAGAGAAAAGTTATAATAGGATTTTTTCTTAATCCCTGTTACATTCCTTTGATTTCATGCTTCTCTAGTCATGATGGTTTTGTAAGAAACACATTGAGCAGCATTGTGTCCAAAATTATGACATGAAAAACATTGCCCATTAAAGAATTTCGTGCGACTATCGAAGCTATTGACCTGGTGATTGTAGTTTCTATTGATATTCATCTTTGGAGAAAATTGAGTATGTTTTACTTGAGTTTGGTTGTGGCTTCTATTCATCCTTGGAGTAAATTGAGTCTGATTTACTTGGTGGTCTATTTTATGCCTTTGCTGACAATTGTCATACTGTTCACTGGTCTTCGCTACATCAAGATAGATTTTGGTGGAGGTTGACGACTTCTGTGATTGAGATGCTTCTTCAGTATATCCAAGACCTATATTTATTAGAGGAGAACTCTAAACTTTGATAAGTTCATTTAAAGTTTCTTATCCTTTACCAAATCTAAGATTGAGAGATTTCATTTTCTCAAGATCCTTTCTTAGACCCACAATTTCACATTCAAGTTTTTCATTATGTTTTTCTTTTTCAGCAAGTTGGTATGTCAAGGTATCTATAATCATATTCTTTTCTTCTAAAAAAAGTTTGAGTTTAGATATTTCTTCATGAAGGTATTCCTCTTATAAAGCATCCCAAAAATTATCATCATCATACGCCATCAGAAGTTTGTAATCTTGTCCAGTTTCATCTTCATCATTATTAGATAAACCATCACTATCTTCATGGATATAGTAACTCCTTTTATTCACAACTTGTTTTCTATTCCATTTTGCATATTCTTTTCCTTTTTCAAATTTACCTTTATGAGGACATCTAGCAGCATAATGACCGACTCTGCCACAAGAAAAACATTTGAAGGGTAACTTACCTGTAAACCTTCCAGAACCCCTTTGAAGCTTTTTGACAATGTTTACCTCATCTTCTTCATCTGAAATATGTCCTGATTCATTGTGTTCTTCCTTTACTTTAGCTAAAGCTTTGAATGCGACTTCTCTCATATTTGATGGTCCTACGTTTCTCATCTCAAAGGCAGGTAAGATTCTGTGAATCTGCATCATAGTGATATTCTGCAGATCCTATTTTTCTTCTATGGCAGACACTTTGGATTCAAATTTAACAAACAAGGATCTCAAAACCTTCTCAACTAAGGTAACTTCCTTAATTTCTTCACCCAGATTCTTCATACAATTGGAAACCTCATCTACACATAGGAAGTAAATAGCTATGCTTTCATCGCTATGCATCTTAAGAGTTTCATGCTAAATTCTAAGAGTTTGAAGCTTAGCACATTTTACTTGAGAGTCTCCTTCGTAGCACAGAACGATTTTGTCCCATATTTCTTTGGCTGATTTGAGCTGCATGACTTTGACAAACTTTGATTGTGACAAACTTCCCAATAAAGTATTGATAGCTTTGGCATTGGTTTCATATTGTTTTTTACTTGCCGTATCTGTAGGAATTGTTGTTGGAAATGTATATGCTCTTTCCACAATTTCCCACACATCCGTTCCAAGAAATTGTAGATAGGCTTTGGTTCTTATTTTCCAATAAACAAAGTTTCTTCCATCGAAGATTGGCGATTTGATGGATCGCATGCTTTCTTGATTATTCATGTTGATGGATATCCCTTCAAGCGATCAAGGTTCTTCTGAAGGACCTGATCTAATACCAATTGTTGGAAATAATACTGAGAGGGGGTTGAATCAATATTATCATATTAATAATTTTATTTTCCAAATAGATTTATATACACTACTTCAGTGAAGTGAACTAGCATGTACACACGACTGTGCTTAAAGAAACCAGCGTATATGCAGAGAACTTGCGATTTAGACAGTTTATCATGTGTTGAGCTTAAACCACTATATTACAGATTTATTAGACAATGCAGAAAAAGTAGAATAAAGCATCACACATAAGCAACACACATGAACACCAAGATTTAAGGTGGAAACCCAATGTGGGTAAAAACCACCTATTGTTGTCGTCTCTATCTTCTTTTAATAATAATAAAATCTGTTTACAATCTTGTACTGGTGCAGACTCATACCAACATGCAGGATTCTACCTATAGAAGGTTACAACCTTCTCTCATTTTCCAGCTTCTACTGGAAGTGAGCTACAACCCTTTAGCTCTTGTACTAGCCAATATGTTTACTAGTATGTAGGTTCTAGCCTATAGAAAACTCCACTCTTGCACCAGGGACCACGTTTCATGGATTTTCAAACTGGATACTCCTGGATCACAACACCACAAACTCAAGGCCACGTTTCATCAAATTTTCACATTGGACCCATCAAAACCTTTTAAACTTAAACTTCATCAACCACTATTCAGTTAATCTAAACAATTAGATCACTGACCCCAAAACTCTATGCTGAAACCAGAACCATGCATCATCATCCAGAACTAGTTGTAACCTCAAAAACCATGCATTAGAGTGTATATGTTACTTGGTTGAAACCAACCTGTGTGTATACGCTACTTCCTTTAACCCAACCTGCGTATATATCTAAAGATACTAAATCATACACTTCTGAACCACAAACTGTACCAATCAGTGACATTCTGAAGATCTATTGTCATATTACAGAGTTCAAAACAGATAGAAACAAGGATCACCCAACATTCTTAATCAATCAATCAATCAGATTTAATTTCCTTACACAACAGTTCTATGTTCAAATCTAAGAGGAATTCATTGATAGAAAACAGTAAAACAACAAAATTTGATCAGATAGATCAGTCAGATATGGACAGAAGATTTTTTTTTTGTATGCACTACTTGGAAGAGCCGAACCTATGTGTATACATGCTTTCGTCGAGATGAACCTACATATAGATTTGCGAATTTTGACTCAGAACTTTGCTGCAATTCCAGACTTTAGAAAAACCTAGATCATGATAGATAACAAATAGAATAGGCGTAAAACATAAGATTTGGTCATAACCAATATCAGATCATTCAAGAATAAGTCATTTCAAGTCTCATGATTCTTGATCCAATGTTGAACTCAAGGTGCACATGAATATTTCAAATCCAATCCCAAACATAACCCTACAACATATTATATACTTCAGATAGAAGTATTCCTTAGAATCTCATTGCTTGCACACCTTGGCCTAATGATCTTCTCCTCCTTATATACTCTTAGGCCTTTCTCAATACCTTCGACCAAAACCACTTAGGACCAATACCTTGGACCCAATACCTAGGGTTAATACCTTGTACCAAATGGCTTGGACCAATTACCATGGACCAAAAATACCTTGGATCAAATACTTTGGACCAAAACTTGGTTTTCCAACATGTACGTGCTTTTTCTCCTGTGAAAGTGCGTGTATACATTAAACGTTACTCTTGTTCTGTTAAACCGCATGTATATGCGCCTTAGACAAAGTGAACCACAGTATACCTCTCTTTCTTGATTCTTTGGAGTTTGATATGTAATCCTTTGTTGTTGATCTGCTGCACTATGGACTTTCATCTGAGTGAGTTGCCATCAAGGACAATACCTGTATCATAATGCCAACAAAAAATAGATCCCTGAAACAAGGGATGCCTTTACATGCTGCCTTGGGAGAATAGCCCATGCATGAAAGTTTATTTTTCTCGATCCCAGAGGGAACAGGTCAACTCAGCTGCACATGCATGTGGCTGCTCAAGTTCCGGGAGAAAACGCTTATTTCTAGCTAGGAGTTGGGCTGGCTGGTCAGAAGATTTCTGCAAATTCTAGGTAGAGCAGCTAACTGCAGCCTAGATTTGAACAAATTCTAGGCTAAGAATCCTAACTAGAAAGTATTGCACAATTTTCAGGGTGAAGTTTGCTCACCAAAATTATGCAATTCTAGGGCATAGCAAACTGCTAGACAAGATTGCGCAATTTCTAGAGGGAAGGTTCGTTTCCCTCCAAATTTCCATAAATTCTTGACGGAACTACTCAACCTGTTGCTCGACCAAGTCTAGATGAACAACCTATGAGGGAAATTCATCAAGGTTTGATCGACAGGTTGTATTTCTGCAAGAAAATCACTGGAGCTTGTGTACTTGACGAAGTAAGAAATGCTGCTGTGAAGGTTGGTAGGGAGGCTCCAAAATGGAGCTAAGGAAAAATTTTGGAGGGTCGTTGTAGCTATTACAATAGAACTGAACAATACTTTCAGAGGTTTTAGAATTTCTTTGTTGAAAAGTGTGCAACAAGAAATGCTAAATTTAGAATGTGCTAAAAATAGAAATCCTAAAAATAGTACTTCTAAAAATAGCAGTTTGGCCAATGAGCATTTTGGCCACCTTGGGTGAGAGGTGAAACTTCTAAAAATAGAATATTCTAAAAATAGCATTTCTGGGTCCCTTCCTATTTTTAGCAGTCCCTAGTCTAACTATAGGAAGTAAAAAACAAAATTGGTCTTAACAGGAGTTTAAAATATTAATTAATTAATCTCCATGAGTTAATTAATTATGGAAAATTAAACTTGAAGTCTTTGTGAGAACATGCAAATAATTGTCCCACTGATTGAGGAATTTATCCTTGATTTTGTCCACTGATTGAGGAATCAAGTATGAGTTCTATAATGAGAGGATCAATTGACTTAGTTTTACTTAGTCAAGTCCAGTTAGATTAATTTAACAAGTTGTTAAATTAATGATATATAGTTTGTTAATGCTTGCATGCATGTGACAACTATTATTTCAGATAATTGAGCATTCCTTCATGGAAAATTGATGTATGTCAGTTTAGACAGAGACCCAGTTGAGTTCGGATGAGGGACAGTGTACTATCAGATGCTTGGATATTTCTAGTAAGTATTCCTTGCATGGAGAAGGATCTATTTCCAAGAGAAATACGTAATATAGGATATTGGAGGACTTGTGGCCTATATATTGAGGCCTAGGTAGTCTATGATCTTCATCTTTTGATTACAGAGAGTACAGGATAGCTCTTGAGGTGATTATTTTTGTAAACAGAAGAGGATTTCCACTTGATTGATAATACAAATAGGGTTTTTATGTTGGTGCTTTCCTTAGTGATATATCTTGTGTTATGGTTGATTATTTCTCTTGATCAATTATATGTGTTTATGCTTGATGTTTCTCATGAAATCGATTATGCTTCCACTTAATGTTTTGTAGAACTAGATCAAGTATTATGCTTTAGTACATTGCATATATCAGTTTGATCTGCAGGTGTGAAATTTCTACATTCTTTTCATGAGCAAGGTCCATTCACAGATCTGGAGTTCTACCAGTGTGTCGCCCAGTGTTGTAGCAACTACAACCACCCTCCAAATTTTTCCTTAACTTCGTTTTGGAGCCTCCCTACAACCCTTTCATAGTAGGATGTCTTGCTTCTTCAAGTACACAATCTTTAGTGATTTTCTTGCAGAATGATAGCTTGTCCATCAGAGCTTATTACATTCCCCTCACAGGTTGTTCCTCTAGACTTGGTCCAGTTGTAGGCTAAGTAAATCCTTCAATAAACTATGCAATTCTAGAGGGAAACTAGCCTTCTCTCCAGAAATTGCGCAATTCTATCTGGCAGCCTGCTGGGCTCTAGAATTGCGCAATTCTACCAGTCAGGCTTCATCTAGAAAATTGTTTAATTCCTCCCAGTAGGGCTGGTCATCCTAGGAATTGCACAATCCTCGGTAGAAGTAAGCTCCTCTACCCAGAAATTGTGCAAATCTCGTCAGAAGTGAGACCAACTCCCTTCCAGAAATGCACATTTTCTCCAAGCAGTTGAGCAGGCTCATGCATGTGCAGTTGGGTTGACCATTTCCACACAAGACCGAGCAAAATTGAATTACATGCATGGGCTTCTTCTCCCAAGGCAGCATGCAAAGGCATCCCTTGTTTCAAGGATCTATTTTTAGTAGTTGGCGGTTACATGTAAGGATCATTTCAGAAATCTCCCACCAAGTGTCGCTTTTCCTAGATTTTTGGCACGCACATCAAATCTTTGATTTTATCAAAAATTATGAACCGAACGCTGAAGAGCTCATTCCTCACATCAACCTTGTAACTTTGAGATCCCACATCACATTTAGGAGTTGTCGGCACATTGAGCTCAACTGTTTTGGGGTAAGCCTGATTTCCATGTCTTGTGTTGCATTTTTTGCGTTTTTTATGTTTCACTTTGTATGAATGTCGTCTTCTTGATTTCAGTGAGCACTTGCTATCGTTTTGATACATACTAGTTTGTACTAGTACCATTTCATTTTTCGTTAACATATCACTACTTTCACATGCATGAAACTATTTTCACGAACAATCACTGATTTAGTGACTCACCTCAACCACATGCATGTTGTTCCATTTTAATGAATCTGTCATTCACCGTTTTCATGCATGATCATTCACTTATGCTTACACTCAGTATTGCCATGCATTCACATTGACATTCGCTCTTAGCTGCCCGTGAGCGAGTCTGGGTAGCCTTAGCATGGACTTTGCCTCACCAAGACCTCATTGCGCAATCTGAGAGGGAAGGATTTGTCTTCCTCTCAGGAAATGTGCATTTCTACCCAATGACTATCCTCGAGTCTTACATTGCACAATTCTGAGGGACAGTGATTGCTGGACTAGAAAATTGCACAATGCATTCACTGAGCCTACAACCATTGCCAGCTGAGATTGTGAAATTCCACAAGTGAGCAGCCAGACTAGACTGTGCATTGTGTATTTCCAGTAGTCAGTCAGCATCCCAGCAGCCCAGACTATGCCTTGCGTAGTCTTGGTAATAAGTCTCCTAACCTCCCAGCAGAAATCGCGCAACCTTCATGATCAATCACAAAGGTATGTTCCAAGTCAGATCTCAAGTTCTTTTTTGTTTTCAACTGAAAAATTGCTTACCATGAGTGTTTCCATGTCTCTAGTTATCAGAGGTTTTCATCTACCCCTCAACAACAAAGTTACAATGGTTTCCAGGAGAGAAGAGATGAAGACACTGTTGAGAGAACACTTGGGGATGCAGTCGATCAAGTTTCTATGAACTTGCCTACCCATGAAGACATCAAGTTTTTCGTAGACAAGCACATCAAGATATGATGGTAGAAGCATCACAGCAAGTAGCGCCATGAACAACTACTGAAGGAAACAAACTGGATGCAATGAACACAAGAGGAAGGTTGTTGAAAGCATAGAGGTGGAACAAAGTTGCAAGATCACGAAGATCCACTTGTGATGAAAGCAACTTTGGAGACTCAGCCTGTGAAGTGACGACGCGACATGAAGATCATGCAAAGGCAGAGAACAGAACAGAGAAGGAGTTGCATGTGCTCAAGTAGCAACTAAAGGAAGAACATGAGTTTCACAGAAAAGAGAATGAGTTTCATCCAGAATAGGTACAACAGTGGGCGCAACATGCACTCACAGATGAAACTATGCTCGTAGAAGTTAAATATCCATCCCATCAGTTGGCATGGAAAAAACATGATGAGAAGCATTGTTAATTGCATGCAAGGGAATTTAGCAGCATGCATGTGATCCCACCTATTCAGCACACTCACCGAGGCAAAGACAAGAATCAAGTCCAACTAGAGCTTAACATGTAGTTGACAGCTGATGCGCATGACCACCAACACACACTGGAAGATCAACACAGACACTATGCATCAGGGTGTTTCTGGTTTGGCGACACCCAAGAATACCATGCACATGTTAGCAAATGCGTTGGATGGAGGAGCCACACCAATGCACCCAGAGGCAATGGAGGCAAGAGTTCACTTCGACATGATGTCACCATGGAGTTCATGCACATCATCAAGGATGACCAAGCCTGGCATCAACTCACCACCTTCACCGTCACAAGCATGTCAAAGAGTTGGTCTCACAACAACGGACCGAGTGTCAATGATGTTGTGCATGGATTTCTCAAGCCATTTTGTCTCACATGAGCCCATGTGCACTGTAATATAATTTCTTTTCAAGTGTTGATAGTTGGATGTAACAGGCATAAAGTAGATGAAGAGTCATGATGGTAGATGAACTGTCACAAAGGGGAATGTCAAGGGTCACCCCACCCTTTGCTATAAATAGAACCTCATTACTCATTGTAAAGGGTTTTGTTCAGCCAATCTTCTAATAAGACTATCTTGGAGAGAGCTTAGACAGTATTGTAACGAGCCTTTGCTTCTCTACTGCACAGAGCTAGTATATCTCTTTGGAGGAGTAGACGGTTGTGGTTGTAACGTTCCGCTACCGGAACTAGTGGTTAGACATGGATGTATTGTATGATTGGAAATTACACTTCTTAATAATAATAATAGAGCCAACATGTTTCATGCATATGTTGTATTGTATTCTATGTTATCTGGTTTACTATAAATGATATATGTATTGTTTTGCTTAAGCATGCATGTAGGTACTATAAGTATTTATGGATCTTTTTTGAAATGTGTTGTTTGTTTAACCATCACTTTGGATTGCTTGCTAACTTTCTTTCCATCTTGTGATGCATCTTCATTGGTGTATTCCCTTCCAAGCAACATAATATTACAAGTTTCCATGAGGCGCACTCACCTCACCCTCAGTGTGTTAGAAACTCTCATGCACCTTCCTTGAATTACTGCAGCTATCACACCCTTGCTACTAATAGGAACATCTTAGTTGCCTCTGTACGAAATCACGGTCAAGGCATTACCATAAGACACACTGTTCGGACTCCTACACCAAATGGTCTGAGGTCTAATTGGGATATCTTACTAGGGAGATCCCCTTACATGTTGGCTGGTCCAGCACCGTCAACAGGAGGAAAATAAAATTTCCATCATAAAAAGGGTCACTACTCCTCGAAAGAAGAGGGATTTTAAGAGTTTCTTGGGCTTAGATAGATATTATAGGAGATTTATCAAACACTTCAGCAAAGTAGCCTCACCACTGTTTGGATTTCTAGAAAAGGACTCTAAATTTTGTTAGTCAGATAGTTGCTAAGAGGCCCTAGAAATATTGAAGGACAAATTGACTATTTCACCCATACTTAGAGGCCCAAATTGGTCTCTTCCTTTCTACATCCATGATGATGCATTTGATGTAGAAGAAACTCTAGAACATATATATGACAAGTTTCCTTATGCAATTTACTTAGTAAAAATCTATCTAAGGTTGAATTGAATTACACTGTGACTAAGAAGGAGCTTCTAGATGTTGTCCATTCCTTGAACAAATTCAAACACTACCTCATTAGTTATCAAACCTTTGTGCATACTAACCATGCTACTATCAAGTACTTAATTGAACGAGCCCGATGTGAATGCTAGAATTATTATATGGTCTATTTTATTACAACAATTTGACTTAACTGTCAATGATAAGCCAGGTAAATAAAATGTAGTTGCATATTTTTTGTCTAGAATTTCTTTGTCTACAGGTGAAGAAGGGATGGTTGATGACCAACTTCCATATGATCAGCTATTTTCTATTTCAGTTCTCTCTCCATGGTTTGATGACATAGCCAAACTACCTAGATGTTATAAAATTACCTCCAAACCTATCATCCAGGGAGAAGAGCGGGATTGAAAGGAAGAGTGCCCCATTCACTTGGATTGGGGAAAATCTCTTCAAACTGGGCCCAAATCAAATCTTGAGGAGGCGTGTCAGGGAAGAGGAATTCTTTCACATCCTCTTAGCTAGTCATTATGGGCCTTGTGTCACTTTGCTACGAAGAGGACAAATTTCAAGGTTTCGCAAGCTGGCTACTACTGGTCCACTCTCCACCAAGATGCAAGAAGATACACCAGTCGATATGATCAGTGCCAGAGGATAGGGAAACCTACTCCCAAGGATGAAATTCCCTTTCAACCTCAAGTCGCTTTAGAGCCATTTGAAAAGTGGGGCATGGATTTCATTAGGCCAATTGATCCACCATCAGGGTAGAAAAAGTACATAATTGTATGCATTGATTATTTGACAAAGTGGGCTGAGACCAAGGCTATCAAGTTAGAAACATAGGAGAAAGTGGTTGAGTTCTTAAGGGAGAATGTATTCTACAAATTTGGGTACCCTAGAGAACCAGTCACTGATCAGGGAGCTCAATTCATATCACATGTGATCAAAGATTTGTTAAGGTAGAATGGGAAAAATCACATAAAATCTACTTCCTATTATCTTTAGGCCAATGGAAAATTAGAGGTGATGAGCCTCAGTATTGCTACAAGAATGTTGCAACTCCCAAGGCTCGACTTTAATTATCAGCCCGGGGTTCGTACAAACTTAAAGGTATCAGCACTATATGTGCAACATACAATGTGTCATTCCTTTTCCATCATGATGTAATGGACTTCAAGTACTAAAGTCAAATCGTAAACTAATTGCAGAAAATGAAATGTTCGAAATAGAACCTTAACCTATTGCAAGAAAGAAAGTACAAGGAAAGAAACTTATTCTAATTGCATAAAGATCATGAACTAAATGTAAAAGAAACCTAGCTTAACCTTTTTTATCACATGTGATGATTTAAACTAGCTAAAAATGAAATTTGATCTAGAGAGTACTAACTACTGTGTGCATTTGTAAATATAAAAGAACTCATTTTTTTAAATATTTTTTCTTATAAATGCAAATGCTAATATTTCCTTGATCTTTGGCAGGGGAGACAAATGTGGAGCAAGAGGGTTAAAATGGTTTGGATGGCATGGTGGTCAAGTACAGTCCTAATTCCAACTTCAATGATGATTTTTCTCAATTCGAGCTCAAAAAAGTATTTCCTATAGGATGCAGATTTCCTACAGGATGTTATAGTGATTTCCTATAGGATCCCCTGATTTACTACACGATGTTACAAATTTACTAAAAAAAAAATATAATTCATCGAATGACCAAGCAAATCAAATCCAAATTGGATGGGATGATTTTTTTTATTAACTAGGATGTATTATGTCTCCATTCCAAGTGGAATCACTCAAAAAGACCTCTGTTAACCCATGCTAAAAAATGGAAAAACATTACTAGTCAAAAATCTAGAATTTCGAGAACAAGTGAGCTAGTAAATATAAAAAATGCCTAACCTAATCAAGAGAAAATGAAATTTGGTCATTTTTTTTATGAAATAGAATGTTTTTTTTGTCCAATGCAAGTGGAACCAACTCGATTGAAGCTTTTTAGCATGCTCTAAAAAATAGAAGAAATTTATTGTTCTTTGCCACAAAGGAGTTCCATAAATCTAGATTTGAGAATAAGAAGACTAATCCTAGCAGCTCAATGATTACTAACACTTTTGATCTTGAAAAATAACTTCATAAACCATTTAAATCAATCATACAACAAGAAATCATTAATACTAAATGAAGAAATAGAAATACATAAAAACAAGAGATGCATGTGAATAAGAAGTGAAAAGAAGGAAAGAAAATGATACAAAAGCGCTCTAAGGCTCCTAGGATGCCCAAGCCCAAGGAAACTCAGAGACCTATGGAGGAGAACAATATTTATAAGTTTAATATGACACCAAACTTCATTACTTTCATGAACAAAGTTACATCCCTGCAAGAAAATACAATGGAGCTGCAAAAATACAAGTTCTCTCCACCAGAACACTAATGGAAATCTATCCCTAGAGGAAAATTCGACTTGGTACTTATACAAAATTATTAGGAATCATTCCTCATGAAAGGAGGAAGCTTTCCCCACGAATATCCTTGATTAGTGGATCTGGTCCCCAATACTAAGAATCTGCATTAAATGGCAGGGAACACATTCCTAGATTTTCTCAATCCCTGGAGTTCCACAATCTGTGCCATAATTCCATAATATATTATTGATTCATTATTTATTATTGATCCTCCTATAGTAGGGAACAAGTCCCTAAATTATCTCCTTTTCCAAATCTTCTTAATCTGCCCAATATTCTCATAATATTCCACAAAAATAAATAATATTAAGCACAAATATCCAATTATTCATAAACCTTCCTGATGAGTATATTAAAGTTAAAAATACATTCTCTAATGTAGAAAGAGAGGTTTAATGTGCTGAAGGATGGTCATAGGCCTTAATTTATGTTTAATTTAGAGGCATGGGCATTAATTTATGTCTAATTTAGAGGTCCATTGTTGACTGATTAAAGGTGCCTTTTAAACTACTAATTATCTTCACATTAATTATCAATTCGGGAAAGTCTTCTTGTTTCAAGAGTGTACATAGTATGTGGCAGCTATTTAACTCAGAGAGTAATGTTTCTAAGTTGAAGTACAGATCTTAAATACAAGAGTAAACAGTTGCAACAAGTAAATTCCAGTTGCAATTAAAAGAAAACTCAATCCTTTAATGAAATCAAATCCTACAACAATTCAGATAATAGCAATATGCGATTCAAGTAACAACAATATCAATTAAGAGTGAAACAGTGATAACTCTTCTCTTAGAAACTGATTGAATTTAAATCAAACACATTACTCTATAAAACAACGATAATATAAATCTGAGAGTCTAACGGCAATAGTTAATACTTATTACAGTTGATTACATCGAGCATGATATTTATCTAGGAAACTCAATCCAAAGCGAAAGGAAACTAATTAAACAACAATTATGTAAATTATATAAAACAGAGCTATTCTAGCAACATAAAGAAATAAGGAACAACAACTAAATAAAATAACAAAAAGCGATAAAACTATCAAACTGTCACACTTGCAATAATTAAAAATATATATGAACATGTGAAGCAGTTAATTCCATCGGAAGCTAAGCCCTTACCCACCAACGTACACTACTGGTTACTTAAGATAAATGAAAAGAACAACAACTCCTTTTATGTATTAATCATGAAAGAGTATTACAATGTATTTGCGTTCTTCGCTACAGCGAGAGTCTATAATTAAGAATTACAAAAATAATAACAATCGTCCTCCTTTTCTGCTTACAATCATTGCCTTTTATAATGAGAAAGAGGTAAAAAGGTAAATGGTAAAAGCGATCCCTCAGGATCAAGAGATCCTCAGGGATTCGCGCAATTTTCTAAATTCAGTCATCTTTCCCTTCTCGCACTGATCCCTGTGATTCGTTTTGGCCTTATCTGTAACTATCGCGCTCCTTCCTTAGCTTGTTGCTTTTTCATTGTTCCTTGGCTAGGGAACAACAGTTGTACCTTTTCATACTTTTCCTGCATAAAGAAGGATAACAATCAGCCAAGTTGTAACTGCATATAATTTCCTCATTCTTACCATAATCCTTTGATATATTAACATATTAGGATATAGAAGGGATATAAATAAAGGAAAAGGATGATGATATAAATAACATATGCATACCTTTTCCATGACCCAACATACTCCCTTGCTTACCCTTTTTCATGTCCTCATGAAAAGCAAGTAATTTGTATGCAGAGAAGTTAGAGAATAAGCTGGAGAAGGAATGTCGTAAAGTAGTCTAAAGCCATGGTTTTTGGCCAAGAGCTCAAGGATGGGCCCTGTATGCCCTTCAGGTAATTCATATATAGCTTTATAACCTTTGGCAGGGTACCAAACAATAGGGCTATGGAACCGATAGCATAGCCAATAAGGACCTTCCCTTAAGATGAGGTTGCTGTAAGTAACAAAACGTTCTGCAGCAAGCTTAAAATTTTTATAATTGAATGGCTCCTTGTTTTGTGCATTACTATTAGAAACTATCCACCTAAACTTGGCTGCAACCAAGGGGTTTTCCTGAAAAGAGAGGAAGTATTCTACTCCCCTCTAGGTAATCTCTTTGTGAATGGGCCCCAAGATTTTGAGTACTCCTTCCCTCTTCATCAAACTTTTGTAACTTACCAATATTTGTAACGGGTGTTTTGGTTCACCTCTGACCCAAAGGTCGAGTCCATTTTCTTGCCTCTGGAAAGTGTTATGAGCCTTGAACCATTTCAATTTATTAACAATGAATGAAATGAAATCCTGGAATTGCAAATCCCCCACAAAAGGACTAGGGTTCTTTTCAATTTCTTCCTCTAATACAAAATTATGTAAGTAAAACTCACACAGCAATCTCTGAACTTTTATCCCATGATGTTTACAACAGTTTATGAAATCCTCAATTTTTTTCAACTCTATTGGTTTTCCAACTTTGACAGCTTTGATCTTCAACTGTAAGTATCTTTCCAGCAAAAATAGGGCATAATTATTGGCAGGAGATCTACATGCCAATACGTCAGTGTATAATGAGCAAATAGTATCCATTTGATCCCTGACCTTTTCTAATATGAGCTTCATTTTCTCAGTCCTCTCTTCTGCCTTTCAGTATTTATCAAATGCCTCACTTTCTGAGATGTTCATGTCCCAAAGTTGCTTCTGTAATTCCTGATATTTTTGTTGGGGGACAATCTCCAACTCAAGCCATTCTATGGTAAGCCAAGCCTAGGCTAAATCTGCTTGAAGATACATTATGTTGGGGTCATTGCTTGTCATGATATCTTTGGCTTGAGCATTTGTTTATGTACTCCTACTATGAGAATGGATGTTTATTGTCTGTGTTTCTTTGTTGTAGGACGCCCAAATCTCTATCTGGGTAGATATGCTATAGGAGGGTTCCATCTCTGTTTGAATGGCTAAGTCATGAGAAAGTATAGCCTCTTTTTGGGTAGCTATTTTTGCAAAAGTTGCATGATGTTCCCTAACAAATTTAGTGGGTACAAGCTCAGTTTGAGTCCCTACAGCTTCTGTTTCTTGCAATTTGGTTTGGATGGCTATGTTTATTGTTTCTGGAGTTTTTTCTAGAGTTTTTCCTACTAATAACTTCATTATTTTTCGTTTAAGCTTCTTCACTATTTTCTGTAACATCTGTTGTTCCTTTCTGAGCTTTTTAATTGTGGCTCTGTTCTTTTTAAGGGGAGAGAGTGTTTTGCTGGTCGTTTCTGCTCCTAATGAGCCTAGTTTCTCATCTTGACTCCGCTCTAAAAGAACTGTGTCGCCAGACTGATTGTCATCTTCTTGGTCTATCTCCATGTCCTTTTTTTGGTCTATTTTTCTATATTTAGGTCGACCTAGTTGGGTTCTTCTGGGGGTATATTGCCAGGTTGGTCTACCTCTTCCTGAGTGAATTCTGCCCCTGTTTCTTCTTCACAAATTACATTTTCTGGTATGCTCCTGTGTGGGTAGAGTTTTCTTTTGATTGGGTTGCTTCAACATTAAAGTTGAGCAGGCTTTCGGGCTTTATAAATTCATTAATATTGGCCAAAATCTAGGCGAATTAAATATCATGTAATAAGTCTCGCGGGGGACTTGTATTGGGTGTTAAGGGGAGTTTCGTTTCATTTCTTTCATCTTCACTAGAGTGCTCTATTTCCTCCTCAAGTTATGACTCCCGTTCATCTCATCCTTCCAGCTGTAAATATTGATCATTTTCTAGATTAGATAGTTCTATGGGCTGGCTGCTCATTTTCTAGACTAGATAGTTCTATGGGCTGGCTAGCAGAGTGTTTGCATTTTTGTGGAATGTTTGTTGTGCTGGTAGTCCTCTTCCTTTTTGGAACAGGGTTAGGAGCAGGTAAAGCTAACCCCCCTTCTATGGTAAATACTAATTCTTCCCAACTTGTTTGCTACTGAGCAATGTTGTAGCTTACTGTCAGCCTAATTAAACAATTATGACTTACAATTGTTTCTATGTGTCAGGATTTTCTTATTCTTTCAGTAGAATCATGTAGTAGGAAATTCAAATATGTAGGTAGATTTACTGAACATTTTTGTTTCAACACTGCTAATAGTTTAAGTTGTTGTGGCCTTACCATGTCGTTTCTTCCATCGCATGTAATGAAGTTCTGAATGACTCTAGCTAGTTCTCCCCATGGTTCTCTAAGGGATGATGTTCGAACTCCTTTTCCTTTGATGATCAGATCTTTCCCTTCATCTTTAAAGGCTTCAATGGCATCTTGCAGCTTCAGTCATTTAATCGTCCACATGGGTCCTTCGGCTAGTAATCCAGAAACCTCTATAATCACAACATCTGATACTGTGATTTGTCCTCCCCTCACCATAGACTAACTGTTTTTTAAATTCTATAGGAATTCAATGGCGCTAATTTCGTTGGGTTTCTAAAATCATGTGAAGTATGCAACCCACCTGACTCGAACTAGAATTTCTTTGGCAGCATCGGAAACAGCTAGTATCAGCGGCTCCCTGTGCACTATTATTCCTCCCATTTTGCCTGAATTCTGCACACTGTTATCTTAACATAGGTAGCACATCAATAGACAGAGTTAGCGATAGAACAACAAGTTGTTAATATCGGATGATATTTTCCAGTATAAATACCATTAAAGACTTGCTATTATGGAATTTAATATAGTCCAGCATAACCAAATAAAGGACTGACACGCATGCATAAGTGATTTGGGAGTCACCCTCACCCCCCTTTGAAATGATAGGTCGCCTTCGACCTAATGAATGAAGGAAAATCATGCTAGTGGTGACGTACAGGGATGATGGAAGTGGTAAGGTATGCCTATTTATGAAAGGATCGTAATAGATATTGGAGTGTTGAAATCAAGGCATAGATGATAATTATCAATTAGTGAGGAGATGCTATGAGTTGATTTCGAAAAGGGAAAAAGGACATCTGACACAAAAAGATACTTTACCGTCATCATTCCACCTAAAGCTTATTATGATTGATTTTTTTAGAATATATCCATGCATAAAGGTTCAACATAAGTTAGGAACTTAATCGCTCTGTAGTAAAGATACCAAGTAAGGAAAGGGTCTTATAAAACTGTTGATGTTGGTAATATGACTTCAATACCATCAGCAGAGCTTCTATTACCTGCAGGAATCTATAGCCCCGACAGAGTTGCCTTCTAACTCTTTGGAACCATGGTCCTTTATGTATAATAAGGAAAGTGCATTATGATATTAGAGTGGACACCAATGTGCTGGCTTGGTGACCAGATGAACACATTGCCATTCAGTAGGAACGAGCAAAAGATGGGTAGGCCGCTCGTGATGAGACCTCTTGTTCCAAGGACTTTTTATTCCTTGATTCATCCATTGGATCATATCCTTGATGTGGTGGCCATAGTGGGAATGCCACTTTGCTGCTTCTTTATGATCATGGTAGGCTAGCTCGTGATGAAAGTGGCTTAACACTCCTTCACCTTACTTAATGATAATGAACAAAGTGAGTTATAGGGTTTAGGGAGGAACCATCATGGTACAAGTAATCAATCACTTTGATCTATAATGGAAATAAAGACAATGAAGTGATATAGATGGTTATGTCCTTTCTTTTTCGATCAATACAAAGCAATCTTGTTTAAAGATGATAATATTCAATACTTGCTTGTTCCAGTAATCCACAAATTTGTATCCTTTCATATATATTTGTACCCATAAAAAGTGAAATAATATTCACAAAGGGGTTATTTCCTAAAGAAAACCTCACACAAAGAGTGTTGTTCCTTGTAGGGAACAGCAAGAAAAACACACAAAAAGTTGTTGTTCCTTAAAGGGAACAATAGTTGTTCCCTAGGAGGAACAACAAAAAGAAAAAACTGCACACCAAAACTACTATTCCTTAGAGGGAACAACAATTGTTCCTTATAAGGAATAGTAGTTGTTCCTTATAAGGAACAACAAAAAGAAAGAAAAATAATTGGACATGAAATTGTTGTTCCTTAGAACAATAGTTGTTCCTCGAAGGGAATAACAGTTATTCCTTAAAGGGAATGACAACTGTTCCTTAGATGGAACAACAACTGTTCCTTAGATGGAACAACAACTGTTCCTTAGATGGAACAACAATTGTTCCTTAGATGGAACAATGGAAAAACAGATGCAAAAGAAACTATTGTTCCTTAGAGGGAACAAAATTAAAACAAATCCAAATGAAACTATTGTTCCTTAGAGGGAACAGTAGTTGTTCCCTAAAGGGAACAACAAAAAGCAAATACACACGAAAATGTTGTTCCTTAGAGGGAACAACAACTGTTCCTTAAAGGGAACAACAAAAAGAAAATACACACGAAACTATTGTTCCTTAGAGGGAATGACATTTGTTCCTTACAGGGAACAACAATTGTTCCTTAAAGGGAACAACAAACAACAAATACAAATGAAACTGTTGTTCCTTAGAGGGAACGATAGCTGTTCCTTAGAGGGAACAACAACTGTTCCTTAAAGGGAACAACAAAAAGCAAATACACACAAAGTTGTTGTTCCTTAGAGGGAATATCAATTGTTCCTTAAAAAGAACAACATGAAAATCGAATATACAGGGAACTGTTGTTCCTTAGATGGAATGGCAACTATTCCTTAGAGGGAACAACAACTGTTCTTAAAAGGGAACAACAAAAATCAAGTAGACACAAAACTATTGTTCCTTAGAGGGAACGACAGTTGTTCCTTAGAGGGAATAAAATTTTTTCCTTAAAGGGAACATCAAAAAAATCAAATATATAGGGGACTATTGTTCCTTAGAGGGAACAACAACTGTTCCTTATAGAGAACAACAACTATTCCTTAAAGGGAATAGCACGAAAATCAAAAATACAAAATTGTTGTTCCTTAAAGGGAACGACCGCTATTCTTTGGAGGGAATAGTAGTTGTTCCTTAGAGGGAACAACAAAATGAAAATCCATACAACCATTGCTATTCTTTAGAAGGGACAACGACTGCTCCTTAAAGGGAACAACAGTTGTTCCTTAGAGGAAACAACAAAGGAAAAGTAGAAAAAAGAGTTTATAAACAATTTATACAAGCAAATTCAATCAAAAATAGAAAGAAAGATTTATGTACATAAAACAAATGAATTATTTACTGGGTCAATGCTGAAGATGGGTTGCTCTCCTCAACAAGAATTTGTATGGTGGAATCTTCCTGTAACTATTGGCAAAAGTACTCCCTGTTAAGCGGTTTGTGATACAGTCGTACTAGATGTCCATTCACTTTAAAATAGAAGCCAGACCCATCAATGGTGGCTAATGTGAAGGTGCCATTATCATGCACCTTTTCATCTCATAAGGTCCTAACCATCTGGTCTGGAGTTTTCCCGAGAAATCCTGGAACCTAGAATCATACAGGAGTGCCTAATCTCCTTCGTGGATAATCTTCTTCTTGATAAGGGCATCATGCCATTTCACTCTTTGTTGCTGGATCAGTGCACTGTGATGAAGAATTGATAGTTGGATTTCATCCAATTCATTGAGTTGATGTACCCTATTAATCTATGCCTCTTTTAAGCCCAAGCCTACCTCCTGAGCTATCCTCAATGTTTGGATTTCAAATTCGATTGGGAAGATAGGTTCTTTGCCAAACACTAGTTGATATGGGGAATATCCCATGGTATTTCTCCATGTCGTACGGTATTCCCATAGGGCTTCTGGCAATCGGGTAGCCCAGTCACGTTTATGTGATGTAACTATCTTTGTGAGTATTGCCTCGATCACTTTATTGGTGCTTTCTACCTAGCCATTTGACTGTGGGTGGCAGGGAGTCGTGATTCTTTGCATGATATGATAATTCTTTAATGTTGCAGTGATCTTATGGCCTATGAATTGTGGCCCTCCATCCATAATTACCTCTTTAGGCAAGCCATATCGCACTAATATTTGGAAAAGAAAGTGGATTACCGAATCCTCTATTACCCTTGGTAGTGCCTCTACCTCCACCCATTTAGTCACATACTCTGTTGCGACTAATATATATGTCTTTTGATTAGATGATGGGTTTATTGGACCGATGAAGTCTAATGCCCATCGCTCAAAATGTTCAATGACTATCTGCGGGTGTGAAGGCATCTTATCAAATTGCCCAGGGCATCCCATTCTTTGGCAACTGTCACATGCCTGGACAAACTTCTTGGTGTCTTTAAAAATGGTGGGCCAATAATAGCCCATCTATAAAACTTTGTGACCAGTCCTGTGATCTGCAAAATGTCCACTGCAAGGTCCATCGTGGAAAGCTTTCAGGATGTCAAATATCTCGTCTTCCTTGACACATCTTCTAATGTGCATATTGGCCCCTGTATGAAATAAATAGCCTCCGATCTAAGAGAATCATGTGTTGCATTGTACTATTTATTTTCTTTCATTAGGCGTCAAGTGCTTGGTTAATTTTCCCATTGCTAAGTAATTTTCCGCATCCGTGTACCACAGTGTTTTCACGGTTACAACAAATAAATTTTTATCTGGAAACCGGTCTTCTACTGCTGCCGAGTCATTTATCTTTGGCATTCGTGAAAGGAAGCCTGCTACTGGATTTTCCTTTCCTGGTCGATCTTTAATTGTTATATCGAATTCCGGCAAAAGAATCAACCACTCTTCCATTTGTAACAATTTTATTAGCTAGATATTTAATAGCATAGTGACTAGTTTATAAAACCATAGGGTATCCTATTATATAATGTCTGAATTTATTGATAGCATAGATTACAGCCAAAAATTCTTTTTCAGTAACTGTATAATTTAATTCAGCAGGAGATAGATTTTTGCTGATATAGTATATTGCATATGGCTTTTAAACTTCCTCCTGGCCAAGAACTGCTCCGATGGCTGTGTCTGAAGCATCAGATGAAATCTGGAATGGAAAATCCCAGTTTGGGCCCCTTAATACTGGGGCTGTTGATACAAGCTGTTTTAAATCTTCAAAAGCGCTGTCACATTTATCAGTCCAAATGAAGTCAATATTTTCTGTTAATCCATATAATGGTGCAACAATCTGAGAAAAATTCTTTATAAACCTTCTATAATAGCCAAAAAATCCCAATAAAATGTGTACCTTAGTTTGTGTGGAAGGTGTGGGTATTAAAAGAATTATTTGAATTTTTTATGGATCTACCTGGATTCGAACTACTCAGATATAGTGACCCAAGATGAGGCCCTTGGTCATCATCATGTGTAATTTTTCATGGCTTAAATAGAGTCTGGTGGCAATGCATCTTTGCAGAAATTTCTCTAATGTTTGTAATGGTTGCTCAAAGTCATCTTCGTAAGGTGTAAAGTCATCCATGTACACCTCGAGCCCTTCATTTATCAGATCTAAAAAAATGCTGAGTATAGCCCTCTAGAATGTGGCAAGTGAATTGCACAGCCCAAAAGGTAAGACCCTGTAAGAAAATGTTCTCCAAGGGCAGGTAAAGGTAGTTTTATTCTGATCTTTAGGGGAAATATGAATTTGATTGTATCCACTAAAGCCATCTAGGAAAGAAAAGAATTTTTTTCCTGCCAATGTGTCCAAGACCTGGTCAATGAATGGAAGGGGAAAATGGTATTTTTGGGTTTCTTTATTAAGCTCTCTATAGTCAGCACATATACGCCACTTTCCATTCTCTTTCGGCACCACTACTAATGGAGAAACCCATTTGTTGTCAAAGATTGGGTAGATGAAGTTTATATCTAGCAATTTTTGTAGTTCAGCTTTAACAATATCTTTAAGATGCAGATTTAACCTCCATTGAGGTTGTCTAATGGGCCTGGTATACTTCTCAGTATAAATGTGGTGCATGCATAATTGGGGATCAATCCCTTTCATATCTGGGTAATCCCATGCAAAGTCTTCTTTATATTTTCTCAGAAGTTGAACGAGCTTTTTCTCTTGGTTGGAAGTAAACTTTTTGTTAATATTCAAAGTTTTTCCTAGCTCAATTTCTATGGCTTTGCTATTATAAACAGAGGTCGTTAGTATTGATTGATCATTAATATCTTTTAGGGGATATTCTTATACTTCGTTATCGAATTCTGCTTCAATCACGTGACATTTTAGATGGGATCCAGGATCTGGTTGGTTAATGTATGTGTTAATGATGTCATCTTCCGTTTGATCCTTAAATTCGAGAGCATCTTCTATGGTTAGCGATGATCTAATATTTTCAGTTAGATATGATACATGTTGTTCTCTAGTTTTGATTATTGTTAAACTTGGCTGAGCTGGAGGATATAAGGCTAAATTCTTCACATTGCTTCCTCTTGCTATAGTCATGCTGCCTGTTCGACAGCTTATGTAAGAATTCACGGTTGCTAGCCAATGTCTGCCTAGAATTAGGGGATGTCCATCGAGTCAATTTCTAGGATTGATGATTAGAAAATCTGATGGGTATTCCTAAGAGTCTACAGACACCATTACATCATGTAATGTGCCTTCTGGTTTGACTACCAATTGGTTAGCCAATTCCAACAAGGTCGTGGTTGGGTCCAAGGATGTAATGCCAAGCTTTTGACAAGTTGTGGTTGTAAGAATATTGATTGTTGTTCCTAAATCAACTAATGCATTGGGGAAGGAGCATCCATTTATTTGCACCATGACTATAGGATTTCCTAGGTCCTCATATTTTATAGGTGTTTCTTTTCCTGATAGTAAATCAGATAATGTACTGACTACATGAACAGTTGGGGTTGTTTTCATTTTCCTCTTTGGATTTTTCATACACAATTCCTTAATAGTTTTTTCATAAATTGGAATATCTTGAATTTCCTAGAGGAGCGGTATTTTTATACACAAATTTTTCAATTCTCCCAGATGATCAAAATCAGGATATTCAATTGGGGGAGGTATGATTAATCTTTCTGGGAATGGTGGAGAAGAGGTGGTTGTTTGATCATGAGTTTTATTTCTAACCATGTTCTCCTCTTGTGGTGCTTGTTCTATAGGTAACAGATCTTCAATTTGTACATTTTTATCCCCCTCTGATTCTATTATCCACCCATATCTTAATTGAAGCTCATTACACTCCCTTAACTTGGTTTCTGGCTCTGGTCCTTCAATAATTTGAATAGATTAAACTAGTTTGTTGTTGGGGTTCAGGTTGGGTTGGGCTGGGAGTTGCGGTTGTAGGTTGGTCTGAGGGTTCTATTGCAATGTGTAGGGTGCTAGCAGTGTGGGTTGAGGTAGGGGTATTGTTCCTGCTAGCTGACTTGTAGGTCTTTGCCAGCTTGACTTCCAGTTCCGGTTCTGTGAGGTCGAGGGTGGCCATTGGGATTGATATGCACTATTTTGCCAAAATGGTGGGAAGTAAGAGGAATTTGGCCAATTGTTATTTCGATTTGATTGGTTGGGCCAAGGTGGCATAGGGAATGGCTGTTGTGACCAATTGGAAAAAGGTGGCTGATTTTGCCACATGGCTCCCAGGTATTCTTGTGAATTATATTATGGAGTTTGAAAGAAAGAGGATGGATCAGTCAGCATACCTGTTTGTCGTGGTTGCCATTGGCGACACTAATTTAGCAGGTACACTGGTTCTCTTTCTTCTTCTGCCTCCTTATAGACTGCGTTTAGCCCTGGGAGTGATGGGAAACTTTTTGTAGCGTGATATTTTGTACATATGGCACATGTTTGCACCATATCCAGTGGGCACTCTTTATGACTATGCTTCTTTCTGCATCTAGGACAGAATATCACCAAGTTTTGTTCTGCTTCTACTACTTTTGTTTGGCTTGAAAAATGCCCAATTTCATTGTCAGAGTTCTCAAAATATCTGTTTTGAAATCCTCTAGCAAGTTGCCAATTTCTGCATGAGTTATACCTCCACTAGAGATTTTGTTGTCAATAGTGGTCATGTCGCGTTCTGCTAGTTTCAATCTCATACTGCCTCTTGAGGACCTGATACACAATTTAATAATGTTAGCATATTCCTCTTGATATATATCACCTTTACCCACAATACTTAATGTTTCTATCCATTTTTCTTTCATCTCTTTAATCAGTGTAGTTTTTTAACACATTATTAGGTGAAGGAAGAGTTTCATAGGGAGACCGCTGGAGGTTATATTGGAATCATTCCACATATTCTTCTAATGTTTCACTGGGTCTTTCTACCATTTGGAATATTTTTTCTTTCAATTCCCTAGATCTGCAATAGTCCTGATACTTTTTCAGGAAAGTGGTTTTCATTTGTTCACAATCATTTATTGTGACTCCACCTAATCCCATAAACCATCGCAAGGCTTCTCCTTTCAACGTAGAGGGAAACAACTTTAGTTTTTGGGGGTCAGTGGTATAATCATAACCCCAACACAATACATCAAACTCAAACAGGAATGCATCTGGATCCTCTGATGTTAGTCCATGAAAGGTGGGAATATTTTGGAGAGGGATGGCTTTCATGGGTGCGTTGACAGCTGTGTCAACGATGGGATACTGCAATGTAGAGGTCTGAGGTGTTTGTGGGTTGTTGGCAATTTGATCAAATATGTGCCAATACCCTTCCGAGATCTCTAGAGAGTTATTCCTAGGATGATTAGAAGGGGTGGGAATGAGCTTAACAGCACTCCCCTAGTCTGGGATAATGAGTGTTCCTTGCTGAATTACTACCTGGGGGGATCTTGGCTCCTTTGTTTCCCCTACTTCTTCTTGAATGAACTTAACAACACTCCCTCAATCTAGGATGCTAAGTGTTCCTGGTTGAATTATTACCTGAGGGGATCTTGGCTCCTCTGTTTCCCCTGTTTCTCCTCCTCCTTCACGAAGATTACAAGAATTCCCTTCTTGTAAAGAAATTGGGCGAGAATTTTCAATTTCTTGAAAACTGTACTTAGTCCATTATTTTTTGCTGTGGACCTCAGCGAAGGCTACAGATGGTGAGCCTATGTCCCGAAGGGAGCCAGTAGGTTGTCTGGAAGCAACTTTTTCTAGGACCCCCTGATGGCTGAGATTCAGCTTCCTTTAAGATGTCATCTATGAAAGTTGATCATCTAAGGGTCATTGGTCCCTTAGCTTTGTCAAGTTTGGGTAGTGGAATTGGATTATTTTCAGGCTTTTTCTTCTTAGTCATTCATACACACAATTCAAATATTTACCTCTACCCTAAGTTCTTAACAATTCTGCTGGAAAGCGGGCGGGGGAGTAGGCATTTTACATGCTCTGTATGTAGGTTCTTACCTTTCGTTTTTAATACCCAGTTCTCTCTCAACATACAGGTAGCAAATACTTACTTCAATTTTCTGTGATTGTGCTGAAAAGAGGGCAGAGGAACATCACTTTACTTGCTCATTATGTAGGTTCTTACCTTCCGTTTTCAAAACCCAATTCTTCTTCAACAACAATCATTAGATTACTCCTTAGAAATGGCTACACTATCCCTGGCAATGGAACCAAAATGTTGATTGATAAAAGGTGCCTTTTAAACTCCTAATTATATTTACATTAATTATCAATCCAGGAAAGTCTTCTTGTTTCAAGAGTGTACACAGTATGTGGCAGCTATTTAACTCAAAGAGTAATGTTTCTAAGTTGTAGTACAGACCTTAAATACAAAAGTAAACATATGCAGCAAGTAAATTCCAATTGCAATTAAAAGAAAACTCAATCCTTTAATGAAATCAAATCCTACAACAATTCAGATAACAAGAATATGCGATTCAAGTTACAACAGTATTAGTTAAGAGTGTAGCAGTGATAACTCTTCTCTTAGAAACTAATTGAATTTAAATCAAACACATTACTCTCTAAAACAATGATAATATCAATCTGAGAGTCTAACAGTAGTGGTTAATACTCATTACAGTTGATTACTTCGAGCAGGATATTTATCTAGGAAACTCAATCCAAAGCGAAAGGAAACTAATTAAACAACAATGATGTAAATTATATAAAACAGAGCTATTTTGGCAATGTAAAGAAATAAAGAACAACAACTAAATAAAATAACAGAAAGAAATAAAACTATCAAACTGTCACACTTGCAATAATTAAAAATATATATGACACAGGTGGAGCAGTGAATTCCACCGGAAGCCAGGCCCTTCACCACAAGCATACACTTCTGGTTACTTCAGATAAATGAAAAGAACAACAACTCCTTTTATGTATTAATCATTAAAGAGTATTACAACGTATTTGCGTTATTTTCTACAGCGAGAGTCTGTAATTAAGAATTACAACAATAACAACAATCGTCCTCCTTTCCTGCTTACAATCGTTGCTTTTTATAATGAGAAAGAAGTAAAAGGATAAATGGTAAAAGAAATCCCTTAGGATCAAGAGATCCTGATGGATTCGTGCAATTTTCTAACTTCAGTCATCTTTCCCTTCTCGCGCTGATCCTTGTGATTCATTTTGGTGAAATTTGTAACTATTGCACTTCTTCCTTATCTTGCTACTTTTTTGTTGTTCCTTGGTTAGGGAACAACAGTTGTCCCTTTTCGTACTTTTCCTGCATAAAGAAGGATAACAATCAGCTAAGTTGTAACTATAGATAATTTCCTCATTCTTACCATAATCCTTTGATATATCAACATATTAGGATATAGAAGGGATATAAATAAAGGAAAAGGATGATGAGATAAATAGCATATGCATACCTTTTCCATGACCCAACACCCATCATACCCCCCTGCTGAAAGTGTTGCTCATCGTCTGAGAAACCTAGGGACCTCATTGTGCCTCATCCATGGCCCTGGTGGCCTCTCTATTGTGCATTAAGAATCTTGGATATAAGTTCTACAAGGACAGGCCCAAAAACATATTTGTGCAAAGAACAATCGATGTTTCTTGAGACCATTAGCTTGCTTTCTTACCATTATGCAAGATGGGTTCTTGAATATTTTTCAGTTTAGCAAGGCCTTCCATATCCTTATCAACCTTTTGCTACCTTGCTCCACCATTTGGACACCTCTAAAACCTTCAAACTGCCTTTAGATTAGAACTAGGACATCGTATAGTAATTCATGTCAAAACTACAGGAAACTGTATTAAAACTATAGGATACCCTTTTTGAGCATAAATGATAGTTGGAGCCTAGGACAAGTCCTCAAATTGACTCCCATGCCTTTCTCCCATTTTTATAACATCTTCTAAGCCTTGGACAAAAGCTAGAAAGAGATTAGAGGCCTCTTGGAAAGCGTCTTTTCATCATTGCGGTTTGAGTTATGTTTTGATGGTGGATATCTAATTTCCCTTTTGTTACCTTCTTCTCTCTTGTGGCCTAGATGATTGCCTAATGGCCTTGGAGTTCTCTGTTTTGATTAGGGCTCTCTTAGAAACTGTCATTTTAGGGTTTAGCACAATTTTTCCTTTCTTCCTTATTGTAGCAACATTCAACCTTCTTGTAGTAGTCATTCCTCCTCTTTTAGGGTCTTCTAATTGTATCAGAGTGATGAGAAATGATGATGCTAGGGTTCAAAGGTAGTAGTATAGGTTTGCGAAAATGGAGAGGTTGCTCTTTTTATTTGTTTTCAAGAATGAAATGGGATGGATGAATGATGAATAGATAGTGAATATGAAGTGGATGGAGGGCTTGGAGTGTTGTGGTGACTTTGGCCTTTGCAAAAATTTCTTCTTTTAACTGCTGTCCTCATTCCTTGAAATCATCACCCTTCATAATTTGACTTTTCAACATGGCATGAGTGAAGGAGTGAGCTTCAATTAACTAGTTGAAGGCGTCTGAGATTGCTGAACCATCCTTAGCTTATAAAACCTCATCTCTCATGCATTGACAACAAATTTCTAACTATAAAATGCTCAAGAGAAGAGGTCAAGAATATTGCATACATGTACATACCTGATGGCCTTCCTGTAGATGTTGTTTATTGGAGAGAAAAGTCCTTTCTTGTATTCACTGCATGTGTTTTTCTCTTCTTTTATTTTGATGTTGTTCCTTGATGTGCAGGTACTCGATGGTGATGTTGATGAATCCTCACTGTGTTGGTGGTTTCCCTCTTGTTAAATCCCCCTGTCATGTTTCTCTAATGGATGTGGAGGGTTTTATATGTCTCCTTATCACTGTCTAATGAAGCCAACCTCTATATTTTCCCTTTAAAACTGCTCACTGCCAATCCTATAGGTGTTATTCTATATCTTGTAGGATCTCCTGTAGGATCCTGTAGGTTTTCAGGGAATCCTGTAGGTTTTCATGGAATCCTGTAGGTTTTCAGGACAACCTTTTATAGCTGACTTGTTTTTTACATATCTCCCAAACGGTAGAATGGATTGATCTGAAACTTTCGGACCGTGTTGCCATTGTTGAAAATTGTTGAATTGTTGAAAATTTTGATCAATGGATGCACAGATCTTGAGAAAAACTAAACATAAATGATGGTGATGGAGGATTTTTTCTTGGAAACTGTGCACTGGAATTTGTTGAAAATAATTGGGCATGTTACCATCATCCATATGCATCTCCCCATGAAACAACTTTGTAAATGGATGCACGGATATCGAGAAAATGTAGAATTGGTTGTAGGTGATGGAGGTTTATTTATATAAAACTGTCCACTAGAATTAGCTAAAATTACTTGAGCATATTACCATCATCCATATGCATCTCCTCCTGAAACAACTTGGCAAATGGATCCATTGTTTTGAAGTTATGGTAAAAACAAATTTCTGCTCTATGTAGTTTTGTATCGTGTAGTAAAACAAAGCATCATGTAGTTTTTTATGACAACAAGCAAAATGAATGGGAAAAGGTTGAGAATGATGGGTGGATGATGGAAATAGATGAGGGTGAGGGATTGGCATGGGCTTGGCCTTTTTGGAGCATTTGAGCAAAGGAGGACAAAGTGAAAATTTGACTTTTTTTTACTAGGTTGACCAATTTTTTATTTTGGCACCAACTTGTTTTTTTTTCTTCTTACGGGTGCGTTCATCAGAGAGATACATGGAGAAAAGAATTTTTATTTTTTATTTTTCTTTCTAGGCCTACTAGCCGCCTCAAGAAGGTTTTCAACTAGTAGGTCTGCGTAGGCACCTCAAAGGAGGTTTTCACCTAGGGTCTTTTCTTTTTTTTTTCTCCTTTTTTTTCTTCAACCCGTTGACCGCCTCATGGAGGTTTTCAATCAATGAGCCAATCTAAGGCAACTCCAAGGAGGTTTTCACCTGATATTTTTATTTTTTCTTTTATTTTTCATTTTTTTTCTACCCTACCCTACTTGAAAAAGAAAATCACTTTCAAGTATAAGAATACTCCCAATGGAGCCATGTGCACATCAAGATGACAGACAAAATGATGTGTAGGCTTGAAATGTATGCTTTGACATGTACCTAAATTTGAGTGATGAAATGATTTGACCTTGATGATATCAAGCATGATTTAAGAAGAGAGTATTGCTACAACTTAGAGGCTATCTAGAACCATATTTAAATATAGTTGTGATACCCCTCGTCCACTTCCTGATTTGGATCATCTTGGATGTCTTCTTCTTCCATGACCTTCAAATCTTCTTTCTTTTGTTGATTTTTCTCTTGAAGACATGGAGGATTTGATGGTAACCATGAAGGAGCTCTCTTTATATTTGATTTTAATGTCTTCTCTTCATCAAGTGCAATCCACGATTCTGTGGTCTTCTCATTTGAATCTTGTTCTTCTGGATGTTGTCCCTCAATGGCATCAAGAGAATCACTTTTTTGTGATAGTCTTCCTAAGATATGGTGAATACCATTGAGATCAAGAGGAGATGTTTGGAAGTTTTGTACCTCAGCATTGTAAGTGGGCTGAGCTACTTCAATGTGTGGGTTTGGAAATGGTGGCATAGGTAGTTGAGTGGGAGTGTATATTTAAGGTGGATGTGGATGGGGTTGTGGTTGTGGTGGAGGTGAATGGTAAGGACAACATGGAGTTTGGAATGGAGGATATCAAGGAAAATGTTGAGGATATTATGGATGGCTCCCATAAGTTCCTTGCCAACTTTGTTGCCAAGATTGGTTTTGGGGTTGAGATGGCCAATGTTGCCAAGGAAAGGGTGTGTTCCAATTACCTTGAGGTGGATATGCATAAGCTTGAAATTGTGAATTAGGCTCTTGATTCGTATCATGTTGAATAGGTTGCCATGGTCCTCTTGGAGCTACATAACATAGTTGCATTGGAAATTGACTTGCTCCATCATCCTCTTGGTGAACTTCCTTCAACCTTGGTAATGAGGAGCAACATTTATCATCATGTGATTATGCATGGAAAAGACAAACATCTTCTTTTTTCTCATTTTTTATTCTTAGCATTTCTACTTGTTTGGTTAGATTGCTAAGAATTTATGTTTTAAAGTCATCAAAAAAATTTCCAAGTTTAGCTTGACTTACCGATCTTGATGTTGATTTACTTACTCTTTCCCTTCCTCTTGACATGTGTTTGCATGTTTCACAAATTTCTTCAAATGATAATTGTTATACATCACCTCTACTCATGAGATCAAGGAGATCAATCCACTCATCCCTAATTGTTCTATGTAAGAGGGTTTTTAGTGTGTCGGATCCTAAATGATGTAGTTTTTCCCTCTTAACATTATACATGAACCTCACTATTAGATCCCCTAGACTCTCATCTTCTATTTGATTCATTCCAAAGATTTCTTCCTTAAGATCATGATCTTTATATTTTTCTAGAAAAATATTTTGCATCTCACTTCATGATCTTATTGAATTGGTTCCTAAACTCATGAACCATTTAAGAGCTCTATCCTTCAATGTTGCTGGAAACAATATCAGTTTTTGAGTTTTTAATAAGTAACCATAATATCTACAAACAATTTCAAATTCAAAGTGTTACACTAAAAATTGTCACCATGACTATTTGCAGTTAGTATGGCTCCATCAACTGTCATACTATCCTCCTTGGCAAGCCTCATACCTCTGCTCTCCATGTCAAACTCCAAGAAAGAGAGAAAGTCATTAAAAATCTATATATCTCTGGGTACACAGTTTCTCTTAGCCTTACCTGCGTGTACGCACTCCAAGTTCACAATACCTGCGTACTTGTACACTCTGTATGTAAAGCAATGGGTGCGTACTCCTGTAAAGGTCAAAAGGCGCAAGTTTCACTCCAAAGAAATTACTTGTGGTCATTTCTAGAGCATTCTAGAAGCTTGTTTGACATGTATGAAGTGCCTCCAGATGGTTCATGTATCCCTACCAAAGAGGAACTTATCCCATCAAGAGGGGAGCTATCCCATCCAAAGAGGGGCTTATCCGATTGATGGTGGACCTGAATAACTTCCTCTAGAGCACTATAAATACAGGCATTGGGCCAAAGGGAGGGAGGTTGAAAGCTGAACATTCCTAAGGGTAGATGTTGCTGGAATTAGGACTCCCTTGTAAAGCTTGAGAGGAGAGATTCCCATCCTTTCCTAGCCTTATTTGAGAGTGGGTGAGCTGATCAAAGTAAAGGAAAACTCTTGTTGGACCCTAGGAGGGACTTGCACAACACCAAGGCTCAGGTTGTAATGGTTCCTTTTGTTACCTTTTAATGCAAATGAACTTATTTTTCTCAACAGATTGTTATTCATGGTTTGTTTCATACACTCCTTGGTCTGTATGATGGATATGTATTGTTTTATCAGTTTATCAGGTGCTATTTAATCTTTTGGCTTGTTAGTGAATGCAGGTTTCGAAGAGAAGGAGGAGCTCATCCGGATCGGCG
Source organism: Pinus tabuliformis (assembly GCA_031772625.1). NCBI lineage: Eukaryota > Viridiplantae > Streptophyta > Pinopsida > Pinales > Pinaceae > Pinus > Pinus tabuliformis. The sequence continues at coordinate 1,220,778,473 of CM062804.1, read as the reverse complement.
AGGCTGGACTACTACAAAGCGTTGGACTAAAGGTATGTTAAATATCCCCTGATTACTTGTATTTGCAATGCATGTTTCGAGAAAGGTAGATTTATTTGTCTTGTTTGTCACTAGAAAGCTTTTGATTCTAGGGAGGTCGGTTGTGTCCGCACTAACGACTCTTTCCGCATGACAAAATGGTGACTCCACCGGGGAATCCATTAATGTGAATGTTTTTTCCTTTGTATGAACTTTTGATCTGAGAAAAGTTATTTGTTTTCTGGTTTTTGGCTGTCTAACTGTGTATTTGGGTGGGCTAGCTTAGGGTTAAATTAGATTTTAGTTTTTCTTTATTTTGCTAGAAGTACGCAGCCTCTGAGTTGAGCACAGTGCATACCTGTACACACTGTCGCTTTGTGCACAGAGTGTACCCGCACCTGTGCAAACAGGTCACCTGCGTACCCCTGTCAAAACTAAGAAAATTTCATTTTCCTTATTTTTTGCCTTTTACTTTTTGTTTTTAATTTGTTTTTTTGCCCAGATCCGCTAGTTTTCTACCATAAATCTTCACCTAAGCTTGTTTCGTCAGTGTCGAGGGTTTTAGTGAAATTCATAGGGATTTTGCCTTAAGGTTTGATTTTTAACTGGTCCTGTAGTGACTTTGGCGTTAGAGGTTGTCAAACTTTGGATCTCCTTGGTTTTGTTCAGTCCTCTTAGGAGTCAGGCCTGTCATAGAAATCACCCTTGTGAGAGACCTACCTTTGTGTCTTCTCTTTGCGAATCTCGAAAAAGTTCGTTGTTTGAACTTTGAATTTTATTCTTGAGAAAAGAACAAAAAGATTTCGATTTTTGTTTTGAATAGTTTTTGGTTCTGCATTAACTAGTCCTTAGTTACATTTTGACTGAGTAAAACATCCAGGAATCATCTTTAGTAAGCTTTTGACTCGTTAGATTTACTTTTAGGTGCTTTTCTCTCAGATTTGCTTTTGAGTGAAATTGAGTTGATTTGATTGCCATAGCTTTTTTAACTTTGATTTTTGTTAAAGTAAGTTTTACATGCTTTATTAATTAGGAAAAAATACAAAAATATCTTTTGAAGGAAAGTTTGCTTTGGTAGCATTTGTGTCTTTGAAAGAAAAAGGAATTTTCGTGAAGTGAATAGTGGTCATGTGTTGTATGTTTTGAAAAGATAAAGAGTTTGTTTCTTTGTTTTCCATTGCCAAGAAAGTTGTCTTTATTTCAAATTTGCATTCTCCAACTCTCTTAGCTAGGAAATTCATTGAAAAATGAAAAAATAGTATAAATCATCCTAAGTGCATCTTTTTAGTGGATTTCGGTCGAGTCTACACACCACCAGTTTCATCTCCACTACCTTTTGTCTTAAAAAAGCCATAAAATTAACGCTTAAAGTAAAATCAACTTAGTAACTTTTATTTACTAGGGCTCTGAAACACCAATATAGATTAGGCTAGTGTCTTGTAGTAGGAGAGTAATTAACTCTCCAAGACAACAAAACCAAACAAGTAGCTCATCTTGTGGTAGGATAAATCCAATTGTTTCATTTGTACTCTGGGAAAGCTCCTCTTAAAGGAGAAGCACGAGCTCGTGTCCGAACCAGTGAGGGGATCAATCCTCCCTCGTTGGGAACGATGCCAGACACGCACGTATTACAAACGGTAAACCTCAGATTAACCATTGTCGAGGAGCCAGGGGTCACTTGTCGGTAAACCTTGGATTATTGTCAAGGAGCCGGCAAGGCGATTGAGCTTGATACTCTGCCCTTGCGTGCTGTCGGAGTGTAGACTGTTCCCCCATGTGCATTTGTTGCTGTTGGTAACCTTAGTGACCATTATCTTTAGGATTCTACCGAGGTGACGGTGGAGGGAAGATCCCACTGTACCTAGAGCAGACGTCGGCTAGACTCACTTGGATTTTCCAGGGGGTTCACTTCACTCGAGATGGTTAAAGTGGAAGAACTTGTTCCGGTCTATTCATCAAGCAGGTTGCCGGGGTAACTGTTCCGCCCACCACTTCTGTACTGAATTCGACGATGTTGGGTTTCATCTCCAACTAGTGTTTTCGGTCCGGAAGGCTACTGTTTGTGTATGGTTTGACGCCCTAGATTCTTTAGGCGTGTGATTCAAATTTGTTTGGTTCTTTAGAGACTTTAGGTGGTTTTCTTTGAGATTTTACTTTGTTTGTGTGTGCAGTAGTTAAAATTTTTTAAATGTGGCTGAATTACTGAGACAGTCCCGTAGACTTCGGGGCAAGTCTCCTGAGATTGTTACCGTGGCCGATTTGTTGAGGAAGTCTCGTAGATTGCGGGGCGAACCTCCTGAAGAGGTCCCGAGTCATTACGAAGGTTTAAAGGTCCTTGTAACTCCTAGTGGTAGTAAAGTAGGTTCACCTAAAGAAGGAGAATCGTCGTTGGTGGTCCATCCAGATTACCAAGGTCTAGAAACAGGTTATAATCCTGAAGCCGTTACAGTTTCCGAGCTTGCTGTTAGTTTTTCATCTACTAGTGATATAAGCGAAGAACCTGAAGTATCTGAACCTGTTACTCCAACTTCTAGTGCACTTGATTCACCTAGGGTAGAAAGAGTCATCACCGAAAATCTTCTTGCTAGTTTGATAGCTATTGAAGAACTTGCTCCAGAGGAAGAATTAGGCGTATCTATCCTTGAAGATCAACCTACTATTGATCTAAGGGAGCGTGAATCTATCTTTTACAGTCCTCCTAGAAGTACTACTTGGTACCTTTCGTTAACCAATTATTTAGACAACTCAGGGATAAGATTTTCTCCGCCTCGAACTCCTTTTCCACTTGGAGGTATTTATACTCCTGTAAATATGTCTGGTCAGTCGTCCATGTTCACTCAATCTCCTGAATCTTTCTTGTACGGCGGTCCTTCTGTTCCCTCCGGGTATCAGTCACTTTCTGGTACCTTTGCGGGAGCATCTCCTCAACCCTTTGATCATGCGTTATTAGCTGGAAACAATGGTAATAAACCATTGGGTGTAGGATACATTTACATGATGTCAGGTTCAGTTCCCAGTTCTCAACCTCAAGGTGGTCAGTTACCGCCTAGGGGGCAACCTCAAGGTACACAAATTGCGTCTGGGGGGCAACCTCAAGGACAGTATGTACCCATAGTACAATACATTCCTCAAGGTCAAGCCCAGCCTCAATATGTACCCCAGGGTCAACCTCAGTATCAGTATTTACCTCAAGGGTATCAACCTCAAGGTCAAGGTCAACCCCAGTATCAGTATTTACCTCAAGGTTATCAACCTCAAGGCCAATACTTGAGTCAAGGTTATCAACCACCTCAAGGTAAATCATATGTTTAAGGTACGGGAACTGTGCCTTTCAGTTATCAATCCTATCCTCAATCCGGTTATGGATCTCAATATCCTCAACCTGTCATGGGTCAATACCCCGGAATGAACATAGTGTGGGATCCATCGCAAGTTCAACAGGTATTGCAGCCAAGTATACAGTTGTCATCTCAAGCTAGACAACCTTTAGTTGCTGGTCCATCCCAGCAACTAGTCCAGTCTAATGTTCAAACTTCTGTAACTTCGGTAGTTACTCAGCCGCCAATCACACCTAGTACTCCATCTCAAACAACGGCTGTTGCAACTACTGCAACATCTACTCCTTCCACCACACTTGCTTCTGGAGTATCGACAACTCCGGTTTCTACTGTCTCTGCAACTACTCCTCAGACATCTTTACCATTGTCTGGATCTACGATTCAAACTACGGTTCAGATGCCTGCAGGACAACCTGGTTTAAGTACGGTTGTCACTAGTCAACCACAATTCACTTATCAACCGTACCAGGGACAGTACCAATACGGGCCTGCTGTCCAACAGCCAGTTTACCAGTATCAACCGTATCCTGGGTACACTTATCAACAACCTCAGCAACCCCAGTACGGTCTGGTTAATCCTGGTTTTCCAGGAGGATATAATATCCTAAATGCGATTCCTGTTCCAAGTTATCCTGGATATCCTCCTCCTGGGACTGGTCTTGTGACCCAAAGTTTTAGGGATCCTAATTGGCAATTACCGTTTATCGCAACTTTGGATTTACCAGACTTGACGCGCCTAACGAACGATCCAATACAATATCTTCAGTTCTGGCCGCCAATGCCAAATAAGTTTCCCAGTGATATACCCAAGTTCGAAGGTAAGTCTGGAGAGGATCCGTCCAATCATGTGATGACTTACCACCTCTGGTGTGCTTCAAATTCCATCTCGGATAATTCGATCCGCTTATGTCTTTTTCAGTGTACGCTCATTGGTCTCGCGGCCAAGTGGTACATTGAGTTACCACGGGTTTCTTTTTACAATTTTAGTCAGTTAGCTACCTCGTTCCTAACTCATTTTCAGTTGCCGGTCAGATACGATAACGACACGGAGCTATTAACTTCATTAAAACAGCCGACCTCCACTTATATTTCCGATCATATACATGAATGTAGACGTCGACGGCGATTAGTGAAAGTTTTTATTCCGGACCAAATCTTAGCTGAATGGTTTGTTAAATCATTATTACCGAAGATTACTGAAGATGTAGCTAACGCCGGAGTAGTTACTGAAGAGCAAGTAATTGCTCAAGCGTAGTACCTTGACTTAGTTTACACTCAGTCAGGTACGTTACATGAAAAGATCCCAGATCTTCCAAAGTCAAATCAAATCGCTGCTTCCCCTTCGGGATCTCATGCTGCTGATGGCATGATTGGTTCGGTAAATACTAAAAGCAAGAAGAATTCTTCAAAGAATTCTTCACCCATTATAACCTTACCAGATTCCCCGACAGGAGAGTCTTCTCCTGAAATTTCCGCCGATATTCACGCTGTAGAGTCATCTATGGCTAAATCAAAAAATGGTGGGAAGAAGAAGGGTAAAGCAGACAAGACTCCAAAGGAGAAAACAGAAAAGTCGGAATCCAATGACGAAAAGCGCAAACCTCGATATCCTTGTCTTATTTGTGAAGAGGATCATTTTACGAGAGATTTCCCCCATCGGGCCGAGGTTGTGAAAATTGTCAAAGGTTCGTCAACTCCTGCTATTTTGAAGGATCCATTTCCAAAGCAGGAGAGTAAGATGATAGGTTATTCCTCGAGTGCCACTGAAGAACCCATATTGATGATGTCTCATGTATGGATTGCGACTCGATCTCATGATTATGGTAGTAAAATTCCTGTTGATGGATCTAAAGAAGCAGAATCTTCTCATTCAAATCCATCAACCTCAGCTCCCGGTTCCGATCCACTACAGATCAAGAAACCTAACCCTGACTTAGTAATAAAACCGCCCGCCAAGGGTGTACTTCGAAGGTCTGCTTTCAATCCACATGCGAGAGCGGCCCAAAATAACAACATTGTTGAGGATTTAGCTGTTTCACCCTCAGTAATGTCGGCTTTAGAAGTGCTGCAATCATGCCCAGCACAACGAAAATTACTTTTGTCCGCTATAGGAGCTGTTGATGTTCAGGACCCGAACCTGATAATCTTTGATCTAGAAAATAGTACACAGTGTCTCCCTCATCAGATGGCTTTCCAGATTCCAGTGATAGTAAAAAACAGGCCTATTCATCGAACTATAATTGATGAGGGAGCTTCCACGTGTATTATGTCGATTCAGTGTTGGAGATCGCTTGGCTCTCCTTCGCTGAACCAATCCCCGACAATTCTTAAGGCCTTTGATGGCCGTGGGTTCCATCCGTTTGGCATTTTACAGGATTTTCCTATAGGGGTTGAAGGAAAAACCGTTAGTCTAGATGTGGAGGTGGTTGTACCCCTCTAGACTACAACCTTCTTTTGGATCGAAGTTGGTCTTACGCTATGACAACGGTCGTTTCGCCGGTCTTCAGAGTCATAAAGTTTCCACATAATGGCAAGATCGTGACAATAGACCAGCTGGCTTATTTTTCATCTGACCCAGCCTCTTCAGAGAGTATCCAGCATGTCGGTAAAACGACTATCCCTTATAAGGATGTTGGCGTAGGATTAGTTAAAGATTCCGGTTTACTGGGAACTTTTCCTTTTCCTCCGATCAACGCAGACCCTTCATTTGCATCCATTCATATGATTACTTTAGACACTATTATTTACGATGATCCTTGGATTGTCCCATCTGAATCTGAGATAGACTCATTCGGTGATGCAATGCCTTTGAGTCCATATGAAATTGCCTATGAAGCAGTGCAGTCATTTTCCGACCCAAGTTCAACCCAAATCGACCAAATGAATGTGGTCCGTGAGGAATCCCTTTTCGCGTCATCCTCGGAGTTAATAACGTTTCCCGAAGTTGTGTCATCTGACGAACAACTTTGTGAAGTCCTATGTGTAGACGATTTACCATGGGACGATCTCCATCATAGATCGTCGTTTTTACCTGAGGATGATCGTTTTGAAAACAATTTCTCATCAATTTTTACAGCTGAATATGTCAAAGATGCTCAGAGTCCAATGAAACATCCTGATTCAGAGTTGAATTTGGGAAATGTTTCTCGCACTATTCCCATTGACATTTCAGTGAAGCCTGGAATTGTTGAACACATTCATATAGGTGCCTCGTGTTCAGATGATGAAATTCAAATATACAAGGCCCTATTTCAAGAATTTTGTGACGTGTTTGCCTGGTCCTATGAGGAAATGCCAGGAATTGATCCTTCCATTGTTGTTCATGAGATCAAGACTTACCCGGACGCTAAACCTGTTTGGTAATGTCTGCGTCAGATCCACCCTCGGAAAGCGACTACAATTAAAGCAGAAGTTGAGAAGCTGTTGAAAGCAGGTTTCATTTATCCGATCCTGTTAACGGATTGGGTATCGAATATTGTTCCAGTTAATAAAAAACATGGAACAATAAGAATATGTATCGACTATAGGGATATCAATCGGGCTTGTCCCAAGGACAACTATCCAACGCCCTATATCGATCAAATAATTGATGATTGTGCCGGTAGTGAAATATTTTCCTTTATGGATGGTTTTTCCGGTTACAACCAAATCAATATTCTACCTGCCGATCAACCAAAAACGGCTGTCATTTGTCTATGGGGGACATTTGCTTATTGAAAACTACCTTTTGGGCTTAAGAATGCAGGAGCCACTTTTCAAAGTGCGATGTCTTATGCATTTCATGACATCAAGCACATTGTGCAACCGTATCTCGATGATTTGCCCGCTCACTCCTTACGTCGAGCTGATCACCTTGTCCATTTACGAGCAATTTTTATGAGGTGTGGGCATTATCGTATACGGTTGAACCCACACAAATGTGTCTTCTGCATCGAAGTGGGACGATTGCTGGGATTTGTAGTTTCAAAAGCCGACATTCGCGTCGATCCCTCGAAGGTCGAAGCTATCATCAAATTGCCTCCTCCTTCAAGTTTGCGCCAACTCCAAAGTTTGCAAGGGAAAGCAAACTTTTTACACCGATTCATTCCTAACTACGCCGAGATTACCAAGGGTTTTACCCGATTGTTGAAACAAAATGCTCAATTCTCTTGGGATGAGATAGCTCAGAAATCTTTCGATGCGCTAAAGCACGCGTTGACCCATGCACCGTTGCTGCATCCTCCCAACTACAACCAGGATTATTTTTTGTACCTCGCCGCCGCTCATTCCACTATTGGAATGGTCTTAGTACAGGAAGATGAATTCGAAACGGAACATGTGATATACTATCTTAGTAGGACGTTAAATCCCACTGAGCTAAAATATTCGCATGTGGAGAAATTGGCCCTGGCAGCTGTTCAGGCTGTCCAGCATTTTCGTCATTACATTCTTCTTCGTAAAACTACAGTCATTTCAGATTGCAACCCTATGAGTTACATTTTGACTAAAAAATTGCTAGGGGGAAAGTACTCTAAATGGATTGTTATCTTGCAAGAGTTCGACTTGGAGTTTGAAAAATCTAAGTCTAAGAAATCTTTAGTTTTTGCGGAATTGATGTGTGACTTCCCGCGTGCTGACACGGAAACTGTGGCAGAGGAACCCATTGCGGACGAATCTCTGTTTCTCATCAGCACTTTAGATTCATGGTATGGGGATATAATTGTCTATCTCCAAACCCAATCCTTTCAGCTTGAAGCTTCAAAGTCGGAACGCCGAAAAATTCGATTCCAGTCCCAATAGTACAAAATTATTGGAGATACTCTTTATCGTCGTGGGGCAGATTTGGTTTTTTGTCATTGCTTAACTCATGAAGAGGCAGAAAGGGTTATGAATGACTGTCATTCTGGAGCGTGTGGCGGTCATATTTCTGGGTATGCCACAGCCCAGAAGGTTTTGCGTGCCGGCTACTTCTGGCCGTCCATGTTTAAAGATTGTATAATTGCGGTCCGAAAATGCCACAACTGTCAAGTGTTTGATCGTAAGATGCGCGGACCACCTGCTCCTCTCCACCCTATAATTACCGTTGGTCATTTTGCTAAATGGGATATCGATTTTATTACATGTAACCCTCGCTCGGTCAGGGGGCATGCGTATATCATCCTTGCGGTTGATTATTTTACTAAGTGGGCCGAGGCGATGCCTACATTCGAGGCTGACGGCAAGACAGCTGCGATTTTCGTATTCAATCATATTATTGCTAGATTTGGTGTCCCACACGTGATAATCACTGACCATGGGCACCATTTTCGAAACATTATGATGACAGAACTTACAAGCCAGCTTGGTTTGCGTCATGATAGTTCTACTCCTTATTATCCCCAAGCAAACGGTTTGGTTGAGTCTATCAACAAAGTTCTAGTTATCATGATCCGACGAATCATTGGTATTCATCAGTCGAATTGGCACAACATGTTATTTTCAGCGCTTGGGGCGTACCGAACCTCAGTGAAAACATCAACAGGGTTCACTCCTTTCCAACTAGTTTATGGTTTGGAAGCAGTGTTGCCCATTGAATGCGAAATCCCATCACTTCAAATGGCTATCGAATTACTTCCAGCTACTTCCGAAGAGGAGAAGTGTCTATTATACTTAGCTAAATTAGATGAGACTCGACGTGACGCTGCATTGGCAATCGAGACTCACGCAAAAAGGATGAAAGCTCAGTATGATCGCAACGTGACCCCTCGTAATTTTTCGGAAGGAGACCTAGTGCTATTATATGATCAAGCTAACGATAAATTAGGTGCTGGAAAATTCGTTCCCATGTGGCATGGGCCCTATATTGTCAAGCGAAAGCTAGCAAAAGGGGCCTATGAGCTGGTAGATTTTGATGGGGACTCTTTGGGTAAGCCCAGGAATGGACTTTACCTAAAGAGGTATTATGCTTAAGTGATGGGTATGGAAGATTTAGTTAGGTTAGTTTTTCTTTCTAGCTGGTGTGTTTGTTAGTATAGACAGTGTGCTTAGCTTAGAGAGTGTGTTTTTTGTCATTATTCTGGCTTATCTTGGTTTTACTCTTGATATTGCAGATGTCGACGCCTCTCCAAACGTACATTGGATTTGCTGACGGTGCTTGTCGTAATACACGGAATATCTCTTCCGAAACTTGGGTTATCTATTCGCCCTCTGACGAGTTAGTTTCTATGCATGGGGTGAGCCTCGGTCAAACAACAAACAACATTGCAGAATACAGTGCAGTGATTGAGTTATTATCTGAATCTATTTCGTTTGGGATTCGGAGTTTGATAGTGAGGTTAGATTCTGAACTCATTGTATTACAACTTAATAGAGTATATGCCATTAGAAATCCAATGTTATTAAGGTTATTTTTGAGAGTGCGCCTCTTGGAACGTGAATTTGATTACATTGAATATCAGCATATTCCAAGGTCATTAAATACATTAGCAGATGCAATTTCTTCTCGAATGTTAGACATACATTTGTGATAATCATAAATGTAAATTTAAAAACATTTCATCATACATGTTTAACAAGATAAGCTGGTAATAATGATATATATATATAGATAGGAGTGTGTCAAAAATATACATCGTCTTCGATCATAGGTTGAAAAACACCTTATGATCGGCAAAAATGATAAGTACAAAATACCAAAAATGTCATATGTGTCTACAAAAAGTGACTAGCCAATCACTGGTGGTGCTCTCTATACGAGACCACTGCCCGCGCTACCCTACACAAGAACCTCCTGAAAGGTCCTAGGACTGCGACCACATAGTGCTGAAGTCGGATAGGAATATCGTCTATAGTCGTCTCTGGTATGTCCACCGTGAGACGCTCTAGGTCCTGTTCCAGCTCGGCTAAGGTCTCTGCGGACGCATCCTATGGGGCCGGTGCTGGTGCAACTGGTACTCTTCTCTCGAATGGCCGGAGATTGGCCGGACGCTGTGGACCTACATCTGCATTTTGAAATTTGTCACTGTTAGTTTTGAAAACAAATAAAAAGTAAATAATTTAAAAACTTGTGAAAATGAAATACCTCTGTCGTCCCATTGTTATCCCTGTGGAAGAACCATGTTTGGATCACCGCGAAAATCTACTCCGGCATAAGGAAAGTCCTGAATCGCAAAGACCTGGTCCTCCAACAACCCGCAGGAAATTGAACAACTCCCGCTCCCTCATCAGGATTTCGGGCCATTACCGTAACCCATCGCATCATCTTTGGTTCCCGAGGAGGCCCAGCTGGAACAGTGAGATGCTGTGGGATCATCATCGGAACCCTCTCTATGGCAAAGCTCACAACTAGAGGCCCATACCCAAAGGTCTTTAATTGCCCGTTCTTTGCCCTAGTCAGTTGTACCTTCATATTGGCCAACACAGTGTCACACCAATTGAAAATGGTGCCTCGGTAGCAATCTATCGCCATCCGCATTTGGGACCCGGTGGCAATATGCAAAGCGGCTGCGCCGCAGAGTCTGGTAACTGTAAAGGCAATTACCATAAGTTCAGGCAGGGATATGTATTTGATTTCTATCCCTTTCTCATGGTTTTGATTGTTGCACCACTCTAGCTAGAGGTTAGCAAGGGATTGGCCACCCGGCCTAGTCCCGGACAGAGTCAGTTGCTCTCCCCTATTAGGCAAACCAGTGAGAAAATATATGTCAGAGGGCTCTATCTCGAGTTGGTGCCCTCCAATGTAGAAGCATTGATCCTGAACGTTCCACCTTTCAACCAACCATTCTAAGAATCACACTTGAGCCCTCATGCCAGGTATGGCCCAGTATTTGTAGAGACCGCATGCCTTCAAAGCATCAATGGAAGGTTGATGATATATTGCGGCCAAATCGACATCTTCATGTTCTCTTTCGCACCAATCAAGCATGGTGGGCAATCTACACACCAGAAAACATTCATTAGAATTCATTAAATCAAAAATTAATGGTTAGGTTTTGAGATTTGGGGTTTTGAAATTGCTTTGCGTGGAGTACGCACCCCACGTACAGAAACAGAGCATATGGACGCAACTATTCTGAAGGTAGGCTGCGTACTCCTGCCATTTTCCCATGAACGAAAATGTCGGGGTACGCAGGTTGCCCATGGGGCACCTGCGTACCCTGAAAGGCGGATCCTAAAACCCCAAAGCCCTCAAAAAATCAAAATAGGGCTTAAAATGAAATTCTAAACGGATGAAAACAAAGAGGAGGATGTTGTGAAATACGTGAAAGAGACGACACTCGATTCCGACAGTCGGATTCTCCGCAAAGTCCACGGGAAGTTTCTTGCCAAAAGCCCTTTTCTCTCCTTCAACAGTAAAATGGTAAAAATGACATGGTAAAAGATCTTTTTATAGGTTTTTTGGATAAATGAATGCTAAATTTGTTTATTTTTCACAATGGAAGGATATTTCTCAATGCATTTTTTCTTATCTTAAACAGGTATGAGTAATGTGTCGTTTTTGTGCAGGACAATAGGACTTTCAAGGAAAATTATCATTTTTCACGAACCAAAACATCAGAGTCATCTTTTAAGCCCTTTTCTGACTCATAAAACATGAAAAGATTGCCGAGCATTTATTTTACACTCGTTAAAACAAAATTAAAAGACGGTCCCCTTATAGCTCTTTTCTGACCGTAAAAACAGGAAAAGATTACCGGGTTTTTGTCGTTTCAAACTCGATATGGAAATAAAACGACGTGTCCTTGATCGCTTTTTACTTTTCAGGTCAGAGGCACTAATCATGAAAGTACTCCTTGGTCACAAGACTAAGCGGTTCTCTCAAGTATTATTTTATACTTTTTCAGGCTTGGGAGACACAACTTTACGAAAAAGTTCAACCTGGAGTCTTCTTTAGTTTTTTCAGACTCTCTAAAAATGAAAAATGTGTAGTTTCTCCTATACTGGACTCGTTAAAATTTCACAGTAAAGGACCTGTTCGATTACAAACCGGAACGGACCACTCCTTCTTAGGGTTCGAATCAAAACTAAGTTGGACTCATCCGAAGGATGAGCTTATAATCAAGCATATGTTATCCTCCTCAAGCTTGTAAAAAATAAAGAGGTACTTGCCAGAAATGGTGGGGGAAAAGAGAGAAAAATGAGCCCATTTGTTATCCTTTGTCTCAGAAGAAGCCTTATTACCACTCTTGAACACGACACTTTCATTCACCTGGGTTGGGAAATCTTTTGCCTCACAGTTGATCAAACCACATTGAAAGTCTTTAGCCGGGTATTAACTTTGGGTCAAATTTCACCAAGCCATCTGTCGTGTCGTTATGTGTTCAAGAGGTCTCTGCAATAAACATTCATCTGCAAAATACTTATCATCCATTTTGACCATCCCTGAGTCAGTCCTTACAGCTATATTTCTTCAACTTGATCTGTGATTTCGTGTTGTGAGCTTGCCTGCAACGGGTCGCTTTCTATCGACATCAGCACATTATCTAGAAAGATGACCTAGGAATCGTCAGTACCTTGAAGTCTGCATGCATTAATGGCAAGTTTTTCGCCTTTGACGACATTTTACATCATTGACTTTCGATCGAAGGATTCCGTGAAATGTTCGACATCAACTCATTCATTCACTTCTCATGGATTGTACTGGGTACTTTGAGAACCATTGACATCACTGGTGGTCTCTCTCATGCTTGTTAACAGTTTACATCATTGACTGGTAATCAAGTGGTTTCTACCATGTTCGACATCAACTCATTTATTCGCATGGATAGAATCGTACCTGTCGGGAAGTAGAAATGAGGACCCTAGATCTACTTTCCACCATCCAGGCTGTGAGGAGTTTTGTATTCATTATACAATAGACTAATCATAAACAGATGGCTACATCCATACTGTGTCTACAAAAGTCTATGATTATGATGTACTGCAGAATCATTCCTGTATCAGAGCAGTAGATAGTCAATTAGTTAAAGTTTTCAATCTGAGTATGGGAATGCCTACCTCAGCGATGATGTAATCTTATATATTTATTTTGTGTTGAATACTTGTAGGTTCCGACTGGGCTCTCCACAAGATAATCCTTGAAATGATAAAGTACTTCACCCTTCCTAGAAAATATGAAACCCTAATCTACTACAGGCTTCGCACTTTAGGGGGCAATCTGTTACACTAAAATTTGTCACCATGACTATTTGCAGTTAGTATGGCTCCATCAACTGTCATACTATCCTCCTTGGCAAGCCTCATACCTCTGCTCTCCATGTCAAACTCCAAGAAAGAGATAAAGTCATTAAAAATCTATATATCTCTGGGTACATAGTTTCTCTTAGCCTTACCTGCGTGTACGCACTCCAAGTTCACAATACCTGTGTACTTGTACGCTCTGTATGTAAAGCAATGGGTGTGTATTCCTGTAAAGGTTAAAAGGCGCAAGTTTCACTCAAAAAAAGTTACTTGTGGTCATTTCTAGAGCATTCTAGAAGCTTGTTTGACGTGTATGAAGCGTCTCCAGATGGTTCATGTATCCCTACCAAAGATGAACTTATCCCATCAAGAGGGGAGCTATCCCATCCAAAGAGGGGCTTATCCCATTGATGGTGGACCTAAATAACTTCCTCTAGAGCACTATAAATACAGGCATTGGGCCAAAGGGAGGGAGGTTGAAAGCTGAACATTCCTAAGGGTAGATGCTGTTGGAATTAGGACTCCCTTGTAAAGCTTGAGAGGAGAGATTCCCATCCTTTCCTAGCCTTATTTGAGAGTGGGTGAGCTGATCAAAGTAAAGGAAAACTCTTGCTGGACCCTAGGAGGGACTTGCACAACACCAAGGCTCAGGTTGTAATGGTTCCTTTTGTTACCTTTTAATGCAAATGAACTTATTTTTCTCAACAGATTGTTATTCATGGTTTGTTTCATACACTCCTTGGTCTGTATGATGGATATGTATTGTTTTATCAGTTTATCAGGTGCTATTTAATCTTTTGGCTTGTTAGTGAATGCAGGTTTCGAAGAGAAGGAGGAGCTCTTCCGGATTAGCGAGGCTGAACTACTACAAAGCATTGGACTAAAGGTACGTTAAAGATCCCCTGATTACTTGTATTTGCAATGCATGTTTAGAGAAAGGTAGCTTTATTTGTCTTGTTTTTCACTAGAAAGCTTTTGCTTCTAGGGAGGTCGGTTGTGTCCGCACTAACGACTCTTTCCGCATGACACAAAGAGAAAGGTTTCTGGATCCTCTGACCTTAGACCATGAAATTTTGGAAGAAAATATGTAGGGATGTTCTTCATGTGCACACTACCATCAGTATCTTGAATGAGAAATTCAAGCGGATCTTCCTCATTGTCATCATCTTCATCCATTTCTTCTACATTCATTGACATCTTCTTCTTCTACCTGAGAAAGTGAATGGATATGTGCCTCTTATTGCACCACACGATCAAATGGCGGGTGGGTTGGTGTTGGAGATTCTTTTGTTTTTATGATTGAATGAAAACACTAATGCAATGCACTCTTCTATTTTTGAAATGAAATATGCCTAATGAAAATATTTTTTTGTTCTTGCAAAAAGGAAAAAACAATGAATCTACTAGGGAAGAAAACAATGCATATTTTGACACATCCCTGAGAACAGTGCCAAAAGTGATGAGCCTTCGTATTGCAACAAGAATGTTGCAACTCCCAAGGCTACCGAATTTAATTATCAATCGAGGGTTCGTACAAACTTAAGGGGCATTGACACTATATGCGCAACATACAATGTTTCCTTCCTTTGATGTCATGATGTAATGGAGTGCAGGTACCAAAGTCAAATCCTAAACTAATTGTAGAAAATGAAATGTTGAAAATGGTACCTTAACCTATTGCAAGAAAGGAAGTAGAAGGAAAGAAACATATTGTAATTGCGTAAAGATCATGAACTAAACTTAAAATAACCTAGTTTAACCCTATTTATCACATGTGATGCTTTAAACTAACTGAGAATGAAATCTGATCTAGAGAGTACTAACTATTGTGTGCATGTGTATTTATGAAAGAGCTCACTTTTTAAAATCTTTTTGCTTATAAATGCAAATGCTAATCTTTCCTTGATCTTTGACAGGGGAGACAAGTGTGGAGAAATAGGGTTAAAATGATCTTGATGGAATGGAGGTCAAGTAGAGACCTAATTCCAGCTTCAATGATGATTTTTCTCAATTCGGTCTCAAAAAAGGCTTTTCTACAGGATGCAAAATTCATATAGGATGCTACAGTGATTTCCTACAGGATCCCCTGATTTACTACAGGATGTTACGGATTTAATATACGAAACTATAATTATTTGAATGACCAATCAAATCAAATCCAAATTGGATTACTAGGATGTCTTAGGTCCCCATTCCAAGTGGAATCACTCAAAAATACCTCTGTTAACCCATGGTAAAAAATAGAAAAACATTACTAGTCTAAAATCTAGAAATTCGAAAACTAGTGAGCTAGTAAATCTAAAAAATGCCTAACCTAATCAAGTGAAAATTCAATGGGGTAATTTATTTTATGAAATAGAATGTTATATATATATATATATATATATATATATATATATATATATATATATATATATATATATATATATATATATATATATATATATATATATATATAATGCAAGTGGAACAAACTCGATTGAAACTTGTTAGCATGCTCTAAAAAAAGTAGAAAATTATTGTTCTTTGCCACGAAGGAGTTCCACAAATCTAGATTTGGGAATAAGAAGACTAATCCGAGCAGCTCAATGATTACTATGAACATCCAAAGCTTTTCCAAGGATGAAATAATTATTTTGATCCTCAAAAAGAACTTACATCAACCATTTAACTCAATCCTACAACAAGAAATAATTAATACTAAATGCATAAATAGAAAGAAATAAAAACAAGAGATGCATGTAAATAAAAAGTGAAAAGAAGGAAAGAAAATGATACAAAATGGATCTGAGGCTCCTGGGATGGCCAAGCCCAAGGAAAATCATAGACCTGTGGAGGAGAACAAGATTTAGAAGCTAAACATGACACCAATCTTCATTATTTTCGTCAATAGAATTACATCCCTACAAGAAAATACAATGGAGCTGCAAAAATACAAGTTTTCTCCACGAAAACACTAATGAAAATCTATCCCTAGAGGAAAATTCGACTTGGTACTTATAAAAAATGATCATGAATCATTCCCCATGAAAGGAGGAAGCTTTCCCCACCAAAATCTCTTGATTAGTGGATCTGGTCCCCAATACTAGGAATCTGCATTAAATCGCAGAGAATAAATTCCTAGATTTTCTCAATCATTGGTGTTCCACAATCTGTGCCATAATTCCATAATATATTGTTGATTTATTTTTTATTTTTTATCCTCTTGTAGTTGGAGCAAGTACCTAAATTATCTCCTCATCCAAATCTTCATAATCTACATATTCTCATAATATTCCACAAACATAAATAATATTAGGCACAAATATCAAATTATTCATAAACATTCCTAATGAATTTTTTAAAGTTAAAAATTCATTATCTAATACATAAAGAGAGGTTTAATGTGATAAAAGATGGTCATAGGCCTTAATTTATGTTTAATTTAGAGGCATGGACCTTAATTTATGTCTAATTTAGATGCCCATCAAGAGGCCACCAATAGAGCATTAGAAGGCATCCTCACCGAAGTTTTGAGCAGCAACAGAAAGGATTGGGCAGACATATTAGTGGAGGCAACATATTAGTGGAGGTAAATTCAGCCTACAATACAACTTGGAATATAACTATTGGTTTTACTCCATATGACTTGCTCTATGTAAAGAAGACTCTTCTCTCCATTGAGTTTGAATACAACACCTTAAGAATGGCAGCAGAATTGGATTTGAATGTTACAAAGGCACAATAAGAGAGGTTGCTCCATTTGAATTGTCTAGATGAATTCAAAATGCAAGTCCTCCTACACATTGAAGTTATCCAAGTACAGAGGAAGTTTTGGTATGACAAGAACATCAAGGAAAAGGTTTTTCAAGAAGGAGAATGGGATCTGCTCGATGACTCCAGGTGTAAGGACTTCAAAGGCAAATTGATGACAAGGTGGTTAGCCCATACTTGAGAGAGAAGTGCCATGAGATTGGAGTTGTTCAAAAGAGGGCCATTGATGAGGAAGGTATTTCCTTACTTGTTAATGGATACAGATTGAAGTCTTACAAAAGACCTCTATCCAGGGAAGAGTTCATCAACACCCTTAGCAAGGAGGTAAATTTGATTGGAAGTCTCCTAGCTATAAGGTCACAACATTCTTGAAAACTATTTTTATTTGTAGGAAGAAAATAAAAAAGAGAAGGAAAAAAATAAGATCCCTAAATGAAAACCTCCATGAGGTATCCGAAGCCAACTGTTGGGTTGAAAACCTCCATGATTCATATGAGGCCAACTCTTTGGTTTAAGACCTCCTTGAGGCAGCCGAGGAGTGAAACAAAAAAAACGATCTCTCAGTGAAAACCTCCCTTGAGATGCCCAAAGCAGGAATACTTATTTAAAACCTCTCTTGAGGCAGCTTGCATATCCCTAAAAAAAAAAAAAAAAAACAAAAACAAAAAGAATACCATGACAGGGAACTCCAACCTGTCCATAATAAATTCGGTGATTTTGCATGTTTTGAAGACAATGGAAAATGCAGAGCTATAGGGATAGCATGCTAAAGTTTCATTCCATTTCACCCACCATCCACTCCATAGTATCCATGTCATCCATTTCCCTACCACTCTCATAAAATCAACTTTCTGGCATTCTTTGGTTTGCTATAGGATGCCCTGTAGTTCCTACAGGATGTCCTAAAATGCTACAGGAAAATGGATCCGTTAGAAAAATATTTATGCATGGCATGTTGTAGGTTGATTAGGGTCTCTTCACTTGATCCAACCACTCACCCATCATCCATGCATCCCAGATAAAAAAAATCACCATCTCCCCATACCTACGCTATGTCTCATTGAAACAAAACAGGGAAAATTTCCAAAAAAGAAATAATAAATCCAGAGGACATGTCCATCATTTCCACAACCCTTCACTATTCCATAAAGGCTCTGATATCATCCAACCCCCTACACTACTTTCCAGAATCTCATACCTTTGAAAACAAAAAAGGGGTTGCTACAGGATCTCCTATAGTAGCATGTGCCACCATTTCATCAAGATTGAAATATATTTTTCTTCCTATTCAAGAGGAGAGGGTACCATCATCCATGGGCACCTTTCTCTTCCTAGCAAGACTCCATAACAACATCATCAGCAACACCTAATATATCAAGCACATGCACATAGAAACATAAAGAAGCAGTCAGCTATACAGGAACAAAAATAAATACACAAACAAAAGGGCAAGGAAGCACTTCCCTGAGCAACAACAAAGAATTTCAACTCTCTAGCATGCACCGATCAATCACAAGGTAGGCATAGGTAGGGTAACTTACTCAGCTCCCCCCTAGGTATGGTATAATGAAAAACATGTAAATGTAAAAAAAAAAGGTCTTTTTTTTAAGCTAGAGGTGGCCAGTTAACTTGGCCACCGTTAGCTCATGAAAAAAAGTAATCTATCAGTCAACATGCCACGTAAAAGTGTCACATCAGTGGAATTTAGTTAAAAGGGAGGTGAAATCAATTAAGAGGGAGTGGGTGATGATTACAAAGAGAAACAGAATGATCACCCATGGTAGGCCAATGGTACAAATGAGGAAAACACGTACCACTACCAACTAGCACAGTGCTCAAAGCCCTGACCACAAATAACATATAACCAAAACTTTCCTTCATTTATCGCTCATTTCGAAATCAAGGAGAAAGGGACCAACATGGGAAGCCATCGGAAAAACCGAACCGTACTCTAGAAATCCTATACGAGGCACATATAGGAAACAACTACAAGAAGTGAAAAAGGGTACATGAAGCTACAAGAAACACTGAAATTCCATAGGAATCCTGCAAGCTTGCAAGAATGGTGCCTAGGGTCAACTTGGTCCTCAATTGTCATGATACCAGGCATTAGAGTAAGTGGTCTATCTCTCCTTTTTCCATGATTTTCATACTGGTATGCTCTGAAATGTCTTAGTAATTATAGTCAGCCTGTGAGTTAAAAAGAGTTTGGGGCTATAAGAGTAAAGAATTTTGTGGTTATAAGGAATTGTAGTAATTAAAATCATTAGCTAAAGCCTTAGCTCTCAGTTACTCTTGAAGTCATATTGAAGTTATCCCAAAAAACCTCCTACACCTGGCTGAAAATAAAGAAGAAAATGGGAGAGGTATTCAATAGGAGGGAGCCCACATATACATCGAGAATTCACCTTCATCCCCCCGTGGTAGACATCTTCAGGAGGCATAACTGGTTAGGATTTTCTGAGTTTCTCAAAGTATATGTTGATGATATAAATTATGAGTTTTCCATGGCTCTAAACCCTCAAGAAAGAACAAATTATATCACTGTGATGAGAGGGCTATTCATTATCATCAATCTTGAGGTGATCAGTAGGGTGAGAACACTTCCTCTAGGGATGCAATGGAGAACAAAAGACAAGGCCAGGAGCACCCTTTCTAAGAGAAAAACTCTTCACCAAATATGAGAAACCAATTGTAGAAAAAAATAGGGTTAGAAGGGAGACCCTTCCCTATCCCTGGGATGAGGTGGCCTACCACATCCTTAAGTTCATTTCTTATGATGGGAGATTGACTGTATTCTATGGCTACCAGTTCAGACTCCTCCATGAATTGAGATATATAGAAAGATTGCTTGTAAACCAAAGGCTTAGTGTATCTTATTTCCTCTTACAGTCCATTATGGACATGAGAAAGAGGAAAAGAAATAACAATTAGCACACCATGGTCTCATCAAGAGAATAGTGGAGGATCCCTTGAGTAAATAAAAGGTTTGTATCCTCTGGTTCGCATTTAGAGATATGGACGAAGAAGCCATCCTTGAGACCCAAGTCTTTTCACTTGGTGAGAACCCAACCTTAAGTGTTGAAGAAGAAGAAGGACAAGAAGAGGAAGGAGAAGAAGTGGTACGAGAAGAAGAGGAATAAGCAAGAGAGGCAGAAGAAGAATGTGGAGAAAAGGAAGAGGTAGAGAAGACAGAGGAAGAACCACATAAAGATGAATAGGTCAAGGAAGAACAAAATAAAGAAGAAGGGGAGATGTATCTGTAGAAGAGCCTAGCCCACAGCCAAATATAAGCTCCTATTACAATTTCATTAAAGGAGGCAGAGTGATCCCACATAAATTTGTAGTCCCTCTCTTCTTTGATCTTGAAGCAGAGAGAGGAATGACACATAGGTGGATGTAGATTGCCAAATCTAAGAAAGTAGAAGATGTGGGTGTTATGGAATAAAGACTCATAGAAATAGGAAAGTAGTTGAATGAGTTGAGGGATAAAGAAATTAGAAGAGAAGGAGACTGAATTTTCCACAATGGAAAGCCTCTCCATGGAGGAACTTCAATATTGTAGACTTCCATCCAAATCCTATGCACTTTTCCTAAAATACCAATGGATGCAGTTCTAGATCAAGACACTAGCAAAGCAGGGGTCCATGAAATTCTAGGACTATAAATATTTCATTGAGGTTTGTGACAAAAGTGGCATGGAAGAGAGAGCCAAATTGTCTTAGTTCTACCTACACAACTTCACCCCAATTGACATGAATGTTTGGGACCCCAATGAAAAATTTGGAAACTTGCAGCTAATGCCCCTTGCATCAAGGATAAGGCATGAGGAATATAGGGTTGAGAAGGTGAAAAGAGTATTGGCAAAGGAAGAAAAAGAAGCCCTATACATCATGGGAGAAAATATAAACTTTTTGGCCATAATCAACAATCACAACATCATTTCCAATGATGCTAAGCTGGAACCTAGATACCTTTCCACCGAAGAACAAGCCATCTATCACTTTCAGGACACTCTCAGGATGTTGGTGACCAGATATTGATCAAGGAACTTAGTGATATCTCAAATTTCCAAGTGTTTGAAAGAGTGTTGAATGTGAGCAACTGGATAGATCTCATCTTCCTGATTCCGATACCGTGAACGGTTAAAAAAACCGACACCTATGAAGGAGTTATTGCGATTTGAAAAGTCTAGTAAACTGCAATTTATGGACATTTGACCAAGATTAATTTGGTTTTTGAAAATATTAAAAATAATATATATTCCAAGTAATATACCTTGGAATATTCCATTTTGGGGTAAGCGCTAAACCTTTCCTTAAATGCCTTTCTTTAGGTTCTGTATCGAGCACGTGGGTAGTACTCAGAAAGTAGGAAATGGTATCTCACGCGAACAAAAAGATGTAAATGGTATTCTACAATTTCATGTGATTAACCTTAGCAGTCGACATGTAGCATTGGAAAACTACTTTTCTCGTGCGCTCTCAACTTGATATCGGTCGTGCAAGAATCTGCGGGAGATTGCACGACAGTCGTTCAATTGGACGGGTCACATCGACAGTGAAAATCATCTGAGTTAGTTGGTGAGAGGATGACACAATATCCATTGGATCGAGTGGGATAGATCGACAATGGAAATTCCAATATTTGAAATGCTTTCGATGTATATGTAATCGCCAGCTGCAAACGGTTGACACACGGTTGCATGACCTCCAGCTGTACGGAGGATTATCCCTGACCACCAGGATTATAACACCTCATATGCATGCCCAAAGAGTTATGTTAACGGCTACCTCCGACGGTCTAGCTTGGCTAAGCGGGCAAAAAGGTGGATATGCTAAATTTAACTAGAGTTAAGTACATTTCACCAAATTTAGTGGAGTATCCCTAGGGGATATTGACTAAATGCACTCCAGGAGAATTTTTCGACTAGAGAGAATAAAAAAAGAGGCTAGATAGGCTACTTGGAGCCTTCTGAAGCCAAATGAATAGTCCAGAGAAGCTAAGGAAGTCATCTTCATAGAGATTTTCATCCGGGGAGATTTTGGAGCTCAGGGCCACCAGGGGTTGGAGGTAGTTGTAGGAGCTACCAATACTTTTTATCAGCAAACTAATAGTCATTCATAACTGTAATGAGCCTTATGAATTCATTGTATGGATTTTCAGATGCATTTGGAGACTTCTAAAGGCCAAGATACTACAGGGAAGTTTCGGGCAGCCCAGTGCCAACCTTGGAGGAAGGCCTAGTTTGGGGATGCAATGCTGATTTTAAGCAAATGATTAGTCTATTTTCGGTGTCTGATATGTGCTCGAGATAGTAGATGAAGTTTCAGTTACATATAAAGAATTCTGAAGGAGTTAGTGCCACCAAGAAGCTTAGGGTAGCTCAGAGCACTAATTGAAGGAATCAAGTCTAAGGGAACTTAAATATGTTTATAGAGTGACGAAAGCCATGAAATGGATATAGATGGTATTCTAAGCCCATTGGTTCAGTTCAGTAACCTTTGGAGTTAAGTGTGGAACTTGTAAAAGAAACTTTTCCATAATCCGAAAGAGCCAAGTCAAGATGACAAAAGCTCAAGGAGATGTAGCCCATGATATTCGGGTGAACTGCTAGATTAAATTTTTTGTTTTCAGTTGATGTTTATTTGTTGCATTATATGGCTGTTATAGGTGTTTAAAATTAGTAAAAAAGAATGTAATTAAAGCACTTAAACAATTAAAAACAAACAACATACACCTGTCTCAAGTATTTAATTCTGCAAATATCATACATAAGCTAGATCATTTATTTTTCAAGCTTTGAGTGGAAGGTTCTTGTAAGCATAACAAGTTGTTAAACCCCCATTTCAGATCATGTGGTATTAGAGGAGGTTTCTTGATTGACAGAGAAAAAGGTTTCTTGTTTGACTTGAAAGGTGTTTAAACTGTACAAAGAATTTGACTGTTTGATTGTTTGTAAACTGATTATTGGTTGAGTTTGTGAAGGTGAAGGGAAAGCTATTGATATCTAAGTCAATGGGAGGACATGAAGGAAGAAGGGCTGAAGGCATTATCCTTACCCAAACGACCTCAAGGAAACCCTTGAATCACAAGAGAGTTTGTTTACGAAAGGTTGCTTGAATAAGAGTTTGACTCTACATCCATTTAGTTCAAACGTTTTGTCAATAGATTTTGAAAGCTTTGTGAATTTTGTTGAAGTTCTTTTGTTCATTTTGATAATGACAACTTCTACAAGTGAGTTTTCAAAATCCTCTTCCTTCACAAGATTCTTTGATGAAGACATGAAGCGAGACTTGTTAATCATGATGGATATGGTGAAACAAATGTATGAAGATGAAAGGAAGAGCACAAAACTCCGAGATCAGTTGAATTCCTTGAAGGAAGAGAAGCAGATTCTTTTTAACAAGTTGCAGGAAATGGAGAGACAAATTCATATTGCAAATATGAACATATAAAGGATTCATGAGTTTGAGACACAACTTCTTTTTTCCAAAGAGGACTTAGTCAAGCATCAGCTTGAAGAAGAGGTAATTAATTCTAGTTTGTCTTCAATTTCCTATAAGAATGTTTATGTTGGTCCTTTTGAAAAACATACAAGAGGCATAGGGTCCAAGTTGATGTTAAAAATGGGATATGAAGGAAAAGTATTGGGCAAACATGCACAGGTCATTGTTGAGCCAACAATGGTTGAGGAAAGGCCTAAGTATTTGGGTCTTGGCTATGGAAAATCTTGTGGAGAAAGTTCCAAAGTAGCCATGAAGGCAATTGAAACAGTTCCTAGAAGGCATTTCATTTTAGGTTCTCTACCTCAAGTTGGTAAAGATTGTATTCATGGGGAATGCATTTGTTTGAAACATACTTTGTAAGAATAAGGTGTTCATAATAATGCACTTGAACAAGGGAGTTGTGAAATCTCTAAAATCATTGAAGAGATTGATGGTGTTCCGAAGGGAGCTACTTCTTCATTCAATTCACCTTCTCATGAAGGCAACAAAGTTGAAAGAGGAAGGTATAAATCTGATTTCAATCACACTTATTTTGATTATGTAAAGCATGTTAAATTTCCACATAAGCATTGGAAAAAAATTGCATGTTCCTTTTGTGGTTTGGTTAACCATAGTGTTTCTAGATGTTGGAAGAAAATGACCATATACAGTAAACTTTTGAAGAAAAGGAGTCAAGAAGCCAAAGGTCCATTGGAAAAGGAAAATTATGCTGTAAAGAGGATGAACATGTGTTGCACTTATTTCCAGAAGCAAGGACATATTGGTGAAAAGTGATGGATTATGAATCCAACAATTCTTCCACGAAATTTGAAGAAGGTGGAAAAAGGGATTCGCAAGAATGGAAAGGAAGTTTTCATAATTGATGTGTTTTAGGATGATTCACATGTTGATGTCAATGTGCGGTTAAAGGAAGTGTCGTTGATGTGGACTAGTAAGAAATGGTTAGAGTTATTATCCAATTAAAGTTGCATGTCATTTGATTTGATACATTTTTTTCCCAATGGAATGCAAGTTGCAGGGTTTTACCAAAAAAGGTGAATGGAAAAGTTGAGTATGAGACTCACTTTATTGCAGCAAAATTATGTTCATTTCAGCTTTGTAAATTTACATATGATTGAGGATCTTGTAATTATGATTGTGCTTTAGAGAAAGTTGAAGAATGGAATACATACATGAGAATGGTATGTATGAACAAAGGAATGTTGATGATTTCATTGTATTTGAACATGTGTGTGTAATTGAATTGATGGTCGATTACTTTGCTTAAACATGCATGAAATGTCATATAGACTTGGAAAAGTTGATTTTGCCTTTAAGATTGAAAAAGGGAGATAATGATGAAGTGTTTCACAAGAGGTGAAATTCTTTCTACTTTGAAAAAGAATCAACAAGTTCTTTTTGTATATGCTTGACTTGGAGAATGAGTTGTTTGGAAAGGTATGTTTTTGTTGGCTTGTGATTTAGTCGAAAATTTGTACACCAAGATGTAAAAGACATGATGATGATTCACATGATGTGAAATTTGTTTCTTTTGATGGAGCAAGAGTTTATGTCGTCAAGTTATGTTGTTTTTGACAATATGTCAAAAGAATATTTGCAGCAGCAGAAGTCGCCATAGAAGTGGCTTGGTAAGAAGTGGTTTGACTTATTGACATAGCAAAACATACTTTTATTGGTACATATACAAATTTCAGTTAAATATGCATGTGTTTATGATGTAATCTCACATTTGTTTGAGCCACCTTGGATCGATGATCAAGGAATCAATGTTCAGCTACCTTCTGTAAACTTCTCCACAGGAATTTTGAATGAGTTCAAGGAAGATAGTTCTTAACAGGAGGACAAGCGCATCTAGGAAGGTAAGTGTCTACTACCTTCGAGTTTTGGTTCAAAGGCACTTGCCATGTAAGGCAAGTGTATGGAGGCTGAAAGAAGAGGGTGATGTACTCTCATCTACTGTACAAATCAGTATATCAGTCTTTTGGCGTCCAAAATATTCCTAATGGGGAGGAGTGATTAGATATTGATCAAGGACCTTAGTGATAGCTCAAATTTCAAAGTGTTCGAAAGAGTGTTGAACCTAAGTGACTGGATAGATCTCGTCTTCTTGATGTCGGTGCCACAAAAAGTTTGAAAGACCGACACTATATGAAGGAGTTATCGTGATTTGAAAAGTCAAGTAAACTGAAATTTATGGACATTTGACCAAGATTAATTTAGTTTTTGAAAATATTAAAAATACATATATATATTCCAAGGAATATTCCCTTTTTGGGTAAGCACTAAACCTTTCCTTAAACGTCTTTCTTTAAGTTCGGTATTGACCACATGGGTAGTATTCAGAAAGTGGTAAATGGTATCTCGCATGGATAAAAAGTTGTAAATGGTATTCTATGATTTCAAGTGATTAACCTTAGTGGGTCGACACGTAGCACGGGAAAGCTACTTTTCTCGTGTGCTCTCGATCTGATATCGGTCGTGCAATAATCTGCTTGAGATTGTGCAACAACCATTTAATTGGACGGGTCACATCGATGGTGGAGATCGTCTGGGTTAGTTAGTAAGAAGATGATGCGATATCTGTTGGATCGAGTGGGATAGATTGACGGTGGATATTCCGCTATTTGAAATGCTTCTGATGTATATGTAACCGTTGGTTGCAAACGGTTGACACGCGGTTGCATGACCTCCAATTCTACGGAGGATTATCCCTAACCGTTTGTATTATATGACCTCATATGTGCGCCCAAACACTTATGTTAACAACTACCTCCAATGGTCTAGCTTCGCGGAGTGGCAAAAAAGGCGGATATCCTAAATTTAATTTGAGTTAAGTGCAGTTCACCAAATGTGGCGGAGTATCCCTAGGGGATATTGACTAAATGCACACGAGGAGAAGTTTTCGACCAGAGAGAGTAAAAAAAGAGGCTAGCTACACTAATTGGAGCCTTCTGAAGCCAATGGAATAGTCTAGAGAAGATGAGAAAGTCATTTTCATAGATATTTTCATCCAGGGAGATTTTGGAGCTCAAGGCCACCAGGGGTTGGAGGCAGTTGTAAGAGATACCAGTAATCGTTCTCAACAAACTAATAGTCATTCATGACTTTAACAAGCCTTTTGAATTCATTGCAGGGATTTGCAGAAGCATTTGGAGACTTCTAAAGGCCGAGATGCTACAGGGAAGTTTCACTCAGTCCAGTGCCAACCTTGGAGGAAGGGCTAGTTTGGGGATGCAGTGCTCATTTTGAGAAAATGATCAGTCTATTTTCAATGTTTGATATGTGCTAGATATACTAGATGAAGTTCTAGTGAAATATGAAAAATTCTAAAGGATTTAGTGCCATAAAGAAGCTCAGGGTAGCTCAGAGCACTAATTGAAGGAATCAAGTCTAAGGGAGCTTAGATCTGGTTGCAGAGTGATGACAGCCATGACAGGGATATAGATGGTATTCTAAGCCCATTGGTTCAGTTCAGTAACCTTTGGAGTTAAGTGTGGAAATTTTAAAAGAAACCTTTCCATAATCCCAAAGAGCAAACTGAAGATGAGAAAAGCTCAAGGAGACATAGCCCACGATATTCGAGTGAACTCCTAGATTAAATTTGTTGTTTTGTGTTGATGTTTATTTGCTGCATTATATGGTTGTTATATGTGTTTAATATCACTTGAAACAACTGGAATTAAAGCACTTAAACAATTAAAAAAAAACAACATACACCTATCTCAAGTATTTAATTCTGCAAATGTCATAAATAAGCTAGATCATTTATTTGTCAATCTTTGAGTGGGAGTTTCTAGCAAGCATAGCAAGTTGTTAAACCCCTATTTCAGATTAGTTGGAGACAAAGAGCCAACAATAATTTCAAAAAAGGTGGAATACCTTGCAAGACAGACTCCTGATATGAGAATATCACACTCCTTAGAGATTGAAAAATGCATTGGTGAGAACACCTCTATACGAGAGGGCCATGCAGAGATTGAAAATCAAATGGATTCCTCTCTTGTATCTATATTCTTAGCTTAGAATGTTGATTAACTAGTGAATTTTATTTATGTTTCTTTTTTAGCTTAGAAATTTGATCAAGTTGTCTCTTATCCATGCTTCCATTAGCTTAAAGAGTAGATTAGTGTTGCAATCCAGTGAAGGAAAATACATCAAAAATCTTGTGATAGTGACCCCTATCTCATCTCCCTCATGGGATCATGATTAGAGGACCCCACTCTCACAACCCAAAAATAGAGTTTGTCTTTTGTTCATTGCATAGATTAAGTTTCAGTCTTAGTTAGATAGTTGTTTATGATTTCTTGGAAATATCTATAGTTGTTATTCTGCTTCTTAAGATTGTTGTAGCTTAGGAGGTAGTCCATTTCATAGATCTAGTTCTTAGCAATAGTTAGATCAGATTTTCCAAATTCAACTCATCTTTTCCACATTGACATGTAATGATTTGTAAATGAAAAGAGAATCATGTTTGATTGCAAGGTTTTTGATCTGCAGGTAGGGATTCCTCCTACCAACTCCATCTAGGCCTTCTCTACCTTCTACTGATGCATGCCAACCCATATTCTGAACCTCTATTTTCCAACCACCGTGAGCAAGTTGTCTTAAGAAAATCTAACTTTCTTGGAGTGTTGGGCTTGGACTTGGGTGATGTTCACCTTCCCTACACCTTTCACAACTTTCATACACCCTTCCAACACTTCATCTCACCATTCTTACCCTCCAAAACCTCTCAACAAACTTCTTGTAGTAGTTTAGGAAATTTTACAGTATTTTAGGGAATTTTGTAGCTATTTCCTGTAGCAAACCTGTAGAAGCCTGTTTTGACCCTGTTTTGACCTTAGCAAATAGCATAGCCTAGTGTAGGAGTAGGTTAACCCCTCAGCTTGGAATCCATGAACAAAAGTGCCACCTAGACTAGTCCTTTCACTCCTTTCCCTCCTGCAAGATCAAATAGCATTAGCTTTTATATTTTTGCATTTAGAAATTAGAAATTTTATCTCTTCTGCAAGTGTGAATGATATAGTTAATGCATGCATGTTGGAATTCTAAAATGATAGAATAACCTTCTAATTTCAATCAACCTTAGTAGCTATATGATATATTAACATAGTTTCCTTTTTGCAAGTGATTTTTGTCTTTTCATAGCTAGATACTTTATGTCATTTCATAGCATTTACAAGTTGGTAGCTCTCATTTCCTGCATTAACAAGTATTTACTTTCTCTACACTATAACTAGCCTTTACATTATTCTTTTAGTAGTCAGACCCCTTTTAGTTCAATAGAGGAATTGTCTATAACCCTAATGGTTAAGTGCCCCAGTTAAGAAGTTGCGTGAGTAGAATGATGCATCTGCTGTGTATATAGCACTGTCACCTCCAAGTTTCTACGAAACCCTAGATTGATAAAGTAAAGCTGGTAGTCTTGGGATTAGGAACACTTCCTCTAGCAGAAAACTTCAACTTCTTGCCCGTTGTTGACGAGTTCTAGGAATTGAATTAAGCATTTCAGAGTTGTTGGTCATCCTTAAACCATCACAAGTTGTAGACCTCCATTTTCCAAGTTGAAGGTCTCCCTCTCTAAATCATTAGGGACACTTCCTCTGGTAGAATATTTCATCTTATTTCCAGATTTGGAAGAGTTCTAGGAACTGTACTAAGAATTGTAGTGTTGGTGGTTATACTTAAACCACCCCCTTATACCAACATTTGAAAGAGCACATTCAGCCTAGTTCTGCCATGAATTTTTGCACATTTTGTATTACAACATACTTCTTGGACTCATACATACACCTTCAGATTAAAGGGAGGCATGTTGGACATCTAATCCTTTAAGGGTTGGTGTGGAACCTGAATAATCAAAGGTAGTCTTAGAGACCACTTAGAATATGAAACCAAGGGTCACTCCAATGTATTATAAATATGTATCATTATTAATAATAATTCATTCAAGGTTGATCTATCCTATATTCTACCCATTGCATGCATCTTTAACAAATTCGAATTACCTAGACGAAGTGGAGGAAAAGGCATATTGTAATTATCAATTGTATACTAGTTGAGTGTATAGGCTTGGAAATTAAGCAGGTGATCAATTCCTTAGGAATTATGTAAGGAAATATGGAATTCCCCTCTTGTTTAGGACCTCAATTTCTCTTGAATTACGCAAGGAAATAGGAGCAAGATATGGGCTTGAATTGACTAAGTGTTGGCTAGAGAAGGACGTCAGCAGGAGAATAGGTTTATAGTGTAGGGTGTGCTTCAGAGTTAAAGAGAGACATTGTAACATTTTCTCATTCTCATTTGATTAATGAAAATAAGCAAAGGGGTTTTTCCTAGTTGGGTTCCCATATAAGCTCATTGTTGATCTATTTTTGTATGATTATTTTTGTTGTGCTAATAACAATTATAGATTTATAAACATGTGCTTGCTTATTACTAATTGTATTTAGGTCCCATTAGCTGTTTGTGCATACAATCAGGTAAATTTCCTTAAGTTTAAAAAGACATTCATGAGAAAAATAGCTTTAGAAATAGATATTGAACAACAAACATTCACAGTGAAGCAAGCCATAAAAGAGACACATTAACACAATGTTTTGATGAAGGAGTTCACCCCTCCTCGGCTACATCTCCTTGGTCCAATTTCCATGGTTTGGGCTTCTCTATTATATCAATGTGGAAAAATGGTATTTTAAAAATATCTATGGCTCCTGATACCTACACCAATGCTTCTAGAATGTTCAAATTAGCTAAGAACACCTCTTTCTGAGCTCAATTTGGTCGAAAATTAACTTCTCTAGAGCTCATTTAGCCTTTTCCTACATTTTCTCCTCTAAATATTGAAGATCTCTAGTTAGCGCTGCTAAAATTAGTGGAATTCTTGAATTTGGGGGCACCACTGAATTTACTGCTAGATTAAATCATAGTTAATTAGGGCTTAACTGCACTTAATTAAATTCAAAACTAGATTAGCGCTAAATAATCGTAACCTCCGGAGGCTTAATAGGCCTGGTCACATGTAATGGTTATGTCGCATTGAATGTTGGAGCGGAACCATTAGAGTTAACTGACTGTTTGAGGTTTTGGTGTTCACATGTGAGTTAATGTCGTAGTTTTGGAGGAGTCCATTACCCTGACCATCGGGGTTATGTATCGTTCACATGGGGAACCATCAAAGCAGTGGTTTGGATAGTCGTCGTGGTAAACATAAACAGTGGCAATTTATTTATATTGCGATCACATGGGATCCATCGGAGAAGTGGTTTGGATTGCCATATTTGTAACATTACCTGTTGCAGTTTGTTGATATGGTGTTCACATGGGGGGAGGGCTGGCCTGCCGGCTGGCCCTCCCCTAACCGCCAACCTCTAAACATTTACAACTCAAATATACACTGCAAACGTATTGGGTAAGAAACATTGTGTAGCGTGGACAATTAAGGCGTAGAGTTTGCATGCGATAGGTCATGGGTTCAACCCCAAATTCCGCCAATAATTTTTTATCTAATAAAAAGACCACCAACCTAAACTTTGGGAGGTGCCACGTGGTGGCCTTCGGGCTTGCCACATGGCATTCTTCTGTTGGTCCAAAAATGAACCAATAAAAATGTGCCAATAAATCACTGTACAATCCAACCAGATAATGCCACTTGTCAATCCCTGATTCATTATTGACCAATGTTGACCATGCCTAGTCATCTTCCACATCAGCAATATGGTTTGCTGACTGTGCTGTGATTAGGCTTTTTTTTTTGCAAATTTCACATGTTTAGCAAAGCGATCAGAACACAATAAATTTCTCATACAAACTTGGTTTTTGACAAAATGAGTTGCGTTAGGATCATTTTTCTAAGAAAAATGTG
Source organism: Pinus tabuliformis (assembly GCA_031772625.1). Taxonomy (NCBI): domain Eukaryota; kingdom Viridiplantae; phylum Streptophyta; class Pinopsida; order Pinales; family Pinaceae; genus Pinus; species Pinus tabuliformis. Next base: position 1,220,746,854 of record CM062804.1, on the reverse strand, counting down.
GTCATTTAGCTTTCGAGCCATTATGAGAACTTTGATTTTTGAGCTAAATATTGAGAACCTGATCATTCCTCCCCACTAGAAGCCTTTTGGACCACAAAAGATACTATCAATTGTTCAGCAAGTAAGGGTACAACTCTCTCACCTTCACGGTCTGCAACCATTTGGTTTGAGAAGGATTTTTCCCTTGATTGCCACTCTAAGGTATTCACCATCCCCTCTCTTTGAAGTTTTGGTTCTCTTGTCAAGTATGAGATCTTGCTAAAGCTCATCTAGATATTCTAGCGAGAAATCATCTATTGATGGCAGTTTAACATTCTCTCCTTGATCATCAATCAAAGGAGGCTCAAACAATCTCAAATTCTCAACATTAACAATAGAGTATATTTTCATTTAAGGAGGAAAATCAACTTAACAATCTTTTCCAAAATTTTTAAAGGACCATAATGGATTGGTTTAAGCTTTTTACCTTCCCCTTGAAGTCTCTCTTTACTAATATATAACCAAACTTCATTGCTAACTTGAAATTTATGATCAACCCGGTGTTTTTCATGCCTTGCCTTGTAGCTGCTTTGACTTTTCTCAAGTTGTTCTTACATTGTATGATGTATCAACTAAATTTTCTCTATGAACTTCCTTGCCTTATCGATGTCACTATGACCTTCAATGGCGACATCTTTCTCAAAGATGAAGTCCAATGGAGATCATGGCAAGTACCCATAACATGCCTCAAATGGCAATGCGTTTGTGGAAAAATTCTTTTCCCTGTTGTATGCATGTTGTATGTAATGCAACTATTCATCCCACAACTTGGGATGTTTGTTGCAATATCCTCTAAGAAGATGAATAACTATTCAATTCACCACCTCATTTTTTCCATCTATTTGTGGATGAAAGATTGTGCTCTTCTTCAACTTTATGTCCATCGTGTCCCACAAATTTGACCAAAAATTCCCAACAAATCAAGAATATTGATCGGTTACAGTAAAAGTAATAAGACCAAAATGAACCCAAATGTTTTGGAAGAAAAGATGAGTTGTTTTTTCAGCTGTAATTTGCTTTTTACATGGTTTTAGTATGCACATTTTGTTGAACTTGTCTACAACTACATACAAGTAATCATGAACTTTCCTTGGCAATGGAATACCTCCTACAAAATCCATTGAGATACTCTCCCATGGACGTGAAGGTACCGGAAGTGGATTGTATAAACCGAGTTTCCTATTGCTAGGCTTACTTGTAGCACATAAAGAACATCCTCTTATGAAATGAGAAACAATATCCAACATGCGTGGCCAATAACAATACCTTTGAAGATTCACTATTGTCTTGCCTACACCAAAGTCTCCAACAACCAATGAAGTGTGCGCCTCCCTTATGATATTGTTTCTTTGTCCCTCTGGAATACACAACTTTCCCAAGTGATACAAAAAACTGTTATGTACATGATAATCCAACTCTTAAATTTGGTTTCCTTGACTCAAGCTTGCATATACTTCTTGAAAGTCACTGTCATTTGCATATTTTTCTATATTACTTGTTATTAGTCCAAAATTCCCTTTTAAAATCTAAATATGGAAATGATAGAGGTAACCACAAACCACTTTCGGAGATCAAGACCTAGCCTTCCTGATGCTTAGAGAGGGCTCTCTCTTTATAATTTAACTTTGTTTTAGTTAATAAATGTAGGCTAGTTATGTTTACACTTGGGTTTTGTTTTGAATTTGGGTGGTGGGATCACTTACCTAGATGAAAAGATGTTTTCTTTTGCCATTGGGCTATGGAGTCAAAATTTAGACAAACAAGATTGGATCAAGGGTCTAAAAGACAGTGTCTACTGGGAAAGATAGGTGAGTTTTTGTAGAACTCAAGGGATGGATGGTGAAGTGGATTCTAATCGGATCCAGGGAGAAATTAATGGTTCCCTAGGCTGGATTATGGAAGGAATGAAAGAGGTCAACCAGGATGGGAGAGAAATTAAGGATTCTCAGATTCAGGCATCAGAGGAAATCATGTAAATGACTAATTGTGCAAAACAGAGTGTACTTAAACAAATTCAGAGTGATATCTCTAGTTAATACATTCAAATTTAGAAAATAATTAAGTTTGTGAAAACATAAGAAAGGTAAAAAAATCACATGAATAAGATACTTCACTACAAATAGCTCATCTCATGAATCCTACAGTTCAATGCTTTTACTACTTTTCTCCAGTCTGTTGACTAGAAAATGGTACAATCACCGTTACGTTCAAGATCAAAATAACTCTACAAATGTATAGCAATCCACCATAAATACTTTGAATGGTGAAGTATTTATACAAAAAGTTTTTACAAAATATCTCAAACTACTTTGAGAATTAATCTAGGAAAAGGAAAATATCTTCATGCAAGAAGATAGAGACAGCTATTGAACTATTTCATGTTGTCCTTGTTATTTTGGTTTTGCTGGCTGTAGAATTTGATTTTTAGCCCTTTATGTTGCTAGGTTGTTTGGCTTTCATGCTAGATGTTATGTTTTACTTTCATCTTTCATCTGATACTCTTTCATCTTATACACTTTGTCTCTATTGACCTGTCAATATCCTTTTACCATGCACTTTTACTTTTTACTGTACATTCATATTTTTACTATGTTTTTACTACACTAAATAATAAAGTTTCTACCATGTTTATTCATCTAGTAATTGGATATTGAGAATTTTCTTGTATATTTCATCTGCCTCTGTATATTTGGAAAAATTAGGCTTATCGATAAATAGGTGTTTTACCTCATGCTGGAGGTAAAACAAATTTTCAAAAGTTTGATATAGTAATCTGCCTGTTAGTATGCTACTCATTCATTAAGTGTTTAGTTGTTCTCTATCCACTTCCCTGATCTTCTTATTGTAATCTTCCTGTGTCATTAATTGATCATTTATAACAAAGGGATTAGGTAATCCCTTTTCTCTCAAAAGTTCAAACTTGACCATGAACCTGTCAACGGCTAGTTGCATGGTTTGACACTTATCCTCCAAGTTTAACATTAAATTCCTCTTAGCGAGGACCCTCTTGACTTCCAAAATTTTACCTATTATGTCAGGTATGTCAACTTCTTCCATCTCATATTTATTCTTGGAGTTGAGGAACTGAATAATTCTTATAGCTTCTTCTGGAATCTCTCCAAATTCTTCTTTGACTTTTTGAATGGCTTCTGTAGCCTGCTTTATTAAATCTATTTGCTCAAAAAATACCTAGATGGATGGAAAAATATCATTGGCAGAGCCAATGATATTGGCCCATAGTAACTCCTTGGCCTTTCCCTAAGGCTCACTCAGTGTTAATTCTTTCTCCAGGCTATTTACTCTTTCATTCATCCTTGTAGCCTTTTGTTGTTCTTCTTTGTGCATTATCTGGGCTACTCAACAATTTGTCTCCATGCTGGTGACTTTCTCTTTTAGCCTGTTCATCTTAGTGCTCTGAATGGACATATCTTCCGTTGCTTTGACCAGCCCATTTGCTTCATCACCCATGGTAGCTGTTTCTGTTGATGTTGTTGCTGATGTAGTCGAAGTTGATGCTAGTAATGACGTGGCCATTGGACCAATGGGAGCTAATGTTGCTACCAGAGCAGAAGGTACAGTTGTGGTCAATGTTGGAATGATAGTTGGAGGAGAATTATCAAGACTAGCTTGTTTGAGTTGAATGAAGTTGTCTAGTTCCTTTTCCATCTCCTTCAACTAGTCATTCAATTGCAGCACCAAATCCATCATCTCTTCATGATTGGTTTTGATTTCCAGGAATTCCTTTGTTTGTGGGTGTTGTAACTGAGGCAACATGAGATGTTTCTTGAGGGTTGCAATGTCCTCATTCTTCTTCTTGATTAACTATTCAGCATCCTTGATATCCTTTGGATCATGGCCAAGTTCAATGACCAGGTATTCTAATGATTTAATCCTTGTGTATTTGACGCTAGAGGAGGCCTTCTCCATTTTGTACTAGGCTTTCACATTTTCTAATGAATCCTTGAGTTTGAAGGCATCCACGGCTTTTGTTGTGAGGGTGGAGTAAATAATCTCTCCAACCTGCTTATGGAACTCTATTTGATCAATGGGATGAACATCCCTGGCCAACACCTCAAAATTGGTTTTCTTGTAATCTGCTGAGGTTTTTGGTTGCTGTACAGTGGGCTGTAGGAATGACACCAACATTTTTCCTTCTTTGATGTTAAAAGCTAACATCAAACTATTTTGGTTTGGTGGTGTCATATTTAGGTATTTGTCATATGTATATGCCTTCAGTTTTTCATTCCTCGTCTTTATTTCCTTAAACCTCTCTTTGATATTCATTTCCTTGTTAGCTGGCCTGACAAAGGAAGACACCTGCACACTATGTTGTCTCTATATGATCTGCGTGTTGGAAGTAGATGGTTGTTTTGTTTCTGTTGATGCAACTGTCTCTGTTGTCTGTTTACTTCTCTGCCCCATTGCCTTAGTGTCAGTCATTTCCTCTGATGCAATGTTTTCCTCCTGTTCAGACATAGGATTCAACTTGGGCCTTTTTCTTAGCTTAAACAACTCATTAGTGGTCTCCATGGTATAAGTTTATGCCTCTTCTCTATTTCTTTTGGGATTCTTCTCCTCATTTGCAAGGGTCTGTATGACAGGAGGGATGTTCATTGGCTCTCCCATCTCTAGAACCTGCAGGAAAGAGCTCTAGTCAAATTTCTTCTCTAAATCAGTCATGGTGTTCTCCACATCCAAAAATGCGTTGTCCATGTCAATTAATGTATTCTCCATCCACTTTGACTAGTTAGCATACTGTTCAATGTCAGGTCTTGGGTAGTGGATGTAAGGTCACAACTAGACCTTTTGTTTGAGTTTGTTTATAACCCCATGAGGGTCATAATGCTAGATGAAACTATTCCTGAATTTCATTTGTTGAAGTATCTTATCAGCCTCAAGTATAGCCTCTTTGGTGTTGCAGATGAATGGGCCCAACTGGTTTTTCATCTTAAACTGTGTCTTCTTCCTAGCAGCTAGGAAGTTGACATCATCTGAATTTATAAATTGTCTCAAATATTCAAGGGAAAATAACTTCATGCAGAGGTATTTGGGCAATCTTTAGGGACTAGCTCACAGCCATAAATATTGATCTCAGTCTAGTCCTGTAGAGGTACCAATCTCCCACCTTGTTGTTCTTGGCTAGTTGCAGTACTCTTTTAAATTTTGGGTTGATTCTAGGCAAATTGTTAGATGTTAGCAGGTTCATGAATGGGTAAACAAAGCAGTCTATGAAGTCTTTGTAAGTGAAGGTTGTGGATATCTCCTCGACCAAGGGTGTCCAGTAGATGACTGATCTTTTCTTTCCCATGGTGTCTAATTTTTATATCTTCACTCGGAATTTTTCTGTCTAGAAATATAAAAACATGTAAAATAGATCTGAAAAGTATTTGAAAACTCTTTCAGTGGGAAATCTGGTAAATTGTCCATGCATTCTGTCTGCAATGAACTGAGCACAATAAAAAATAATAGTAGGATGCTTTCCTGGAGTGAAAATGGACAAAAAGGCCATGACTATCTCATCCACATTCTCATATGTTGTATGTCCTAGGATGCATGAGAGCATGGTGACTCTGAGCCTTCCAGTCTATGAAAAAATTCTCGCAACATAGGGTGGAGTGTCCTTGGGAGTATGGCGCTCTTCAATGTTGAAATTCTGAAAAAATTATTTGGTTTTGGCTGGGTCTAGTGTCACATATAGGTCTAAGAGGCTTCCAATGGACAAAGGGGTCAAATTATGGTTGGTTTGGATTTGAAGCATCTGTTTGATGGACTCAGCAATAATGGTAAAGCACAAATCCTGGTTTGGGGAAATTATAGCCCTTTGGCTAGAGTTATAGCAAGCATGGAAGAAATGTACAATGTATAGGAATGGTTGGACTCCTAGGGATGTATACTTAGGGAAATTGGACTCCCATAGGTTTATATCATCTCCATGGTTGAGGAACCTATCTTTACTCCAACAATGGATTTTCAGATGGTCACGTGGAGTGGTTGTATCTTTGATTTGGAAGTCTCTGTCTACCAGAGCTAGGTGGTCAATGTCTAAATGAGGGGTTGTCATTAGTCTGACATCCAGAGAGGTCTGGGCAGCCATTTCTGTAATAAATTGTGGAAATTGGACTTATATGGCTATGGGAAGTGAAGTTTTGATAATTCTATAACTAGGGTAGGGTATCAGTAACTTGTAGGTAGGGGTTTTGGTATTCTTAGGAGGGGAATACTCTCAATTCAAAGGGAATTCAATTAAGTTCATTCAATTATTTCATGAATTAACTGTATATTTTTAAATGAGAGGGCCACTCTAGTTTTCTACTTAAATGCCTGTAATTTACGGTGGGGGTTGCAAACTGGTTTAAAATGCAGGTTTGTAGAGGCTTTTGCGGCTTTTAGGTGTGCTATGGTGGCATTTCGGAAGGTTCTGGAAGTTGGTAACTGGGCATAGGAACTCTGAGGCCATAGGTGTCCTTCGGAGGCTTCAGTAGTGCAAACGAGTTAAAAAGGCCAAAAATGGGGTCTGATTTCCTTTAACCGCGAGCGATTAGAATTGGTGGGGGAAAACGAATGAACAGTGGAAACTTTTCTTTATGGAAGGGAGGCGATATTGTGGGTATTGCACCGCTTACGAGGGTCGAGCAGTATTTTGGAAAGAGCACTTGGCTTAACGCGGTGCCACCATGTAACCCACGAGGGCTCGAGTAATACGACCCATATCGTGTGCTCTCAGGTTGGTAAAGGTCGAGCATTGAGCAGGCATGATATGGGCGAGGGCCATTAGATCTTGGAGTGGGTGATCCAATAGTCGTCGCGTTGCAGAGTTGCATGGTTGGGTCATGGAGGTGGAGGTCAACAAGGCCCATGGGATTAATTATGGTTCAGTGTAATTAACCCATGATTAAGTGCGGGTTTCAATGGTGATGTAGATTTTAATAAAGAGTGGGACCGGGGTTTAAGCTCAATGGGGTTAGTTTACCACACTAGGGTGGTGGGTTAAACTAAATTTTTGTTGGGAAAATGGTTATGCGACAGAGTTAGTGAGGCGGGGAGGGTTTATACTTAGGATAAAGGGTTTTCATGGGCTTTTGGAGTTTTTTTGGGTTTTTTAGGTAACTAATCAAGGGGAAAAACAATTTTTCCAAGGGGGGAAAAGGGTTTCACACTAGGGGACTAAATTTTGAAATTAATTGACTAGGGAATGTGTGAAACCAAGGGGTAGGAGTGAAAATGAAGGGAAAAGGGGTTTTCATAAGCCATGAAGGGGTAAAATGGAAGTTAGTAAGTATATAGTGGGGGTGAAATGCAATGAAGGGGGAGTTAGGAAAATTAGCTTATGGGCATGCTTTTTCTTTGATAATTGCTCCTGCACACTAAAACACATAGTTAAGCATGATAATAATGCTTATGCTTCAAATGGCTTATATTTCTACAACCTTTCTTCTACTTACCCTTTTACTTACCCTAACTTTTTTTCTTCACTTTGGTGGGTGCACTTAAGCTAGAAAACCCTTTTCTTTGATTTTTCTTTTATGAAACAAACTACCTACTTCTAACCTTATATCTTCCAAGGGCTCAGATTAAACTGATGAGCTCCTTTTATTTCTCTACCTATCTACTGATCTGCCAAGATTAAACTGTTTGGAAAGATATTTATTCTCTAACTATAAACATGAAATTCAAAGCATGAAGTAGTCAAGATTAAATAGTTTGACTATCATGGGTTGTGGCATTAATAACAAGTTTCACATGACCATTATTTGGACAGTAATAGTAAAAAGTAGTGGCACTTGGACTTGCACACTTTCATGATCTGTTTTTGTTTGGGGTTCATATTTTCATTTTCTTGGTCTTTTCTTATTCTTTTTGTCCTTTGATATTTCTTTTAGGACATACCCTCTTTACATTTTTTAATTCTAATATAGAAAACATTTGCAGAAAGCAAAGGTATGTACAATATTACAAGACTTAACCTCAGCCAATTCAAAATTATGAATCCTATCACCATAGGACTCTAATGGTGGCTCCACATGGGGATGGCATTTTTTGGTGAAATGTCAAGAACTCCGAAGATCAATAGCATTTGAATTGTGACTGTAGTTACCATGTGAACTGTGCTTCTATGATTTCTACCTTATTGATAGTTATGATGGTGAAAACTTCAAATCTCAGGGCCTTCTCTCTGGGCTTCAACTTCAAATATCACCATCCAATCCAATCTACACTCTGCAGTGTTATGTACAATAATGCCAAGTAAAGTGATCTATTTGCTAATCAGTGGAATAATAATGCTTCAACATCCTACCATTAACAGGCCCTCCTGGTAGATCTCACCCATCTACTTCTCTCAAGAGGAAGGCATTGTTTCCCCTATAACTATAGATGACATAAGGCCCTTCCCATAAAAAATCAAACTTTCCATGCTTTCCTTTGTCTTCTCTCCTTGAATTTCACTTCAGAACTTCGTCTCCTATGTTGAAATCATCCGATTTTGTCTTTTTATCAAAGACCTTTTTAATTTTGACTTGGATTAGCTGTCATTTTACATATACTTCTTCTCTGGTCTACTGCAGGTGTATGGTCTGATTAATTCTTTTCTGAATATCATTTGGTTCCACCTGTAGTTCTTGGATGATTTTCATCACTGGTACTCCAAGAGATGATGGAAAAAAAATCCATCAGATATACTATTCGATAAGCTGATGTTCCAATGGATTTCTTAGTAGTCAATTTATCTGCCCATAAGGCATTGGCTAGCTTCTTATTCCATGTCTTTTTATTATCTTCCGGTAACTTTTCGATGATATTTACCAGGATTCTATTAGATGATTCTACTAGTCCATTACTTTGAGGGTAATAGGTTGTGGAATTGCCAAGGGTGATGTGGTATCTGTTACAGAAATCTACCATCTTTTTGGAGTTGAAGGCAACTACATTATTAGTAATGAGTTTCTTCGGGGCAGCCAAACCTTGATAGGATATTATTTTCTAAAAATGAGATTATGACAATGTATGTGGTTTGTCTAGAAGGGATGGATTCTATCCATTTCGTGAAGTAGTCAGTAGTTGTTAGAATCCATTTTTGTTGGGTTGATGAGGCTGGGTGTATTTCTCCAATGAAGTCTAACCCCCATTGTTGAAATGGCATTTCATTGGAAATTGGCTTAAGTGGCAAGGGTAAAAGTTTCCTCTTTCCCTAAAAAATATGGCATTTATGACAAGAGATCACATGTTTTTTAACATCTTCAAACAACGTAGGCCAGTAGAAACCAACCCTTAGAATGTTCTCAACAGTACTCTTCTAGTACAAGTGTCCTCCACAATCCCCTCCATGAAACTCTTGCAAAAATTTTTCAGCTTCATATTTCAATAAACATGTTAAAAGAATACCACTATTTTCCTTCCAAGACAATGCATTATCTATAATACAATATCTTAATGACTTCATTTTTAAGAATGTAGCTTTAGTTCTTGTCAATCGAGGAGGAGCTTATAAGTTTAGTAATACAAATGCAATATTTGCATACCAGGGTGAATCAGTAAAATGTTCACTGATCTGTGGAGTCGACATCTCCTTTTGATCATCAAGGGCACTAATGAAGTTGATATCTAGGGCCTGACAATTCGATTCAACGATGAGTTTGGCTAAACCTTGGCCTTTGATGAGCTTAGTGGGCTTTATCTCTATTTTATATTCCAATATTGTGGCAATCCATTTGCCTCTTTTCTCTTCAAGCCCATTTTGAGTCAAAATGTCCTTAACTACAGAGTTTGGAACATAAGCAATAATGTGAGAGTACAGAATGTACACTCTGAAATATTTGATTGCCTTGACTAAAGCTAATGCTTGTTTTTCCATGATATTTTATTTAAGTGTGGCATATCTTAAGGATTTACTAAAGAATGCTATGGGTTGTTCATATCCTTGGTTGTTCTTCTGCATCAACACATCTTCAATGGTGTGTTCTGAATCAAAAGAAAAAATAACAAAATCTTTGTTAAAGTGAAGACTTATCAGGACTAGAGTCTTGGTTAAGGCTTCCTTGGGAGCTTCAAAGGATTTTTTGGCTTCCACTATCCATTTAAGTGCTGAGTCCTTTCTTAGCATGTTATTTAACTCCCTAATTAATTCTTCTATATTAGAGATGAATCTCCTAAGAAAAATAATCTTGGCTAGGAATGAATGTAACTCTCTAATGTTTCTAGGATGGGAAATGGTCTAAATGGCTTCTATTCTAGTAGGGTCTACCCTAATCCCATCTTTAGATATGATGTGTCCAAACAACTTTCCCTCCTCCAGACCGAAGAGTTTTTTTTTAGGATTTAAAGAAATCCCAAATTTCCTACATTTGATAAATACTCTCCTTAAGTGATCTAGCTGTTCATTGTCAGATTTTGAGAAGACATTAATGTCATCTTGGTACACTACTAGGAAATCATGGATCTCCTTTGAAAAGGCTATATCCATAGCTCTCTGAAATGTGGCACCTACGTTCATTAGTCCAAAGGGCATCTTCAAATACATGAAGGTACCCCAAGGAGTAGTAAATGCAGTTTTGGCTTGATCCTCTGGTTGAACCAAGATCTAGTTATAGCCAAAGAATCCATCAAGTAGTGAGATTCTAGAAGAGCCTACCACCCTCTGAAGGATATTTTCCATTTGGTAAGGAGTAGTTATATTTTAAAGAGACCTTATTTAAATTTCTAGAATCTACACAAAGTTTAATTTCTCCAGTGTTTTTCCTAGTGGTAACTAAGTTTGAAATCCAATCTGAGTATCGAATGGGGGCTATTATTTGAGCATCAAACATTCTTTTAACCTATTTCTCTATAAATGGCATAAGAACTAGGTTTATCCTCCTAAGTTTCTCTTTGAAAGGTTTATGGTCTTCTTTTAGAGGTATTTTGTGTTGGATTATGTTGGTGTCATAAAACTTCAAGTCTTCATAACTCCAGGCAAAGACATCCCGGAACTATTTAAACAGATTAATATATTTTACCTTTTCCTCTAGAGGTAAGGCTTTATATATCTTAATGAGCTTTGGATTATCCTCAGTTCCTATATTTCACTCTTCTATGTCTACTCTTAGGGGTTCCATTTTGGGTTTCCTAGCTACATCATTAGAGTCAAATAAATCTTATAAAGGGACTAAATCCTTAGGAAAAAATTGTTTTTCAAATTAAGAATCTTTGGATCATCATCCATTATTTCATCTATCCCTACATTTCTAAACTATCTATTTCTACTCTAGTGAATTTAGTAGTTTTAGCTATGTCAAAAATATTTAAATCTATGTTAGTTTCTATGTTATTGTCTATATCTGTACAATCTGTGTCTAGTTTACAGTTCTGAAATTCACCCTCATTGTTCATGAAATTGTAAATCTGGGAATCTTGGGAGAAAATCTGCCAATACTTTAAGTTGTCTGGTATGAAAGACCTATGTTTGACTTCTTTTGTGTACTAGTGGTTGGGTTGAAATGGAAATTTACAAGTACTAGCAAAAGTAGCAAGACTGTGGGCCTGCATGTTTTGTTTTCTGGGGATGGTAGCAAAGTTTGTTTCCAGGAGGTCTTTGATCAAATCTAGGACAATGTCCCTATATTGACCAAGTCTAGGGTTATTTACAAATTACTCACCATTAATATGTTTGATAATCAGTTTTAAGTCTCCCATTATGGAAACTCTTTTGGCTCCAAGTTTTCTAATGATTTGTAACCCTAAAACTAGGGCTTCATATTTGGCCATGTTATTGGTACACTTGAAGTTCAATCTGAATGCATGTCCCTCGGAATGATTATTCTCCATATTATGGATCCATACTCCTACACCAGCCCCTAACCTATTCACAGACCCATCAAAGTCTAGGTGCCAAAGGTACTCATGAAAGATATTCTCACTATCAACTATTTTGTATTTCAGTTCTTTAGCTGTGATTTGATTATTGTCAGCTATGTTTTCATTATTGTCATTCTCTGCATTGTATAGGATAAAGGAGTCCATATCAGAATGCATGGAGTAGATAGGAAAGTTTTGAGGCTTTTCATCACTACTGTTGGGTGTGGATCCTAATTATCTTCTGTATTCAAAGGCATCGCTGCATTGGACCCCAACTCGTAATGGGGTGGCAATGTCACCCATGAAATATTTTCTACAGGGGGGGTCCAGGGGGGTGGCTGCGACTTTTGGGAGCCCCCCCTGGCGGGAAGATTTGGGGGCAACGCCCCCAAAGCTAAAAATAGATCTAAAATTTCCTTGTAAAATGTTGTAATTTCATAGTCAATCTGGGTCATTCATTAGGCGGAGATCTAATGGTAGAAGTTATGTTTAATTTAGGGTTTCTTTCCCTAGAAGGAAACCCCTCACTATATATGAAGGAATTGTATTGCATCTATGTATATCTATATTTGGAGTGAGGAAGAGAGAGGATATTGAGAGTGAAGATGTAATTACAGCAAATTTGTTGTAGGTTGTATCTCTTTAGTTTGCTGGATAATATAAAAGGAAGGACTGGCTGTTTCTTCATGGATGTAGGCCAAACTAGGTGAACCACGTATATCAGTGTCACTCTTGTTTTATGCGTTTTCCATGTTTATATTTTTGCAATATTTTATGTCTTCCATTGCTCTATAATATATATTTTTCTAACCAATGGTATCAGAGCCTAAGGTCTATTTGGTTGATAAACTCGTAGGAGAGAAGGGTTCCTAGTTCGAGTGGGAGTAATGGCAGAAGATGGTAGGTTTAGGGTCGAAAAATTTAACGGCCAAAACTGCCAGCTGTGGAATATGCAGATGGAATATTATCTATATCAGAGAGATCTATACCAACCATTGAGAGGAAAGGCAAAGACGCTGTGTGACAAACACAGAATGGGATATTCTCGATAGAAAGGCACTTGGAATAATACGGTTGTGCTTAGCGGTGTCAGTAGTGTTTAATATTTCAAAGGGAACGACAAAAGAGGGTTTAATGTCGACATTGGCCAAACTATATGAAAAAACCTCGGCTTCAAATAAGGTATTTCTGATGAAGCGTTTATTTAATACGAAAATGTCAAAAGATGGATTTGTTGCTGATCATTTAAATGAATTTAATACAGTTACCAATCAATTAAGTTCTGTTGGGGTAACTTTTCATGATGAATTTAGGGCTTTGTTATTTCTACGTTTATTGCCAGAAAGTTGGAATGGTTTAGTTATGGCCATTAGTAACTCTATCTATGGATCTAGTACTTTAAATTTTCATGATGTTCAATACTTAGTGAGGAAATGCAACGGAAAAGCTCTGGTGAGAGATCAAGTAATGCTTTGACTGCAAAGACTAGGGGAAGAAAAATGGAAAGAGGAAAGAACCCTGGATATCGCAGTAAGTCAAGAAAAGGTAGAGCCAAGTCAAGATCGAGGATAGTGTGCTAGAAATGTGGGAAGAGAGGACACCTGAAGAAAGACTGCAAGTCTCGAAAGGGAAAAAGAAGGAGACGCACAACAAGAAAATAATCATGAAGCGAATGTAACAGGTGATCTGTTGCAAGATGCTTTGATTCTTTCTTTAGAAAAATATTATTGATGCCTAGGTGGTAGATTTAGGGGCCTCATTCCATGCCACACCTAATAGGATACATTTTCATGATTATGTTCAAGGAGATTTTGGACAAGATCGATTGGGTGATGATAAACCCTGTAAAATCATTGGAATGTGTACAGTTTTCATAAAACAATAGAATGGAAATCAATGGCTATTGAAGGAGGTAAGGCATGTTCCAAATATAAAGAAAAATCTTATTTCAACAAGGCAGTTGGGAGGTGAAGGCTGTGTGACTACTTTTACAGATAAAACCTGGAAGGTCACTAAAGGATCCTTGGTAATAACAAAAGGAGAAAAGGTTGGTACGTTGTATTTATGCAATGATATTTCTAATTTTGTTAATGCTTTAACCTCTACAGGAGAAGATGAAAGATTGTGGCATCATAGGCTTGGGCACATGAGTGAGAAGGGGATGCATATTCTTCACTAAAGAAATTTATTTCTAGGTTTGAAGCATGTTGATTTAAAATTCTATGAGAAATGTGTTTATGGAAAACAGAAGAGAGTCAGATTCCTCAGATTTGGGAAAGAAAAGAAGAACAAAACATTAGAGCTTGTGCATACAGATCTATGGGGACCTGCTAAGGTATCATCTCTTGGTGGCTATCATTATTATGTTACTATTATTGAGGATGCAACCATAGAAACCTGGATTTATTGTATTCGAAATAAATCTGATGTATTTTATCATTTCAAGAAATGGAAAGTTTTTCTTGAAAATGAGACAAGAAAAAGGTTGAAGTGTCTCACATCAGACAATGGAGGTGAATATTGCAGCAAAGAGTTCGATAGGTATTTTTTAGAGAATGGAATTCACAGAGAGAAGACAGTTCTAGGAACACCACAACAAAATGGTGTGTCAGAAAGGATGAACAGGACAATCATGGAGCATGCAAGGTGCATGAGATTGGATGCAGGATTGCCTTTACAATTTTGGGCAAATGCTATTTATCTAATAAAATTAGGGCCTTCAAGTTCCTTGGATGGTGGTATTCCAGAGGAGGCATGGACAGGTAAAAAGGTAAACTGCTCTTTTTTAAAGACTTTTGGTTGTGAAGCCTTTGTCCACATTAATAAAGAAAATAGAACAAATCTTGAGGTAGAATCAAAGAAATGTACCTTTATTGGATTTTGTGTTAATTATTTTGGTTATCGATTTTATGATTATGAAAAATGAAAAATCATTAGGAGAAGAGATGTCATATTCAATGAAAAGGTTTTGTATAAGGATCAGTTGCAAGAAAAGAAACAAGAAAAAGAAAATAGAGAATACACAGTGCTTAAAGAGATCATAGAAAAAGTGATGGTGCCTAAAAATCATAATAATCAACATCCAGAACAAAAACCACAACAACAACAAGCACCTCAAACACCTGAAAGTGGTGTTAGAAGATCTATGAGGATAAGTAGACCCCCTGAACAATACTCTTGTTCATTATATTATGTATTGTTGACTGATTCTGGTGAACCAGAATGTGATGAAGAAGCAGTATAGGTAGAAACCTGGAAGAAGTGGGAGAAAGCCATGAAAGAAGAGATGGACTCCTTAGCACATAATTAGACTTGGGACTTAGTCAGGTTGCCTGCAGGTAAAACAACATTGCAAAATAAATGGGTTTACAAGTTGAAGGAAGAAGATGGAGGTAGAAAAAGGTACGAAGCTAAACTTGTGGTGAAAGGGTTTGCACAGAAAAAGGGTATAGACTTTGATGAGATATTTTCTCCTATTGTTAAAATGACTTCAATCAGAACTATTTTAAGTCTAGTAGCAGCTGAAGATTTGCATCTTGAGCAATTAGATGTAAAGACAACCTTTCTCCATGGGGATTTGGAGGAAGATATATATATATATATATATATAGCAACCACAAGGATATGAGGTAAAAGGGAAGGAGAAACTAGTGTGTAGGTTGAAGAAGAGCTTGTATGGCTTAAAACAGGCTCCAAGGCAGTGGTATCTAAAATTTGACAGGTTTATGTCTGAGGAGGTTATACTAGATGTCACTCTGATCATTGTGTTTAACTCAAAAGGAAAAATGATGGCAGCTATATTATATTGTTATTGTATGTAGATGACATGCTTGTTGCGGGTTCAAACATGCAGGAAATAAATTTTCTCAAAAGAAAATTGGCAAACTCATTTGCAATGAAGGATTTGGGTGCTACAAAACAAATCTTTGGTATGAGAATAACTAGAGACAGGAAGAATCGTAAATTAACATTGTCTCAAAGTGAGTACATAGAAAAGGTGTTGAAAAGGTTTAATACGCATAATGCAAAGCCAGTTAGTATACCTTTGGCTAACCATTTCAAATTAAGTAAGGAGGAGTGTCCCATGACTCAGGAAGAAATGGATCATATGTCTAAAGTTCCATATGCATCAGCATTTAGAAGCTTAATGTATGCAATGGTCTCCACAAGGCCTGATATTGCACATGCAGTGGGAGTTGTAAGCAGGTACATGAACAATCCAGGAAAAGAACATTGGATGGCAGTGAAGTGGGTTCTCATGTATTTGAGAGGTACCACAAATCAAGCATTATATTTTGGTGGTTCAAACATTTCTTTACAAGGATATTTTGATGCATATATGGCGGGTGATAGAGATAATAGGAGGAGCACAACAAGCTATGTGTTTACTATAGGTGGAACAGCTGCTAGTTGGGTCTCAAAACTACAAAGTGTTGTTGCACTATCAACAATAGAAGCAGAGTATGTTACTTCTATAGAGGCTAGTAAAGAAAGGATTTGGTTACAAAGGTTTTTGGATGAATTGGGTAAGAAGCAATAGTTGGAAAAGTTATACAGTGACATCCAGAGTGCCATACATCTTGCAAATAACTCTACATTTCATTCTATGACAAAACATATACAGCTCAAGTACCATTTCATATGGTCAGTGTTGGAAGAGGGACAGTTGAAGCTGGAAAAGATACACACTAGCCAGAATCCTATAGATATGTTAATAAAAGTTGTAACCATGGAGAAACTGAGAATCTACTCAGTTTCAATTGGTCTTCAAGTACCATGAGGAAGATGAGAAACAGTTAGGTCCAAAGTGGAGTCATTGTCCAGAAAATGAAGCAGTGGTGGAGTTGCCTTAATCTGTCTCCAAGTGGATGACTGTTGGGTGTGGAGCATGATTATCTTCTGTATTCAAAGACATCACCACATTGGACCCCAGTTTGTAATGGGGCAGCAATGCTGCCTGTAAAATATTCGTTAAAGGGGGGGTCCAGGGGGGGCGGCTGTGACTTTTTGGAGCCCCCCAATGGCGGGGGGATTCAGGGGCAGTGCCCAAAAAGCTAAAAATAGATCTAAAATTGCCTTGTAAACCCCTCACTATATATGAGGGAATTGTATTGCATCTATGTAGATCTGTATTCAGAGTGAGGAAGAGAGAGGAGATTGAGAGCGAAGAGGGAATTACACTGGATCTTTTGTAGGTTGTATCTCTTCAGTTTGTTGGATAATATAAAAGGAAGGACTAGCTGTTTCTTCGTGGATGTAGCCCAAACTAGGTGAACCACGTATATCTGTGTCTCTCTTGTTTTATGTGTTTTCTGTGTCTATATTTCTGCAATATTTTATGTCTTCCATTGCTCTATAATATATAATTTTCTAACAACTATTGACCATGTACTTCATCAAGGTCTCTTCGTATAGTTTTCTAGGTTGGCCAAAAATAGATATTGTGGCATAAGACATATCTAACTGCAAGGATCCTTATAGTTTTTCTACCCATAAGTGAGATAGCAGCATTCCATATTTAGGATGGATGTTTGCAACTACTATTTCCATTAGGATACTCTTTACAGGGCACTAGACAATAGTTACACATAAGTCCTTGATCAAACCAACACATTTCACCTGGCTAGAGTCAAAGGAAAACAAATCCTTATATGGTCTATTAATGTCTAGTTTTAGTCTTTCCATAATGGCTTTTGGCATCAAATTGTGGGATTCCCCTGATTCTAACATTGATCCAGGTTCGGGTGTGATGAAGGACCCTTCCAAGACATTTTACTTTCATGATGTGTTAAATTACATTTTTAAAATAACATTAATGAATACATCTACATGTTGTAAAGAAGAGGAACATATCAATCATCAGCACATGAAAACATAATATGTTGGTAACAGAGTTCATCCAGGAGGGACTACGTCTCGGAGCCCTGGTGCCAAGATGGTGTAGGCTCTTACATTAAGTGTTGTCAATAATGTTGATGTACACAAGCGATGATGTCGCGATCATACAAGGAAAAATTCCCTCATGTAGGAGTGGCTCTAAGAGATGTTCCACTGCAGGAAATCTCAGTCAAAAGACTCCTATCAGTATGACACAAAAGCATGCATGATGAGCATCCTGTCAACATGGCATAAAAGGGATCTCAATTCAAAAACATGCATGATGACAACAAGAGTATCCCAGCAACATACAACAAGGGATCTCAAAGCATAACATGGCAAATCGTGATAGCAATTACATCACATAGAAGATCCTGCATCAAATCAAGCAAGGAATCATGACAACATGTAATAAACAAGATCCTGCATCAACATCAATCAAGAATCCGTGCAACAAAATGCATAAAGAAGAAGTACATGGACACATAATATACCTCACAACCAAGGGCCATCTGAAGAAGCAGATGTCAAAATGTTGAAGTTGTTCGGACCATCGATCTCAAGGCATCGATCGCATGACAAAAGACTACTTGCATATGAATGTGGACATCTACACTGGCACTTAGAAAAGTGGTTGAAGAATAGAAAGAGAGAATGACAAATATGAATGAACCATCAAATTTGTGGCGTCAAGTAGTGCAAAATCGACAGTCCAAAATCTGAATTCTGAAAATTTGAGAATCTGGGGCTCAAGGAATCTTTTAGATTCACCGGGATTCCTCAAAGATTCTGCTCCATGGGTGGACTGGAAATTTGAAACTCAGATGGCGAATTTGATCTCGTCATTGCGATCCCTGTGGAAAACCATGAAAAACAAGTGTAAACTCTAATATATTCTGACATGGAAAAATTTTACCTCCTCGGGAAAATTTCAAGGCTCATGGTTCCGCTCCCTATTTTTGCAGCAATCATGGTTCCATATGCATTCTGAAAATGACCGAAAAATGCAGAACTCTGATGGAGAAACGGACAACACCGTTGCACTCGTGGCGATGAGAGGTGTAGAATCCATATAGAAATTGTCAATTTCTGACAAAGTGAAAACTTTGCCCTCCTGCAAAATTCATGGTTCCTGCATTAAAAAATTAATTACTCATCTTGAAATCCATGCCCACCTTGTACCTCAAAATCTATGCCCTACAGTCTCTCCCCTCCACTTGCACTGAAAAAATGAGTTTATATAAAAAAATCCTGGATGGATTTAACAACGAATGCCTGCTTGGCGTGTTGGTTAAGCAAATAGTTTTAGGCGAGGAGGTTAGGGGATCAAACCCCGCCCCCTGCCAAATATACATGCAATGTTATATTTTTACACAAGATTCATTTTTTTATAAAAAAAACTCGGGTGGGTAGGCCCGCCTTGGGCGGCCCACCCCCGTACCCTCCTCCGCTAGTCTACGTATTAATGTTGGGTGGTTATGATATATTAGGTGGTGGCGCATAAGGTTTTGGCTTTGTATCGAGGCTACCCGCTTGGGGGCTAGCCACATGGGCCGGGCAGGTTTGACCCCCACCAGTTGCTTACCTCTTGTGTGCTGGCACAGTTATGGTCTTTGGGCATGTTAAGAGGTGGTTGGCCTCATTTAGTGGTGTGCGCTGGGTCCATCGCCGGTGGCCCGCGCCCATCCTAATAAAAAAATATGTTTTAATATATTTCGGGGTGTGGGCCATTAAATATTAATGTTTAACATATTCTTATGCATATGGTGGAGGAGGGTTTGGCGGGGTGATCGCCGCCGATGCTAAAACAAATATATATATTGTTTTTTTATTTATTATTATTGTTGCAATTAGGCCGGCGGGGGTCATGGCCCATTGGCCTTATAATAATTAATTTTTTTTGGTTATAACCATTTGCACCTCCATGATCATGACGACAAGATATATGCTCTGTTCCTAGGTCGAAATCTTTTTGAGCACTTTTATTTTTGAGCGTTCATAAGCCCTCTTTGTTCTATGTGTTTCTCTGGAGCCACATAGATCGATCCTCCCCATTGAGGAGCTTTTGGTCCTCCAAAAGCATGAAAATAATTTGCAACTTTCTCTGTACCCTTCCTCAATCACAAGCATCCTGGAAAGGTCTCACTTCCATCTCCTTCATCTTTTTTCTTCGGAGCCTTAAGCGATGAGCCAGCACCTGCTACCTCTTCAACATGTAGTACATTGTTTTGCAAATTACATGCTTGAATGACATGACCAACTAAAGACCCAAACATCCCACACTTGTCATGAGTTTATAACACATACTCAATGGTCAAGTTTACATCAATATGGACGCAAGACCTCAGTTATGACAATAAGGTCAATCTATCATTGTTGCTTCAACAGGTGATGGAAAACACATCATCATTGCAACACATGACTTAAAAACATAAGGCCAAACATTATTGTTTTGAAAAGTGATGGAAACACATCATCACTTTTACATTTTAAAATGCAACAAATGATTTACAAAAGAATGACCATGAACAACAACATGTCTAGAAACCATTTTTCACTTATCAATGTGAATGGGTCACCTCCTTGAGGTGCTTTTGCTTGTCGAAAAACCGCTTCACATGGTTCAAGCAGTGATGCTTTGTCTTTAAGGCGCTACTTTGGATGGAGCCTCCAACAAGTGGCTCTTTGATGGCCATTTCTATTGCAATAACTGCAATAGGTTTTCTTCCTCCATATCTACTTAACTTGTTTCTTTTCATGTTGTTGAGAGGGTATTTCTTGCCTCATCCTTTTGAGTACTGCCATTCTTTTCCAACACTTAGAAAATGTATGGTTATGGAATCCACAAAAGGTGCATGTTTTTTTATGCCATTGTTTACGTTCATGATTGACAACATGATCATAATCAAAATGAACATTTGAAGATCGAAGTGGTGACACCTTACCTTGCTGTCTCTAATGTTAGCATGGCAATGAGAGCTTGCCTCAACTCTCTTCCTACAATGGGAACTGATGTGGGATGATGGGGACGTGTTCCCATCATTCTCTTTCCTCAACGATTTCAATGATGTCTCAGACAACTCTGACACCTTCGAGCACTCTCCTTTTGTTCTGAAAATGAAGATCTTAGATTTCTTTTAAGGTATTACAGACTCATGTGCATGGATTTTCCTACATTACTAAGTGCAACGGATTGATAAGATTGTGAATAATGCAGACAATGAGCAGTTAAAGAAGCATAATAGACAACACACATAACATAACAAATTTAATATGGATTTCACCCAAAACTCTTGGGCTATGTCTTCGGTCCAGCCTTTAGTGGTGAACTCTCTATTATGTCTTCAAGAGAAGAGTTTTACAAAGTGTGAGCTCAAATTGAGTCTCAACACAACAGATGCAAAATAACATGAGTTTTTCTTGAATCCCTCAAGCTTCTCTGAGTACACAGAATATTTCTTTCAATCTCTGTCTTTGTTTTCTCTCTATCTCAGTACTACCTCTTTCTGTCTCTGTCAGTCTGTGGCCTTAAAGCCAATCAGCATTGTCTGTTTGTTCCCCCTTCTCGGGCTCTCTGGCTATAGACCTATGTTGCTCGAATCCCCCTCTCAGCATTAAACAATCATTGCATAACGTATTTAGGGAAGGTGGACACCTATTCTGCAATGGAAGGGACCATCAGGCCTTTGAAATCCCTGAAATAGGCGTTCTCTGTTTACATGGAGAAATACACCAAACACAAGAAATATTTGCCAAATCACTGTTTACCAGACTTCAAATATTATGAATTCTGCCCTGTACTCCTTTCGGGTCACCTTGAAATCGCTATCATATGTTGCAAATGCCCTGTTCCATGGTTTCCCTTTTTATTTTCAAAATACATTAAAACATTGAAAAATCCGTAAAATGGCTTTAGATGGACTTATATATTTGCATTCATAAATCTCGTTAGGTCTGGTTTCATCACATCGGGCACATTCACTTTGTATTCTATTTATTTGGCGGAAATGCGAAATACACAGAAAAGTGTCGCTTTCCAGATCTAAAAATATATTAAATATCATTTATAATCCCATTGGGTCTGGCTAAAGCAAGCCATATTTATATCGGCCCCACTCCTTTGTGCAACTCTGATGCGATATTGTGATGCGATTGATCACAATCGCATATCGCATAGACCCCCGGGTCGTTTGTAAGTGATCCTCTGTAATCGTTGATTGTGATATCGTGAGTTAACCTAGGCCATCAATATGCACACTTGATCAATGGTCCTCGTTGACTCCACTGATCGCTATCGCAACTATCATATGATATGCTTCGATATCCTCCGCTTGCCACCGCTGATTGTGATTTGTCGATCGGATCTGGACCGTTGATTGGATAGATCTGATGGTTCATGTGCATTGTTGTTCAAGCCTCCAATAGGCTTCATTTCACTTTTTTCTTCATGTTGTTGCCTCCTGATAGTGTAATCCAATATTTCTAAAAGTTCTTCTTTTACAATAGTTTTTTATTTTGAAGACTTAGAGGATTTTCTAGGATCCATTTTGGATCATGCCTTCCCACTAAAAAAGATTTTGGACCACCAAAAGTTGGTTTTTAAGCATTGATCAAGTGAGGATACAACTTCTTCGTCCAATCCCTATCCATCGTGCATTGCTTGGTTTTGAACCTTTGAGTCCAATTCTGAGGTACTCAACATCCCCTTTGCACGTAGTTCTCACCTTCCTGTCCAGAACTGTATCTTCCTACAACTCATTGAGATATTTAGGCAACAGATCCTCAGTAGAAGGCAACTAAATTTTCTCTTCGGGATCTTCAATCAATGAAGGTTCGAAAAATCTCAAGCTTTCTGCATTAACTACTGAATAGATGTGCATGTAAGCTGACAAATCAAGGCGAAAAGTGTTCTCACCAATTTTCTCAAGTATCTTAAAAGGCCCATACCTTATTGGCTTCAGCTTCTTACCTTCACCTTGCATTCTATCTTTGCTGATGTACAACTAGACTTGATCACCAACTTGGAAGCTATGCTCCATTCGATGCTTATCATGCCTTGCCTTGTACTTGGTCTGGCTCTTTTCCAAATATTCCTGCATTGCCTGGTGAATTTTTTGGATCTGTTCAATGAACTTGGTTGCTTTGTCCACATCACTGTGTCCATGAACGACTATGTCTTTTCCAAAGACAAAATCCAAGGGAGACTTTGGTGTAAAACCAAAAAAGGTCAAAAGGAGATCTCTATGTAGAAGAGTGCTTGGCGCGGTTGTAAGCATGTTGCACATAACACAAATGTTCATCCCAAAGCTTGGGATGCTTGCTGCAATAGCCCCTGAGCAATTGGATCACTGTCTTGTTGACCACCTTTGTTTGGCCATCTTTTTGTGGATGAGAGGTTGTGCTCTTCTTCAAGGTGGTGTCCATCAACTCCCATAGACTTGACAAAAACTTCCCAACAAATTGGGAATATCGATCAGATACAATGGAGGTGGGTAACCCAAAATGAACCCATACATGCTGGAAGAACAACTTTTTTGTTTGTTTAGCTATAATCTGCTTGTTACAAGGTATTAAAATACACATTTTTATGAGCCTATCCACAATAACATATAAATAATCATGACCTTTTCTAGATTTTGGCAATCCCCCAACAAAGTCCATGGAAACACTTTCCCAAGGATGAGAAGGAACTGGAAGCGGAGTGTACAAGCCTAGTTTTCTATTGCTAGGCTTGCTTTTAGGACACATGGTACACCCTTTAATGTATCTGTTTAGTCAATTTAGTGTGTCCTAAATTGCTACATAAGTTATCAATCTGGGAGTCGTAAATTGATGAAGTGTAGTGCACCATATGTGCTAGACAACCCTTTTCTTACTTCACTATTTTCAATTTTATCTTTTTTAGGGGTTTTGTTCTTGTTGGTATCCTAAATTTTTCTAATGCAATGGAAATCCTAATCTTCTCTTAAAGAAAAAGTTTAAGAATACTTGTAAAGATCAAGTGTGAATGTAGAGTTGATGACAAGGTTTATTCTCTTGCTTCTTATGATAGTTTCCAAACTTTGAACTCAAGAGATCTTAAAACATGCTATCTACAAAATCAGAACTTGAATAAGAGTGTAAACATGCAGCTACATAAACCAAAATAAAAATGAAGTACTGAAAATGAGATTGCTATCTATGTTGTCCATCTAATTGCAAAATTGAAATCTAATAAACTGTTCCAACTCAAAACCAAAAAGTAAAGAAACTAGAAATTAGTCAATGATTTCATCCATAATCACAATATTTCGTCAATTAACTTCTAAAATGGTGTTAAGCTAAAGACTCCATAAATATCATCATATGGCATGAAAAGAATGACATCTAAATTATCTAATTTTCACACTAATGAAAGCAAATTCAATTACTCCATCTATAATCACAATATTTCATCAATTAACTTCTAAAACAGGGTGAAGTTAAAGACTCTGGAAATATCATCATATAGCATGAAAGAACTGACATATAAACTATCTACTTACAGGCTAATGAAAGAAAAAGCAATTACTTCACCTATAATCACAATATCTCGCCAATTAATTTATAAAATGGGGTTAAACTAAAGGCTCCAGAAATATCATCATATAGCATGAAGAACTGATATCTAAACTATCTTGAACAGTAAACAAATCTCACTAAGTAAAAGCATAAACAATTGAAGTTGAAAACTAAAGTTCAACAGAGGAAGCAAGTCTCAAATCACCACTTGATGCAAAAACTACACTAAGAAGCTCGAGCATAACCAGACTTAAAGAACTATTCTGAAGTGCACCTATCAGTGTTAGTAAGAAATGTGATAAGCTGCAAAAACATGTACAGGATTAGAATGATTAAGATCATAAGCAAAACATGAGAAATTTACAATTTGAATGAGAGAAAATATACATGAAAACTATACAAAAACAAAAGAAGGGACCTCAGCTACACAGGGGCCCTCGTCATAGCTTTGGACTAACATGTTGTTACTTCAAACCATGCTTAAACAACCATGTGAAAAACTGAGTTTTGTATTATGAAACAGAGTAATATATCTCTCGATTACAGAATTTCAAAATAACATTAAAACAATAATATCAAGAACTCCCTATCTACATTGCAAACACTTATATTTATAGAGAAAATGGATAACTGTATCTTAGAGGAATTTCTTCAACAATGGACACTTGAACAGGTCAAAATCTGAGGATTCAGCCTCTTGGTTGCCATGAGCAGTAAATCTATGCAAGGTGGATGTTGGATTTCGTTATGGAGATGGCCTGCAGGTGGCAACAATGGATCCATGAGTTTAGGAACGGCTTCAGGCTTCTTTTACGTGAAAGAATAGAGTTCTAGTTAACATAGAACTCTCCATTGACCTCCCTTTGACCGGGACCTTTCCTTCTGACTTTGGCAAAGTAAATACAACCTCATCCATGTGTGGATCATTCCTGAGCTGCCCATGTGTCTCATTCCTCCTACTGACACCTGTAACTTGTAAAACAATGAAATCGACTGTGGAATTGCTAGTTAGCTATGGAAAGTGGCTACATTCCGTAGCTAATAAAAAAAACCTAGATCAAATAGCACACACAATGATATAATTTGAAAATCACTCAAATAAACTCCTGAAATCAACATGTAACAACTTTTGATAGCTTACGATGCGCTAACATAGGAAAATAGAAGAAAAAGGGTTTAAGAAAATGCTTGGAAGAGAGGTAGTTTTGGGGCTCAAGTTACACCCACTGTGAAGATGTTGCATGTCCTCATGCAACCAAAATTGTAACTATCCTCCCTTCAATTCATTTGCTCTGAAACTTCTGCTAATACATCCAACCTTTTCTTCTTTCTTGCTATCACTGTCATTCTGGGCTTCATCATAAGACATCTATACTTGATATTGATGAGGGCTCTACTCAACCTCCTATTCTTCTTCTTCAGTTTTCTATTTTTCTTATGCCATAATCCTAAATGCAGCATGGTATTGTCATTGATAATTTTGTCTAATTTGTTTTGCTCTTTTAATGTTTCATTCTCCTTTTGGATATGTCCGTTTAGGACTTCTAGCTCATAGATTTCTTGCTTCAATGACTGAATCAAGGTTTCTTGAGTTGTACTTGGCTGATTAGATGAAGTTCCATGTTCTACAGTAGTTGTCTGCTATTCCAATCATTCAATGAAATCAAACATCTGCTACTGAGTTTGATCAATTTCTGGAGTTGTCTTCCTTGGACTAGTTTCAAAATCTAAACGAGGAGAAGGAGAATACTGTGGACTTTGATCTAGTGGAGTGTTTTCTAATGACTGATCTGGAGTTTCACCTCCCAGGTCTATGAATTGAGCTCCTTTGATTTGTGTTTTCTTCAATTTGCCCTTTAATCTAGAGCTTCTTCTTAGACCTTGTGAGCTTATGTCTCCCTTTCCTATGCTCTGCACTTGCTCTTCCTCTGAAGAAGGCTCAAGAGTCTGGTAGATGTCTTCAATTTTTCTCTTTCCTTTCTATTTTGCGTGTTACCTAATTTCAGTCAATGTCTCAAAAGGCAATTTTTCTTCACTGGTTTCCTTGGTCACACTAGTAGGAGTATCTTGGATTGTTAAAGTTATTTTTTTTTCCTCCTAGTTTTCTTTGTTGAACTCCCCTCAAGCACTTCAAGAGGGTCTTGGAAGAAGTTTCTAACTAGGAATTTTTCCCATGTATCTTTGTTATAGACATTTTTGTGCCTCGCGTCAAGGAGCAGGGAATGTCAATAATTACAGGGATCCTCAGTCCCTAAACATGTTGTTCTTACCCCTAAAAGAACAAGGTCATCAATCAACAGCACTTCCAATCAGTTCTCCACCTGAAAACACTTCAGA
This sequence comes from Pinus tabuliformis, assembly GCA_031772625.1. NCBI lineage: Eukaryota > Viridiplantae > Streptophyta > Pinopsida > Pinales > Pinaceae > Pinus > Pinus tabuliformis. The sequence continues at coordinate 1,220,720,232 of CM062804.1, read as the reverse complement.
ACAGGCTTATTTTGGATCATGTCAGCTGCTTAACTGAGCTTCTGCGCTGTATTGCAACTGTCCCACTCTGTACCTGCGCTGGAAGTCAAAAACTATGAAGGCTACCTGCGCTGGGCGAGATTGGCCAAGTGGCACAGTCATCCTGCAAGGTGTCAATTGCCCAGGAAGCTTCCAAACTGACACTTGGTTCATGAGATTCGCCCTGTGATGAGTAAGAGGTACTTGATCACCATGTGTAAGCAAGGATCTCCAAGTGGACACAGGAACTGAAGATTAACTGAAGATGGAGAGGACACAAGGCAGCTTCATGTCAGTCTCAAGCTGACTCATCTTTTCCTCTTCTACCCTATATATAGAGCTCTTCTATGAGGTCTAGGGGGGCTAGAATTTTGTATAAGCAAGGAGGTGCTGTTGGTATACTGCCAGGATCATTGGGTGATTGTTTTACTAGAGGTGAAGAAGAGAGTTCTTGCTGCCGAGGAGGTGCTGCTGGATTGGAGCCAACATCATTGGTTGTAACTTCCTCTGGAACCCTGTTACTTTCTATCAATAAAGTTTGCATGTTCTCCTATATACTTGTTTTACATAGATGCTTTGTGTTTACATGTATATTTGTTGCAACATAATCCATGCTTCAGTTATGATTGCTTGTATCTCGTAGTTTGCTCTCTTTTGTTGTGCAGGTTCTGTGTGTAGCTGGATCGACTTGGAGAGCAAAAGAGCTGGGAGCGGGATACAAAGAGAGGAAAGATAAGGATCAATCAAGCGCAAGACACCAGGTTGGTTGACCCTCTTTCCATTCTATCTGCATTCTCATAAAGAAGAACATGAAAACTTTATCATTCAGTTGTTGCTAGAGTCTATCACTTCTAGAAAGGGTTAGGGTCATCCGCATCGGATACTTTTCCCCACAACAAACTGGCGACTCCACTGGGGAAAAGTATCCGATGCGGATGACCCTAACCCTTTCTAGAAGTGATAGACTCTAGCAACAACTGAATGATAAAGTTTTCATGTTCTTCTTTATGAGAATGCAGATAGAATGGAAAGAGGGTCAACCAACCTGGTGTCTTGCGCTTGATTGATCCTTATCTTTCCTCTCTTTGTATCCCGCTCCCAGCTCTTTTGCTCTCCAAGCCGATCCAGCTACACACAGAACCTGCACAACAAAAGAGAGCAAACTACGAGATACAAGAAATCATAACTGAAGCATGGATTAGGTTGCAACAAATATACATGTAAACACAAAGCATCTATGTAAAACAAGTATATAGGAGAACATGCAAACTTTATTGATAGAAAGTAACAGGGTTCCAGAGGAAGTTACAACCAATGATGTTGGCTCCAATCCAGCAGCACCTCCTCGGCAGCAAGAACTCTCTTCTTCACCTCTAGTAAAACAATCACCCAATGATCCTGGCGGTATACCAACAGCACCTCCTTGCTTATACAAAATTCTAGCCTCCCTAGACCTCATAGAAGAGCTCTATATATAGGGTAGAAGAGGAAAAGATGAGTCAGCTTGAGACTGACATGAAGCTGCCTTGTGTTCTCTCCATCTTCAGTTAATCTTCAGTTCCTGTGTCCACTTGGAGATCCTTGCTTACACATGGTGATCAAGTACCTCTTACTCATCACAGGGCGAATCTCATGAACCAAGTGTAAGTTTGGAAGCTTCCTGGGCAATTGACACCTTGCAGGATGACTGTGCCACTTGGCCAATCTCGCCCAGCGCAGGTAGCCTTCATAGTTTTTGACTTCCAGCGCAGGTACAGAATGGGACAGTTGCAATACAGCGCAGAAGCTCAGTTTAGCAGCTGACATGATCCAAAATAAGCCTGTTCTGAAGTGTTTTCAGGTGGAGAACTGATTGGAAGTGTTGTTGATTGATGACCTTGTTCTTTTAGGGGTAAGAACAACATGTTTAGGGACTGAGGATCCCTGTAATTATCGACATTCCCTGCTCCTTGACGCGAGGCATAAAAATGTCTATAACAGTTGCCCCCTAAAGTATGAGGCCGTTAATCGGGTGAAATGCTTTAGCTAGAGGGTCCGAAGTTCGTTCCAGTGCCTGAGGAGAGTGCCCTGTAATACAATACAATACAATACATTATCTTTCATTCAATTTCATGGTCTGGCTGAGGCGGGCATTCCCATGCTCAGCTTTTATAAATACATTTTGATACATATGACAGACGATCGTCTGTGGACAGACTGATAATTTTCTGCTGAAATTATCATCCTTTGATAGGATGATCATCTGCTGCAATGATGTACATGGCAAATGTTTTTATATTTCCTGAATATATATCGCAGCCCGGATGGATAAAACTAGATCCGGGGTCTTCAAACTCGTTCGATCTTCACTCGAAGTACAAGTCGATCCATGTGAGAATTGCGTCGAAGTCGAACATGGAAAGACATCGCTTGATTACCGGTCAATAATGAAAACCGTTAACAAGCGCGAGAGGAATCACCAATAATGACAATGACCCTCAAGGTACTGCAGTACAATTCACGTGGTGTGAATAAAGGACTTGGCGTCGAACGCCACGCAAAATCTTCTGGTCGAAGGTCATTGAGGTATACCTGTCGCCGGAAGTGAGAAACTTGCCATTGAGGCATGCAAGCTTCAAAGTACTGATGGGGGTGTTCCTAGATCAACTTCTTGGATAATGAGCTGATGTCGACAAGAAGCGATCCGTCAAAGGAGGGCCTTAATGAATCCCACATCAATGACACGGAACGGAGCTAATGATTTAGTGGAGGTGGAAACAAACTGTGACATATGATTCAGGGTGGCGATCATGAAAGTGGATGAAGGATGATGTATGGTAGTGGATGGGACACGGTTGACACTTTCTGAATGACCCCTCTTGAACATATAATGACACTGATGCGATGGATTGGTAGCATTACCCCAAATGGATGGTGTGGTGAGGACCATGGTGATGAGACCGGTGAATGAGACAACCCAACCCGATGTGATACGGAGGAAAAGTGTCATGTTCAAGAGTGACTTGCTACCTTAAATTTTGATGTTCTCCCAATTTTTCCCCAGTCATTTCTGACCAGTACCTCTTTATTTTTGTCAAGCTTGAGGAGGATAACATATGCTTGTTCTATAACCTGCCCTTCGGGCAAGCCCATCGCTAAGATTTAACGAGCCTAGCGATAGGGAAACTCGTTCTCGTCTAAAGACAAGTTTGTCGCTATTTAATCATTTTAACGAGTCTAACGACAAAGAAAACTCGGTCCTTTTCATTTTTAGAGAGTCTGAAAAGGTACAGAAAGTTAACTCCATAGTTCCTTTTTCGTCATCTAATCCCTTAAGTCCGAAAAAGTATAAAACAATACAGAAGGGATGGCTGTTCGATACTTTCACGAGCTGAACAAGACAAGCGCTCGATCCTTTTGTGCAATAATCGCTCAGGTCCAAAAAGATTAAAATTTAGAGGAGGGATAGCGTTCCGGTCATTTAACGAGCTGGAAGGCCAAAACTCGACAAACTTTTCATATTTTACGAGTCGGTGAAAAGAGCTCAAAGTAGACTCGTCTTTCGAGGAACGAGTGATAAACAGGGATAGCTACAGATTCCAGGTACAAATCAGAATCTCCCGGAATCAGCTGGTAAAAATCAAGGAAGAAGAGGCACCTCCAGAGCTCCAACAAGCAAAATGCAAATGAAATGGTAAATGAGAGGTAAAAATCCCTTTTTATGACTTTTTACATCGTTTAAAGTTAAAAATTAGGGTTATATACTCATTTTCATGCAATTATTATCCATTTCTAACAAAATTTGTTGCAGCAATTGATAATGAAGTACTACATTTGAAAAGAGAAAAAGCTAATAAAAGTAAAAAAGTAAATTTGACCATGAATCGAGCAGTTTTACCACAGAATTTATGCTCGTTAAAAAATAGAAAAGTGTGAGCAAAGTTTTCGGCAGAGTCCAAGCTCATTAAAAAATGAACTGGTAAGCAACCATTGCGATCGTAAAACTATAGCCTTTAAAAGCCTTGGTCGTGTTTTTCATCCATCACCTCCACTATCATTTGACCGATCGTTCACCCCCACATGTGTGTTTACCCCTTTTCTGTGGTAAAACTGCTCGATTCATGGTCAAATTTACTTTTTTACTTTTATTAGCTTTTTCTCTTTTCAAATGTAGAAAAGTGTGAGCAAAGTTTTCGGCAGAGTCCAAGCTCATTAAAAAATGAACTGGTAAACAACCATTGCGATCGTAAAACTATAGCCTTTAAAAGCCTTGGTCGTGTTTTTCATCCATCACCTCCACTATCATTTGACCGATCGTTCACCCCCACATGTGTGTTTACCCCTTTTGAGGAACATCTGCAAAGAGTGATTTCACTTAGCCACCCTCGTGACATTACCGTGATTGGAAAATTCCGATTTGTACCTGGAATCTGTAGCTATCCCTGTTTATCACTCGTTCCTCGAAAGACGAGTCTACTTTGAGCTCTTTTCACCGACTCGTAAAATATGAAAAGTTTGCCGAGTTTTGGCCTTCCAGCTCGTTAAATGACCAGAACGCTATCCCTCCTCTAAATTTTAATCTTTTTGGACCTGAGGGATTATTGCACAAAAGGATCGAGCGCTTGTCTTGTTCAGCTCGTGAAAGTATCGAACAACCATCCCTTCTGTATTGTTTTATACTTTTTCGGACTTAAGGGATTAGATGACGAAAAAGGAACTATGGAGTTAACTTTCTATACCTTTTCAGACTCTCTAAAAATGAAAAGGACCGAGTTTTCTTTGTCGTTAGACTCGTTAAAATGATTAAATAGCGACAAACTTGTCTTTAGACGAGAACGAGTTTCCCTATCGCTAGGCTCGTTAAATCTTAGCGATGGGCTTGCCCGAAGGGCAGGTTATAGAACAAGCATATGTTATCCTCCTCAAGCTTGACAAAAATAAAGAGGTACTGGTCAGAAATGACTGGGGAAAAATTTGGGAGAACATCAAAATTTAAGGTAGAAAGTCACTCTTGAACATGACACTTTTCCTCCGTATCACATCGGGTTGGGTTGTCTCATTCACCGGTCTCGTCACCATGGTCCTCGCCACACCATCCATTTGGGGTAATGCTACCGATCCATCGCATCAGTGTCGTTATATGTTCAAGAGGGGTCATTCAGAAAGTCTCAACCGTGTCCCATCCACTACCATACATCATCCTTCATCCTTTTTCATGATCGCCACCCTGAATCATATGTCACAGTTTGTTTCCACCTCCACTAAATCATTAGCTCCGTTCCGTGTCATTGATGTGGGATTCATTAAGGCCCTCCTTTGACGGATCGCTTCTTGTCGACATCAGCTCATTATCCAAGAAGTTGATCTAGGAACACCCCCATCAGTACTTTGAAGCTTGCATGCCTCAATGGCAAGTTTCTCACTTCCGGCGACAGGTATACCTCAATGACCTTCGACCAGAAGATTTTGCGTGGCGTTCGACGCCAAGTCCTTTATTCACGCCACGTGAATTGTACTGCAGTACCTTGAGGGTCATTGTCATTATTGGTGATTCCTCTCGCGCTTGTTAACGGTTTTCATTATTGACCGGTAATCAAGCGATGTCTTTCCATGTTCGACTTCGACGCAATTCTCACATGGATCGACTTGTACTTCGAGTGAAGATCGAACGAGTTTGAAGACCCCGGATCTAGTTTCATCCATCCGGGCTGTGATATATATTCAGGAAATATAAAAACATTTGCCATGTACATCATTGCAGCAGATGATCATCCTATCAAAGGATGATAATTTCAGCAGAAAATTATCAGTCTGTCCACAGACGATCGTCTGTCATATGTATCAAAATGTATTTATAAAAGCTGAGCATGGGAATGCCCGCCTCAGCCAGACCATGAAATTGAATGAAAGATAATGTATTGTATTGTATTGTATTACAGGGCACTCTCCTCAGGCACTGGAACGAACTTCGGACCCTCTAGCTAAAGCATTTCACCCGATTAACGGCCTCATACTTTAGGGGGCAACTGTTATAGACATTTTTGTGCCTCGCGTCAAGGAGCAGGGAATGTCGATAATTACAGGGATCCTCAGTCCCTAAACATGTTGTTCTTACCCCTAAAAGAACAAGGTCATCAATCAACAGCACTTCCAATCAGTTCTCCACCTGAAAACACTTCAGAACAGGCTTATTTTGGATCATGTCAGCTGCTTAACTGAGCTTCTGCGCTGTATTGCAACTGTCCCACTCTGTACCTGCGCTGGAAGTCAAAAACTATGAAGGCTACCTGCGCTGGGCGAGATTTGCCAAGTGGCACAGTCATCCTGCAAGGTGTCAATTGCCCAGGAAGCTTCCAAACTGACACTTGGTTCATGAGATTCGCCCTGTGATGAGTAAGAGGTACTTGATCACCATGTGTAAGCAAGGATCTCAAAGTGGACACAGGAACTGAAGATTAACTGAAGATGGAGAGGACACAAGGCAGCTTCATGTCAGTCTCAAGCTGACTCATCTTTTCCTCTTCTACCCTATATATAGAGCTCTTCTATGAGGTCTAGGGGGGCTAGAATTTTGTATAAGCAAGGAGGTGCTGTTGGTATACCGCCAGGATCATTGGGTGATTGTTTTACTAGAGGTGAAGAAGAGAGTTCTTGCTGCCGAGGAGGTGCTGCTGGATTGGAGCCAACATCATTGGTTGTAACTTCCTCTGGAACCCTGTTACTTTCTATCAATAAAGTTTGCATGTTCTCCTATATACTTGTTTTACATAGATGCTTTGTGTTTACATGTATATTTGTTGCAACCTAATCCATGCTTCAGTTATGATTGCTTGTATCTCGTAGTTTGCTCTCTTTTGTTGTGCAGGTTCTGTGTGTAGCTGGATCGGCTTGGAGAGCAAAAGAGCTGGGAGCAGGATACAAAGAGAGGAAAGATAAGGATCAATCAAGCGCAAGACACCAGGTTGGTTGACCCTCTTTCCATTCTATCTGCATTCTCATAAAGAAGAACATGAAAACTTTATCATTCAGTTGTTGCTAGAGTCTATCACTTCTAGAAAGGGTTAGGGTCATCCGCATCGGATACTTTTCCCCACAACAATCTTCCCTCTCTTTCAAATGATTTTCAACCAAGATTTTAATAAGGCCATGATGATAGAGATGAGGTTCTACATCATCCATGTTCTTTTGCACAATAGTAGACATTTTTCTCAAACTACTCAACAAGAAATAAGGGAGGTTGATAGTGTCATTCTCCGAGAAATTCATTAATAATCTAATATGATACATGTACATGGAGCCATACCCCCCCTCGCACGTAATGAATTTATGAATGATCAACAACAGACTAGTCCACTTATCGTTTAAGGCTGAAACAGGAATTCCTTGTTTAAAGATTGATATGTCCATATCTGGATTATGAAGAATGACCCTCCAGACCTTTTCATCGAAATCCTTGTTCTTAAACCATCTCTCCCCTTCTTGTGGAATCTTTGTGGTTGCTGCAATTGATTACTCTGTCACTAGAAATTTGGTGTCCCCAATTTCAACTTCTACACCATTGAAAGATCTTGCAATGTTTTTGTAACCTCCTTATTATGACCCTTAAACTTCTTGATGAACTGCAACCATCTTGCCTTCTTCAATGTGCTCTTAAGCTGCGGGTATCCTTCCATGAATTTAACTCCTTCGGGTTCTGTTCTCACTATAAGACCCATTCTTCCTTCTTACTGTGAAGAAACCTCTGTAAATGACGGTTTTACGAGAGCAGAACGGTTATTTGAGCAGAAAATAGAAGAGGGCCGTGGAGAAAATTAGTGGTTACGAAATAGGAAGAATACTGAGCATGAAATGAGAGAGGGTTTATGGAGCAGAAGTCTGTGTAAACAAACAATGAATCGAGGATTGTAAAACCTGGTGTGAAGGTGTGGAGGCAGACTGTTACTCGAGACTGAACAGAGTTTGAGTTCATAAAAAGGTTGCGGAGTGGAGCGTCAATGGAAGAGAGCCGTATTCAATCAACTCACTTCTGCATGATTAGCCATTTTAATAAGTGTAATGAGGGTGTATGAATAAGTACGAGTTAAACTCGGAAACAGATTATGAGACTGTTAGGATCAATGCGGAAGATATGGTGGAGTTAAGGCAACCATCAAGTCAAATCATTACACGTTATGGAGCTGTGATTTACAAAATATACAAATTATGTGTTTGAAATTCTATTTGAAAATGGTTTTGTCCATACCTTGGAATCATACCTCTTTTGTTTTGCTAACTTTTAATTGGCTACCTCTGTAGGTGCTTTTCAAGTGTATGTGTCTTCAAAGATATTCTCCTTCCATACCTACATCTTGCTTTTATTATTATTTTACTAATCACTTGGCTGTCACTGCAGAGTAACAGAGGATTAGTTGGGGAATCAGCAATCAGCTACGGAATCAGAACTCACTTGCGAAATCAGAATTCAGCTGTGGAAACTGACATAATGAATAACATATGACTTGGCGAATGAATGGAAATGAAAAATGACTGTATGGATGATACATTGAAAGGTGAATACGAACAGAAGCTAAAAGAAATTTTATTGATGGAATATGGTGGCGAGATGGAGTGAAATGAAATGGAATGGAACAAACTATGAGTGAAATGAGAGATTTTTTGGAAAATATAGGACGTCAGAATCTTCTGATTTTCACCCTATATTTTCTGTATAATACTGTGAATCAGTGATTGGTTTTCAAGCTTATACATTATTATTATTATTATTATTATTATTATTATTATTATTATTATTTAGATGATGATGAAAGAAACAAAGACTAGACTGGTGGAGAAGAATGATTCCTCTTCACCAACCTCATTGCAGAATTATCTTGAAAGATTTTGATAAACTTCTCCTTTGAGATTGGCTTATGATAGATCTTCAATCTATGACCATTCAAAAGGCGAGTTTGATGCTCATCAATTGTTTTGATCCCTATTGCTCCATTGCTAAAAACTTTTTCAATCTCATATGGCCCAAGCCAATGAGTTTGAAATTTACCTTGAAAATCTTTGAACTTTGAATCAAATAGCAATGCCCAATCTCCTTCTTGAAACTTTTTGTCCTTGATTTATTTGTCATGCCACTTAGCTCTCTGCTGCTGAACTAGATCAGTTCTTTGAACTGCTTCTTATCTAATCTCATCTAGTTCATTCAACTGCTCCAGTCTACACTTTTGAGATTTTGATAGATCCATTCCCAACTGAACTGCCATCTTGAACGTTTTAACTTGGAACTGAATGGGGAGCAGAACTTCCTTCCCATAAAAAAGTTCATAGGGAATGTGTCCCGTTGTGTTCCTCCATGTAGTTATGTAGGCCCATAAGGCTTTAGGAAGCCTTTCTACCCAATCTATTCTATGTAGATGCACAGTCTTTGTAATGATTCCTTCAATTACTTTATTTTTGGACTCCACTTGACCATTTGCTTGCAGATGATAAGAAGTGGATTTCCTATGCTTGACCTTGTACTCTTCCATAAGCTTCTCCATCATTCTGGATGTGAATTGACTTCCCTAATTTGTCACAATTTCCCTTGGAACACTAAAGCGAGTAAAAATATCCTCATAAAGAAAATTAACTACTGTATTTTCAGTAGCAGAAAATAATGCTTTGGCTTCTACCCATTTAGTGACATAATCAGTGCATACCAATATATGCTTTTTCTGCTTGGATGGAGGATTAATAGGTCAAATAAAGTCTAAAGCCCATTTTTCAAAGGGTTCGATGAGTACCTGAGGTTGTAATGGTATCTCATTTGAGGGGGTAGGTCTCCCTAACCCTTTGGTAGCTGTCACACCTTTTGACATATTGTTTTGCATCTTTGAAGAGGGACGACCAATAATATCCTAAAGAAAGGATTTTGTAAGCCTGTCAGCAAAGTGTCCACCACACGGTTCATCATGGCATGCTTTGCGAATATCAGACATTTCATCTTCCCTGACACATCTTCTGATCACAAAGTCTTGCCTTGTTTTAAACAATTCGTTAGAAATCCATGAATATCTTGAACTATCCTAAATAATCATTCTTCTTTCACTAGGAAATAAATGTGGAGGTAGTTTCTCTATAACCAAATAGTTAGCCATATCTGCAAACCAAGGAGTTTTAGTAGTTACTGCAAATAAGTATTCATCATGAAACTTATCCTCTACATGAGAGTCTTCTTTGATATTCTGAATCCTAGACAAGAAATCAACAATTGTGTTTTGTTTCCCAGGTCTATCTGACACAGTAATATTGAATTCCTGTAAAAGTAGGAGCCATCTTGTAACTCTACCATTAGTAATAGGTTTTTTCATCAAATATCTAATTGCAGAATGATCAGTATGAATAAAAGTTTCATAGCCTAATATATAATGTCTAAACTTATTAATTTCATGAACAACAACTAAGAACTCTTTTTCAGTCACAGTATAATTTAACTCGGTGGGAGTCAAATTTTTACTGATATAGTAAATGGCATAAGGAACCAAGTCTTTTTGTCCCAGTACAACTCCTAGAGCTGTATCTGAAGCATCTGTAGAAATATGGAAATGAAGTTATCAATTTGGTCCTCTCAAGATAGGTGCTTCAGATATTCTTGTTTTTAAAGCTTCAAATGTTGATTGGCAATCAGGACTCCACTTGAATTCGCAGTATTTTGTAAGCAGTTTGAAGAGTGGGGATGCTATTTTGGTAAAGTTTTCTATAAATCTTCTATAATATCCAATAAATCCTAGAAAACTTCTAACATATTTTTGACAATTTGGAATAGGTAACTTTGAGATGACTTCAAATTTGGATTTGTCTACTTTAATCCCATCCCATGAAATATGATGCCCCAAAAAAATACCTTCAGTAAACATCATAAAGCATTTTTCATGGCTTAATGAAAGGTTTGTTTCTTTACATCTTATAAGGACTTTTTCCAAATTTTCCAAGGCTTCTTCAAATGTATTCCCGTAGACTGTAAAATCATCCATATATACCTCTACACAATCATGGAGTAGATCAAAAAAAATTCCTAGTACTGCTCTTTGGAATGTTGCAGGTGCATTACACAATCCCAAAAGGAAGCACTCAGTAGGAAAAAGTTCCCCATGGACAAGTAAATGTGTTTTTATCTTAATCTTCGGGCGCTACCTGAATTTGATTATAACCACTAAAACCATCCAAAAATGAAAAGTACTTTTTGCCTACTAATGTATCTAATACTTGATCTATAAAGGGCAAAGGAAAGTGATCCTTCAAGGTTGCTTCATTCAATTCCCTATAATCAATGCACACCCTCCATTTACCATTCTTTTTGGGCACTATTACCAAGCGAGAAACCCATCAGCTATCTGAGATTGGGTAAATGAAGTTCACATTGAGTAATTTTTGGAGCTCTTCTTTCACAATCTCCTTTCTTTGAGGTTGTCTAATTGGTCTACTGTTTTCCTCAATATAGATATGATGGATGCAAGTCTTAGTGTCAATACCTTTCATATCAGTATACTCCCATGAAAATGTAGCAGAATGTTTTTGTAAGATTTTGGTCAGCTTTTCTTGTTGTAACTTTTCCAAGTTTTTGCTGATATTCAATGTTTTACCTGGAAATATTCCAACTGCAGAACTGCCAAACTCTTCCATAGAGTATAGAGACATTTGCCTTGATGACAAGTATTCAATATCAGAATCTAACTAAAATTGTGTGTGATCATATACTGAAGATGTTTCAAAATTCTCTAATGTGCTCAGAATTTGACTATCCTCACTAACTTCAGAGAAAGTAAAGATAGGTTGTATAGCATCTTCATCATCGACCCATTTATTGTCTCCTACTTCTGTACTTTCTTTTGATGGAGGATAAAAAGTAAATTTCTTTGTTGAAATACCAACATAAATGTACATGTCACCAAATCTACAACTAATAAAAGCATCAGTTGTGGCTAGCCAAGGTCTTCCTAAGATGAGTGGGTGTCCTCCTATATTATTCTTGGGAGTCAAAATCATGAAAACCACTGGATATTCCCAAGAATCCAAGGAGACCAAAATATCTTCTAGTACACCATCTGGTTTGATTACTGATCTATCTACAAGTTGTAGTAAGGTAGGTGTAAAAAGAATATTAGGAAGTTTAAGCTATTCCATAGTCTGTCTACTCATAATGTTTATAGCAGCCCCTAAGTCAATCAATGTATTTGGAATTTCTATTCCAATTATGTGTGTCTTGACAATTGGACTACTTGGATCCACATATTTATGCATGGTAATCTTTCCCATCATGATATCTGCTACTTTTCCTACCAGGTGGATTCTTTTTGTGTCTCTTGGTTTCCTACCTAGTCTTTTGATACTCAACTCCTTTATTGTTTTTGCTAGAATAGGAATTTCTCTAATGGTTTGTAGCAAGGGAATCTTGATATAGACATTCTTTAATTCCTCTAGGAAATCATAGTCAGGCAACAAGATTTGTTTTTCCACCCCCCATTAATTTGTAATCTCTCAGGAAAAGGAGGTGTGGATGTAGATATAGGTTGCTCAACTATAGGAGTTCTGTGGGTTGACTCTTTTTGTTTTCTTTTTGAATGGTTGGGTTTTGAAGGGATGCTTCTTCAAAAAATTTATTGACTTTCAGAGACTCCTCCTTAGAAGCATCTTGCTCTTGAATGTCGATAGAACATTTTTCCTTTTCTAAAATCCTACCAGATCTATGTTGAACATCATAAAGATCTAGAGGAACAATCATGTAGGTAGGAAATCGTTGTCCTTCTACCATGTAAGCATTCTGAGGGTTTTTTTTGTTGGGATTCGGTAATATTTGGCTGGTAGTTGATTTGGCTTCTGTTGAAATGGAAGAAAGAGTTGAGGATTTTGATTTTGTTGAGGAGGTTGTTGTTGTGGAAATGGCAATCAAAGTTGAGGGATTTGATTTGGAAGTTGTGGATTTTGTTGTTGGTTTTGTGGGGGAGGATAGCCCTAATAAGACGGAGGATATTGATAATATTGAGAAAATCTTCCATAAGGATTTTGTACCCCTCGTGTCCATGATTGAGAATGATACTGATTTTGAAGATGAGGCCAAGGTTGTTGCCAAGAATTCCAATTTGGTGGGGGCTGAAAATTCATTGGATTGTTAAATCCTTGATTTTGTTGCCCTTTCCAAGGTCTTCTTGAAACAAAGCAAAGAGATTCTACAGAATTTGGGTCCTCATGAAAGACAGCTTTAAGCCCTGGGATTGAAGGACAATCCTTGGTCTCATGACTTTCTGATCAAATCATACATGTTTCTACAACTTTTTCATCTAAGGGACATTCTCTTAGAGCATGTTTCTTTCTACATTTTAGGAAAAATATGGCTAAGACATCAGCTTCTGTTTTCTGCTTGCTTTGAATTTTGAGGGTGTCTAGCTATTCACTAAGGATCCCTAGAATGTCAGTTTTGAACTCATCAAGCATATTGCCAATTTCCGCCCTATTTACTGTTCCAGTTGCAAATTTGTTTGCTCTAATAAGAGACGGATCTCTAGGCCCTTTTATAGTTTTAGATTTTCCCCTTGAGAGATGGACACATAGTTCTGCTATGTCACTTAGTGGAAGTTGAGAGATGTCTCCATTCCCCATCATGTTTAAAATATCTATCCATTCATCTCTAATGGCTTTCAATAAAAGGTCTTTCAAGGTTTCCTCATCTAAATTGTTCATTTTTGCTCTCTTTAAATTGTATTGAAATCTCTCAAGCAAATCCTCTAAGTTCTCATCTTCTTTTTCCATCATTTTGAATACCTCATCCTTATGATTGGTAGGCATACAATAATCCAAGTATCTATCCAAAAATGCTTGCCTCATGTCATTCCAATTCCTAATAGATTGAGTGACTAATCCCATAAACCATTTCAGAGCAACCCCTTTCAATGTTGTAGGGAACAATTTGAGTTTTTGAGAGTCTTCTAAATAGTCATAAGTTCGGCATAAGACTTCAAACTCAAATAGAAATGTTTCAGGATCCTCACTTTGCAATCCATAAAATTTTGGGAGGACAGATAGTGAAATGTTTTTCATTGTTGTATGGGTTTCCTCATCTACTATAGGGAATCCAAATGAGTTATCTCCTTCCCTATTTCCTCCATTGTTACCTCTACCACCTCCATTATTTCCTCTACCTCTGCCTCTACCCCTTCCCCCAAATAGTGAAAATTCTCCATCTTGCTCTTCTTCTACCATGATAGTTTCCTTGGAATCTTCTGGTTCTTCTATTAATGGCTGATGAGAGAGAATTTCTACCTCCTCTTCTTCTCTGGGTAATTCTACTTATTCCACTGCAATAGGCTCCCCTATGGAGGTGAAGAAGGGTTCTTCTCCTAGGTCAGATTTAGTAGATGAAGTGGGAGAGCCTTCTAATTCAGTTGCTGCCCCTTGAATTCCAGGAATCCTAAGGCTGAGAATATGAGCCTGGGATGGAGGTGTATCTTGTCTATTCCTCGAAGTAGTTGGAGTTGTAAAAATCAAACTTTTGCCCCTAGCTATAAACCTTCCCCTAGAATCTCTTTCTCTACGCATGTCATTTTTTTTGTTTTTAATTGGGCTAATAATCCTTTTTCCAATCTTCCAGATCACACTAGGTGCAAGAAGAGAGCATACTCAAGAAATTATTGCACTAATAATTCTTTTTTTTTTATCCTCCAGATCACACTAGGTGCAAGAGGAGAGCATACTTCAAGGAATTATTAATTTTCCTTTTTTTTTTTAATGTAAGAGATAGGCTACCTAGTTACACCTCCCCGGCAACAGCGCCAAAATGTTTAGTCAATTTAGTGTGTCCTAAATTGCTACATAAGTTATCAAACCAAGAGTCGTAAACTGATGAAGTGTAGTGCACCGTATGTGCTAGGCAACCCTTTTCTTACCTCATTATTTTTCAGTTTTATCTTGTTTTGGTTTTTGTTCTTGTTGGTCTCCTAAAGTGCTCTAATGCAATAGAAATCCTAATCTACTGTTAAAGAAAAAGTTTAAGAATACTTTTAAAGATCAAGTGTGGATGCAGAGTTGAAGGCAAGGTTTATTCTCTTGCTTCTTATGATAGTTTCCAAACTTTAAACTCAAGAGATCTTAAAACATGCTGCCTACAAAATCAGAACTTGAATAAGAGTGTAAACATGCAGCTACATAAACCAAACTAAAAATGAAGTGCTGAAAATGAGATTACTATCTCTGTTGTTCATCTAATTGCAAAATTGAAATCTAATAAACTGTTGCAACTTAAAACCAAAAAGTAAAGAAACTAGAAACTAGTCAATGATTTCATCCATAATCACAATATTTCGTCAATTGACTTCTAGAATGGGGTTAAGATAAAGACTCCGGAAATATCATCATATGGCATGAAAAGAATGACATCTAAATTAACTAATTTTCACACTAATGAAAGCAAAGTCAATTACTCCATCTATAATCACAATATTTCATCAATTAACTTCTAAAACGAGGTTAAGCTAAAGACTCTGGAAATATCATCATATAGCATTAAAGAACTGACATCTAAACTATCTACTTGCAGACTAATGAAAGAACAATCAATTACTTCACCTATAATCACAATATCTCGCCAATTAACTTCTAAAACAGGGTTAAGCTAAAGGCTCTGGAAATATCATTATATAGCATGAAGAACTAACATCTAAACTATCTTGAACACTAAAGAAATCTCACTAAGTAAAAGCATAAACAACTGAAGTTGAAAACTAAAGTTCAACAAATGAAGCAAGTCTCAAATCACCACTTGATGCAAAAACTACACTAAGAAGCTCAAGCATAACCAGACTTAAAGAACTATTATGAAGTGCACCTATCAGTGTTAGTAAGAAATGTGACAAGCTGCAAAAACATGTACAAGATTAGAATGATTAAGATCATAAGCAAAATATGAGAAATGTACAATTCGAATGAGAGAAAATATACATGAAAATTGTACAAAAACAAAAGAAGGGACCTCAGCTATGCAGGGGCCCTCTACACAGCTTTGGACTAACAAGTTGTTACTTCAAACCATGCTAAAACGACCATGTGAAAAACTGAGTTTTGTATTATGAAACAGAGTAATTTGTCTCTCGGTTACAGAACTTCAAAATAACGTTAAAAAACAATATCAAGAACTCCCTATCTACGTTGCAATTGCTTATATTTATAGAGAAATTGGATAACTGTATCTCAGAGGAATTTCTTCAACAATGGACACGTGAACAAGTCAAAATCTGAGGATTCAGCCTCTCGGTTGCCATGATCAGTAAATCTATACAAGGTGGATGTTGGATTGCATTATGGAGATGGCCTGCAGGTGGCAAAAACGGATCGACAAGCTCAGAGACGGCTTCAGGCTTCTTTTACGTGCAAGAATGTAGTTCTAGTTGATGTAGAACTCTCCGTTGACCTCCCTTTGACCGAGACCTTTCCTTCCAAATCTAGTTTAATAAATAGGACCTCATCCATGTGTGGATCATTCCTGAGCTTCCCATGTGTCTCATTCCTCCTACTGACACCTGTAACCTGTAAAACAATGAAAACGGATGCGGAATTGCCAATTAGCTGCAGAAAGTGGCTACATTCTGTAGCTGATAACAAAACCTAGATCAAATAGGACACACAATGATATAATTTGAAAATCACTCAAATACACTCCTAAAATTAACATGTAACAACTTTTGATAGCTTAGGAGGCACTGACATGGGAAAATAGAAGAGAAAGGGTTTAAGAAAATGCTTAGAAGTGAGGTAGTTTTGGGGCTCAACATTATCTAGAAATTATTTCATGCATTCTTGGCCAATAGCAGAATCTTTGCAGCTATGCAACTGTTTTACTTACACCAAAATGACCTGATATAAGAGAAGTATGTGCTTCCTGAATTATGTTAACTCTTTCAGTTTGTTGAATGCATAACTTTCCAAAAGGATAGAATACTTGGTCCTTAACATAATAATCCAATTCTTCTACTTGTTTGCCATGACTTAAAGTTGCATATATATCTTTAAAATCTATATCTTGAGCATATTGTTCAATGTAGCTTTCATGCATTAATGAGTTATGCATAAGTATAGTAAATGCATTTATGATTGGTATGGACAACATATTTGCAACTTTATTGTGTGTGCCCTTCTTACATCTGATGACTAGATGAAAATGTTGTAGAAAACCCATCCACCTATAGTGTCTTGATTGCTGCAACTTAGTTTGTGAGTGCAAATATTGAAGTGGTTGATGATCTGTATGAATGATTATTTATTTGCCAATTAGGTAATGTTTCCATTTTTTCACACTCTCTACTAATGCATACAATTCTTTATCATATGTGGGATAATTAACTACTGTAGAATTAAATGTCTCAGAGTGATAGCATATGGGTTTACCATGTTTCATCAACACTGCTCCCATGGCATAGTCACTAGCATCTGTTTCACTCTCAAATGGCCTTTGAAGATCGGGTAGTGCTAGTACTAGTGTTGTACTATCCTTTCTTTCAAGGTGTCGAAGGCTTTCGACTGTTTGCCTCCCCACTGAAACACCTTGTTCAATCCTATTAAAGCATGTAAGGGAGCTGCAATCAAGGAAAAGTTAGCAATAAACTTTCTGCAATATTGTGTTGCTCCTAGCAAGATCCTAACTTCAGTAGCAGATTTGGGTTTAGGCCAGTTCACAATGACTTCAACCTTAGAGGGATCTATCTTCAATTCACCACCCCCTAAAATATGACCCAATTAATTTAAATATGTTTTCCCAAATTCACATTTTGATAACTTTACACAAAGATTTTCTCTTTTCAAAACATCTAAAGTCTGCCTTACATGCTTCAAATGTTCTTCCCATGTTTTACTGAAAACAAGAATGTCATCTAAATATACAATTACAAAATCATCAATAAAAGGCCTGAGTACATCATTCATGACTCTCATGAAAGTGGAAGGAGCATTGGTTAAGCCAAAAGGCATAACCAGCCATTCATACAGTCCTTGCTTTGTTTTTAAAGCAGTGTTCCATGCATCTTATTCTTCTACTTTGACCTAATGATAGCCACTGCGTAGGTCCAACTTGGAAAAGTAAACTGCTTCTTTCCACTAATCTAATAGATCATCAATGCGAGGAAGAGAATAACGATTCTTGATCGTTATATTATTCAGTGCTCTGTAATCAATTCACATCCTCCACGAACCATTTTTGTTTCTCACCAACACGATTGGAGGTCCACATGGTAATGTGCTTGGCCTTATGAACCCTTTGTCAAGCATCTCCTGTACCTGCTTCTTGATCTCTACATTCTCTAAAGCAGATAACCCATACATTATGATGTTAGGAAATGGAGCATCTTGCTGCAAATGAATATCATGTACTATTTCCCTTTTGGGTGGCAGACCTTTAGGTTCTTGAAATAGGATATCATATTTTGAAACAACTTTTTCTAAATCAGCTTTCTATTTAGCATCACTGCCTTCAAATACATTGGTTTTATCAGGGTTCTTTTCCTTTACAACCATTAGTAAAAATTTCTTGCATGAATTTACAATTATTTTCATCTGCCCTAAGTTTATGAGAGAGTAGTTATTTTTGATTTTATGAGCTCTTACAATATATTCTATTCCATTTTTAGAGATTTGATACTTATTTTCAGCTCTATAGAAAATTTATTTTCTATCATACAAGTAAGGACTTCCTATAACAATTCCATGTATATCCAAGGGAACTATATCTAACTCAACCTCGTCTACAAATGCTAACCCAATAGCAAATCTAAGTTTACATTGTCTTGTCACTTGTATCTTGTCTTTATCACATACCCAACCTAATGGATATGGCTTCTTGTGAGGTGTGGTTAGTAGTCCCAATTTCTTTACAATTGCTTCAGAAATCAAGTTTACTTGTGATCCACTATCAAATAAAGTATCAATCTTTTGATGCTTGGAAATGACTCTAATATGAAAAATCTCATGTATTTTCCTCCCATTTTCTTCATTATCAATAGATTGTGCAGAATTACTAGTAGATGCTTCATAATTTTTACCTTTTATACTTGAGGTTGTGACAATTGTTTTATCACCTGATCCTGACCCCAAATCTTTCTGAATAGTAGCAGAAATCTTCTTCTTCTTACCATCGAACTTCTTGGGTTTCAGCTCCAGATGCAAAGACCAGCAATGTGCATCATCATGTCCATCCTTCTTGTAGTGAGTGCATGAAGGTTTTTCTTTCTGTACAACGTTTGCCTTCCTCTCTTTCCATTTATGCTTCTTATTTTCCTTGTTCTTGCTTGCATTAGGTTTTGATGATCCCCCAATCTCTGGGTTCACATTCTTGCCTCTAGCCTCTAGATGTGTAGCCTGAACTGATACCTCATCTATGCTAGTAGGGTTAAACATGAGAATGGTGTGCCTTAAATAGCTATGCAGACCACCTATATACTTCAACAAAGTTTCAGGTGAGTCTAGAGAAATGCTTGGGATTAAAGATCTTTTTCTAAATTCCTGGGTATATCTTTGTACACTTTGCCCCTTTAATTGGTGAAGAGTTTGCCAACCCAACATTTCTTGCTGCATATAAGCTAGTGGATAGAATTTTTTTTTAATGGCAGAAACAAATTCACTCCAGGTAGAAAGAATTTTACCATGCTTCTTTAAATCAACTTGTGTCCTGCCTTCCCACCACACTAGGGCAGTTCCTGCAAGGCGAAGACTAGCCAGCTGCATATTTCTCCTTTCTAAATCGATGTTTTACACCCTGAAATATACATCAATCTGTTTAATCCAGTTATCTAGCTTTTCTACATTTAATTCCCCATCTTAAATTGGAAAATCAAATTTTACATCTAATTTAATCACAGAAGTCTTCTTCGTTTTCTTCTGAAGGCTAGAAGATGAGGATGATGGAGGAGATGGTGGAGGAGATGGTGGAGGAGATGATGGAGGAGGCTTTTCCCCTTTCCCTTTGGCCTCTAGGGCATCTAGAGAAGGTTATTCTGCTCCTTTCTCTTGTTTGGAGGTTGAAGTACTTTCACCTCAACCTTTCTTGAATTCTCAATACATCTCTTCTACCATGGCCCTCATGGCCATAAAATTGTCCATGAACTGAGATTCGGATTCCATATGAGTTTCTTCTACCATTCTCCTCCTAGGATTGATTCTTCCAATTTCTGGGTTGGCCTTAACAAATTCTCCTTTTCCCAGTTTGAGCTTTGACCTAGTTAGCATTCAACAAAAGTCTAGCACAAACTTGTCTAACCTTAACAAATTGAAAACCAAAAGCTCTGATACCACTTGATCTAAAAATGAAGACCTTAGATTACTTTTAAGGTATTACAAACTCATGTGCATGGCTTTGCCTACATTGCTTAGTGTAATGGATCGATAAGATTGCGAATGATGCTAACAATGAGGAGTTAAAGAAGCATAATAGACAACACACATAACACAACAAATTATTTATGGAGTTCACCCAAAACTCTTGGGTTATGTCTCCTGGTCTAGCCTTCAGTGGTGACCTCTGTTATGTATTCAAGAGCAGAGTTTTACAAAGTGTGAGCTCAAATTGAGTCTCAACACAACAGATGCAAAATAATAAGAGTTTTCCTTGAATCCCTCAAGCCTCTCTGAGTACATAGACTCTTTCTTCCACTCTCTGTCTCAGTATTGCCTCTTTCTATCTCTTTCAATTTGTGTCTTTAAAGCTAATCGACGTTGTCTATTTGCTCCCCCTTCTCAGGCTCTTTGGCTCCCAGCCTCTGTCCACTCCAATCCCCCTCTGAGCATTAAATAATCATTGCATAATGTCTTTAGGGAAGGTGGCCACCTGTTCTGCAATGGAAGGGACCATCGGGCCTTTGAAATCCCCGAAATAGTTGTTCTCTCTTTACACAAAGAAATACACCAAACACTGGAAAAATCCGCCAAATCACTATTCACCGGACTTCAAATATTATGAATTTCCCCTTGTACTCCTATCGAGTCTGCCTTGAAATCGCTATCGCATGTCACAAATTCCCTGTTCCATGGTTTCCCTTTGTATTTTAAAAATACATTAAAACATTGAAAAATCCGTAAAATGGCTTTAGACGAACTTATATATTTGCATTCATAAATCCCATCGGGTTCGATTTCATCGCATCGGGCACATTCCCTTTGTATTTCATTTATTTGGTAGAAATGCTAAATACACAGAAAAGTGTCGCTTTCTGGATCTCAAAATATATTAAATATCATTTATAATCCCATCGGGTCCAGCTGTCGCAAGCCATATTTATATCGGCCTCGCTCCTTTGTGTAACCCATGATGCCATATTGCGATGTGATTGATTGCAATCACATATCGCATAGACCCCTGGGCCATTTGTAAGCACTCCTCTGTAATTTCCGATTCCGATATCGCAAGTTAACCTGGACCGTCGTTCTACGCGCTTGATCGATGATCCTCATTGACTCTGTGATCGCTATCGTAACTATCCTATGATATGCTCTGATATCCTCTGCTTGCCACTGCCGATTGTGATTTGCCAATCAGATCTGGACCATTGATCAGCCAAATCCGATGGCTCGTGTGCATTGTTGTCCAAGCCTACGATAGGCTTCATTTCACTATTTTCTTCATGTTTTTGCCTCCCAATAGTGTAATCCGATATTTCTAGAAGTTCTTCTTTTGTGATAGTTTTTGGATTTTAAAGACATAGATGGTTTTCTAGGATCCATTTTGGATCACCTTTGGTGTATCTCGAGCCTACAAATCGATGTTCGTGCAAAACCTCCAAAGGTTGAGTTATGCCTTGGTTATTAACACCAAGTTCTTCTTCCTCCTCATGCCTCATCCTTCTAAGGAGCCTCATATTTGTCCCTATAATTGGGATATCCAAATCTCCAATAGGCATAATACTATGAGAAGATGAAACCGAAAGGAAATCAACGTCGTTTACCTCGTCTTTCAATTTGGAAAGGACTGATGAGGGTTTCTCATCATCCGTTGTTGGTGGTTTGCTAACTGTCATGGCACATTCCCCAACTTCCTTTCTGACATACCCAAGTCCTGTTCGACACGGTAATTCTTCTACTTTGATGAGGTTGACAATGCCTTGGCCATTAATGCCCAAGCCTTTTCCTTCATACCCCATTTTCTTCAACAGTTTGGAGCGAATTCCTTTGGCATGATTTTCAAAAACAACGAAATCATCATAAAGAAATATACATGAAGATGGAGAACTAATTTTTACCTCGCATGGGTCATGCTGCAACTTTTCCAAGGCCTCGTCCTTTGCTTTCAACTGTCGCAACAAACTATGTTTCTCCTCTTTCTCTTCATGTAGACGCATCTTTAGTTCAACGTTCTCTGTATGAAGATTACGTTTGTTTTGCTTCAGTTCTTCCATGGCCTCTTTTGTGGCTTGCAACTGAAGCTCCAATCGCTCCTTTTCCTCTGTCTCTTTCTGTAGAGTTTCATACATTATCTCTACCCTATTGGAAATGTTGAGCATGGTCTCGTACATCGCTCTTTCATCCTCTGTCACTGCACATTCCGTTGTTCACACTGCAATTCACATCTACACAAAGACCACTACGATACCACTTGTTCCAGGTCTGGGTGTGAAAAAGGACCCTTCCAAGACCTTTAACTTTCGTGATGTGTTAAATTGCATTTTTAAAATAACATTAATGAATACATTGACATTCTGTAAAGAATAGGAACATGTCAATCATCAGCACATGAAAACATAAGAAGTTGATAATGAAGTTCGTCCATGAGGGACTACGTCTTTGGGCCCCAGTGTTAAGATGGTGTATGCCACTGCATTAAGTGTTGTCAATAATGATGATGTACACAAGCAATGATGTCGCAATCATACAAGGAAAAATGCCCTCATGCAAGAGTGGCTCTAAGAGATGTTCCACTACAGGAACTCTTAGTCAAAAGACTCCTATCAGTATGACACATAAACATGCATGATGAGCATCCAGCCAACATGGCATAAAAGGGATCTTTCTGAAAAAACATGCGTGACAACAACAAGAGTATCCTAGCAACATACAACAAGGGATATCAAAGCATAACATGAAAAGTCATGACAACAAGTACATCACATAAAAGATTCTGCATCAAATCAAGCAAGGAATCATGACAACATGTAATAAACAAGATCATGCATCAACATCAATCAAGGATCCGTGCAACATAATGCATAAAGAATAAGTACATGGACACATCATATACCTCACAACCAAGGGCCATCTGAAGAAGAGAATGTCAAAATGTTGAAGCTGTTTGGACCATCAATCTTAAGGCATCGATCGGATGACAAAAGACTGCTCGCACATGAATGTGGACATCTACACTGGCACTTAGAAAAGTGGCCGAAGAATAGAAAGAGAGAATGAAAAATATGAATGCGCCATCAAATTTGTGGCATTGAGCAGTGCAAAATCGATTTTCCAAAATCTGAATTCTGAATAGTTGAGAATCTGGGGCTCAAGGAATATTTTATATTCGCCTGGGATTCCTCAAAGATTCTACTCCATGGGTGGACTGGAAATCTGCAACTCAGATGGCAAATATAATCTCGTCATTGCTATCCCTATGGAAAACCATGAAAAACAAGTATAAACTTGACTATATTCTGACATGGCAAAATTTTACCTCCTCGGGAAAAGTTCAAGGCTCATGGTTTCGCTCCTTGTTTTTGTAGCAATCATGGTTCCACATGCATTTTGAAAAGGACTGAAAATGCAGAACTTTGATGGAGAAATGGACAGCTCCATTGTGCTCGTGGTGACAAGAGGTGTAGAATCTATATAAAATTTGTCAATTTCTGATAAAGTGAAAATTTTTCCCTCCTACAAAATTCATGGTTCCTGCGTTAAAAAATTCATTACTCATCTTGAAATCTCGTGCCCGCCTTCTATCTCGAAATCCATGCCCTGCAGTCTCTCTCCTCCACCGGCACTGAAGAATGAGTTTATATAAAAAAATCTTGGGTGGATTTAACAAGGAATGCTTGCTTGGCGTGTTGGTTAAGCAGATAGTTTGAGGCAGGGAGGTTAGGGGATCAAATCCCGCCCCCTGCGAAATATACATGCAATGTTATACTTTTACACAAGATTTTCTTTTTTTATAAAAAAAATTGGGTGGTTGTGCCCACCCCCATACCCTCCTCCACTGGTCTCCGTATTAATGTCGGGCGGTTATGATATATTAGGTGGTGGCGCATAAAGTTTTAGCTTTGTATTGGGTCCGCCCACTTGGGGACTGGCCAATGTGGGCCGGGCGAGTTCGACCCCCGCTGGTCCCTTACCTCCCATGTGCTGGTGCAGTTATGGTCATTGGGATGTGTTAAGAGGTGGTTGGCGACATTTAGGGGTGTGGGTTGGGTCCACGGCCGGTGGCCCACGCCCACCCCAATAAAAACATATGTTTTAATATAGTTCGGGGTGTGGGCTGTTAAATATTAACTTTAACATATGATTATGCATGCGGTGGAGGAGGGTTTGGTTGGGTGATGGCCTCCGACCCTAATATATATATATATATATATATATATATATATATATATATATATATATATATATATATATATATATATATATATATATATATATATATATATATATATATATATATATATATATTATAAAGAAGAGGTGTTTTTTAAATCTTAAAAAAATAAGGGTCATTGGGCAAATAAAAAAGGCTGCAATTTGGACCAATTATGGGAGCTAGGTTTATGCCTTAGGGTCGGTCAAATTGTAGGAAACTTAAACCTGGCCCATAGCCCAACTTTGACCAAAACTTTGACTGCCCCGTTCTCCCTCATACGAGCTCGGATTGATGAATCGTTTGCACCTCTGCGATTAGGATGACGAGATCTATGCTCTGGTCCTAGGTTGAAGTCATTCTGAGCACTTTTATTTTCAAGCATTCATAAGCCCTCTTTGTCTTGTGTGTCTCTCTGGAGCCACCTAGATCAAACATAACATTATGCAATATTTTGTCATGAATGTTTAAGCTTATGTAGAAAGGAGGGACTGCTCCTTGGTGATGAATATCATTGGCCTCAAGGCCAAGAAATAATTCAGGCTTAACGTTATTCAAGTTAACAACATCTTCTCCCTCTCCTATGTTTAAAGTTTCAGTTATCTGTGACCTATAGAATTGATTCTTTAATAGTTTGGTCAAAGGAACTGATATCTTTAATTTTGATATTTTGGTCTTTATATTGAAAGGGAGTTGAGATTTGTTTGTTTGATTTATATCTTCCTTAACATTTGGGGTTTGTGTGTTTTTATCTTTTTGTTCCATAGTAGGAATTTTAGTCTGTGTTTCTCCTGTTTTACCTTGGTTTCCCTTGTAAGGATTGGTTTCATTGATTCTTTTAGTTTGTGTTTCAGTGTCTATTATATCTACAATTTTGGGGGAAGAAGTTTCAGGTGTTCCCCTAGGGAGGATCTGTAATACTTTGGTAACTGGAACCTATTTTATTTTGTTAGTTTGTGTATGGATTGATATTTTTATGGGAGGCTCATTCTTATTATTACTCCTTAAGCTGACCCATAACCCTATTTAAAGTCGAAGGATTCCCCAGATTCCAATTGCAAATGTTGTAGCTTTTATAACTCTTGTTCTTCTTGCGTAAGAAAAATAGTGTCTTCATCTTTTACTCCTAGTAAGTTAATCTGGGTATCATTCTCTCCTTCTTCGTTTTGTGAACCCTCAACATAGTTCTCTTGGAAGGGAGGCCTAATATGCTAATCTGGTGTGGCATTATTTCCTACATTAGGGTTCTTTCTAAAATTGGAGTTTCTTATTGGGGGTGGTTGTTGATTCTCCCATTGGTTTTTTCTCTCCATGTTCTCTAGCCTATCCATTATTACTTCTATACTTTTAGCTAAATTATCTACTTTTCCTTCAGAAGTGGAAGTTTTCTCCTTAAATACAACTCTTTTTTCATTCTTCATTCTAGCCTTCTTGGCCAAGAGGTTGGCCTCCACACTAACAACATTGGTTTGCATTTGTTCCAATGTTAGAGGATTTATTTCCTTTAACTAGTATGACATGTCAGTGTCAAACCCATCAGGGAATTTAATCAATGCTAGGTCAGGTGGAGGCTTAATATTGGTTGGGATCACATTATACATACTATTAAACCTAGTGCAATATTCTTGAACTGACTCATTAGGATATCTTCTAATGTTTTCATATTCAAATAATATTTGCAATGGGTTTTTATTTCTCTCCCATCTATCCAAAAATAATCTATGAAAATTAGCTAGGTCTGTTATGTGATTTGCAAGTAAGGATTTAAAGCATTTCTTCACATCCGTAGTTAAAGTTTGGGCAAACAATCTCATTTAGACATCTGCTTCATCTATCTCATGCATCTCAAAATAGTCAATGATCTTGTTTACATGCTGATGGGTAGTGTATTAACCAGTGGCATCAAACAAGAAGATTTTTCTCTGATAATCCTAGGGCATGGCATTGAGTTGTGCAGGTAGAACTAGAGGAGCATATTGGTTTGCCATGGCTGTGATTCTAGCTTGACTAGGCAGTAAAGTTGGGGTGCTTGAGGCAAGAACTGAACTGGATGGAGGCAAACTAGATGATGATGAGGATGGCTGATAAAAATTGGTTTAGGTTACTGGACTGTGGTAGATACAAGTGGTGAGTTTGTGATAAAAGAAGGGGTACTTACAGTGAGTGAAGTCTATGTAGAAACTTCAGGGGCAACAGTAGTAAAGATAGTTGTTTCAAATGATTGTTGAAGGTAAGCTTATCTTACATTACTTATTAATTTAGATGCCCACGCTTCTATCTTGTCAAAAGTCTCAACGACAAATTTATCTAAATCTGAATGAATAACCCTTTTTGATTCAATGAGTTGAAGAAACTCAAGGTCTAAGATTGTTTGATGGACATCATTCTTATATTTACTTCTAAATAAAGAGAGGTCAAATGACAAGTCAAAAGGGAGTTCTTCTAAAGTTAACTACTCTTCAGGGAGTGAATTGACTTCCATCAACCACTATTACTGGCTTGAGTTTCTGCTATCTTGGGCTTTCTTAAAATTCGCTCTGGGTCATCAACTATGGTAGCAGGGTTTGGATCTGGGTTTGCCCTCGTATAGTGAATATTTTTAGGAGCCAGAAATTTAAATTTTTTAACTACTTTTTATGTATTTTTCAAGAGATCTTTTAGAAAATGGCCTTAAGAGGCTTACGATAGAACTTAAGGTTTCCTTAAAACTTTCTAAAACTAAGGATTGAAGTCCCCATTGGAGTCACCAATGATGTTATCACTCCAAAATTCCTTTTGAAATTCTAAAGGAAATGATAGAGGTAACCACAAACCACTTTTGGAGATTAGGACCTAGCCTTCCTGATGCTCAGAGAGGGCTCTCTCTTTATAATTTAACTTTGTTTTAGTTAATAAATTTTAGGCTAGTTATTTTTTCACTTGGGTTTTGTTTTGAATTTGGCTGGTGGGATCACTTACTTAGATGAAAAAATGTTTTCTTTTTCCATTGGGTTACGGAGTCAAAATTCAGACAAACAAGATTGGATCAAGGTTCTAAAAGACAGTGTCTACAGGGGAAGATAGGTGAGTTTTTATATATCTCAAGGGCTGGATGGCGAAGTGGCCTCTAATTGGATCCAGGGAGCAATTAAGGGTTCCCTAGGCCTGATTATGGAAGGAATGGAAGAGGTCAACCAAGATAGGAGAGAAATTAAGGATTCTTAGATCCGGGTATCAGAGGAAAACATGTAAATGACTAACTGTGAAAAACATAGTATACTTAAACAAATTCTGAGTGATATTTCCAGTTAATACATTCAAATTTAGAAAAAAATTAAGTTTTTGAAAACATAAGAAAGGTAACAAAATCACATGAAGAAGATACTTCACTACAAATATCTCATCTTATGAATTCTGCAGTTCAATGCTTTTATTACTTTGCTCCAGTCACTTGACTTGAAAATGATACAATCAACCTTAGGTTCAAGATTAAAATAACTCTACAAATGTATAGAAATCCACCATAAATACTTCGAATGGTGAAGTATTTATACAAAAAAAATTACAAAATATCTCAAACTACTTTGAGAATTAATCTAGGAAAAGGAAAATATCTTCGTGCAAGAAGATAGAGACAACTATTGAATTGTTTCATGATGTCCCTGTTATTTTGGTTCTGTTGGCTGTAGACTTTGTTTTTTAGCCCTTTATGCTGCTAGGTTGTTTGGCTTTCACATTGGATGTTCTGTTTTACTTTCATCTTTCATCTGATACTCTTTTACCTGATACACTTTGACTCTGCTGACCTGTCAATATCCTTTTACCATGCTCTTTTACTTTTTACTGTACATTCATATTTTTACTGTGTTTTTACTACAATAAATCATAAAGTTTCTACCATGTTTCTTCATCTAGTAATTGGATATTGAGAATTTTCTTGTATATTTCATATGCCTCTGTATATTTGGCAAAAGTAGGCTTATTGATAAACAGGTGTTTTACCTCATGTTGGAGGTAAAACAAATTTTCAAAAGTTTGATATAGTACTCTGCCTGTTGGTATGCCACTCATTGATGAAGTGTTTACCTGTTCTCTGGCCACTTCCCTGATCTTCTTGTTGTAATCTTCCTGTGTCATTAATTTATCATTTATAACCAAGGGATTAGGTAATCCCTTTTCTCTCAAAAGTTCAAACTTAACCATGAACCTGTCAACGGCTAGTTGCATGGTTTGACACTTATCCTCCAAGTTTAACATTAAATTCCTCTTAGCGAGGACCCTCTTGAATTCCAAAATTGTACCTGTTATGTCAGGTATGTCAAGTTCTTGCAGCTCATATTTATTCTTGGAGTTGAGGAACTGAATGATTCTTACAGCTTCTTTTGGAATCTCTCCAAGTTCTTCTTCGACTTTTTGAATGGCTTCTGTATCCTGCTTTATTAAATCGATTTTCTCAAAGATAACCTGGATGGATGGAAAAATATCATTGACAGAGTCAATGACATTGGGCCATAGTAACTCCTTGGCCTTTCCCAAAGGCTCACTTAGTGTTAATTCTTTCTCCAGGCTCTTTACTCTTTCATTCATCCTTGTAGCCTTTTGTTGTTCTTCTTTGTGCATTATCTGGGTTAGTTTGCAATCTGTCTCCAGGCTGGTGACTTTCTCTTTTAGTCTATTCATCTTAATGGTTTGAATGGAAATTTCTTCCATTACTTTGACCAGCCTGTTTGCTTCATCACCTATGGTACTTGTTTCTGTTGATGTTGTTGTTGATGTAGTCGAAGTTGATGTTTGTAATGCCATGGCCATTGGACTAGTGGGAGCTAATGCTGCTGCCAGAGTGGAAGGTACAATTGTGGTCACTGTTGGAATGGCAGTTGGAGGAGCATTATCAAGACTAGCTTGTTTGAGCTGAATCAAGATATCTAGTTCCTCTTCCATCTCCCTCAACTGGTCATTCAATTGCAGCACTAAATCCATCATCTCTTCATGATTGGTCTGGCTTTCAAGGACTTCCTTTGTTTGTGAGTGTTGTAACTGAGGCAGCTTGAGATGTTTGTTGAGGGCTGCAATATCCTTATTCTTCTTCTTGATTAACTATTCAACAACCTTTCTATCCTTTGGATCATGGCCAAGTTCAATGACCAAGTATTCTAATGAATTAATCCTTGTGTCTTTGGCACTGGAGGAGGCCTTCTCTAGTTTGTATTGGGCTGTCACATTTTCTAATAAATCCTTCAGTTTGAAAGCAGCCATGACCTTTGTTGTGAGGGTGGAGTAAATCATCTCTCCAGCCTACTTATGGAACTCTATTTGATCAATGGGATGAACATACCTGCCCAACACCTCAGAATTGGTTTTCTTGTAATGTGTTGAGGTTTTGGGCTGCTGTACAGTGGGTTGTAGGAATGACACCTACATTTTTCCTTCTTTGATGTCAAAAGCTGACATCAATCTATTTTTGTTTGGTGGTGTCATCTTTAGGTATTTGGCATATGTATATGCCTTCAGTTTTTCATTCCTCATCTTTATTTCCTTAAACATCTCTTTGATATATTTTTCCTTGTTAGCTGACCTGAAAAATGAAGACATCTCCACACTCTGTTGTCTCTATATGATCCGTGTGTTGGAAGTAGATAGCTTCTATGCTTCTTCTAATGCAATTTCCTCTGTTGTTTGTTTACTTCTCTACCCCATTGCCTCAATGTCAATCATTTCCTCTGATGCAATGTTTTCCTCCTATTCAGACACAAGATTTAAATTTGGCCTTTTGTTTATCTTTAATAGCTAATCATTGGTCTCCATGGCAGAACTTGATGCCTCTTCCCTGTTTCTTTTGGGATTCTTCTCCTCATTGGCAGGGGTCTGTATGATAGGAGGGATGTTCATTGTCTCTCCTAACTTTGAAACCTACAGGAAAGAGCTCTGGTCAAATTGCTTCTCTAAATCAATCATTGTGTTGTCCACATCCACAACTATGTTTTCCATGTCAATCAATGTATTCTCCATCCACTCTGACTGGTTAGCATATTGTTCAATGTTAGGTCTTGGGTAGTGGATGTAAGGTCCCAGCTTGACGTTTTGTCTGAGTTTGTTTATAACCCCAAAAGGGTCATAATGCTAGATGAAACTATTCTTGAATTTCATTTGTTGAAGTATCTTATCGACCTCAGGTCTAGCATCTCTGGTGTTGCAAATGAATGGCCCCAACTTTTTTTCATCTGAAATTGTGTCTTCTTCCTAGCAGCTAGGAAGTTGACCTCATCTGAATTTATAATTTGTCTGAGATATTCAAGGGAAAATAACCTCATGGGAAGGTATTTGGGAAATTTGTAGGGGCCTAGCTCACAACCATAAATCCTGGTCTCAGTGTGGTTCTGGTAGAGGTACCAGTCTCCCACCTTGCTATTCTTGGCCATTTGTAGTACTCTTTTGATTTCTGGGCTGATTCTGGGTAGAGTGTTGGATGTCAGTAGGTTTATGACTGGGTAAACAAAGTAGTCTATGAAGTCTTTGTAATTGAAGGTTGTGGATAACTCCTGGGCCAAGGGTGTCCAGTAGATGACTGATCTTTCCTTTCCCCTGGTGTCTAATTTATGTATCTTCACTGGGCTTTTTTCTGTCTGGTAATATAAAAACATGTAAAACAACACTGAAGATTATTTGAAAACTCTTTTAGTGGGCAGTCTAGTAAATTATTCATGCATTCTATCTGTAATGAACTGATCATAATAAAAAATAATAGTAGGAGGCTTGCCTAGAGTGGAAATGGAAAATAAGGCCATGACTATCTCATCCACATCCTCATTTGTTGTATATCCTAGGATGCATGAGAGCATGGTGACTATGCGCCTTCCAGTCTCTAAAAAAATGGTGGCAACATAGGGTGGAGTGTCCTTGGGAGTATGGCGCTCTTCAATGATGAAATTCTGAAAAATTTGTTTGATTTTGGTTGGGTCTAGTGTCACATACAGGTCTAAGAGGCTTCCAATGGACAAAGGGGTCAAATTATGGCTGGGTTGGATTTGAAGCATCTGGTTGATGGACTCAACAGTAATGGTAAACAACAAATCCTAGTTTGGGGCAATTATAGCCCTTTGGCTAGGGTTATAGTAAGCATGGCAGAAATGTACAATGTCTGGGAATGGCTGGACTTCTGGGAATGTATACTTAGGAAAATTAGACTCCCATAGGTGTATATCATCTGCATGGTTGAGGAACCTATCTTTACTCTAATAATGGATTTTCAGAAGGTCACCTGGAGTGGCTGTATCTTTGATTTGGAAGTCTTTGTCTGCCAGAGCCAGGTGGTCAATGTCTAAATGAGGGGTTGTCACTGGTCTGACATCCAAAGAGGTATGGGAAGCCATTTCTGTAATAAATTGTGGAAATTGGGCTTATATGGCTATGAGAAGTGAAGTTTTGACAATTCTGTAACTAGGGTAGGGTATTAGCAGCATGAAAGTAGGGGTTTTGGTATTCTTAGGAGGGGAATACTCTCAATTTAAAGGGAATTCAATTAAGTTCATTCAATTATTTCAAGAAGTAACTGTATATTTTTAAATGAGAGGGACATTTTGGTTTTCTACTTAAATACCTGGAATTTACGGTGGGGGTTGCAAACTAGTTTAAAATGGAGGTTTGCATAGGCTTCTGCGGCTTTTAGGTGTGTTGTGGTGGCGTTTTGGCAGGTTCTACCAGTTGGTAACTGGTCGTAGGAGACCTAAGGGCACAGGTGTGCTTCGGAGGCTTCAGCAATGAAAACGAGTTAAAAAGGCCAAAAATTGGGTCTAAAGGCTTCAACTGCGAGCGCTTAGAATTGCTAGGGAATATCGAATGAAAAGTGGCAATTTTGCTTTATGGTGGGGAGATGGTATTGTGGGTATCACACCGCTTATGAGGGTCGAGATGTATTTTGGTAAGAGCATGCGACTTAACATGGTGCCACCATGTAAGCCACGAGGGCCTGGGTAATACCGCCTGTATCATGTGCTCTCGGGCCGTTAAAGGTCGAGCATTGAGCGGGCGCTATATGGGCGAGGGTCGTTAGATCTTGAGGTGGGCGATCCAACGGTCGTCGCATGGTAGAGTTGCACGGCTAAGTCATGGGGGCGGAGTCAGCGGGGCCCATGGGATTAATTATAATTCAGTGAAATTAACCCATGATTAAGTGTGGGTTTTAATGGTGATGCAAATTTTAATAAATTGTGGGACTAGGGTTTAAGCTTGGTGGGGTTAGTTTATTGCACCAAGGTGGCAAGTTAAACTATTTTTTATCAGTAAAATGGTTATGCGATAGAGTTAGTGAGGTGGGGGGGTTTTATACTTAGAATAAAGGGTTTTCATGGGTTTTTGTGGTTGTTTTGGGGTTTTTAGGTAATTAATCAAGGGGAAAATTGATTTTTCCAAGGGGGAAAGGGTTTCACACTAGGGGACTCAAATTTGAAAGTAATTGACTAGGGAATGTGTGAAACTAAGGGGTAGGAGTGAAAATGAAGGGAAAAGGGGTTTTCATAAGCCATGAAGGGGTAAAAGGGAATTTAGTAAGTATATAGTGGGGGGTGAAATGCAATGAAGGGGGAGTTAGGAAAATCATCTTATGAACATGCTTTTTCTTTGATAACTACTCTGCACACTGAAACACATAGTTAAGCATGATAATAGTGCTTATCCTTCAAATGACTTGTATTTCTGCAACCTTTCTTCTACTTACCCTTTTACCTACCCTAACATTTTTTCTTCACTTTGGTGGGTGCACTTATGCTAGCAAACCATTTTCTTTTCTTTTTCTTTTATGAAACAAACTACCTACTTCTAACCTTATATCTTTTAAGGGCTCAAATTAAACTAATGAGCTCCTTTTATTTCTCTACCTATCTATTGACCTACCAAGATTATACTTTTTGGCGATATCTTTATTCTCTAACTATAAACATGAAATTCAAAGCATGAAGTAGTCAAGGTTAAACAATTTGACTATCATGGGTTGTCGCATTAATAACAAGCAGCACACAACCATTATTTGGATAGTAATAGTAAAAATTAGTGGCACTTGGACTTGCACAATTTCATGATTTGTTTTTCTTTGGGGTTCATGTTTTTCATTTTTTTATCTTATATTATTCTTTTTGTCCTTTGATATTTCTTCTAGGACACACCCTCTTTACATTTTTTAATTCTAATATAGAAAACATTTGCAAAAAGCAAAGGTATGTACAATATTACAAGGCTTAACCTAAACCAATTCAAAATTATGAATCCTATCATCAAGAAAATCATCAATTCTTTGGAGTGGAAAACGATTCTTTACCATGATTTTATTCAGTTCATGTAAATCCACACACATGTGTCAATTTCCATCCTTCTTAGGCACCAAAACAATGGGTGAAACACGTGGCAAAGTAGATGGGCATATGATACCTTTGCTCAACAATTCTTGAATTTTCTTTTTGATTTCCAAGATCTCCATAACATGCATGCGATACATGCCAATTTTCGAAAGTGGAACATCCTGTTGTAACTGAATCTCATGTTGAATTACCCTCTTAGGAGGTAACCCCTTTGGTTCTTGAAACATCTCGGTATGTTTGCTTACCACATCAAACAAATCAGTTTTCAATTTATCATCACAACCTTCAAAAGATTCATAATCAATATCATTATTTTTCTTGATCATGAGAAGCATAAATTTTTTACTTTCATTTATTAGTCTCTTCATCTGCCCTGCATTAACCAAAGAAATGTTTAGCTTTTTGTGATGGGATCTCACTATGTACTCCACCCTATCCTTGAGCAATATGTATTTTTTGTCATGGTGATAAAATATATCTTTTATATCATACAAATATGGACTACACAAAACAATTCCTGAGATATCAACTGGAACTACGTCTAACTCAACTTCATCAATGAAAAATTCAGTAATAGCGAACTTAAATAAGCACTTCCTTGTAACCTATAAGTTTGCATTGTTAACTATCCAACCCAATGGATATGGCTTATGATGAGGTATAGTTTCAAGGCTTATTTTTTTAACCAAGTCTTCTGAAATCAAGTTTGATTGTGACCCACTATCAAATAATGCATCAATCTTTGTATGATTTGAAATCACTCTAACTTGAAACAACTCTATTCTTGACTCTTCATTTGGAGTATTTCTTTGACTATGTAATGAACTCATGCTTGCAAAAGTTTCTTTTCCTTTTGTAACCATGGATCAAATCTTGGTCTCATCACCAGAATCTAAATCAAGGCCATGTTGTGTGGTAGCTATCGTCTTTTGTTTTCCCTTATTTTTTGTTTCTTAGGCCTTAATTCGGGATGCAATTTCCAATAGTGGCATTCATCATGCCCCTCTACGGAAAATTGTTTTCATGTGATTTTATCCCCTTATTTCTTCATAGTTGCATTTTTATTTCCCTTCCCTTTTCCACCCTTTTCTTTCTCCTTACCCTTGAATGGATTCCTCTTGCTACCCTATTCCTAAATGCTCTTTCCTCTAGATTCAAGGTGCATGGCTTGCACACATACCTCATCTAAATTATTTCGATTGAACATAAGAATAGTATGCTTCAAATAAGAATATAAACCCCCAATATATTTCAAACTGTATCTTGGGAATTCAAATTCACTCCTAATAATGAAGACCTTTTCCTAAACTCCTGTGTATAATCTTGGAATGTTTAGCCTTTAAGCTGCCTAAAATTCTGCAAACTCATAATGGCTTTTTGCATATAGGCCAAAGGATAAAACTGTCTTTTAATTGTAGAAACAAATTCAAACCAATTGATGTATATCTTACCATGGATTTTAATTTCCTCTTGAGTATTTGCTTCCCACAAAACTAGTGCAACTCCTACTGGCCTTAGTGAAGCCAACTGGATCTTTATGTCATCTTCTTGAAGGTTCTGAATTCTCCAGTATACCTCCAACCGTCGAATCCAATTGTCCAACTTTTCTGCATTCACTTCTCCACTGTACATGGGAAGTTTAAATTTATGTCCAATTCTAGTAATGGAGTCTTTCCTTTTAGGGTATTTGAATGAGTATGGGAAGTTTTAGTGGTCGTAGTGGAAGATGATGCTATGTGAGATGATGTAAATGATGAGGAAGATGATGAGGATGGTGGAGATGGAGGTGGATTTCCACCATTCCCTTCAGAATCCTTCTTCTCATCATTTTTTCCTCTGAGATTCCTTCTCCATGTGGAGGTTTAGAACTCCCTCCAACCATTCTAGTGTTCTTCTCTTCGTAAAGGACTTTAACCATCTCAGTCAAAGTATAGAAATATTTCATGAATTATTCCTCTTCTAAAGAGGGACCTTCACGCTCTCTTTCTCCAGACATAATGGCTCTAGATTAAGGCTCAGAAATTGGTATTGTTTGTACCTCTTCAATCTCAGTTGAAGGAAAAACTTTAGGAGTTTCAAGTACAGTTGGAATTGGAACTTTGGGTGGTGGATATTGTGGCCTTGTGGCTCTCCTTCTTCTGGGCATTACCTCAGGAGTTGCAACCAATAGCTTCCCTTCTCCTTTCTGCAACTTTAACCTTGTAAGCACCACAATTTTGAAACCATTAAAACCCTAGTTGCACAAACTCAAGAAATCAAGCACTTCAACCTTTTCTCTGATAACAACTTGATATATTTTTGTATGATTAGTTTTTTTGTGCTAGTATCAATTATAGATTTATAAACATGTGCTTTATTATTTCTATCTGTGTGGAGGTTTTCATTAGTTGTTTGTGCATACAATTAGGGAAATTTCCTTTTGTTTGAAAAGAAATTCATGAGAAAAGCAGATTTACAAAAGAATACTCAATAGAAAACATTCATAGTGTAGAAAACCATCAAAGAGACACATTAACACAATGTTTTGATGAAGGAGTTCACCCCTCCTTGGCTACATATCCTTGGTCCAGCTTCCATGGCTTGGGCCTCTGTATTAGCTCAATGTGGAAAAATTTTCTTTTAAAAATATCTATGGATCCTGATACCTGCACCAATGTTTTATAATGTCCAAATTAGATAATAAGACCTCTTTCTGAGCTCAATTTGGTCAAAATTGACTTCTCTAGAGATCCTTTAGTCTTTTCCTACATTTTATCCTCTAATTCTGGAACATCTCCAGTTAGCGCTGCTAAAATTGGTGGAAGTACCGAATTTAGGGGCACCGCTGAATTTACCACCAGATTAACTCTTAGCTAATTAAGGCTTAAATGCACTTAATAAATTCAAAACTGGATTAGTGCTAAACAACCGGTAACCTCTAACGTCTTAATAGGCCTGGTTACATGTAATGGTTATGTCACATTGAATGTTGGAGTGGAACCGTTGAATCTAACTGACGGTTTGAGGTTGCAGTGTTCACATGCAAGTTAATGTCGTTACTTTGGAGGGGTCTGTTACCTTGACCGCCGGGGTTATGTATTGTTCACATGCGGAATTGTCAGAGGAGTGGTTTGGATAGTCGTCGTGGTAAACATAAATGGTGGCAGTTTATTTATATTGCGATCACATGGGGATCGTCAGAGCAGTGGTTTGGATTGTCATCATTGTAACATAAACTCTTATAGTTTGTTAATATGGTGTTCACATGGGGGAATGGCTAGCATGCGTGCATGCCCTCCCCTAATTGCCAATCTCTAAACATTTACAACTCAAATATACACCACAAACGTATTGTTAAGAAAAATTGTGTAGAGTAGACATTTAAGACGTAGAGTTTTCATGTGGTAGGTCATGGGTTCGACCTCAACTTCCACCAAAATTTTTTTCTCCCATACGTTGACCACCAACCTGACCTTTGTGAGGTTCCACGTGGCAGCCTCCGGGCTCACCACATGGCATTCTTCCAATGGTACAAAAATGAACCAATAAAAATGTGCCAACAAACCACTGTACAATCCAACCAAATAATGCCACTTATCGATTCCCGATTCATCATTGACCAATGTTTACCATGCCTAGTCACCTACCATGTCAGGAGTATGGACTGCTGAATGTGTAGTGATTGAGCATCCTTTTTTTGCAAATTTCACATGTTTAGAAAAGTGATAAAAACATAATAACTTTCTCATATGAACTCGGTTTTTTACAAAAGGAGTTGCATTAGGATCGATATTTTGAGACGGACATGGTTGTTTAGGTTTTGAACCATTCTAAGAACTTTTATTTTTGAGCTAAATATTGAGAACCTAATCAATTGTGTTTTTATGGTTTTGATGGTTTGATGTAGTTGCATGTGTTTCTAAATTATGATTTCCATTCTGCAAAATTGTAGAGGAAATTTGTAATCTCTTGTTTCCAGTTCAAATTCATGAGTAGTAGCAACTTTTTATTAATTTCTAGATTAAGGTGAAGTGTCACTTTTACACAACAATTATCCATCCTACTACGTGGCAGTTAATGTGCAACAGTTGTATATGCTCATTTTTGGATCTCAGTGAGTACATTTGTTGTGGGGATCCAAAAATGACCATATACAGATGTTGCACATTAATTTCCACACAATACACTGGATAATTTTTGCCCTACTTTTATGGTATCCTCTTCAAGTTCATAATTTTATGATTGATTTTATGAAGTGATGAGTTCATGAATTTTCTTGTTAATGGAATTATGGTATAAGCGTTAATGGAATTATGGTATGAGTGTTTTGGATTATTGAATATAATTTTATTGAGTCTAGTCAACTCAATATGAAGTGTTTTGATTATGTTAGAATTAGATATTCTAATGAATCACAAGTATCTGAATATGGAAATCCAAGAAAACTATTGGATCGTGACATTGAAAATGTCAAAGAAAAATATGTGAAGGATATGAAAAATTCCATAAAAAGAGGTAAAGGAGAAATATAAAGTCATGCATCATGATAAACCATAAATGGGCTTATAGTTTTCGGCAAATGATTGTCATAAAGGAATGTTGTTAATATTTGTATACTCGTTGTATCTAATTGAAGTTATTATAATAATTTATATGAGTTGTAAGGGGTGCATGATCAATTGTATCTAACAACCAAAAGTATTGGCACTAGTTGATTTCCCTAGGCGTGTTGTAAGCCCTTTTGAGACAGGCCTATAGTGTTGTGGAATTAACCACTAGGTAGGTACAAGGGTGGAAGGTATAATGTAATGATATCTAAGAATGATGTGTAATGGAAGAAGTTATCCTTTAATTAAAGTGGGGGTAGATGTGAGATGGAGTCAGAATGTAAGGTTCTAAGTCAGAGGGTTTAACATGATTGATGAACCATGTAGGCGATAAGGATTCCTAGAGAACTAACGAGTACATCTGTTGGCACCCATGTACTTCAGTAGATGGACTTATTTTATATGGACATCAATTACCAATTGTATGCATATACAAGAGAGAAAAGAGTAATTCCCATTGTAAAGAAATCCCAAGGAAAGATAAGTACAAATCAAGAAAATCATTTTGGAGGCACTATAACAAAAGTGGTCGAAGCATCAGACGAAATTGGATGGTGGAAAAATGTAGGTAAATGTGTGTTGAATAAATATCAAGTCTATAGATTTATTTTGGAGTTAATGGATATTTTAATTTTTCCTGAGTCATACCCCCATTGTAGCGTATGTTTGTGGTTACCCAAAAACCACTTGAGGGAGGTTCCATTGAGAAGACCCTAAATAATGGGTTAGGGTTAGCTGAGAAAAACCTAGGTATGCTTCTAAGAGGATGATGAATGGGGAGGTACATGTATAAAGCCATGTCTATTTAATTAACCATGTATGTGAAGAGGCATCTTAGCATATTGGCGATTCCAGTGGTTGAGCACCCATGCATTTTAGTGATAGGTTGTTTCTTTATATGGACGTCAACTTTATGATATTATTTGTAAACACTATGTTGTATTAGATGTATACGTTTTCCTTATTGATATTGAGATAAGAAGTCATTAAGGGGGAGTGTTAAAACAATAATTCCCACTTGTTTCAGTGTGAGGATGTTCCTATTATCTAGTATGTTGTTTAGGCCTAGATGGTTAGTAGAGAGTTTCCCTCTGGCTAGTAGACCTATATTAGTGTAACAAAAAAAGGTCGTATATAATCTAATATCAATGTAACAAACAAAGTTTTTTTACTTTCTAATACCAATCTAAAAAAAAAAGTTCGTATACACAACAAAATACTTTAGAATATCTGAAATATATAAATATCCATGATAGGAAAATAATATATTATTTAAGAATATTTAAATACAAGTGAGATGATTACAATTGAGGGTGACAGCCTGCTTATATACCTAGGTAGGTACCCCTTCACAAATGGTCATTTCCTTAGAGACATGCCTCTTCAATACCAATTACTAGTTAATTAATCATTATTATAGTTAGCATTATTATTGATATTATTTTATATATATTTTATTCATAAAATTTCCTTCCTCTTAAGAAAGCTTTCTCCTTAAAGCTAATTTCTTGACAAGGTATCGTCTGTTTATTTGTATTTTAACCTTTTCGTATATTTTCGAGTTCTTTGAATTATCATCTTTGTTGATACTTGATGATAGGATCCTCTAAGTGATAAAAATAATTGTCACACTGAGAAGGGATCTAACTGTCCTAAATCAATCTTTTGTGGAATATTTTGATTACTGGAAATTTGTAATCAATCGTTATCACTAGACAAAATTATGCAAACCTTGATATTATTTTGAGCATAAGTTTGTTGTTTATGTTCCGAGAGATAATTGAGATGTCTTCTCTTGTGATTTGGATGTCGATAAGGAGTATTAGTGATTTGATTTTCCCTTATCATGTGCTTCAAAATTTCTTGATTTAATTTAGATGTCAATGTTGTTGCGTTGTTTACAAAACCTTCAATTAGAATTTTCATCGTCTGAACTGCAACATCTGAGTATGTCTTTTCTTCAACTGGTTTGTCTTCTTCTAGAATTGTGATATTCATTGCATCAATATTTATTCCTTTCTCTTCACCTTGAATTTCTACATTTGAATATTTCGATCCTTCCTTCTCAATAAGGTGTTGTACCTTATTTTGCAACAACTTCTTGTCTTTCTTAGGCTTCTTGATTTGAATTAGTAATTTTCACTATGGTCTTTAAGTCGAGAAACGTCTTCATTTTTTTCAGTAGTGATTTTATCAACATCCCTTTGCATGTTTTGTATTGCTCTTTTACTTTCTTGAAAAATTACTTTTGAGATATATTGTATGTCTTCTGGTTTTACTGAATCTACATTCAATGTGATGTCTTGCAATGTTATTTTTTTCTTCCTATAGGAAAATGTCAAATTTTTCTTTTTCATATATAGGATAAAAGATCCTAGTGATTCCATCTAGGGTGAACCTAGAATAACATAACCTTGATGGCTCCATATGGATTAGACTAAGAATTATGATATAAATGTACAATCCCGAATGTTTATTTGTAAATCAATTATGCCACATTGTCTTTTATTCCAAGATACTAATTTTTCGATAACATTTGGCTTGGGAATCCCTAATTGGTTAGCAAAGTTAAGGTTTATAAATTTTTCTTCTTCAATGAGAGAGATATAAATAGTAATATATTTTCCTGCAAGAGTCCCTTAATTCTAAATTTCATGGAAACATAAGTTAATGAAGTTTATATAAATCTTCCTTCCTTTATTTTCGAATTAGATTCCATTTTTTCCTTCAATAAAAAATACCCTAATATTTTGGTTTTAATGATTTATTATATAAAATATTATTTTTATAATACTTATAATAATAATTTTCTCCCTTTTATACTTTTGTATTTATTTATAATTTTTTTTTAAACTTCAATAATCTTATTTTTTAATATCAATGACTTCCTTAACACTTATAAAGTGCTTAGTTACACCTTTTAATTAAAAGTTGTATAATTCCCTTTATTTATAATTGACTTTTTATAATCCTTTTAATATTGCTTTATAATTATATGAAATCTCTTCTTCCCATTAAAAATGTCTCAATATCACCCATTATGAAGTTGAATATCTTATTTATATTTAATTTCAATACTTCATTATTGATGGCTATAGTGTGTACTGAAAAATACTACCGATGTGTTATGCCTTGGGAGTGATTGTATTGGAAAAGTGATTGTGGATTTGTTCGACTGCGTGTGGTCTGGAGTCTGGGCTGATATACTAGTGGCGTCGAATAAAGAAGACATGGAAAAAATGGAAGTTGGATGACAATGGAGTGGTTGGCAGTTGTGGTGTGATAGTGGAAGGTAGAGGTGCAATGGTTATTGTTGTAGCGATAATGAAAATAATCAATAGCAATGATGTTGTAGGAGAGGATCGAATGTTGTAGTCTGAGGTCGACAAGCAATTTTTTTCCTCCTAATTATTATTTTTATTTAATATGGTTTTTACTTTTTGTTTCTCTTTAAATACTAATATTTTTTTAAAATACAATTTTTTTTAATAAAATTATTTATATATAATAAAAAATTTATATATATAGATATATATATATATTATATTTTTTTCATATATATATATATATATTATATATTTTTTTGTTATTTATTTATTTTATTATTTCTTTTTTAAATGGCAAAAGGCGCAATGGAAGAATGGAGAACCTCCAACATTGTGTAGTGAAACACTTTGATTACGACAACAACCAAGTTGAAAAAAATTGATGGCCAAATTCAGATCAGACTCGCTTTGTGAAACGGTTGAGCGGTCAGATGATCAAAGAACTCTGATACCAATGTAGCGAACAAAGTTTGTGTACGCTCTAATACGAACGTAACAAACAAAGTTCGTATACACAACAAAATACTTTAGAAGACATGAAATATATAAATATCAATGATATGGCAGTAATATATTATATAACAATATTTAAATACAAGTGAGATTATTAAAATTGAGGGTGAGGACCTTCTTATATACCTAGGTAGGTACCCATTCACAAATGGTCATGTCCTTAGAGACATGCCTCTTGAATACTAATTACTATTTAATTAACCATTATTACAGTTATCATTATTATTTATACTTATATTATCTTATATTTTTTTTATTCATAACAATTAGTGTGTATTTCAGATATTCTCTCAACTAAGTGTTCATCACTACTACATAAAAGGGGGTTTTAATATAAAATTTATGACAAATTTTCAGTAAATCATCTTAACATGAGACAAAAAGATTGTGTAAATTGTCTTAAATATTGCCTCTAAGTGAGTGTCTCAAATTATGGTCTTAAAAATTTGTCTCTACAAAGACAATATAGAACACAAGTATCATTGTCTCTTAAGAGACAATTCATTTTTGTCTCTCTTGAGACTATAGCTCCATTAAAGATATATTGTCTCTATAGAGATAATATGTCATTAATACCAATTATTGTCTCTATAGAGACAATACAAATTTCTCTTTAGAAACAAAATATAGAATGTTAACCTTTTTGTTTCTTCAA
The DNA here is from genome assembly GCA_031772625.1 of Pinus tabuliformis. Taxonomy (NCBI): domain Eukaryota; kingdom Viridiplantae; phylum Streptophyta; class Pinopsida; order Pinales; family Pinaceae; genus Pinus; species Pinus tabuliformis. Next base: position 1,220,677,276 of record CM062804.1, on the reverse strand, counting down.
TGATTAATTCATGTTAGGGAATGATGAAATCAAACCTCCTATTGAAAGGAAGGTGCTCTTCCATTAAGCTATCACCCTTTAAAGAAATGTGTTATCTTAATCATAAAAGACAAAAATCAATGAGCCAAAACTCATATTAAATTTTTTTGGGTAAAATTCTGGAACAAAAACCAAATATTGAAGAAGAGAAATTTTGATGCACTGCATTACACAACATCAAAAGTATAAGCCTCATGCAATGTATGAGTGGAATTGCTAATGTATTGATATTTGTATTTTCCTAGTGCCTGTTGCTACCATCTTAAACATGGTGATGATCACCATTGTCAATATCCTTATGCCAATGACCCCCATCTTTGCAATATTGGTAATTGGAGAGGATATGGTCATAACATTTTTATCCTTTGAAGATAAGCATATAAGATTGGAAGGCAGATTTTACCATAGACACATAACCATGGTTATCTAGACTAATATGTTTAACAACCCAAGCCATAAGACTACAAGCAACCTGACACCCAAGTTTACCAGTAATATGATTGATGTATTTCTTTGATCTCCATCAGTGTACCTGCAGAATTGGAAAACATCAGCGAAATCATTTTTTACCCTGGATTCACTTTTCCATTTATTATGTTTTGGTTTCCCTAATGAAGTCAAAGAAGCTCCATTTTTTACATCCTTTTGGAAATATATTGTGTGACCAAGAGTAGGGAATGAAGCTTCAAAGAACAAACTAAACGGAGGTCCAACTTGAGATGAAATTGCTTATGTGTAGGAGTTGTGAAGGCTTTAGGTTGTTGCATCAATTGGGGCAATTTGCACCTTTTGTATATGTCCATATGAGTTCAATATGTTAGCTACCTATACCAATAGGTTTCCTATTCATGATTGGCAAAGAAAGTTCCAAATATGCTCTGCTTTGGTGATGCAAAGATCCCATATTTCCAAAAAAAGACAATGTGTGTATATAGCTTGATGTTGACTCAATTTTGATGGATGGTCCAACAGCTTAATCTGGATCATGCCATGTTTCAATTTTCGGTTGTAGAATAGAGAAAGAAGTCTGTCCAAACTGTTTAATCTTGGCATACCAGTAGCTAGGTAGAGAAGTAAGGTTCCCAACTGCTTAATCTGGGACCTTGGAAGCAATAAGGGTAGCCCTAGATAGAAAATCAAAAGAAAAAGCCAAAAGAAAAGAAAAGGCAAATAAGGGTCTGCAAAGCTAAGTGCACCCTCCATGAAGAAACAAAAAAAATGCTAGGCAAGTAGATGGGTAGGCAGATGGGGTTGCAGAAATTTCATTCCTTACAATTGAATGTTTGGTAACCTATTATAAAGAAACATCAGTGGATAGAGAAGCTTCTCTTCTCCATCATGTTGTAGCAAAGCAAAGGAGCATGTCTAACTTCCTGTTTCCCCCCTTCACATTCATTACTAACATCCTTTCATCAGTTGTGTTCATGAAAGAATTCAAGGTTTTATGTTGGTTCTTATTCCTTTAAAAGCCACATTTCTTGTCTAAAATTCTTTTCATTTTGATCTACTCCCTAAGCTAAGTTGCTTTCATATAAACTTAGTGATATCACTCCTCATTCACTTCTTCCATTCATATTAACCCCTAACTTCTTATTATCTAAATCCCCTATGTTACCCTTTCCCTATTATTATAAACACTATGGTGTATAAACCCCAAGCATTCTATAAATATCCCTTCCCCTTGGCATTATAGCCATATGTTCACAGTCAGGGATTAAATTGACATCTGGTCAGTTTAAGAACCCAAACCCTACCCCCATTTCCCCTTCAGAAGTTATTTAAACCATTAACCCCTTCATTTGCAAAAGAACCTTGTTAAAAACCCATTTTCACCCTTAACCCGCTTTATTTGCAAAATTACATGAAAAACCCACTTTTTCATTTTACCCAAAGTATTGGCGCAATGCGCGTTTGGATAAAAATACATTGAAAACCATACAAATTCGCCAAACTCTGAAGGTCCCCCCCGAGCGCATCTTCCAAAGAATATATTATTTTAATCCCCGCCCACATCCGTATTGACCTGGCACCTTAACGATCCGTCAACCGTCGGAACTGGCCCTTTTCATCGGACGGCCCACATGCATATCGGACCAGGCCCGACGTCCGTAGGTTAGCTTCCGAAATTTTTCAGAGGGTGACGTCAGGCCTCTGCCACGCGTCACCCTAAAATCGTATTGGAGTGCCCTCTGACAATTCCACTTCCGTATAAACAGCGGTGCGATATCATACCGCTTACCGTTTCTGGTTTCTATGAACCCGCCGTGCCAACGTCACTACCACGTCAGGCCCACGTCATTGCTACATCATCGCCGCGTCAGCGCCCCCGTCCGCCACTGCTCCGACCTGCCCGCCACCTCATCATCCCTATGGACCACTCTCAAGCTGCCACATCACCCGATGACGTCATGCTGATGTCATCCGACCTTGATCCCACCTGATGACGTTATGCTGACGTCATCCAAAAAAAAGCGCCAAATAACCCAAAAGTCTATATTTTGGCCAAAATTCGTGTTTTTCGTTACTTTTGCGAAAAAAAGACTGTTACTCCCCCTGCATGCATTTTACGTCCAAATCCGTCGCCAACCAGCTGAAATCAACCAGGAGACCGCTGGCGCTTCCATCCCACCTGCATTTGCAAACTTTGCCAAGCAATTCATCAGGTATTTATCAAATTTACCTCCCCTGCGCTCGGTTGTGTCCATAATTGTCTGAAACAAAGTTAAAAGAGTAATCAAGCTTATAATTTATCGGAAAATCCCCTATGGCTAGCCTCCATTTTCAATTGTAAAGTCGAAATTCACCTGCAGAGCCTTGTTTACCCAAGTTTTCACAAAACATACAGTCAGTTCGCGCATTCGTGAACTAAGAACCCAAGCTACACCAATTCACCGTGAAAAGAGTTTTTAAGGCCAAGCATTTGCTCTATCAGTGCTTTGTGCAATATTTCAATTACTACCATTGCCATTTTATCCTCTGTTCCTCAGTAAATCACCTCTCTTTCCAAGAAATACTCCTTTGTGCTGCTCTGCTCAGTAACACCAGTTCATATATAAACAGAGTCCTAAAGTAACCATGGATGCACTAGTAGCACCTGTAGCCTTGAATATTGCTCCATTAAATGCCCCTCAGAGAGAATTGGAGTGGAAACCATTAGCAGACCTAGATTATCAAATATCAGAGGAAATGCTAATGCATAGCAAGTACCACATCCACTTGCTAAATGAATTGAAGATCAAGCATGAGAGTGGAACAGATGTATTGGGCATTTGGGACTCTTTTCTCCCTATCTTCAAGCTCCCTCAGGTCAACCAGTTTCCTGACCTAATCCACCTATGTGCTAACTGCTATGACCCCACTCAGAGGGTTGTGCTTGACCCTTCAGGCTCAGTTGTTTTCTATGTCACCCCTGAAGCCATCAAAGAGATGCTGCACTTCAATACTGAGAAGAAATTAGTCCCTTTATCATTGATTGATCTGATAAAGCAAGGAGCTAAATTGACAGATGCTCAGGTCACCAAGCTAAATCAATTGTACATTGGCTCTGACACTGTGATGTACGCTCCTATTTCACATGTATACCTCAACCAATTGGGCAGAGACCTTGTAGACATGATTAGTCCCATTCTGGGCTATAATTCAATTGAATTTGTTGATGAAACTGTGCTGGTGATGATGCTCATGTTTTCCCCTGGCAAGTCTCCAATCTGCTATGACTATGCCACTTACATATCTGACAAAATACATGAGCAATTGATGAACTTGGCAAGAGAAAAGGTGTTCAGATACACCTCCTATATCTACCACTTAATCCTATATTATCAACATGAAAATTTTCCTTTTGCTATGAAAAGAGTGGATGCACAAGGCAATCCAATATCAGTGGTTTATTGGTCCTCTACCTTCCAGTGCAGATCTGTTGCAGGGAAAAGTATCCGACTCGGATGACCCTATCCCACTCTAAAGGTGATAGTTCCTTAGCAACAACTGTAAAACAAACTACTTAAGGTTTACTTCTTTATGAAAGAAAAAGAGAATGGAGAAATGCACTAACCGTTGCCTTGCGCTTAATGTCGAATCCAAACTCTTCTCTTTGGCCGCTTGCTCCTAGCTCCTTGTTCTTTTGCTTGCCCAGCTACAATGAGATCCTGCAAAATAACAAAGAAGGAAACTACAAGAGGCATGCAATCATAACTGGTTCATGGATTAGTATAAACCAAACACGCAATCATCACAATATATTATTGAAACAAGAGCACATAGAAGAACCTCAATAGCTTTTATTAATGAAGAAGTAAAGGTTCTGAGAGTATTACAACCATTGAAGGCTCCAACCCAGCAACACCTCCCAGCATAAAGAATTGCTCCTCTTCACCTCTCTCAAACAATCACCCAATAGCTCAATAGTGAAACCAACAGCATATCATTACTTTGCACAAAATTCCAGCCTCCTGAGCTCATAGGAGAGAGCTCAATATATAGATGAATTGAGAAAGGATGAGTCAGCTTGCAACTGATGTGTAGCTGCCTTGTGTCCTCTCTCTCTTCAGTTAATCTTTAGTTGATCTTCAGTTCTTGAGTCCACTTGGAGAACCTTGCTTCCACTTGGAGAAACAGAGCCTCTGACTCATCACAAGGTGAAATCCCTGATCCAAGTGTCATTTTTGGAAGATTCCAAAGCAATGACTCATTGTGCCCCTTGTCCCATCCCGCTCAGCGCAGGTGGCCTTTGTCCCACTTGCTTTGCAACGCAGGTACACCATGGAGCAACTGAGTTTCAGCGCAGAAACCTAGTGGAGCACCTGCTTTGATTTCAGGGATTGCTTGTTTTTGAGTGTTTTCAGGTGGAGAACTGATCTGAGAGCTGTTGGTTTGCTGACCTTGTTCCTCTAGGGGTAGGAACATCATGTTTAGGGAACTTTGGATCCCTTGGATTATTGACAATTCATGTCTGTTGCTGTAAGGCACAAAATTGTCTATAACAGATGCCCCCTAAAGTATGAGGTCGATTATCGGGTGAAATGCTTTATTGAGAGGATCCGAAGTTCATTCAATCTGCTGAGAAGTGTCCTGTAATAAGATACAATACAATACATTATTTTTCATACATTTTCATGATCTAGCCGAGGCGGGCATTCCCATGCTCAGCTTTATAAATACATTTTGGTACATAGAACAGACGATCGTCTGGTTGTAGACTGATAATTTTCTGCTGAAATTATCATCCTTTGAGAAGGATGATCATCTGCTGTAATGATGTACATATCAAATGTCTTTATGTCTTGAATATATATCGCAGCCCGGATGGATGAAACTAGATCCAGGGTCTTCAATCTCTTTCGATCTTCACTCGATGTACAAGTCGATCCATGTGAGAATTTCTTGAAGTCGAACATGGAAAGACATCGCTTGATTACCGGTCAATGATGTAAACCGTTAACAAGCGCGAGAGGAATCACCGATAAGGATGATGACCCTCAAGGTATGGCAGTACAATCCACATGGTGGGAATAAAGGACTTGGCGTCGACCACCATGCAAAATCTTCTGGTCGAAGGTCATTGATGTATACCTGTCGCCGGAAGTGAGAAACTTGCCATTAAGGCATGCAAGCTTCAAAGTACTGAGGGGGGTGTTCCTAGATCAACTCCTTGGATAATGAGCTGATGTCGACAAGGAGCGATCCTTCAAAGGAGGGCCTTAATGAATCCCACATCAGTGACATGGAATGGAGCTAGTGATTGTGATGAGGTGAAAACAAACTGTGATGTATGATTCAGGGTGGCGGTCATGAAGTGGATGAAGGATAATGTATGGCAGTGGGTGGAACACGGTTGACTCTTTACAGAACCACATCTCTTGAACATATAACGACACTAATGTGATGGATTGGTAGCATTACCCCAATTGTGGATGGTGTGGCGAGGACCATGGTTATGAGACCGGTGAATGAAACAAACCAACCCGATGTGATACGGAGGACAAAGTGTCATGTTCAAGAGTGACTTGCTACCATTAATGCTGTGAGGTTATCCCAATTTTTCCCCAGTCATTGCTGACCAGTACCTCTTTATTTTTGTCAAGCTTGAGGAGGATAACATATGCTTGTTCTATAACCTGCCCTTCGGGCAAGCCCATCGCTATGTTTTAACGAGCCTAGCGATAGGGAAACTCGTTCTCGTCTAAAGACAAGTTTGTCGCTATTTAATCATTTTAACGAGTCTAACGACAAGGAAAACTCGGTCCTTTTCATTTTTAGAGAGTCTGAAAAGGTACGAAAAGTTACCTCCAAAATTCCTTTTTCGTCTTCTAATCCCTTAAGTCCGAAAAAGTATAAAACCATACAGAAGGGATGAATTTTCGATTTCTTTAACGAGCCGAACAAAACAAGCACTCGATCTTTTTGTGCAATAATCCCTCAGGTCCAAAAAGATTAAAATCTAGAGGAGGGATAGCTCTTCCGGTCCTTTTAACGAGCTGGAAGGCCAAAACTCGGCAAACTTTTCATATTTTAAGAGTCAGTGAAAAGAGCTCAAAGAAGACTCGTCTTTTGAGGAACGAGTGATGAACAGGGATAGCAGCAGATTCCAGGTACAGGTTGGAATTCTCCAATCACGGCAGTGTCACAAGGATGGCTAAGTGAAATCACTCTTCGCAGCTGTTCCTCAAAATGGGTAAATAAACACATGGAGGTGAACAATTGGCCAAATGAACGGATGGAGGTGAGATTGCAAGAACACGACCAAGGGCTTTAATATGGCTTTCAGAGGTTACATTCTTCAAGGTTATTTACCTGTTCATTTTTTTTTGAATGAGCTTGAACTGCTAGGGAAAGATTGCTCACAATTTATGTTTATTTTTTAACGAGCATGAACTCTATACAAAAACTGCTCGATTCTTGCGTTTATTTTTTAACGAGCATGAACATTGCTAAAACTGCTCGATTATACCAGTCTTAATACAAGGAATGCCTTAGGTGAGGTAATCTTATTTAAGGAGCGATACCTCACTAATTACTCCAATTTGGCAGGTTTTAACTTTTGCCCTTCATCCTTTCTTTATGCAAGCTGGAAACGGCTAATCCTACGAGTTTAACGGGTTAGACCTACAGGTTTAAAGGGAGGACCTAAAAATTTAAAAAAATAAATAGTCGTCCCGTGCTTGCACTCCAAAAGGTTTGCATGCCCCCAGGTATAAAGTATAATTTTGAGATTCTGTCCTCTTACTTATTATCCGAAAAATGGCTTTGTTTGTTGCCGCAAACTAAACTCTCTTTTCGGCGATGTCTATCATTAGGTTGCTAAGGATGGTGACTACTTGTTACAGCAATTTCCTCTCTTTCTTTGAAGACTGCCCCTACTCTCTTTCAAAACATATTGTTTTAATGGGTGAGGCTTGACATTCAAAGATGGTGCCTTCTTGCTGTCGCAAATAGATCTCCTCCTTAGGAGAGCCTACTTTTTTAGACAAAGGGAGCGATTCTTTCGCTTCAACATAACTTTGACAAAAGAATTTTATCCTAGAACAACCCTCTCTTCCTTTTTCGGACGGGGTACGGACTAGTCTATTCTTCTGCGGAAATTAACTTTATACCCAAGGTTTTCTCTGCCCAAGGCAGGCCAGGGTGCATGCCCCCTGGGTCCGAGTTCTTTTCTTCTCGAATTACTCGCATTCATCGGGAAGTAGAACCGGGGCGGTGGCATTCCTTGAGTGAATAGACCGTTAAGGGATGGTATTTGACTATTTGCGATGCGTGATCCTGGAAATGAAAGTTGGTCTATGAGCTTGACCATTCTTCCTTTGTGCGGAAAACACATGACTCTAAAGAGCGAGGACACTATTGCCTCCATGCAATATATATAGTCTCGTCCAAGGAGTAAGTTATAAACCAAGGGTCCATGGATGACCATGATGTTCATATGAACTGTCTTCCCTTTCAATGTAATTGGAACATTGGGGAGAATCCCTAACGGGTGACTAGTTCCTTTATCAAAACCTGATAGATTTCTCATCTCAGGTAAAAGCGTCGGGCAACCCAGTGCTTTCCAAGCAACAGAGGAAAGGATACTCACAGATGCCCCTTCATCAATGATAGTTCCAGCCATCACCATTCTGTAGATTTGGACTATGATTCTGAATGGGACACTGGCTGGTAACCGGGGTCTGCCTAGTTGATTCCAATCAAAGGATACAACTAGGTTGCTTGGTGGTGGGACCGAATATACGGCCGGATACAACTCTGACGATGTTCCTTCCTGCGATAAAGGAATGGGCGCATTGCCCTGATGCTCATCAGAGTCTGTGTTGATGAAAAGGATATGGACGGTGTCATCTTTATCCTCTTCAGTGAGGGTGTCATTTGAAGATGGGTCTTCAATGACGGAGTCATTGGATGATGAAACCTCTGAAGGAAGAACCGGGTCAACTGCCATTTCGACCTTTAGACTTTCGTCTGGTCTGGATTCAGTAGGTTCATTCTCAATGACCGACACTTCAGCTGACCACTTGAGCGGGTCAGCTGGATTTTCAACTATCGAGGGATTAGGCGCGAGTTTTTGGTATCCAGGAGGAAGTCGTAACGGTGAAACCGGATGATCTTCCAAAACTCTCTTTGCCTCATCTAAGAATGGACATCGGTGGATGGCGTGATCGCCTTCACACAATATACAGGGTGATCTTGGTCTCCCTCTTCGTCCTTCACTCTCGCTAGTTGACGGACTGCAATCAACATGACTACCAGAGGTTGATGCTACCGGATTGTGCAACCTTGGGGACCAGTCCCTTAGTATCCGGGGAATACAAGGACAATCACGATGGAAGTGGGTCCCTTTGCAAATGACACATGGCGATTTAGGCCCGGTCGGTGCAGTGTGTGGGTTTTTGTCAACTGTCTTTTGCTTGCCCTCAGTCGCCTTCGCCATAGGCCTCTTCTGCTTCTTTTCTCTTTTCTTCTTTTCCTTCTTCTCCATGGGAGGCTGATTTTTGCCGGCTCTACCTTGTGAAGATGAAGGATCAGAGGAAGAATTGTAAGAAGTGGAAGGCTGGTGGGTAGTTCTAGACTGGTTTGACTGTTGATTCGATTGCTCAGGATTAGTGGCGATCTGGACTACATTAGTTGAAAAGAGCCATACAGGTAGACCAATTGTCAATCCTGGAAGTGACAATGTTGCCATATGAGGCGCACCAACATCTCCCCAAGAGGAGAAGGGATTTGGACTTCCACCAAGTTTACTTCCTTGGTTAGTGGGCTCCATACTTTTCAACTGAAAGATCAACGTGGGAATAACAAGTGATTATGTTCCGTTTAAAATAAATTTTATTAACGATGCTTTTAGACACAAACTTGCTTTTTCATGTTTTAAGAGTCGAGAAAAAGCTAAAGATGACTCTAGTCGCCTTCGATGTTTTAACGAGCCCGAAGTGACAAATGCTCGGATGGACTTTTTCAGTTATAGAGTTTGAAAAAGGCCAAAAGAAACTGCTCTGGAGTTCTAGGCAGAGGGTGTGCCAAACTTTTCGCGAAACCACAGAATACATTTTACGGTACGGGTGGTCGATCTTCGTGAATGCTGTGTTCACTGCATCGCGATCAGTAGGGCGGCCGACACGGCTTCCTATGGATAAATGATAATTGCCTATAGGGGTCTCCCAATATATACTCGACGGTACGTGGGAGCACAAGTCCGTATTAGTGCCACCGACTCTCAGGAGGAATCACCCACCTTCATAGAGATCGACAGTCACTATGTTTAATGACGCCGGAACACGTCTCTACCTAGACCTCTATATGTTTGCGTTATGTTACAAAGCGTTGTTATGTAAATTGGATTTATTTTAATGTTGATCTTGCTTAGCAGTTTGCCTTTAAGGATCACCACGAGATGTATATAACAAATTCCTGAATGCAGTCTAAGATGAGAAGCAAACTTTTCAATCTTTCAACTTTGAAAACCTTAACTATTGAGGGAAAAGAAAGGAAAATCTTTTCACACAGATCATAGAGCACACACTAAATGCAAATTTTTCCTAAATCGTCAAGCAAATAGTCAAATGCAAAATGCACAATGCATGTATTTTCTTTTCCCTTTCTTAATGTGGATGGGTTACAAGAAGAAAGTGGTTATATAACTTTGATTTCGATTTAGAGCGAAAACAAACAAGTTTTTCCAAAATCAAAAGACACCTTAAGATTCACTTGCTTAATCACTGGAAATACATGAAATCAAACCATACTAATGAAAGTAAAATGACTAATCAGCTATGGACAGCAAACAAGCTAACTCTTTAGACCAGCAAAATGCCTAACACAGGTTCAGATCTAAGAGGCCAAAAGCAAGACTAGTTTAATCTTCGTTATGGGAAATTGTAAATGAGTAAGAAATACAAAGAACAAGTACAATTTCGTTATATAACAGAGGCAGAATGATGGCAAGTAATATTGGTTTCGGAACAGGCACAAGACTGACACTTAGCAGCAAAATCTAAGTGAAAACAGGCAAGAGAAAGGGAGGAAACCCCAAATGCACTAGGAAAATTTGGGCCAACGCAGGTGCTGTGCAGCCAATCTGGCTCTCAGCGCAGGTAGCCCCTTCGGGACCTGCGTTGCAAAGCAGGTAGCCTGTGTACTACCTGCTTTGGAAAACGAGAATTGCGTTTTCACAGTTTCCGGATCATAATTTTCTCAAAAATGCACGGTTTTTGCTCAAATCAGAAACAATCAGTCAAGCACACTCAAAGGGATGATTAGGAAGGTAAAAAGCTATCACTAAGAGCTTACAAGGATCTTTGTAGATCAGCTCTTCAAATCATGAACTTGCTCAGAAATGAGCCAGAGTAGCTGCCCTCTACTTCGCTTTTGATATAGTCAAAAGCTTTTCGATTTGGTACTCTTTTGTTCAGGAAATGAATAGCAAAATACTACAAACACAATCAAACGGATACACTCCCCAATGGAGTCGCTAGTTTGTTGTAGGGAAAAGTATCCGACTCGGATGACCCTATCCCACTCTAAGGGTGATAGTTCCTTAGCAACAACTGTAAAACAAACTACTTAAGGTTTATTTCTTTATGAAAGCAAAAGAGAATGGATAAATGCACTAACCGTTGCCTTGCGCTTAATGTCGAATCCAAACTCTTCTCTTTGGCCGCTTGCTCCTAGCTCCTTGTTCTTTTGCTTGCCCAGCTACAATGAGATCCTGCAAAATAACAAAGAAGGAAACTACAAGAGGCATGCAATCATAACTTGTTCATGGATTAGTATAAACCAAACATGCAATCATCACAATATATTATTGAAACAAGAGCACATAGAAGAACCTCAATAGCTTTTATTAATGAAGAAGTAAAGGTTCTAAGAGTATTACAACCATTGAAGGCTCCAACCCAGCAACACCTCCCAGCAGAAAGAATTGCTCCTCTTCACCTCTCTCAAACAATCACCCAATAGCTCAATAGTGAAACCAACATCATATCATTACTTTGCACAAAATTCCAGCCTCCTGAGCTCATAGGAGAGAGCTCAATATATAGATGAATTGAGAAAGGATGAGTCAGCTTGCAACTGATGTGTAGTTGCCTTGTGTCCTTTCTCTCTCTTCAGTTAATCTTTAGTTGATCTTCAGTTCTTGAGTCCACTTGGAGAACCTTGCTTCCACTTGGAGAAACAGAGCCTCTGACTCATCACAAGGCGAAATCCCTGATCCAAGTGTCATTTTTGGAAGATTCCAAAGCAATGACTTATTGTGCCACTTGTCCCATCCCGCTCAGCGTAGGTGGCCTTTGTCCCACTTGCTTTGCAACGCAGGTACACCATGGAGCAACTGAGTTTCAGCGCAGAAACCTAGTGGAGCACCTGCTTTGATTTCGGGATTGCTTGTTTTTTAGTGTTTTCAGGTGGAGAACTGATCTGAGAGCTGTTGGTTTGCTGACCTTGTTCCTCTAGGGGTAGGAACATCATGTTTAGGGAACTTTGGATCCCTTGGATTATTGAAAATTCATGTTTGTTGCTGTAAGGCACAAAATTGTCTATAACAAGATCTTATTCTCCATACACTTATTGTGAGTTTATAGACCTCTTCATTCACCCAGCCATGTCTCTGCTTCTGAGCTCACCTCCTCCAAGACTAACTGATGAGATGCAGAGGGTTCTTCAGCTGTCTAAGGCATATAGCATTGGGGATTGGTACTATTACCAAAACCACACAGTCATCAGAATATATGGGTGTGAGTTGCCCCCATACAGATTACCCAAATATGTGCCCATGAGATTGTTTTCCCTTGAATACTTCAGGCAATTTGGGAATGATGATGTACTACATTTTTCAGGAAAAGGCAAGAAAGCACAGCTCAAAGTCAGGAACCAATTAGGCCACTTCATTTACAACAAAAGGGAGGAAGGTTGGCAAGAGGCAGATAGAATGTTAGAATCCCTTGGCTTGCAGACCAGTTTCCTTTGGAAACCATATGACCCCAATCATTTCATAAGTTTAAGAAGGGTCAAATATAGGCTGGCCAGTTATGACCACTTAAGGTTGCCTCACATAGAAAAATATGCAAATCAAATAAAGTGGAGGAGAGGAACCTTAGAGGAGGCTGCCACACAAGAAGAATTAAATCAAAGAGCAATAAAAAATCTCCAAAAATTGGCTGACTTAGAGCTTTGTACACAGGTATTTTCTCTTCTAGGCACTCAAGTGGGAGCAGCTGCCTCATCTTCCACAGCACATCAAAAAGCAGCCAAAGCTACTGATCAAACTTCTAGCAAAGGCAAAGAAAAGGAGATGGAGCCAGAGCAGCCACCTCATGAGGAGGTACAGCAGCAGGAAGTGCAGCAACAGCAACAGGTAGAACAGCAACAAGGGGGGCAGTAAGAAAAAGAGTAGCCAATGCAAAAAGAGCAAACATAACAGGCCCCAATATCCACCGGGCAGCAGGCTCAGGACACTCTGCCTCCTAGGCAGGACACAAAAGTGGAGGCCTCAGTCCTCCAAACTCCACAAAAAGAAGATATAAATAGAAAGAGGGACAGAGAACTAGAAACTCCCCTCACTACCTCCACAACTCAAGGGGACAAAAGAAAAAGGTTGAATCCCCTCTCAGAAGAAGAAATGCCTATAGGGCAATCTTTGGGCATGGGCCCACCTAGCATGGAGGCATCTGCAAGTTCCTTCCAGCAGGAACAAGAGAGGGCAGTGGGAGGAGAAGTTAGCTCCTCAAGCCAGCAAAGAGGAGGTGAACTGGGCATCAAGCAGCAATTCATTGATATAAAGAAGAGGAATGAGCCCATAAGAATACAACTATACAATCATTTGTTAAAGATGGCTCCCACTAACCAGTAGAGATTAATGTCTGCATATGATGTCCAGGAAGGAAAAATGATCATGAGCCGCTTTATGCCAGCCGTGTTGTAGCTACAGTCAGCTGCAGATTACATAAGGACCAACCTTGAGGTCCTTGCCAAGGACATCCACCCAATGGATCAAATTGAATTGCATAAGCAAACGGGTGAGATGGTGTATGCCTCCTTCGCAAATAAGACATTGGTGAACTACAAGCTAGAAAATAGCCTAAATAATACAGCTGCCCAACTTGAGTTGGAAAGGGCATCCTCTCAAGCAAAGGACAACTGAATCAAAGCCTTAGAGGAGATAATCATAGAACTTGGGCATGATCCCAAGGACATCAAGGCTATACAAGCATGATTGAAATTAAGAGATGCAAATATGGCAGCACTAAGGAAAATGGTCAAAATTCCAGCAACCATTCACCCACAAACTAGAGAAGTTTCCCAGCTGAGACATGACCAAGATGCAGCAGCTATGCTGGTGTCATTATACAAACAGCTGATCCAGACACAGGAGAAATTGGGAGAATCAAAGGCTGCACACGCTGCACTGCAGACATCATTACAACAGAAAGAAGGAGGCCAAACATGTCAGCCTCCTCCAGAGATAATTAACCTTGAGGAACCTCCTCAAACTACTGCTCCTCCCACTGAACGGACAGAACAAGCAGCACCTTCTACATCAGCACCAGCGCCAACAACAGAGCAGGCTCCAAGCCTGGACATGCAGAAGCTAAGGAGTGAAATCTAAGCCCTGGAAGCCCAAATGGCAGAATTAAATGAGGCCAGGGAAAATTTGGTCAAGTTGAATGAAAGATATGATAAATCAAAACAAAGTGTTGCTGAGAAAGGAAGAGAGATAAAGGCTCTCAAAGAGAAGATAAAGGAGCTGGAGAAAGAGCTCACACTTGATAAAGTAGTGGCTGAACTCAAGGCAGTCCTATGGGCCAACATTGGCCAATCAATCACTGATCAATGGCAATACATTGAGACCATTCATGAGCAAATGGAGCTCATAGGGAAGGCGCATAGGGAAATCCAAAGAGCAAGGGCATCTCTAGGCAATATGCCTGAGGTTGCCAATAGAATGATTAATGTTCTTAATAACAGAACAAGTGCTCAGCTGGCAACAATGGGAATTTCCAACAGCACTGAGACCATTGTGCTAATTAAGAGAGTCCTAACACTAAGAATCCTGGTACAAACACTAGAAATAAGAAGCCAGGATATGCAGACAGAGGTTAATAAGTTTATGGACAAATTCGTGGCATTGCAAAACAGAGGTATTCCTAGCTTACTGAACATCGCAAGGAGACTACTTTCACATGAAAATTATGCCAAGAGGGTCAACACATTTGCTACAAATCAGATTACTGAAAGACCCAACACTTCAAAAGAAACAGGGCCAGCATCAGGACAGAGTCTCTACAATAGGGTAGAGAACTTATTCTTTATAATGAATGAGATCAAACATTTGTTTGAAGTGCCTCCAAATTTCTACAAATACATAGAGGCAGATGAGACTTTAGAGGCAATTCTGAGACATCAATTGCCCACACACGAAATCTGGACCAAGATGATACAGTTAATATTGTAAACCAGAGCCTGTAATCAAGTTTTTTCATTAAAATACATAAATTATCATGCACAGGAAAAATTTGATAAAATCAGCATGTATGGAGAAGAATGGGCTGAGCCAACTCAGCAGAACAATTCGGCCACTAAAGCAGCACTGATAGTCACAGGTGACAAGGCGAAGAAGCTACAGCACGACAGCCATAAAGACACGTTATCCAGCATTAAAAAAGAACGTTCAAACCGACTCAGTGGCTTCCAAAGGTCAAAAAGTCTTCTGACAGAATTAATGAGCATTTATTTTGTATTCAAAGCTGTAATAAATTTCTTATCTGCTATTCTGTAATAGTTGGTGAACGTATTTATTTCTCAGATGACTCAACGCTTCAGATATTTTGTATAACCAAATGTATATATTCCCCCTCGCATAAGCTTGCAGGGGTTGTTGTTGATTTCTCTTCTAGAGTTTCTTATGCTGTAAATTTCCAGAGTATTAATACAAAAGCTGATGGAATTTCCAAAGCTCTACGTTATCTGAGTCATTGTGGTGTTTTTCTGAACATTACAGGATTCCCGCATACTTCATGGCACAATAAGTTTTCCTTAAAAACTCTTCGTTATGTGTTTTTGTTATCTTTTCATAGCTCATTCATGTTTCTGTGTTTCATAGTTAAAGGCAGAGAAAAAGAATAGCTCCAGGATTTATTCACAGAGTACCCTGAACTCAATCTATGCTGTTATAAATGTCTTTCTTCAGTTATAGTCATGAGGTGTAATTCTTAACTGTTGCACCTCCAAACTATATCTTTCACAGTGATTGTTGTTTCAGGAATTCAAGTTTGCTCCTGTGCAATATATCTCTTTCTTACACCCACCTTAGTGGAAAATTCTTAATTGCTTTTCACTGGTTAAACACAATTCATAATCACAATTACAATTTTGTTTCATGAGGTATTTAAATGGCCCTACAGTTTCAGCAACTCAACTCAATATTTCAGACAACCTGTAGCCAAAGACTCCATTGCCCAATGGACTAGAACTATCTGAAGATTTCCACCTTAGGTATAGAAGACATCCCTCAACCAAAACATAAAACCAAACCTTGAATGCATAACTAGCCTAAAATAATCACAAACCAGAGACAAACCTTTAAAGAGAGAGCCCTCTCTGATTACAGTTTGGCTAGAAGCTGTAATCCAAAGATTGGTTAGTGGTTACCCCGGCCGTAGTCCCTTGGGAGTCAAAGGGAACAACCTGGGTGTTAACATAATTGGCGACTCCACTGGGGAGAGCATATTTTCAACTGTTGTCTATCCACAGACAATGGTTCTAAAGCTTGAGCAGTCCCTTGAAACAATTCCAAAAATATCCTAAAAATACCAAAACGAAGTTCAGAAGCTGGCTCCTAAAAGGAAAACAAGGCACACTAGGTCAAATCCTGACCCAAACCCTCCTCCTGTTTTCAATAACCCTAATTTGATCCATAAAACTCATAAAATCCAAGAGGAATGGGAGCAGTCTCCTGAATCCAGCCTTGAGGCAGTCCGGCATAGTTTTATCCCCACCCCTGCTAAACCTACTATTCACCTCCATACCACTCATTCCTCCCCCTCTTCATCATCCACTTCACAAAATATATTTGCAACACCTAACACACAAACTTCCATTGATGTTCCTGTTGTTCCAGTTGTCCCACTTATCCCACCAAATATGGCAAATCGTTATGCACCCCTCCAGCTGCCTAACAATCCAGGGGCCATGCCTCAAGATTACCAGGGTAAAATAAATTATTTTGATGGAACTAGTACATACACTACCTTACATCATACTAATAAAATGCAAGACTACTTTGAAAACTATGAGATAGATGATGATGATGTAAGGATGAAAATCTTTGTGCAAAGTCTCACAGGTGAAGTGAGAACATGGTTCAGAGCACTGGCTGCAAATTCTATAGCTAATTCGGCTGCCCTTTATCAGTCCTTCCTAAATAGATGGGAGAAGAAAAAGGACCCTCTGCACATTCTATCTGAATATGACACCATAAAGAGGGGGCCACAAGAAACTGTCTCGGACTATTGCACTAGATTCAATGCTGTCTATAGTGCAATTCCTCAAAACCTCAGACCACCACCTGATCTAGCATTAATTAAGTTCCCTGATGGATTTGATGCTGATATGGCATATCAATTTAGAGAAAGAGCCCCTGCTACTTTGGCAGACATGCAAGACATAGCAGTAAGTGTAGAGGCAAATTTGATTGCCAAGAGAAATAGGGCAAGAACTGAAAGAAGAACTACATTTAAAGAAGAACCCTCAACATTTGAGCAGAAGTTAGATGCAATCATCAAAGGTATGGATAGACTTGGGGACAGAGTGGAAACTATAGAAAGAAAGTCATCATGGGAAGGGCCAACAAGCAACGTGAGAAACCAAAACTTTAGAAAGACTCAAAATCCCAATGTTGGAAGGACTGATCCTGACCAACATGTCAGACCCCCTTTCCAAGAGAATTATGCTGAGGCTTCTACATCAAGTGAACCCAATGAAGACCCTCACATTAATCTAATGGGTTTGGATGGTGAAAATCAAGTCCTTTTAACACAAGAAGATCATAAGGATGATGGCATCAAGCAATTCCAAACCAAATCAGGTGAGTCATTTGATTTCAAACAAGGATATGATACAACTGTTTTTGAAGTTCATAAACAATACAGATTGAGGAGTAGAACAATAAATGTGACACAGCCTGACAAAACAAAGGACACCCCACAACCTAAGAAAGCCATTGTCACAGAACCAAGTGAAAAAACTGGTCCAATTACAGATGAGGTAACAGTTGAGGAAATAACTGAAACATTCCCCTCAAAACAACAACCAGTAGATACAACACCCTTCCAACATAAGCCAAGCAACATTTTTCAAAAGACAAGTAAAAAGGATAAGCCTCAAGATCAAAAAGAGAATCAGGAGGAAGGCATTAAGGATTCCATTGAAAAGGAAAGGGCTATTAACCAAAACACTAAGACCCAATCCGAAAAACCTTTTGACTTAGAAGCTGAAATTGGAAAATTGAAGATAGCCATTCCTCTTTCAGAGTTGGCCAAACACAACATCTACAAACAAAAAATCAGGAAATCCCTTCAACTCAATCACAACAAAGATGATGTTAATGTGTTGAATGATACCCCAGAACTACTTTTCGGCCCAGAGGTTGATGGAAAGACAGCAGTTGCAGGAATTTTACCTTTTTATGTCCGCCTGCATGTTCATGATAAGATATTACACAATGCAATGTTTGACTCTGGTGCTTCTCACAACCTGGTGCCAAAATCAGTCATGGAGAG
This sequence comes from Pinus tabuliformis, assembly GCA_031772625.1. NCBI lineage: Eukaryota > Viridiplantae > Streptophyta > Pinopsida > Pinales > Pinaceae > Pinus > Pinus tabuliformis. The sequence continues at coordinate 1,220,658,974 of CM062804.1, read as the reverse complement.
ATTAAATTTGGATATTACAAGACCCTATAAGGACTTATTCTCATTTGACTCCAGCCAAGTTAAGTGTTTAGGTCTGATAAAAGATCTCTGTGTGTCACTTGTCCAATACCCCAATAAGACAATCTTGATGGACGCTGTAGTTGCTGATATCCCACCCAAGTATGGAATGTTGTTATCTAGATCATGGGGGGCTAAACTCCAAGGTTCCCTGCAGTTAGACATGTCATATGCCACTATCTCTATCTTTGGGCAACCAAAGAGACTATATAGAGAAACACTCATGAAGTACATGGTCAGCAGTGAAGAAAAACCTCAAAATTTTCCCATATATGATGTCCATTCTGACATAGATTCATATATTCTCTTCAATGATAATTCAGGTCCTACAAATGATGTTGAAACCAAGACACTCAAACAAGATCAGGACTTTAATGAACAAGCTGCTGCTCTAGAAATCAAGCTGATCCAATCAAGTGATGAGACTGTCCTAAAAGACAAACTAAATGAAAAACTAGAACTTCAACTCACAATTGTAGATTACAGAGAAGCTATTAAGTCTCCCCTAGAACAAGAGATCCTATGGTTCCTAGAATTTGATGGGTCAGTCAACAAATTAGGGGCAGGAGCTGGAGTTTAGATACATAATGAACTAAACAGTCATGCAGAAGGTCGAGCTTATAGACTAAATTTCAGATGTACTAATAACATGGCAGAATATGAAGCTCTTTTACTAGGCCTCAAACTAGTAAAGTCCTTGCAAGCCACAAAAGTTTCAATCATGGGAGATTCAGACTTAATTATCCAACAAGTGAAGGGAAATTTTGTCACCAATGACAAAAGATTGAGATCTTATAGGTCTGCTGCTGATGAAATACTAAACTCCTTCACTGAATTCCAAATCACTAAAATTTCTAGAACCCATAACCTTCATGCTCATAGTTTCGCCACATTTGCAAGTACCTGCAAGCTTCCTGTTGAACCTAAGAATTGTTTTACAGCCGAGATAAAACACAAACCTTCTGTCCCAAACAATTTTAAAGATTGGCAAGTATTTGAAGATGATACACAAATAAATAACTTCTTGACCTTACAACAAGAATTTGCAAGATTAAACATTGACACTGAGGGAGCAAGTCAATCACAAATACTGAGTGAACAGAAAAACAAGCCAATATCACCCAAACAGCCAACCAAATGCTACATCCAACAATTTTTAACAAAGACAACATACAAGAAATTCAACAAATCAGTTGTGAAGAAATAGCTGTTACAGAGGCTGAAATCATAGAGCTGAAAGACAATTTTCTTCCAACAGGGCTAACTCCATTAGAGGACTTCTTTGACTCAAATGATATCCCTATAAAACCAAAAATGCAGCCCCTTAATGCTGCCATTGAGGAATGCAACATTGGAAGTATTGAGAAGCCCAAAATAATAAAATTGTCTGCATCCTTACCTCCTAATCAAAAACCCAAATACATTGACCTCTTCAAAGAGTTTCAAGATGTCTTTGCATGGGGTTATGAGGATTTAAAATCCTATGACACCTCTGTTATCCAGCATACTATCCCTCTCAAGCCTAATCAAAAGCCATTCAAGCAGAAATTGAGAAGGATCAATCCCATGCTTCTCCCCTCAATTGAAAAAGAGCTGCAAAAAATGTTTAAATCTGGCATCATAGCACCAATCAGGTTCTGTGATTGGATTTCAAATTTGGTCCCCACAAGAAAGAAAACTGCTGAGATAAGACTTTGTGTCGATCTTAGAAACTTAAATCAAGTGTCCCTCAAATACAACTATCCCTTACCTAAGATGGATCACATTCTCCAAAGAGTGGTAGGGGCCTCAAGGATCTCGTTACTTGATGGATTCTCAGGCTTTAATCAAATCCTAGTGCACCCTGATGATCAAGGCAAAACTGCATTCACAACCCCATGGGGAACTTTCAAATATGTAAAAATGCCTTTTGGATTGAAAAATGCAGGGGCAACATTCCAAAGAGCAATGGATATTGCTTTTGCCAAAGAGATTCATGACTTTCTTGTCATTTATTTGGATGACCTCACACCTTTCTCAAAATCTGACCAAGAACACTTGAAGCACTTGAGGCAGATCTTCTTAACATGTAGGAAATATGGAATTTCCTTGAATCCCAAGAAGTCTCTATTTGGTTTGGAATAAGGCAAGCTGTTAGGACATATCATTTCAAAGGATGGCATAAGAATTGACCCAGATAGGATACAAGCTATCTTACAAATGCCCCACCCAAGAAACATCAAAGAATTGCAAGCTTTCTTAGGGAAGATCAACTTCTTAAGGAGGTTCATCCCAAACTTAGCAGAATTGATTAGATTACTAAATAACATGCTAAAGAAAGATTCAAAAGTGAAATGGACAGTACAATCAAATCAAGCCTTTGAAGGTATAAAATTGGCCCTTACCCAAACCCCAGTCTTAACAAATCCCCAATTTGATAAAGAATTCATCATTTTCTCTTTTGCCTCCCAGCATACCATTGCTGCTATTTTATTACAGAAAGATGACCAAGGAAATGAGAAACCCATTGCTTTCTTTAGCAAAGCTCTTAGAGATGCACCTCTAAAATATCAGATCATGGAGAAACAAGCTTATGCTTTGGTCAAGGCCATTAAAGAGTTCAGGATTTACATCCTTTATTCCCACGTTATAACTTATGTGCCAAGTCCCATTGTGAAAGACATACTCACTCAAGAAAACTTGGAGGGCAGAAGAGAAAAGTGGATTGCCAACATCTTGGAATTTGATATTGAAATAAAATCTACAAAACTGATAAAAGGGCAAGGTTTGGCCAAATTAATGACAGAAGCAAACTTCCAAGCCTTAGACATAAACCAGCTAGACAATGAACCGGAGCTGGCGACTCCAAAGATCAATGTAGCCTTTGAACAATCCCCTTGGTATTCTGATATCTGTTATGTGTTACAAAACCTGTGTGCTCCCCCAGGATTGTCCAGAACTAAATGTAGGTTCCTAAAAATGAAAGCTTCAAGATTTTGTGTTATGGATGGCAATTTGCTTTGGAAAAACCATGAGGGTATACTGTTAAACTACTTGATTGAGAATGAGACTAACAATATCACGAAAGAATTTGATGCAGGTGATTGTGGTGGACACTTGTATTCGAAGTCCACTGTGGATAAGATACTGAGGGTTGGTTACTATTGGCCCGTTTTTTTCTCTGATGTCAAGAAGTTTACCACCTCATGTCATAAATGTCAAGTGTTTGAGGGAAAGAGAAAGTTATTACCACTTCCTTTGAGGCCTATTGCAACAGAGAGACCTTTTCAACAATGGGGCTTTCATTGGGGAAATTCATCCCTCATCTTTAGGCCAACATAGATGGATTCTAACAGCTACAGACTACTTTACTAAATGGATTGAAGTTGTTCCATGTAGACAAGCAAATGATTCCACTATCATTCAGTTCCTTGAGACTAGTATTCGTTCTAGATTTGGTTGTCCTGATAAGATAAAAACAGACAATGCTGCTTCCTCCAGATCTAAGAATATGGTGAATTTCTGCCACAAATTTCACATTACCCTGGGCCATTCTACTGCATACTATCCCCAAGGAAATGGCCTTGCTGAATCATCAAATAAAAGTCTTGTAAACATCATAAAGAAGGTGTTAGAAGAAAATAAGAAGAATTGGCATAAGAAGCCGGTCAATGCCTTATGGGCAGATAGACTAACAACCAAGAGATCAATTGGGGTCAGCCCATATGAGTTAGTTTATGGACTAGAAGCCAAATTTCCCTCATCACTAGGGGTTCCTGTCATGAAACTTCTTCAAGAAATCCAGGCTGAACCAAATGATATGCAAAGAATAATCAATCAGATAATATGTTTGCAGCAAACTAGAGATCAAGTTTATAGCAGAGTTCAAGTTTTACAAGAAAAATTAAAGAAAGCTTTTGATAGAAGGACTAAGGCAGAAGATTTCAACATTGGTGACAAAGTCCTCAAGTGGGATTCAAGAAGGGAAGATAAGGGAAAACATGGAAAATTTGATTCTCTTGGGAGAGGACCATTTGATGTTCAAGTAGTACAAGGAAACAATACTTATTTCCTTAAAAGTATTGATGAAGCTGATTTGGATGAAGGTCCTCTAAATGGCAAGATGTTGAAGCACTATTTTGACTACTATCCATAAGTGCATCCTAAGTTTCTCTTGTACATATTCAGGTGTATATATTACTTTCTGTTAACATGTAAAAATGCAGTTTCTCAAGTTTTATAAGTTATTAGCAAAAGGCAAATAAATTCAGACATTTACCAAGATGGGAAGAGCACAATTTTGGGATTTCAAAGGGGAATACTCCAAGTTTTGGTAAAAGAAGTCAAGGGCCAAGGAATTCTGACCTGCTATTCTTGGTCTTTCAAATGGAAAAACCATCCCCATGTGGAGCCACTGTTAGCTACCTATACCAATAGGTTTCATATTTCATGATTGGCAAAGAAAGTTCCAAATATGCTCTGCTTTGGTGATGCAAAGATCCCATATTTCCAAAAAAAGACAATGTGTGTATATAGCTTGATGTTGACTCAATTTTGATGGATGGTCCAACAGCTTAATCTGGATCATGCCATGTTTCAATTTTCTGTTGTAGAATAGAGAAATAAGTCTGTCCAAACTGTTTAATCTTGGCATACAAGTAGCTAGTGGTTGAAGGGAAAGTACCCCTAGGGTCCTTTGGGCTAAGACTCTACCAGACTGAAAATTGCTTATTCAAAGAAACACACACACAGCCATCATTTTTACTTTTAAGCAAATTCTAATGTTTAGGGTACATACCTAAGGTCCTACGTGCGAGAAGACCGTTAGGGTGCAAACCCTTCTTGGAGTTCCCTTCTTCTTTCTTTGACCTGCAAGACAAACAAATCAAAGAAAACAACAGTACATGTACAAATACTTATATATAAATCATCTTCATGCTATAAAGTTAGTTATAAAAGATCTTTAAGTAACCACTTTCATAAGAATTCAACACAAGAATCTCATAAGCATAAAGAAATATTATTCGGGAACAAAGACGTGTTTCTTTATATATAAAGGAAAATAAAGTACATATATCGGAAAGATATCACCTGAACACCTTCAGCAGGCTCCAAGAAAGCTTCCTCCCGGATTCGTTCCAGCCTCAAGCCTCCAACAAGAGCTCCTTCCAAGTCTTACTCAACGATGATATCAAGGATGAATGATCACCAATACACATGGAAACAAGGGTTTCCTATGCAAGATGGGGGAAGTGCAGAAAGCACCAAGGACTTCAGACCTGGTCTAAGGGGAAAATCTCAGCATAATAATCTTGCTCTCCTTTCTCTCTCCCCTTGGCCTTCCCTTTGATGTCTTTTTATACCCTCTCCAAAGTAGTTTTTTAGTTAGGAGTTAGTTGGGAACAGTTGGGCCACGGGCAATAACAGGTGATCCAGCAGGTAAAACCCGCGATCTCCGCCCGAAAAAGAGGAATTTATTATTTTTTAAGTGTTTTAATAGATACACGCGGGTTGGGTATAACAGACCCGCGTGTACACGCGTTTAACTCAGGGCACTGTCGCGTATAGGGAATAAAACACTGTTTTTTAAATTTTTGGACCAGGTCTAGAAGGAGGGGTTGCCCTAGGCCATGAGTGCAGCATCACAAACCATAAGAGTGAGATTTGGAGCTATAATAGATGCCCCCTAATTTATGAGGTCAGAAGGGGAGCATGATGGCCGAAATATATTAAGTAAGTACAAGGAAAGGAACTCTGCCGAAAAACCGAGGAGGACTTCACTAGAATTCAGCCTGCCAAGCCACCGAAAGGAGATCAGAAAGAAACACTGTCTGAGGCGGGCATACCCATGCTCAGGAAAAGTAAAGCATGTCCGCATATCAAGTACAAGCGGATCCACTAAGTATACAAGTATAACTGACTGGAAAATACATAATGGATCATCTGATCATAATGAGAAAGTACATGTCTGAATATCACATATAAGACTGTCAATGACGCTGAAAGATGCAACGGATCACTGAAATCAAAGACTGATCCCATAAGGTACCAACTGAACATGATGGAATAGGATGGTACTACACTGCAAACTCAGGTGCCAGCATATAGAATGTCGACATGACTGACTGCAACATATAAGGTGGAGTGGTATCAACTAGAAGCAACAGGAGCAACTGTCAAGTGAACCAATGAATGCTGATACAACCTGAGGTCTTCACCGACCGCCGTGGTACATTTCTACATCATGGGAATAAATGATCTGAAGTCGACCATGTGAGAAATCGTTTGATTACCGGTCATTGATGTATACCGTTAACAAACGCGAGACTACCCACCGATAATGATAATGAGCGTCAAGGTACCCATTACAATCTAACAAGTGTGAATAGATGAGCTGAAGTCGAACACCTGTAAGAATCTATCAATCAGGAGACAATGATGGTTTCCCACTGTCGATAGCGAGGAATCTGCCACTAATGACTGCAAACCCCAAGGTATTGCCAAATGGACTCTAGATCTTTGCCCCAGAGCAATGAGTCGGAGTCGATAGGGAAAGATCCGCTAGAAGGAAGGCATTAAGGCATCCTTCATCAATCTAGTGCTAGTGTAACCCGTAGGCCAATAATGTGGAAGGAATCGGACGAAAAAATATGTAGTAACCCAACCGAAGTATGTTTCCGGCGTACACAAGATGTGGCTAGCGCACGACAGAAACCCTCTGAACCAACCAATAATGAAAGCTGACACAGAGGCGAGGTATCCACCAATAGTGTCAAATGGAAACCAAGGTACTGCACGAATCCCAATGTGTGATAATGTATGCTGACGTCGAACACAAGGGAAACCACTCAGTCAAAGACCCATGATACTGATCGATGCTGAGCACAAGGTGACCTATCAATAATGAAAATAGGGCCAGGGTGCGGCTCTAGGCCTGTCCTCAGAGCAATGTGTCATCGTCGATAAGGACAAGACCCGCCAGCAAGAAGTCAATGGGGACCTTCTCAAACCGGCACGAGTAAAGGACCAATATAACTGAAGTGATGATAGACATGACACTGACAACCAGGGATGGCCGACAGAATAATGAGTCAAGAGACACCACAGAAAGGCCGACTCAGGCTAACTTCCCTTGAACAAAAGCACGACTCAATGTGACTATGTGGCAGCATATGATGAATCTGTATAAGTTCGTCATGCAGGAGGCACGAACGAACCCTCCATATGATTGGAAGAGATAACCAATCAGGGGAGAACTAACTCGGTAACAAGGTTATGGCGTACCTAAGTCAAACTAAATCCCACCCATGCGGAGGAGACTCTGCTTTGAGTGCTTTGTTCAAGGGCGACACGACTGACTCTAGCTGCCAACAATAAATGGAAATAACGTCCCTGTTCCCGCTCTTTTTGGAATATTTAATTTTTTTGTCTTTTTCTGATAAGCCGGAAAAAGAATAAAAGAATGCTATGGTACAGTGGAAAGAACGAGTGTCGGTGAAACAGATGATCTAGTTCCTAGGAAAGGAAGATTCCTATGCTCAATGCAGGGAGGTGAAAAACTGGACAGTGACACTCAGAGGTATGTTCCTTCCACGGATCAAGGTATGTCAAGCTGCAGAATTCAAAGGTATGCAAGGTTGATTTTGCAGATGTCATGGTCAAAAGTTGGCTTAAACACGAGTCCAAGTGAAGCCGGCTATAGGCCAAAAGGTGCAAATGGTCAACATGCAATGCAGAAGTACAACTCAACACACATAGGAGCCTCTAGGGTATAAGGCCAGAACGAAGCGAAGAATCAAAGAGGAATGAGTCTTCAACGCATAAGTCATGGCGGGACTACAGAGGACTCCCTAGCCTACTCAAAACGAAGCAGCATGGGCAACAAATGTCAGTGAGGTGCTAACTAGGATGCCCATGTAAAAGGATGGCTCTACCATCATGTCATGATTTAAAGAATCGGCGAGTGAAAATGGCTTGCGAACCATAACATGATGGGGTCGACCCTACGGCAGATGTATCGGTCAAATGGAGGCTAGTATGCATAATGCAACGGAAAAATGTTGTCCCTAACCTATATGCCAGTGAGAACACGATACCTGCCATGATGGGTCAGCAGTCATGGAACCGTCTCAAACCGTCGAAAAAATGTCCAAAATGTCCTGAAAAACAACTCAATCTCGACATTCCAAGCTCCCAAGTTAAAAGTGACATGAAACCAAACAAAATAAAATTTTGAAAAAATTTTGCATTTTCAAAACTTATAAAAAGAAATTTTGGACTTACCATTTTCACCGTTTGACTTGGAGAGAAAATTGTGGAGCAAAAGGAGCAAACTTCCCCGTGACTTATTCAACCGTTCAAACTTGCCGAAAACTTCCAGGTAAGCACTAAACTTGTCTTGCAATCAATTGTGATAGTTTTTAGGAAGTTTAATTGATGTTTCACCGTTATATTTTTGCAAAAAATCGCTCTGCGGCGTACACGCGGGTTGGATGTATATAAATCGCGTATACGATGGCCCTACACGCGACTGTGTATAGGGTAACCCGCGTGTGCGCATCGAAAAAATTTTATACATAAAACTAATGGATGAAAATGATTTTTTTCTTCTAGGATGACTATCACATGGCGTGAAAGAGAGCACTCAGCTGTAGATAATGAAGTTATGAACAATGATGAGGCATTAGACGCCCTGCGGGGATGCGGATTGTTAAAATTCTTCAAGTTGCCAAATATGAAAGCAAACGTGCGTCTGCTCGAGAGACTCATTGATTACTGGGATGCCGAGGAAGAAGCTTTTGTGATTGATCAGATGCCACTCAGGATAGAAGTGGAAGATATATATTTCATCACGGGCCTTTCCCGAATGGGGGAGGTAGTAAACTCCCGGGGCAGGACCCGGAATAGTCTCAGTGTAGACGACTATGTTCACATTTATTGCCCAGGTCATCGGAAGGTCGGGAGCCAGATCTCTATCCCACACGTGGAGAGTTTGTCACTGCAGATAATCTTGTTCACCATAGCTCGAGTGAACGGATCATCCTCACTACATCAGGCATCACGGGTAAACATGAGCGTAGCAGTGGACTGTCTCACCACGGTGTTTGACTGGTGTACTCCTCTACTTGCCAACATGAAAGAACAACTTGCTTCTATCAGGAGGGGACAGGCCAAGAACTTTGGGTACGGAACCATTTTATGCACTTTCTTTTTCGAGAAGGTTCCCGCACTCCGCCCCAGGGTAGCAGTTCCCATCAGTAGTCCACGTGATCCACGTATGGGCCGGTGGGCTGACTTGATGAACCGTCTGGGGGGTGGGGAAGTACCCAGGAATGCATTCGACGACGAATTTTTTGCTTGGTGGGAGCAGCAGATCATCGCCATAGATGACTACCCCTATGTTGGGCTGGATTTCCGAGGAGATCCTGATCTAGTGTTACCACCAGATGCAGCATGGGGCGAGATTGGTAAGATTTTTGATTTTTATGATTTTATGATTTTTAGGATTTTTCAAGTATAATGATGAACTTTGAAAAACATTTTTTTGATGAGATTCAAATGAATAATATGATGATCATGTTCCAGACATTGGGCCTGTGCGACCAGATGGATTCCCGTGGCATGGGCGGCGTGGCCGAGGAGCCGAAGAGACGGCTACGGATGCGGAAAGGACCCTCAACAATGTCCAGCGACACTTGACGAGACTAAGCTGCCAAGTACCAATGGCCGAGGTGGAGGACCTTCCTCCAGATATGCAGCGTCATGTGGTTGGAATGCCACATGACTGGGTTCGCGTCTTTCGGCGCGTGGCCAATGCTATAGTTAGTTATTTAGCTGCTCATCCAGAGCCGAGGCGTTAGATATGCCTGACATGATTATGGGCATTTGAGTCCCAATTTTGTATATTTTTGGACACACATATGTACACTCGAGACGCTTTGCGATATATATATATATATATATATATATATATATATATATATATATATATATATATATATATATATATATACAGTTTGACTTTTTGATGCATGATTTTATGATGATGAATGATTGATATGCCAGTCTAATGCTTGATTAGCGATAGAGTCAGCTAACCAATTTTGAGATCTTGGAATTTGCAAATAATTAATGTAAATAAATGATCTTTGCAACAACCTCACCCTTAAATATTGGCGATATAATGATGGATCTCTAACCCGATAAATGTTATTTAACTAAGACACTATCAATTGAGAATCAAGATATACTACCAATGAGTCGATCCCATAAGAGATTGCCTCGGATAATAAATTGATAACGGTTGTATGCTCGGCCATATTGTTTGACGCAGGACTGATACACACGCCTCTTGATATCATCAAATGACCAGTTGGGTAATAAAGTACCCAAGCTACGGAAGCAAGATTCCGAGTGTGCCGACTAGCACCATCGGCGAATCCAAAATAAACCAAATCATCCATCAGCACCTGCCAAGGCAGACCAAAAAGTTCTGATATCAGAAAACGCTCGATAATATATGTACAAATACATAAAATACAAAGAAGCCATTTCCTGGTAAAACTAAGCAAAATACTTCTTTAAATAGAGCCCATTTCGGGGCTCCTCCAGCTTGTTTCCTTCGAAATCAATTAACTCATACGATCCTTTTTCTAAGACTCGTTTGATAATGAAAGGACCGTACCACATGGGTTTGAATTTTCCTGCCCCCAAGGCGTCCTTATCTTGGTCATAGACCAAGACAAGGTCACCTTCAGCAAAGACACGAGGACGGACAGACTTATCATACTGAGTTTTGACCCTTTTCTTATGGGCCTCATTCATCGTGGTGGCATCTCGACCCTGCTCATCGAGATGTTCCAGGTGAACTAGGCGCTCCTCGAGACTCGAAGTCTCAGGAAGAACCTTGACAGCCAATTTCAGAGATGGGATTTCACATTCGACCGGAAAGATAGATTCCATCCCGTAAACTAACTGAAAAGGAGTAAAACCAGTAGTCGTTTTGACGGAGGTTCGGTATGCCCAAAGAGCTGGATACAACATAATGTGCCAATTGGACCGATTCTTATCGATTGTCCGTTGGAGTATCGTCTTAAGATTTTTATTAACTGCCTCGACCTGTCCATTGGCCTGAGGATAGTAAGGTGACGAATGCTCCTGACGGAAACCTAATTTAAAAGCCAATTCGGACATATCTGATTTTGGAAATGACTGCCATGGTCAGTGACAATCTCTCTTGGGATACGGAATCTTGAGATAACTTGATTGAAAAGAAACAAAGCTGCCGTGTCACTGTCGTTCTTATAAGTAGGCATGGCCTCCGCCCACTTCGTGAAGTAGTCTACGGCCACGATAATGTACTTGTGATTTGCCACTGAAGGCGGGTTACAAGTCGTAAAATCAATACCCCACTTAGTGAAGGGACCGACGGTGACGACGGGAAAAAGGGGAGCTGGATGTGAGCGCATATTGCGAGTAAAAATTTGACACGCGTGACAGCGTTTTACCGCTTCCACACAGTCCTTAAAGAGTGAAGGCCAAAATTAGCCGGCACGTAAGATGCGCTGGGCTGTAGCAAGCCCGGATAAATGACCACCACAAGCTCCACTATGGCAATCATTAAGAACAGACTCTACTTCCTCTAAGGTTAAACAGCGTCGAAGAATTGAATCAACCCCTCGACGGTATAATGTGTCACCAATGATAACATAGTTTTTAGCCAGGTGACGTAACTTACGACGTTCATCCTTGGAGAAAGCAGAGGGAAACTTTGAAGTATGGAGATAAACAATGATATCTCCATACCAAGGGTCTTGTGAAGAGATGAGGAATATATGCTCGTTGGGTAAACTTTCCTCATACACAATATCCTCTCCACAAGGAAGCTTAGAAATTAGCTCTGCAAAAACCATAGATTTCTTAGACTTGGCGGACAAGAACTCGAGGTCGAATTCTTGTAAAATAACTATCCATCTATTATATTTGCCCCCGATCACTCGCCTACTGAGGACAAATTGGAATGGATTGACCGCCGCTAGGACAAAAGTTTTGCGTAGCAAAATATAATGACGGAGCCTCTGGACAACATGGACAGCTGCCAAGGCCAACTTCTCAACCGGAGAATAGCGAAGTTCAGGGCCTATTAAGCCTCGGCTCAAATAATAAATCACGTGCTCGATGAGAGCATCGTCTTCCTGAACTAGAACCATGCCAATGGTAGATTCTGCTGCAGCGAGATATAAAAGGAAGTCTCTACCATAATCCGGTGGACTCAAAAGCGGGGCAGAGACTAATGCCTTTTTCAAAGCATCAAACGACCGTTGCGCAAAGTCGTCCCATACAAATGGAACTCCTTTCCGTAGCAAACGCATGAACCCTTTAGTGATCTCGACGTAGTTTTCTATAAACCGTCTCAAGAAATTGGCCTTCCGTTGAAGACTTTGAAGTTGACGGATTGAGGACGGGGGAGGCAACTGAACTGTTGCCTCAACCTTGAAGGGATCAACCCGAATCCATTCATTGGACACTATAAACCCTAACAACCGACCGGATGTAACCGCGAAAACGCACTTGTTAGGATTCAACCGGATTTTGTAGAAATGACATCGCTCAAAGACCAATCGAAGATGACTAGGGTGATCTGTTCTCTTTCGAGAACGAGCAGCGAGATCATCTAAGTATGCTTCGATGACATGTTTGATGTCGTGGAAAGCGTAGGACATGGCCCGCTGAAACGTGGCTCCAGCGTTTTTAAGACCAAAGGGCATCTTTCGATATGCGAAGGTACCCCAGGGACATATGAAGGCAGTTTTATGCTAATCCTCAGGACGAATAGAGATTTGATTATAACCTGAGAAACCATCCATAAAGGAGAAAATATCATTACCCGCACACTCGTCGATAATCTGATCAATGAATGGCGTGGGGTAATTGTCTTTTGGACAAGCCTTGTTTAAGTCCCTAAAATCGATGCATACGCGGATTGTTCCTTGCTTTTTGTCCACAGGGACTGGATTTGAAACCCAATCTGTAAGAGGAACAGGGTATATAAAACCCGCCCTTAGCAGTTTCTCAACCTCAGCTTTGATAGCCGCTGCTTTCCTAGGGTTAACCGGCCGAAGCCTTTGACGAATCGGTTTTGCGTTTTCGTACGTCTTGATCTCATGTTGGACGATAGAAGGATCAATGCCGGGCATTTCCTCATAAGACCAAGCAAATACATCCCGATATTCCTTGAATAGGTCGGTATAAATTTGAATTTCTTCAGGGGAACACTCAATTCCGATGAAGATATTCTCGACAATGTTAGGATTCTTAGAGATGTTTATAGGTATCGTTTTTGAAATTACCGACATATTACCTTCGGCACGTGCGTGTGTTGGAGCCAAAGGGTTCGACACCATACAAACATCACTATCAACGAGCTCGGAGAATTTAGATTCCACTTCCTGCAATGGAGGAAGAAAATATGAACGATGGTGTAAGTCTTCCCAAGGTCGATCTATACCCATCATTACTTCGAGGATTGCTTCTTCAGAAGGTAGAACCGAATCTAAGCAGTCCAAGGCAGAGTTAGAATCGAAGCTCCAAGCGGGGGCCACATGACCATCTAATTCCTCTTCGGAAAAAGGAATAGAATGGTTATCTGCAGAGTCTACAATAGACTGATATCTAAGCTCGGCTGTAGATATAGGAAACGCCATTCCATTCACTTGTCCTTCAACTAATGTGGTGGTAGGTGAAGGCAAGGTCCAAGGGTCATAAAAATAATGAGTTCGGAAGAACTCTTCTCGAGAATACTCCTTGGATGATGAAATAGCATTGATTCTTGCAAAAGGAGAGGGAAGATCAAACGTACCCATCAATGAGGAATACATCCCTACTCCTAAATTCTCAGTCGGCGGGTGAGGGTTATCCACCAAAGGAACAGTAGAGTCGGAGGTTTCTTGAGGATCGATTGGAGCATAGTCCAATTGATCAACCTTAATGATTTTCCCCTCATGAGGAAAGCAAATGACACGAAACAGAGTCGATACAACGGCTTCCATCTCGTACACCCAGTTCCTTCCTAATAGGAGATTATAATCTAGGTTAGCATCTACGACTTCAACTTCGATATTAACGACCTTCCCTCCAACACATATAGGAAAGGTCGGGATAATCCCATGCGGCTTGTGAGAATGGCCATCAAATGCAGTTAAGACAGTTGGCGAAGGAACAGCCGAAGGTGAACCAATAGCCTTCCAACATGACATGGACATGACACATGTGGAAGCTCCTTCATCTATAACGGTGCGAAAAATATTGAATTTTCGGTATGTTGACTTTACCTGGAAAGCCATATGATGAGGGAGTCCCTTTTTGACATTTGACATGTCGAAAGAGAGCACTAACGAGTTACCTAGATCGACTGCTCCAATGGCGGAGAGTAAAGCACTTCTCTGAGACGGACACGATTGGAGAACTTCCAAAGCGGACATAGCACACGGGCTTTGAGCCAAATCCTCCACAATGGAGTAATTTTGGGCGGCCCTAGCATTAGGGTTAATCGTCGCGCATTTGGCGTAACCTTTCGGTATCCTAGGCATAGTCTCAACAAGAGGTCGCTCAATGTGAAGGTCATTACTTCCGGGAACCGTTTTATCCTTAGATGTTTCAGTTTCACCATAATCACGTGACCGAGTAGCCACGTTAACGTTTGAACCCATCATAAAAACATTTGATGCTTTTTCCCCTTCCTGGTTGCCCCCTGAGGAGGTCTCAGGATTTGAATTCACGCCAGCAAGAAGTTGCTGCCCTTGGGGAAACGGGTTAGTTAACACAGCTTGCGAACTACAAGTCCCTTGTTGTCCTAACGAGCGCTGAGCATCTTCAATTCTAGGGCAAAGATGAGTTAGATGGTCCCCACTGCATAACTTGCAAGGGAACTTGACTTTCTTTCTCGACTCACCTTTACCACCACCAGCGTTGTTGCCGGATTTATTTGCATCGGGCTTCCCCTCTGAATTCTTCTTCTTACCACGTCCTTTCTTTTTCCCATTGGAATTTTGATTTCCTTTGGGGTTATCGGATTGGACGGCGTTAATGGAAGAATTTTGGGAAGCTTGAGGATTAGACATTGTGACTTGATTGTTAGGAGCAGTTTGTAATGACAACTGCTGCAATTGATTCAACAAGTTCACTGTAGTCGAGTCTACTGACCCCACGATGCCATCCGCGTGCGGACCTGGCTTCGGCTTAGCTAAATCAACCTTAGATACAGGAGCATCTGGCAAGTACTTTTGGAGGATCCCAGACTGAGAGTAAATCAGTTCTAACTGCTGGGCCCTGAAAATGGCTTGCTCCTCAGAATAGACCCCAGACATGGAGACATCCTTGGAGATCTCGGGTTGCAAAGACTTCAAAAACCACTCTAGACGGTACTGTGGAGGGATTTCGGCTTTAATGAGCCTCTTTCTCCATCTCCATTCCTGAATGTGATCAGAAATGTGGGTTGCCTTATCTTGACGAAAGGTAGCCAGAAGTTCAGTTCCGGCATCATAGCGGACGGGCAACTGGAAGTGATTCAAGAAGATATTAGCTAAGTCTGCGAACGATGTAAAGCTGCCCGCTAGCAACTCTATATACCATTTAGCCGCATTACCAGTCAAGGTGCGCTGAAAGAGTCTCAACCTAATCGAATCTTCGATGAGGGAGTTGGATGAGCACCACAAATGGAATGTGGTTACATGATCGCCCGGATCTTCACCACTCTTCCCTTCGAATTTTGGAATGTCCGAAGGGAGTTTGGTTGGGACCAGAGGCCAGGTCAGATTGTATCTGATAGGGTCATTCGTTAGCTTAGTGAGATCTGGCAAGTTTAACGTTGCCAGAAACGGAAGCCTAGGAGGACCTAGGGGATTCCACCCAGACTCGGCAGAACTCCCAAAGTTATGAAAAGATTGTCCTGGGATTTGGGAGGCACCAGGCTGCCCGAAGTGACCATTAGAACCGGCTGAACCAAAAGGCAAACCTTGTGGTCCAGCAAAATTCGGAGTTTGACCAACTCCTGCCGTATAACCTCCATAGCCTGCAAAGTTTCCTCCTAAATAATGGTAAGGGGTTGATAACCCCTGATATGGGTTCCAAGCCGAAGCGAGGGGAGGAATACTTTGAAACATGCTAACAGTGGAATACGGCCTACTTCCTTGTTGGCTGATAAATGGATTCGCAGTTCCCACACTACTAACCCCAGGGTTATTCCAACCTTGGAAAGGATTGCTGCTTTGTCCTATTGAAGAAAAAGGCATGGATCCTACCGTCGGGTTGGAATGTGGGATATGACCACTTCCAAAAGGAAAACCCTGGAATGAAGCCGATCCGCCCATCATGGACGTAGCGGCACTGAATGGAACCGATGGAATACCCTGTGATTGGGTGCCAAAAAGGAAGGAACCAGTACTAAAAGCATTGGTTTGGGCATTTCCACTCGTGGACGGAATGGAGGTAGACCCAACCAAAGATGCGCTAGCAAACGATCCGAACAAGGAAGCGGAGGGGATGGAAATGGTTCCTCCCCCTTGCACCGATGTTGGGGTTTGCATAGTCGCAGCACTCGTAGAAGCCATGCTTCCAGTAGTGATCATAAATGGTAAGCGCGTAGCGTAACCTAGACTCGCTGGCCTATGTAACGGAGTCCCAACGTATTGCAATACGTCCAGATAACTAGATGGTAGTGGAGAATTTGGAATCACTAATGATTCTGAAAGTTCTTCTACCTCTACGTTATTCTCTGCTTGAAAGCGAACTCGAGAAAGGACTGGAGTGTCCCTCTCTTGCTCAGAAGTACCAGGCCTTGCTTGGCCGCTAATATCCCCGAGAGGAGGATCAATCCCCGATGCGTCAACTGGCGTGGGACGGACCCCACCGGTAGTATCCCCTCTGCGCCTTCTAGGAGAAGGCTCTAAACTAGGTGGCGAGAGACCACGAAGTCTTCGAGACCGTCTTGGAGACTGGTCAGCCACTTTGAATTTTTTGTTATGATCTAACTAAAGACTCAAAAAATTAAAAGCTAAGCCGACTAGGAGCACAGAGCACACACTATAAAGTTCCTAAAGATACAGCCAGTCAAACAACTTTCAAGTATTTTCGCTCCGGGTGATTGAGACCGGACACCAAAATACGAGAAAGTGAATCAAAGGGCCTTCCGAAGATAGTCTGGGATGATGAGGGACCAGTCCTATCAGCGAAGGTATCAGAGGAAGTTACGCTGACCTCCTAACAACAGCCTGCGCCGGTGAAAGCCCCCAAGCTTCGCAAGGGTGCCCTCCGGAAGTACTGTCGAGAGTGATACAACGTCGACCTCAGGTGCCACGGGATTCCCCTCCGCAGCCACCTATGCAGATCCCTAGGAGAGGCAACTATGGGTACCAACTCGTCGCAGAAGCCAGGTGGAACAGTCGTGAGGTAAGTTCGGACAAGTAGGAGAGGGGGTATCTCTCGTCCCTGTCTTCACAGACCCTCGTGCTTAACTCCGAGATCCGGAGCTTTCCTGGTCTTCCTAATGCTATTGGATTTACTCTCTTTAATCAGACTCTTATGTTTGACGTTTTATGTGGCCTTGGAGAGTTAACTCTCCACTCGCCTATTCCAAGGCCCTAAAATCCTAAACTTCTTGGTGTAATAACTAAAACAAAAAGTTCTAGTGGATTTTAATTAAGAGCTTGATTTTATTAGGCTGTTCTTTAAGTCACAGGGTTATGGAGATGAAACTTGTGGTGTTTTTTATCGACGCAAAAGAAATTAATAAAACTTAGCTACATGCACATGCACTTTTGTTTTTGATGAAAAGAAATTTCTATGAGGTTCAGAGGTATTTCTAGTATAAGCAAATTTTCTTTTCCTTTTCAGACTCCACACTCACAAAAACTAACAAAACTAAATATGCCTAAAAAGAGATGCAAATCTTACCCTAATGCAAGAACTAAATGTGGATGCAAGATTCAAAGACTACTCTAAAAACAAAGGAAAGTTGCTGCTTTACCAAATTTTGTCTTGCCACTAAAATGCTTAGATAGAATATGATGGGTTACCAATCATTTCGTCCAAACAATAAAAACAAGTTCTAAGATAAAAACAAAGCACTTGCACTTCGCAAAAAGGGAAATCAAATGAGAAGCAAGTTTAAGAAAGCGAAACTCAAAAACTTTCAAAAGATTTTCTTTCAATCAAACCAAAAAGTCTTTTTCAAAGGAAAGCTCTCAAAAATACTGACACTAATGATTGATAAACAAGCCACCAAACACTTTTGTGAATTGACACCTTTCAAATGATGAAAACTCAACAAAAATAAAATGTGTTCGAAATCGCTTTTGACAATCAAAAGCAACAATGAAAGTCCAAAATATCAAAAGACAAGTTTCAAGAAAAATGGTAACAAACAAATTTTCCGAAACGAAGGAGCAAATGGTCATAAAAATGATTTCGTTAAGCAAACACAAATGTCATGAAAACAAAATGGACACAAAGATTGAAGACAATCTTCTCACTCTGCCGAAACAGAGCAATCAAGATTCTTAAACAGAAATCTTGTGTGTCAAAAATCAATGACACTTGCAATCAACGAAAAACAAGACTAGCACTCTTATAACTAGAGAGAGTTCAGAACAAGATGCCCCCTGTCAAACAGAGAACTGTTACTGGAAAATAACTGCTTAAAACTGACCCAAACTACCAGACAAACATTCAGCCAACAGAAAATTTACAAATCTTGAAAATTATGTGATATACGCGCCTGCAATTATTTGCAGAATGCGTGTATACGCGACTGTAACTAAGGAAACCTGCGTATACGCGGGTTAACTTAGTGCAACTTGCGTATATACGCTTCTGTAATCCAGAAAAAGAGCGTATCTGAAGTCTTTCAAGAAAAATAAAAAAAAAACACAGACTGAAAAACTGGAAAAGCTTGGATTTCAGGAAAAGATCAGACAGTCAGAGCCAACAAACAGAGGGGCTGAGCCTTGATTGGCTTGAGGACTACCCAAACTAGGAACAACAAGAGTGTTGTCCCCAGCGGAGTCGCCAATTCTGGTTGAAGGGAAAGTACCCCTAGGGTCCTTTGAGCTAAGACTCTACCAGACTGAAAATTGCTTATTCAAAGAAACACACACACAGCCATCATTTTTACTTTTAAGCAAATTATAATGTTTAGGGTACATACCTAAGGTCCTACGTTCGAGAAGACCATTAGGGTGCAAACCCTTCTTGGAGTTCCCTTCTTCTTTCTTTGACCTGCAAGACAAACAAATCAAAGAACACAACAGTACCTGTACAAATACTTATATATAAATCATCTTCATGCTATAAAGTTAGTTATAAAAGATCTTTAAGTAACCACTTTCATAAGAATTCAACACAAGAATCTCATAAGCATAAAGAAAGATTATTCGGGAACAAAGACGTGTTTCTTTATATATAAAGGAAAATAAAGTACATATATCGGAAAGATATCACCTGAACACCTTCAGCAGGCTCCAAGCAAGCTTCCTCCCGGATTCGTTCCAGCCTCAAGCCTCCAACAAGAGCTCCTTCCAAGTCTTACTCAATGATGATATCAAGGATGAATGATCACCAATACACATGGAAACAAGGGTTTCCTATGCAAGATGGGGGAAGTGCAGAAAGCACCAAGGACTTCAGACCTGGTCTAAGGGGAAAATCTCAGCATAATAATCTTGCTCTCCTTTCTCTCTCCCCTTGGCCTTCCCTTTGATGTCTTTTTATACCCTCTCCAAAGTAGTTTTTTAGTTAGGAGTTAGTTGGGAACAGTTGGGCCACGGGCAATAACAGGTGATCCAGCAGGTAAAACCCGCGATCTCCGCCCGAAAAAGAGGAATTTATTATTTTTTAAGTGTTTTAATAGATACACGCCGGTTGGGTATAACAGACCCGCGTGTACACGCGTTTAACTCAGGGCACTGTCGCGTATAGGGAATAAAACACTGTTTTTTAAATTTTTGGACCAGGTCTGGAAGGAGGGGTTGCCCTAGGCCATGAGTGCAGCATCACAAACCATAAGAGTGAGATTTGGAGCTATAACAGCTAGGTAGAGAAGTAAGGTTCCCAACTGCTTAATCTGGGACCTTGGAAGCAATAAGGGTAGCCCTAGATAGAAAATCAAAAGAAAAATCCAAAAGAAAAGAAAAGGCAAATAAGGGTCTGCAAAGCTAAGTGCACCCTCCATGAAGAAACAAAAAAAATGCTAGGCAAGTAGATGGGTAGGCAGATGGGGTTGCAGAAATGTCATTTCTTACAATTGAATGTTTGGTAACCTATTATAAAGAAACATCAGTGGATAGAGAAGCTTCACTTCTCCATCATGTTGCAGCAAAGCAAAGGAGCATGTATAACTTCCTGTTTCCCCCCTTCACATCCATTACTAACATACTTTCATCAGTTGTGTTCATGAAAGAATTCAAGGTTTTATGTTGGTTCTTATTCCTTTAAAAGTCACATTTCTTGTCTAAAATTCTTTTCATTTTGATCTACTCCCTAAGCTAAGTTGTTTTCATATAAACTTAGTGATATCACTCCTCATTCACTTCTTCCATTCATATTAACCCCTAACTTCTTATTATCTAAATCCCCTATGTTACCCTTTCCCTATTATTATAAACACTATGGTGTATAAACCCCAACCATTCTATAAATATCCCTTCCCCTTGGCATTATAGCCATATGTTCACAGTCAGGGATTAAATTGACATCTAGTCAGTTTAAGAACCCAAACCCTACCCCCATTTCCCCTTCAGAAGTTATTTAAACCATTAACCCCTTCATTTGTAAAAGAACCTTGTTAAAAACCCATTTTCACCCTTAACCCGCTTTATTTGCAAAATTACATGAAAAACCCACTTTTTCATTTTACCCACAGTATTGGCGCAATGCGCGTTTGGATAAAAATACATTGAAAACCATACAAATTCGCCAAACTCCGAAGGTCCCCGCCGGGTGCATCTTCCAAAGAATATATTATTTTAATCCCCGCCCACATCCGTATTGACCTGGCACCTTAGCGATCCGTCAACCGTCGGATCTAGCCCTTTTCATCGGACGGCCCACATGCATATCGGACCGGGCCCGACATCCATAGGTTACCTTCCGAAATTTGTCAGAGGGTGACATCAGGCCTCTGCCACGCGTCACCCCCAAATCGTATCGGAGCGCCCTCTGACAATCCCGCTTCCGTATAAACAGTGGTGCGATATCATACCGCTTACCGTTTCTGGTTTCTATGAACCCGTCGTGCCAACGTCAGTACCACGTCAGGCCCACGTCATTGCTACATCACCGCCGCGTCAGTGCCCCTGTCCGCCACTGCTCCGACCTGCCCGCCACCTCATCATCCCCGTGGACCACTCTCAGGCCACCACATCATCCGATGACGTCATGCTAACGTCATCCGACCTTGATCCCACTTGATGACGTTATGCTGATGTCATCCAAAAAAAAGCGCCAAATAACCCAAAAGTCTATATTTTGGGCAAAATTCGTGTTTTTCGTTACTTTTGCAAAAAAAATACTGTTACTCCCCCTGCATGCATTTTACATCCAAATCCATCGCCAACCAGCTGAAATCAACTAGGAAACCGCCGACGCTTCCATCCCACCTGCATTTGCAAAATTTGCCAAGCAATTCACCAAGTATTTATCAAATTTACCTCCCTTGCGCTCGCTTGTGTCCATAATTGTCTGAAACAAAGTTAAAAGAGTGAGAAAGCTTATAATTTACCAGAAAATCCCCTGTGGCTAGCCTCCATTTTCAATTTTAAAGTCGAAATTTTCCTAGAGAGCCTTGTTTACCCAAGTTTTCACAAAACATATAGTTAGTTCGCGCATTCGTGAACTAAGAACCCAAGCTGCACCAATTCACCGTGAAGAGAGTTTTTAAGGCCAAGCATTTGCCCTATCAGTGCTTTGTGCAGTATTTCAATTGCTGCCATTGCCATTTTATCCTCTGTTCCTCAGTAAATCACCTCTCTTTCCAAGAAATACTCCTTTGTGCTGCTCTGCTCAGTAACACCATTTCATATATAAACAGAGTCCTAAAGTAACCACGGATGCACCAGTAGCACTTGTAGCCTTGAATATTGCTCCATTAAATGCCCCTCAGAGAGAATTGGAGTGGAAACCATTAGCAGACCTATATTATCAAATATCAGAGGAAATGATAATGCATAGCAAGTACCACATCCACTCGCTAAATGAATTGAAGATCAAGCATGAGAGTGGAACAGATGTATTGGGCATTTGGGACTCTTTTCTCCCTATCTTCAAGCTCCCTCAGGTCAACCAATTTCCTGACCTAATCCACCTATGTGCTGACTGCTATGACCCCACTCAAAGGGCTTTGCTTGACCCTTCAGGCTCAATTGTTTTCTATGTCACCCCTGAAGCCATCAGAGAGATGCTGCACTTCAATACTGAGAAGAAATTAGTCCCTTTATCACTGATTGATCTGATAAAGCAAGGAGCTAAATTGACAGATGCTCAGGTCACCAAGCTAAATCAATTGTACATTGGCTCTGACACTGTGACGTACCCTCCTATTTCTCATGTATACCTCAACCAATTGGGCAGAGACCTTGTAGACATGATTAGTCCCATTCTGGGCTATAATTCAATTGAATTTGTTGATGAAACTGTGCTGGTGATGATGCTCATGTTTTCCCCTGGCAAGTCTCCAATATGCTATGACTATGCCACTTACATATCTGACAAAATACATGAGCAATTGATGAACTTGGCAAGAGAAAAGGTGTTCAGATACACCTCCTATATCTACCACTTAATCCTATATTATCAACATGAAAAATTTCCTTTTGCTATGAAAAGAGTGGATGCACAAGGCAATCCAAGATCAATGGTTTATTGGTCCTCTACCTTCCACTACAGATCTTATTCTCCATACACTTATTGCGAGTTTATAGACCTCTTCATTCACCCAGCCATGTCTCTGCTTCTGAGCTCACCTCCTCCAAGACTAACTGATGAGATGTAGAGGGTTCTTCAGCTTTCTAAGGCATACAACATTGGGGATTGGTACTATTACCAAAACCACACAGTCATCATAATATATGGGTGTGAGTTGCCCCCATACAGATTACCCAAATATGTGCCCATGAGATTGTTTGCCCTTGAATACTTTAGGAAATTTGGGAATGCTGATGTACTACATTTTTCAGGCAAAGGCAAGAAAGCATAGCTCAAAGTCATGAACCAATTAGGCCACTTCATTTACAACTCTCATACCAAATCCACTACCATAAGTATTGTAAAAACATTTGAACTAAATGTTATATAAATGTTTGCATGGGTGTGCTTTAGGGAAAGGGGTTGGGCTATCAGCCCTGGCCCCTGGTTACATTCCTCAAATAGGACCACAGGCATGCAAAGAAGGAGCTACGGAGCCAACGCTCATGGATAGGGGCCATCCCCTAGACATATGCATCCATATGACCTAGTGCTAATAGAAAAAGGGTCATACGGGAAGGGCGGGTGGTTAACCCAGCTCGCAGGCATACATGGCCATGTGTCCATGATTTTCAGCCCTAAGGAGTTATGGGATAAATTAATTATCCTACAAAATACACGAGCACAGGGAGAATTTTTCACTCGGATAGTGAAATTTAGGGTGAAATTGTAGAAGTGATAGGCAGGTAGTCGAATTTGTAGGATAGTTAACAATTAAATTCATGGAGGAGCAAGAAGCTCATAGCTTTTGGATTTTTTATCCAAATTGAGCTCAGAAAGAGGCTGCTTAGGGGTTTTTGATGTTCTCAATCCATTAGTAGCCTCTATTCTCTTATTAGAGCACATCTATAGATTCATTTTGTAAGTTTGAGACTAAAGTTGTATGGATCAATCAGAGTTTGGAAGCAGTTCTGGAGGCTATTTGGACATGGGGAAGAATTTGTAGGGTTATTCTCAATTTCAGAAGCCTACTACAACTGTTGTAATGAGCAGGGTTCATCTTAGGCTCAACTTCTTTTATTATGAAGTTTTGTGTATGTACTTCAATGTGGAATTGAGGTGTTCACATGCTTGTTTTCCCTCATTTCAGTTGGAGTTTTGTCATCTTGATAGGAGATGCTTTGATTTGATGTTATTGTGGGAGTTCCTTGTTGGAGAACGTTACCCGGGAGGGCTAATAACCACATTTTATTGCATCACTTGTTTATGTACTCCATTGATACTGAATATATGAGTGGTCTAGTCATGTTGACAGGCCCAGAGATGTAGCCCAGGAGGGGTAATAACCACATATTTATTGCATCACTTGTTTATGTACTCCATTGATATTGAATATATGAGTGGTCTAGTCGTGTTGACAGGCCCGAAGATGTAGCCCAGGAGGGGTGAACTCTGTTAACAGATCCTTTGTTTTGCTCCCTTTTGTGCATCAATTGTTTCAAGGCCCATTTTTCATTCTTTCGAAGTGTTGACACAATCCTTAGTTTTATTTTATTAGATTTTGGAAAAAGAGGTAGAATTCACCTTTTCCACTTTCAGATCAATTTGGTGTGAGAGCACAAAGTTGATTGAGTTGCAAAATGGGCAGAAAAAAGAGTATTCAAGAGCTTGAGGAGTGAAATTTGGCTCTTCAAATGGAGAATATGGAATTGAGAAGGATGTTGGAGATAGATAAAGAGGAGAATAGACACATGCACTTTGTGTTGCAACAAGTACTTGATGAGAAAGTTGCAGAAGGTGTCACTCATGTACCAACAAAAGGGACCTCTAAGATGAACCCGATATGTGCACATGGTTTGAAAAGTGGTTTTGTACCATAGGTAAAAGATGATGCATGTGAGTTTTGAACCATATCAAAGAAGCACATCCTATGCCACTGAATAAGAGTTGATGGTTAGATTCATCTACAAGTTGGCCATCATCGTCATCATCGAGAGAATAAAGGATGCATGACAAATTTAAAGAGGTAATTAGTATCTCAAGTATTACTCCTTCCATTCATTTATACAATAACTCTTTTTTGACATTTGAGAAACATACCAAGGGTATAGGTATGAGGTTGCTCTCCAAGATGGGATATGAAGTTGGAGGTCTTGGCAAGAATGGTCAATGCATTACCAGTATAGTTATGGTTGAGGAAAGGCCAAAGTACCAGGGATTGGGATACAGCCAAAGGGAGTTTGGAGAATTCTCTAAAAGGCTTGAAGTACATCAAACATCTGAGCATGAGATGTCACCACCTTGCAACAACCGTTAGATTTTTAACTCCAGAGAAAGGTATAACATTCCAATGCATGGAAATTTTGAATACCTATGGAACCAATATCCTTGTAATTTTTGTAAAGCTGCTAACCATTGTGTAGTTGTGTGTGAGAAACACCTAGTAATGGTTGAAAGAATGAACGAAATTCTAGGCATCAAACATGACGATTTTATTTTGCAAGAAGAGAACCTAAACGCCTAGGAGAGGCGAGATGTGAGTAGAATTTTTGTACAATTGTCCTGTAAATTGTTTGTAAATACTTGTTGACATTACCTTTGGGTACTTTGTAAAGTGAACATCAGTGTCACTATGATCAACAAGAAGTTGTTTTCATTTGATGTATGTATTTTCTTTTTATAAGTCCACATGTTCAGGACTTTTTAGTGAATGTACAAAGTTTGTCGTTCAATATTGTCTACAAGTTGTCATATGATTCACTGATACAAGTATTCAAGATGAATCTTGTGTGAAATCAAATATTTGTTTTCAAGATTATATAAGATGACTGTGTTTGTAGGCAAGGCCAATGTTGTCAGTGAAATTTTTTGCAGCAGTATACAAGCTCAGTTTGAGGATGCTAAAGCATATTTATTTTTCTTCTGAATTCCAAGATGGAATCAAGTTTGTCTTCAACAAATTTTTACTTCAAGATGAAGTGTTTTAGAGCCATGAAAGGATGAGATTAAAGAGAATGTTCAGATTCCACTCATCGATATTTTGTTCCTGTAACAACAATAAGAAAGTTTGCTTGACTCTTCATAGGACAACAAGACTTCTTGAGGATAATAAGTGAATCTTGTAATTTGAATTGGGTTTTTAGGTATTTCTAAGTTCCAGAATATTCATATGGACTAGGGAAGTAAACTTTTGGAGTCAAAAAGTTCCTAGTGGGGAGGAGTGATCAGGAGATCAATTTTAGGCTAAAAAAAGAAAACACGCAGAACTTATTGAAACTAGCATGAAATCGAAGATCTTGGAGATCTGAATCCAACACAACTCATTTCACTCAAACAGTCCATGGCCTGAGCTAATGTGGCCACTTCAGGAAATTTATTAATAAAAGAATGAAAATTTACATAATCTTCTCTCATGAACAGTTACCCTACAAATGACCCTCCATGCTCTTTAAATAGAGATCATGGACCAAACAGATGCTAAGCCATGGCTCAAGTGTCTGTAATACTAAGGAGAGAATGAACCATTGGATCAATTCATGTCTAGAACATATCGTGACCATCGGATTGTAAGTTACGAAAGTACATAGTAAAGAAACACACTTTACCTAACTCTACACTAGACCAAGTTATACTTAACTATTTCCTATGCGTCAGAATATCATAACATCCCCCCTTAAAAACAACTTGGGATAGGATTGAAGGATGTACAAATATGACACAATAGGAGAAGGAAGGAGGCATTAGAGCCTATCCCCCCTTAGTGCCAACTTCTTGAACTCCAACCATAAATCGAAGTTTAGTAAACTTCGCCACTGTGAGAGCCTTTGTAAAGATGTCTACAACTTGATCATCTATTGAACAATATTGCACTTCAAGAACATGGTCATTAATGAACTTTCTGATGAAGTGCATGTGTGGTTCAATGTGTTTGCTACGCTAATGTTGGACTGGATCTTTGCATAGTTGAATGGCACTTTGATTATCACACCAAAGTGTAGTTAGATGCTGCTGCTGAAAGCCAAACTTTGACAAGATCTGACGAAGCCACAGGGCTTCCTTACTAGCTTCTATGACACCATGATACTCTGCTTCTACTGAAGAAAGAGAAATGGAACTTTGTTTCTTGCAAGCCCATGTAATAGGTCTTGAACCAAGAGTGAACACATAACCTGCAGTAGACTTCTGATCATCAAGGTCACCAACCCAATCAGAATCAGTGAAACTAACCAATAGAGGAGATGCTTCCACACTATAATGAATCTCGAACTAAACTGTACCTTGAAGATAACAAATTATTCTTTTAGCTTCTTTCCAATGACTTTCATGTGGGTTTTGCATAAACCAAGAAATAAGGCCAACAACAAAGGAAAGGTCAGGATGAGTATGGGTTAGATACAAAAGTTTTCCTACAAGTTGATTGTATAAGGTAGCATCAACTTCAGGGGAAGTACAAGTGATTGAAAGTTTGGCTCTAAATTGAAAGGGAGAAGGGGCTAGCTTACAGTCTTCCATGTGAAAATGGCGTAGAAGATCACAGGAATACTTGGACTGGGAAAGGGAAATGCCTTCCTTGGATTGCAAGACTTGAAGACTAAGAAAATAATGCAAGCGTCCTAAGTCTGTCATTTCAAACTTATTTTTAAGGCTAGACTTCACATGTTTTATAAGGTTGGGATCACTACCAGTAAGGATAAGATCGTCAACATAAAGAACAAGAATGATAAGAGACTTTCCCACTTTCTTGGTGTAGACAGTATTGTCAGAATGACACCTAGAAAAGCCAGTTTCTAGAAGAAATCTATCCATTTTGGCATACCAAGCCCAAGGGGTTTGCTTGAGACGATAAAGGGACTTCTTAAGCTGACATACAAGGCTGGAGTTTGTTTGTATAAATCTAGTAGGTTGTTCCATATAGTTTTCTTCATGCAGGCCCCCATGCAAGAAGGCATATTTAACATCCATCTTATGGACTTCCCATTTGAAAGAGGCAGCAAGGGAAAGAACAAGGCAGATAGAGTTCATTTTGGCAACTGGGGAGAAGGTTTCAGTATAGTCAATGCCTTCAACTTGTGAAAAACCCTTAGCAACAAGACGAGATTTATGTTTATCAACTTTTCCATCTGGTCCATACTTGGTTCTGTAAACCCATTTGCATCTAAGAAGTTTTCGTCCCTTTGGAAGAGGAACAATATCCCATGTATCATTTTCCAATAATGAACGATATTCTTCATTCATAACTGCATCCTAATCTAGATGGCCTAAAGCTTCTACAAAGGTGTCAGGATCATAATTCATTGAAGCTTGAGCCAGTAAAGAAGAGGCTCTATCGAATTGAGAACGTGTACATCGTTGATCTGTAGGATCATCGTCAAGAGCACTTGCTACATCCTGAGTAGCAAAGACCCATTTTGGAAGCTAAGGAGCTGAAGGAGAATCTTGAGAAGGTGGGGGAGGATAGTCATCCTCGCTGTCATCATCTAAAGAAGAAATATTTTCATAAGTAGAAGGGATAGACAGAGGCGGCACATCCACCGAACTAGGCTCGCAGGCCAATATATTTTCATCAAACTTTACATCTCTTCTAATGATAATATTTTTGGACTTAAGTAGAATAAGTATATATCCTTTGACATCTTTATAATATCCAACAAAAATACATTTTTCACTCTTAGGTTCTAAAGCTTTATGTTTCTCATCTAGAATATGGGCCCATGCTTCACTTCCAAAAACTTGAAAGTGACTTACATCTGGTTTAATTGAGCTCCATGCTTCTTCTGGAGTGATATTCTTAAAAACCTTAGGAGTGTGATTTATTAAGTAATTTGCACAGTTAATTGCTTCTGCCCAAAAAAATTGACTAAGTCCTTTAGATTGAAGCATACAATTAGCCATTTCCTTTAAGGTGCGATTCTTCCTTTCAGCTACACCATTTTTTTGTGGAGTATATGGAATAGTATATTGCATTTGAATTCTATTCTCAGTGAAAAAGTTGATGAATTTGTTGTTAACATATTCTCCGCCATTGTCAGATCTTAGCTTAAGAATTTGATGTCCAGATTGTTTTTCAACAAAGGCCTTAAAGGCCAAGAACATGTTAAATACTTCAATCTTGAGTTTTAAGAAGTATACCCAAGTGCATCTGGAGAAATCATCAATGAAAGTTAAGAAATACTTGTAGCCAGAGAACGAAACAACTGGAAGTGGACCACATAAATCACTATGCACAAGTTGTAAAGAGGCTAAGGTGTGCTGAAAGGCACATTTTTTAAAACTATCCCGATGATGTTTTCTGAGTACACATCTAGAACAAACACCATCTCTGCAAGATACCATTGGAAGACCTGTCACCATATTTTATTTGCATAGATTCTGAAGGCAGTGATAGTTTAAGTGACCAAATCGCTCATGCCAAAGTTTTCTCACTTCATCATTATGAGCAACAAATATGAAGGGAAGATTTGATTTCCCAAAGTTGTTAAACTTATACAACCTTGTAGAATCATCAGCAATGCGAGTAACTAAAATCTGTCTAGGATTTCTTAGGTCCTTAATTACAACATCGTGAGGTGAAAATTCAACGACTTTACCTTCACCTGAATGAGTTATCTGATATACAGATAGAAGGTTGTAGGATAAGTTTGGAACACATAATACATCATTAAATTGACCATTGTCTAGATGAACAGTTCCAATCCCTACAACACTAAGCGATTTATCATCACCAACATATATATTTTTGGTGTTACAATCATTTAAAAAAGAAAACATGACTTTGTTTTTGGCCATGTGATAAGAAGCTCCAGAATCAATGAGCCACTCATGAGAATGAGAAGAAGAAGATACATTTAGTGCATAACCAGACTGAGGTGCTTAACAACCACATGCAGAAAGTTCTATTCCTAAAGATGAAGATGAAGTTGAAGAGTGCTCCAAATGGATGTTATGCTTCTTCATTGCTACTTCCAAGGCTTCCATCTTCTTAAATCATTTGGATTCTAAGTGGCCATCTTGATTACAAAAGTGGTAATGTCTATCAGTCTTCTTCCCTTTGTTTTTATTTTCCTTATCATTTTGTTGAAATGATTTTTCATTTTGAGACTGAAATTGATTAGGACCCTTGATTGGTTTAGGACCATTCTTTTTAGGACACTGCTTCCTAGGATTCTTTGAATTTGGTTGTTTTTGGGCATCTAAGGCTTTTTTAGAAGAGTTTCTAAGATTAATAAGACAAAGATATAAGAGTTTTTCTTGTTCTCTTATTAAAGAATCACAAAAGGCATCAAAAGAGGGGGACTTGTAATCTTATCCTTGAGAAATAAAGGCTTCTCTAGTAGAATGGAAGGTGGAAACAAACACATAGTAGGCTGGCCCCAACTTAGTAAGAATGGAATATATAAGGCTACCATCTTCTTTCTTAACCTTAACACCTTCGAAGAGAAGTCTAAGGGTCTTGAACTTGGACAAAAAATCTTCAATGGAAGAAAAATTATTGGGGTCCAATGTAAGCAACTCATTTTCGAGTTGATGGGCTCTAATTTTATTTTTAATTCCAGAAACTTGAGTAATCTGTTTCATTGCTTCATTAGGAGAATCAAGCTCTGTGATATGGAATCTAAGGTCTGGAGAAATAGACATCCCTATCAACCCACGTGCTTGATCTTGCCTATTTGCCCATTTGGTTGCCTTATCTTCATCTTTCAGTTTGGTTTCTTGGCCTGAGGCTATTCTGTAAGGACCTTTACTTCTAAGTAAATCCACAATGTAGGATCACCATTGGAAGTAGTTGGTGCTATCAAGAATAACTTGGCATGGACTTTCCATTTTAATAGAAACTGAAGCTATAGATGTTGAAACTAAGTGTTCCAATGGAAATATCTTGAAAAATTAGGTTGATTAAAAAAAAGCGCCTCTGAAAACGGCTTCAGGATGAAGAAGTTATGTCTTTTTGAAGAAACGTTGTTGATGATGCCAACGAAGTGCGTGAATGTGTGGAAATGAATGATAATGTTATATTTAAAAAAAAAAAACCTGCCCCCTTTCAAAACTTAATCTAATTATCTCACTTTAAAAAAAGATCATGTGACTCACTTTTATAAATAAGTGAAAGTCACTTTTACAATGGTACTTTATGAGTTACCCACTAAATTGTAACTTAAATAAAAGATAAAGGAACTTTAGAATTATAAGTGATTCACTTTTTATAATGGGTGAGAACACTTTTACATAAAGTAACTTTAAAACATAAGCTACACATGTTTTTTGAAAAAGTAACTCAACAAAAAGAAAGACTTGAACTCAAGACCTCTATTCTCATAAAGTAACTTTGGACCAAGTGAGCTAGTTTAAAAGGTTAGTAATTTTTGGAAAGCAGGAAGGGTTTTTTTTTTACTCACTGAAGCTTTGGGGTGCGTGCTTACTTGAAAAAAACTCTTTTTTGCCTACAAAAAAAAAACCACAAAACACAACACAAACATACAAAAAAAAAAAAAAACTTACGGATTGAAGTTAGCTTTACCCGGAAACTAAATATTTTCCTTAATGTTTCTGATTTTCCAAGATGACACTAATGCGCGGTGAAAAAGAGCATACACATGAGAAATATCCTTCTTTTCTGTTTATGATTTTCCCAGATCACACAGAGTTGCGGCACAAAGAGCATATGCAGAAATGAAAGGTATAGATCCGGTAATAGAAAACAAAGAGATAAATAAACCGAAATAAATAGAGAGATGAATAACTAGAACTGCAAATAAAGATTGTATGCCTTTAGATCTTAAAAATGACATAGCTAGGGCTAATGGAAATATTTTCGCATGAAATGAAAGGGGTTCCTCAACTAGAACAGATGCTCCTAACACAATAAAGAAGTCCTCTCGGCCTGAAAGTACTCAGAAACAATAGATCTAGGAAACGACAGTCGGATGCAGTTGTACTAGCTTCAGATTTGAATCACCAATGGATGCGGCCCTCAAAGAGCTCCGATACCATGTAGGAATTTACAGGGTAAGTTCCTCAGACAGAACACCAAAGGAAACCACTCACAAACAGATCAAAGATCAATACACCAGTATTCTTGACGTGGTTAAAATCCTCAAAGAGGGAAATAGTCCACGGCCTGAGCCAACGTGGCCACTTCAGGAAATTTATTAATAAAAGAATGAAAATTTACATAAGCTTCTCTCTTGAATGGTTACCCTACAAATGACCCTCCATCCTCTTTAAATAGAGATCATGGACCAATCGGGTGTTAAGCCACAGATCAAGTGTAGGTAATACTAAGGAGAGAATGAACCATCAGATCAATTCATGTCTAGAACATATTGTGACCGTCGAATTGTAAGTTACAAAAGTAAATAGTAAAAAAACACACTTTACCTAACTCTACACTAGACCAAGTTATACTTAACTATTTCTTATGTGTTGGAATATCCTAACAAAATCACATTCTTATCGTTTTGGGAAACAGGAAAAATTTGGGGATTTTGAGTTACAGGGATGCCTAGTCAGCAATCCCTACTACTAACTGTACCATGATTGGGCAGGTGACTAGACCTCCTTCAGCTAATGACTGGTCGACACGTCGTACAATTCAATTGGTTGGTTGGATGGTTAGATTTTATTGGTTTTTGGTTGATTGATGTGGCCCAATTGTTGGGTGCCACGTGGGCCCTACGATTGATCTCCTTAGGGGATTTAAAAGGGTGAATTTTGCCTCTCTTTCCGAAATAAAATTAAAATAAACTAAGGATTGTGTCAAAGGACTTTATTAGGGCATGCTCTAAATTTTTAGGGACTTTTTTAGGGCCATATATTCCTGTATGAATAAAGAATCTATATTTATTTATTCTTTTATTGCAACACTTTCATTTTTTATCCTAAAATTGATCTCCTGCTCACTCCTCCCCACTAGGAACTTTTGGGCTCCAAAATTTTACTTCCCTAGTCCATATGAAGAGTCAAACCCATCACTGTAAGCTTTGTTTCATCTGTAATTATTGTTTCGTTAGGAGATTACAAAAAAACGATCAATTTTATGTATGTGTTTTCATTTTATAAGTCCACATGTTCAGGACTTTTTAGTGAATGTACAAAGTTTGTCGTTCAATATTGTCTACAAGTTGTCATATGATTCACTGATACAAGTATTCAAGATGAACTTATTTGTAACACTTACATTTTTTAGCCTAAAATTGATCTCCTAATCACTCCTCCCCACTAGGAACTTTTGGATTGCAAGATTTTACTTCCCTAGTCCATATGAAGAGTCAAAGCCATCATTGTAATCTTTGTTTCATCAAGAAATTACAACAAAATGATCAATTTGTTGTATGTATTTCCTTTTTATAAGTCCACATGTTCAGGACTTTTTAATGAATGTACAAAGTTTTTCATTTAATATTGTCTACAAGTTTTCATATGATTCACTGATACAAGTTGTTGAGAAATTATTTTCTAGTTAACTGAGCCCTCAGCCCCATGTGCCCATATGACAACTTTCAAGAGATACCAAATTGATCTCATAAATTGATCTTAGCAAATACAGATTTTGGAGCCAATGCTCAAGGGTTTTACCCTGCCTTAAGGTGAATAAATTTTCTTTATCATATATTGATCCCAAAGTAGAAAACATGAATTCTACCTCTTTTTCCAAAATAAAATAAAATAAAACTAAGGATCAGATCAACACTTTTCAAGCATGAAAAATGAGCCTTGAAACAAATTATGCACAAAAAAGAGAAAAACAAAGGATTTCACATCAAAATTTATGTGAACACCTGAGTAGCTCGTGCATTTTTTAGGATCATTAATTTATCCAATAACTCCTTAGGGTCAAAAATCATGGCCATATGGCCACATATGCCTGAGGGATGGGCTAACCGCTCGCCCTTCCTATTGGGCCCCTTTATGTTGGCACTGGGTCATATGGACGCATATGTCCAGGGGCTGGCCCCCATCCTTGAGAGTTGGCTCAGTAGCTCTTTATCTCTGTGTCTGTGGTCCTATTTTAGGAATGTAACAGAGGGTCGGGGCTGATAGCCCAGCCCCTTTCCCCAAAACGTGCCCATGCAAAAGTTTATATAACATTTAATTCAAACGTTTTAACAAGACTTATGGTAGGGGAGTTAGTATGAGGCTTTGTTGTTAAGTGGCAGGTCGCGAGTTCGAATCCACGTGGTGGCCTTCCATTGGGCCACGTGGCACCCAATAATTGGGCCACGTGAATCAACCAAAAACTAATAAAATCTAACCATGCAACAAACCAATTGAATTGTGCCACATGTTAACCAGTCATTGGCGGATGGAGATCCAGTCACCTACTCAATCATGGTCCAGTCAGTAGTACGAATTGTTGACTAGGCATCCCTGAAACTCAAAATCCCAAAATTTTGCCTATTTCCCAAAACGATCAGAATGTGATTATGGGAACATTCGATGTCGGATTTGAGTGAAACAAGTTGCATTGGATTTAGATCGCTGAGATCTTCGATTTCGTACAGGTTTCAAAAAGTTCTGGGCACTTTCATTTTTGAGCCTAAAATTGATCTCCTATTGCCAAATTAATCTGAAACTGGAAAGGTGAATTCTGCCTCTCTTTCCAAAATCAAATAAAATAAATCTAAGGATCATGTCAACACTTTTCAAGCATGAAAAATGGGCCTTGAAACAATCGATGCACAAAAAAGAGGAAAACAAAGGATTTGTTAATGGAGTTCGCCCCTCCTAGGCTACATCTCTGGGCCTGTCAACATGACTAGACCACTCATATATTCAGTATCAATGGAGTAGATAAACTAGTATTGCAATAAATATGTGGCATTAGCCCTCTTTGGTAATGTTCTCCTACAAACAACTCTCACAATAACATCAACTCAAAGAATATCCTATAAAGATGACAAAACTCCAACTGAAATGAGTTAAAACAAAGATGTGAACACCTTAATTCCACATTGAAGTACACTGGAAAAACTTCATAATAAAAGAAGTTGAACCTTTTTTGTTACAACTGTTGTAGTAGCCTTCTGAAATTGAGAATACCCCTACAAGGTATTCTCCATGTCCAAATGGCATATATATATGTGTATGTGTATGTGTATGTGTATGTGTATGTGTATGTGTATGTGTATGTGTATGTGTATGTGTATGTGTATGTGTATGTGTATGTGTATGTGTATGTGTATGTGTATGTGTATGTGTATGTGTATGTGTATGTGTATGTGTATGTGTATGTGTATGTGTATATGTATATGTATGTATATGTATGTATATGTATGTATATATATATATATATATATATATATATATATATATATATATATATATATATATATATATATATATATATATATATATATATATATATATATATATATATATATATATGCTCCAATTAGAAAATAGAGGTTACCAATGGATTCAGAACATCCAAAAACCCCTAAGCAGCCTCTTTCTGAACTCAATTTGGATAAAAACTCCAAAATCTATGAACTTCTTACTCCATGAATTTAATTGTTAGTTGTCCTACAAATTTGACTGTATGTCTAATGGTTCTACAATTTTGCCCTAAATTCCGCTAACCAAGTGACAAATTCACTCTCCACTCGTGCATTTTGTAGGATCATTAAATTCTCCAATAATGCCTTACCTTTGAAAATCACGACCATATAGGCACATGGGGCTGAGGGTTGGGCTAACTACCCACCCTTCCCATCGGGCCCCTTTTCTTCTAGCGCTAGGTCAAATTGGGTGCATATGCCTTGGGTCTAGCCCCCATTCCTTAGCGCCTTTTCATTGGATACTTTTTTGTTTGACTATGGTCATGTGAGCACATGCGTCTTGGGGCCAGGCCCTTAGGGGTTGGCCCCCTCCACCATACTTTGCGCTTTTAAAAATTAAATAAAGTTTTCCCCATAACCATATCAAGTAACGTGCATTGGTCTAGTGGTAAAGCTTATAGTTTTGTTGTGGGAGGTCACGAGTTTGACTCCCCAGGGTGTTTTTTGTCACTTTACCCAATTTTGGCTACCACGTGGTAGCCACCTTTTGGCCCTCGTGGCATTCCCTCATTGGGCCACCTCAACACAATCATCAACCAATAAAAACAAGTCAAATCTACAACCAATCATATTGCACCAAGTTTCGAACATTCATTGGCTGGTGGAGGTCGAGTCACCTACCCATTCATGGTCCAGTTAGTAGTACGGATTGTTGACATGGCATCTCTGTAACTCAAAAATTTTGCATGTTTCCCAAAATGATCAAAATACAATTCTGGGAGCATCCGATGTTGGAGTTGAGTGAAATGTGTTGCATTGGATGTATGAAAAAATTAAAAAGGTAATAAATATCTCAAGTACTACTCCTTCTGTTCATTTATACAATAACTCTTTTGCGGCATTTGAGAAACATATCAAGGGTATAGGCATGAGGTTTCTCTCCAAGATGGGATATGAAGGTGGAGGTCTTGGCAAGAATTGTCAAGACATTACCAATCCAGTTATGATTGAAGAAAGACCAAAGTGCCAGGGATTGGGATAAAACGAAAGGGAGTTTGGAGAATGCTCCAAAAGGCTTCAAGGATATCAAACATATGAGCATGAGACGTCACCTCCTTGCGATAACCGTCAGAGTTGCAACTCCAAAGAAAGGTATAACATTCCAATGCATGGAAATTTTGAATACCTATGGAACCAATATCCTTGTACTTTTTGTAATGCTGCTAACCATTGTGTAGTTGTGTGTGAGCAACGCCTAGTAATGGTTAAAGGAATGAAGGAAATCATAGGCATCAAACATGGAAATTTTATTTTGCAATAAGAGAAATTAAACACCTAGGAGAGGCGAGATGTGGGTAGACTTTTTGTACAACAGTCTTGTAAATTGTCTGTAAATACTTGTTGACATTACCTTTGGGTACTTTGTAAAGTGAACATCAGTGTCAATATGATCAACAAGAGGTTTTTTTCATTTGATGTATGTACCTGCTTTTTAAAAGTCTACATGTTCAAGACTTTTTAGTGAATGTATAAATTTTTTCATTTTTTCAGATCAAATGTTGATAAAAAGTATACCAAATTTACCATGTGCCCTTATGAACTATCTTTGATACCAAATTGATCTGAAAGTGGAAAAGGTGAATTTTCCCTCTTTTTCCAAAATCAAATAAAATAAAACTAAGGGTCATGTCAACACTTTGCAAGCATGAAAAATGGGCCTTGAAACAACTAATGCAAAAAAAAGAGCAAAACAAAGGATATTTTAACAGATTTCACCCCTCTTGGGCTACATCTCCAGGATTTTCAATGTGACTAGACTACTCATATATTAAATATCAATGGAGTACATAAACAAGTGTTGCAATAAATATGTGGCTATTACTCCTCCTAGGTAATGTTCTCCTACAGAGAACACTCACAATAACATCAACTCAAAGCATATCCTATAAATATGACAAAAATCCAACTGAAATGAACTAAAACAAGCATGTGAACACCTCAATTCCACATTGAAGTACATACAAAAAACTTTATAATAAAAGAAGCTGAACCTGAGATGAACCTTGTTGGTTACAATTGTTATAGCAGCTTTCTGAAATTGAGAATACCCCTACAAGGACTTCTCCATGTCCAAATAACCTCTAGAACTACTTCCAAACTCTGATTGATCCATACACATTAGTCTTAAACCTGTAAAAAGACTTTATAGATGTGCTTAGGACTTTAAATTATGCTTCTTAAATTCCTGGAGTTTTGGAGCTCAGGTTCTCCTCTAAGGAATTGGTTGCATGGTTAGATTTTATTGGTTTTTGGTTGATTGACGTGGCTCAATTTTTGGGTGCCACATGAGCAACATATGGCCCTTGGACATATGCATCCATATGACCTAGTGCCAACAGAAAAGGGGTCAGATGGGAAGGGTGGGTGACTAGCCCATCTCGCGGGCATATGTGGCCATGATTTTGGGCCCTAAGGAGTTATGGGATAAATTAATGACCATACAAAATGCACAAGCGGAGGGCGAATGTATCGTTCGTGTTAGGCCAAGCAGTAACTCCATAAGGAAAAAATGATTCATGTGTTCTATTCCATCAGGTAGGTCTTCATTATATACATGAGGGAGAGACTGTTCAGTTCATCTCCCGATGACTATTCATATTTCTTATTTATCTATTTACATAAACTCACCCAATCACAAGGATTAGGTGTCAACATTCCCACCGTTAATCTGAAGGGATGTTGGTGAGTCCAAGCATCATTCTGAATCGTTCAAGCTTTTCTCTTCCAAGCGCTTTGGTGAAGATGTCTGT
Organism: Pinus tabuliformis; assembly: GCA_031772625.1. NCBI lineage: Eukaryota > Viridiplantae > Streptophyta > Pinopsida > Pinales > Pinaceae > Pinus > Pinus tabuliformis. Next base: position 1,220,620,681 of record CM062804.1, on the reverse strand, counting down.
AATTTTCTCATTTGTGGAACAATGACGGAGATGGATTGTTTTGGCCTCAACATGATGTCAAATGATATTTAATATTGATGTGATTCATTCGATCATGGAACTTTGGGTTCCTGGCCAACTTTATTGCAGAGGTATTGTCAATCATGAGTGGAGTTGATTGTACTTGTTTTACCTGCAAATCTTCAAGAATTTTCCTGAGCCACACAATTTCTTTTGTTGCTTCAGCTGCTGCCACGTATTTTTCTTCTATTGTGGAATATGCTAGAACTGATTGTTTGTGTGATCTCCAGGAGATAGCTCCTGATCCATGACTCATAGCATATCCTGAAGTTGATACCCCAGTTTCTTTGTCTCCATCAAAGTCTTAATTAGAGTATCCAATCAAGCTGAAGTCGTCCACCTGTGTATACTTGATTCCAAAGTCTTGAGTTCCCTTCAAGTACCTTAGCACTCTTTTTGCAGCAGACCAATGTCCCTCACAAGGCTTTTGCATAACCTTGGAGAGTATTCCAGCAGCAAACGAAATGTTTGGTCTGGTAGTAGTTAGGCAGTTGAGACTTCCTACAAGCTGTCTATACTTTGTTGCATCCTCAAATTCTTTTCCTTCAATAGATGTGAGCTTTAAGTTTTGTTCCATTGGAGTAGTAAGAGGATTGCACTCTGTCATGCCAAACCTGTTCAACAGATCTCCAATGTATTTCTTTTGAGAAAGAAATATGGACTTCGGATGTTGGGTTACTTCAATGCCAAGATAGTAATGAACATAGCCCAAATCATTCATTTCAAAACTTTTCCCCAATTCCTTCTTTATGGATGCAATGTAGCTTTCATTGTTCCCTGTCATCAAAAGATCATCTACATATACCACAAGATATACAATTGTTTTTCCAACTTTCTTGACAAAAAAATTTGCATCATCAAGATCATAATGTTTGAAATTGAGCTTCAGAAGATGCTCAGTTAGTTTTTCATACCAGGCTCGCGGTGCTTGTTTAAGGCCATACAAGGACTTCACCAGTTTGCATACTTTATGTTCATGTCCTTTCATAGCAAATCCTTCAGGCTGGGACATAAAAACATTATCTTTAGATCTCCATTTAAGAAAGTAGTTTTTACATCCATTTGGTGGACTTTCCAACCGTTCTGAGCTGCTAGTGCAAAGAGTGTCCGGATGGTAGCCCATTTTGCTGTAGGGGCAAAAGTCTCCTCATAATCTACCCCTCCCTTCTATGCAAAACCTTTTTCCACAAGCCTAGCTTTTTGTTTGTCAAGTGAGCCATCAGATTTATACTTGTTCTTTTAGACCCACTTGCAGCCAATTGGTTTGGTTCCTAATGGAGGATCTACCAGCTTCCAAGTGCCATTCTTTATGAGGGCATCATACTCATTTTTCATTGCTTATTTCCATTCATCATGAGAAGCAGCTTCTTTGAAGGAAGTTGGTTCAAAATTGGTAGACAAGTTCAATTCACAATCATAAGAAACATCCATATCAATAGGTGAATTAGAGTCATCCACATCACCTCCATTTTTCCGGTTTGAATTTCTAGTTCCTGTCTTTCCAACTTCATCAGGATGAACAATTTCAAGTGTCTTTGTCAACCACTTTGGAGGGCCTTTTTTTTATAGTCCAGGCTGCTCTGTTGATTGAGTTGGGACTGAATCAAGATTGAGTCTCCCAATTCTATCAATCACATCACTTAAGGCATCATCCGTTGTTGGAGTTTCATGCAGGGGAGAGTGTTCTTCAGAAGAAGATTCCACATGTTGATATAGTATAGGAATCCCCCCTTCAAGATGTGGAATATGATTATAAAATTCTTGAAATGATTTTGCTTTGGCGAATCTATCCAAGCAATCAAGTTACCTCTCAACAACATTGTCAGTTTTGGATGATTCAAGAAAGATTACATCTCTAGATACAACAAACTTCTTATTTACTTCATCATAGAGGTGGTATGCTTTGGAGGTGTTTGAGTACCCCAGAAATATACACTTATGACTTCTAGCACCAATATTGTTTCTATGTACCTTTGGTATCAAGGCATAACAAGTGGAACCAAAGACCCTGAGATGCTTTACCGAAGGAACATATCCATACCACATTTCATATGGGGTCTTGTTTCTTATAGCATTAGATGGACATCTATTCTTTATATATGCAGCACATAGAACAACATCATCCCAAAACATTATCTTTACATTTTTGAAGAAGAGCATGGATTGTAGCATATTTAAGATTGTCCTATTCATTCTTTCAGCTACACCATTCTATTGGGGATTATAAGACATAGTTGTTTGATGTTTGATCCCATGTTGGCGAAGATAGTTTTCAAATTCATTTGATGTATATTCTTTTCCATTATCAGTGTGAATAGACCCAATATGAGATTGTGCATCATTTTCAATCCATTTATGAAAATTCTTGAATGTTTGAAAAGCATGAGATTTGTTCTTCAATAAATAAACCGAACACATTCTGGTGTAGTCATCAATAAACATCATGATATATTTATTTCCATTTGCAGAAGGAACAGGCATTGGACCACATAAATCTGAATGAATGAGTTCAATTTTTCTATGTGCTCTTGAATGTGAATCATGAAAAGACTGTTTGTTATGCTTTCCTAGAATGCAAGCATCGCATTGCTTAAGTTTCCTAGGAATTGTAGGCAAACTAGCAACACCATTTTTCTTCAACAAGGGAGACTGTCATAGTTCAAATGTCCAAATCTAGCATGCCATAATAAACTTGATGGAAGTGTACCTTCTTCATGACGAGAATTGTATGAGAAATTTTGTGCACGAGCAGAGGTTCCTTGCAGCTTGAGAAGCCTTTATTCTTCTATTCCCCTCGTGACAAGTGAGTGGTCAGATGCTTTTCTTTCCTCAAGCTTGCCATCAAACATATGAATGGAGTAACCTTGCTAGCGGATGTGGGCCAAGGATAGAAAGTTTATCTTGAGCTATGGGAGATATAGAACATGATGCAGAAGAAAGTCTGGAAGACCAGGAAGTTTAAGCCTGATTGTGCCAAGCCTTGATGGCTTGATTTTTTATTGGTCTGCAAAGTATACTGATCCATCAAAATTGTCAGTGAAATCTTCAAAAAAATATTTTCTATGAATCATGTGGTAGGTTGATCCTGAATCAAGCAACTAATCATTTTTCCAAGAAGCAAGTGAAGCATTAAATAAATCTTCATTTACTCCAATGTTACATTGTGCCACAACATAGTGAGAAGATTCAGGTGCTTTACCTTTGTCTATATCATCAGTTTTACCTTTCTGTTGGTTTCTTTTCTGCTCATTTTTGTCCCACGGTAGCTTGCATGTAGAGGCATCATGTGTTCCATTTCTTTTGTAGCGTATGCAGTGCAAATCTGCCTTTTCTCCTTGAGAATGTCTACCCCCCTTCCTCTGAAATATCTTCCTCTTCCTCTTCGACCACCTCTTTCTCTTCTATAATCTTGAGTAGGATGCTTTTCTTTATGAGCAAGGCACACAGCCTCTTCAGAAGATTCAGGGGCTGTCTTCTTTCCAAAAGCTTTCTCTCTTTCAGCAAACTTTTTCACAAGAGAGTCAAAGGATATATCTTTGAGATTTCCATTTGCTTGCAATGACTCAAGATAATTGGAGTAAGTAGGATAAAGTGCCTTGAGAAAAGCGATAAGAGGAATATCCAATTCAACCTTAGTGGATTTTATATCATGCATTATAGACTTTACTTGAGATGCAAAAGCAAGAGGATCATTATTTTTCAGTTCAAGAGTGAAGAGTTTAATCATGAGTTGAACAACTTCAAGTGCAGAATGTGAGTCATAGAGTTCTTTCAGCTTTTGTAAGGCTTAAAAGGTAGTTGAATATGACGAAATATGGCAACTCACCTCTTCATTTACAGATGTTGTGATTATTGCATAAGCTTTGTTGTTCTTGTTTTCCCTAATGACAAGCTCTTTGTCTGAGGTAGGCTGTACTGGTTCATTGTCTCCGTCTCCGACACACACTCCTTTCCACAACTCATTGAAAATGAGGGTGTGTTTTATCATCCGGGACCATTCAGGATAGTTCTCCTTACCAGTGAGAACTATTCCCACCATGGATATGATTGAATGCATTCTGTAAAAAAAATATTTCTGCTGATAGAAAAATACTTCTGCCAATATACAGTAAAATTGTACTCAAAAGGGCATTCTCAAAATATTTCAAATCTCTTCCTTATATACCCATATGGACGCCAATACCATGCAGTCAGCGTACCAAAAATAAGGGGCTCAATACAATTCCATGTGTTAAATAGAGTTAAGAGTACACATTTTACATGTCCAAAAGTCTTCAATGTATATACCAGAAATCTTTAAAGTATATGCCAATGATACTGATATCATCTCAAACACAAAAAACACATGAATTTTATGTGTTTAGATTAGCAAAACCTTGAAATAAAGCTCAGTTCGCTACCCTAAGCAGATGCACTACTTCACATCTTTAAAAATGATGGAGAAAAGTGGCTCTCTCACTCACATATATATCATCCAAAAACTTTCGAATATCCTTCTTCTTCACAAGACATTTCTGATTAATCAAGGCAGCAGATTGAGTTACAAGTTCAATATCATTTCCAGGCTATTCTGTTCACTAAATCATCGCCCGGAAATTGGTCTCTTATCATTTTCCTAAACTGGAGGAAGCTCACCACCAATTCCAAAATGCAGGCATCCAGATCGACAACAAGACTACTGTCGGGCTGCAATTTATCCCTTAAGGCACTGCACTCCTCCACAACCAGAGGAGTTTCGACCTTGAATTCCTTCAACTCGCCTTGGTTGGTCTTCAGTGTTGTAGTTGTTGTTGGTCAGCAGCGTTCTTTCAGCCCAACGTTAAAAAATACCATCACAGTGACAAACATGAAACAATGTTTATATGAATCAGTGATAAACAGAACGCCCTTCAACTATTTCAGTATTTTTTGGAACATGACACTGCAATAGCAAAATGACTGCAAAGCGATGGTTTGATAATGAATAGGACACTGCATATTACACCATGGAAAGCACTACCTGAGAGATTGCTACATCGAAGGCAGCATCAACTTCATCTTTGGAGATGCAATGATATTGTTAGGACACTGCCACATTCACTACAAATCTGCAAGGTTTGTCACCGCACAAGGCCGTAAATATCGGGATGTTTTAACGACTTATGTGTTTCTCAGGTATGATCACAGTGTGGCTTCATTCCTTTGGCAACGGACTGAACTTATGGAGGAGAGTTACAGCGGCAGCCACTATGGTGGCAGCATGACAGCTGTGTAAACTGTGAGTATGGCAAAAAACGTTATGGCAGAAAACGTTTATGGAATTAATGTGCTTTGATTCCTTTGAACAATATGGTAGAAAATGTTTATGGACAGTCCAGAGAGCGAGAGAGCATAGGCAGTGTCAGGCTCTGAATTATATGTGTAGCTAATTGTATGGAGGAGCAGCACTTCTATATGGAGAGAAGACTAGGGAGTTACAAGGGACATAAGAGCTAAAAAAAGGAGGAGCTAGCTCCGATACCATGCCAAGCCAGGCAGTAACTCAATCAGGCAAAAATGATTCGTGTGTTCTATTCCATCAGGTAGGTGAGGGCGAGACTATTCAGTTCATCTCTCAATGAATGTTCATATTTCTTATTTATCTATTTACATAAATTCACCCAATCACAAGGATTAGGTGTCAAAAGTTCGTTTAGAGAAATTCAGGGAAAAATTGTAGAACCGATAGAGAGATAGGACAATTTCTAGGAAGGTTAACAGTTAAATTCATGGAGGAGCAAGAAGCTCATAGCTTTTGGAGGTTTTATCCGAATTGAGCTTAGAAAAAGGTTGCTTAGGGGTTTTTGGATGTTATGAATCTATTGGTAACCTATATTTTCTAATTAGAGCACATGTATAGAGTCTTTTTTCAGGTTCGAGACTGAAGGTGTATGGATCAATCAGAGTTTGGAAGCAATTCTAGAGGCTATTTGGACACAGAGAAGACCTTGTAGGGGTATTCTCAATTTTAGAAGGCTACTATAGCATTTGTAATGAGCAAGGTTCAACTCAGGTTCAACTTCTTTTATTATTAAGTTTTATGCATGTACTTCAATGTGGAATTGAGGTGTTCACATGCTTGTTTTAGCTCATTTTAGTTGGATTTTTTCATATTTATAGGAGATTCTTTGAGTTCATGTTATTGTAAGAGTTCTTTGTAGGATATCACTACCTAGGAGGGGTAATAGACTCATATTTATTGAATCACTTGTTTGTGTACTCCATTGGTACTGAATATATGAGTGGTCTAGTGATGTTGACAAGCCTGGAGATGTAGCCCACGAGGGGTGAACTATGTTAACAAATCTTTTGTTTTGCTCTTTTTTGTGCATTAGTTGTTTCAAGGCCAAATTTTCATGCTTGAAAAGTGTTGACACGATTCTTAGTTTAATTTGATTTAATTTTGGAAAGAGAGGCAGAATTCACCTTTTCCACTTTCAGATCAATTTCGTATAAGAGCACAAAGTTGACTGAGTTGCAAGATGGGAAACAAAAAGAGTATTCGAGAGCTTGAGGAGAAAATTTTGTCTCTTCAAATGGATAATATGGAAATGAGAAGGACGTTGGAGATATATAAAGAGGATAATAGACACATGCACTTTGTGTTGCAACAAGTGCTTGATGAGAAAGTTGCAGAAAGTGTCACTCTTGTACCAGCAAAAGAGACCTTTACAATGAACTTGGTATGTGCACATGGTTTGAAAGGTGGCTTTGGACCATATGTAGAATATGATGCATGTGATTTTTGCAAGCATCTTGAAGAAGGACATCCTATTCCAGTGACTAAGTGTGGATGGTTAGATTCGTCTACAAGATGACCATCATCCTCATCATCAAGAGAAAAAAGGATGCATGAAAAATTTAAAGAGGTAATCAGTATCTCAAGTACTAATACATCCATTCATTTATACAATAACTCTTTTGCAACATTTGAGCAGCATACCAAGGGTATAGGTATGAGATTTATCTCCAAGATGGGATATGAAGGTGGAGGTATTGGCAAGAATGGTTAAGGCATTACCAATCCGATTATGGTTGAGGAAAGGAAAAAGTACCAGGGATTGGGATATAGCCAAAGGGAGTTTGGAGAATGATCCAAAAGGCTTGAAGGACATTAAACAAATTAGCATGAGATGTCACCACCTTGTGACAGTCATTAGAGTTGCAACTCCAAAGAAAGATATAAAATTCCAATGCATGGAAATTTTGAATACCTATGGAACCAATATCCTTTTACTTTTTATAATGTTGCTAACCATTGTGTAGCTGTGTGTGAGAAACACCCAGTAACGGCTAAAATAATGATTGAAATTCTAGGCATCAAACATGGCGATTTTATTTTGCAAGAAGAGAACCTAAACGCCTAGGAGAGGCGAGATGTGGGTAGACATTTTATACAGTTGTCTTGTAAATTGTTTGTAAATAATTGTTGACGTACCTTTGGGTACTTTGTAAACTTAACACAAGTGTCACTATGATCAATAAGAATTTGTTTTCATTTGATGTATGTATTTGCTTTTTATAAGTCCACATGTTCAGGAATTTTTAGTGAATGTACAAAGTTTGTCATTCATTATTGTCTACAAGTTATCATATGATTCACTGATACAAGTATTCAAGATGAATCTTATGTGAAATGAAATCATTGTTTTCAATATTATATAAGATGATTGTATTTGTAGGCAAGACCAATGTTGGTAGTGAAAAGTTTTGCAACAGTATTGAAGCTCAGTTTGAGGATGCTAAACCATATTTATATTTCTTTTGAATTCCAAGATGGAATCAAGTTTGTCTTCAACAAATTTTTACTTCAAGATGAAGTGTTTTAGATCCGTGAAAGGAAGATATTAAAGAGAATGTTCAAATTCCACTCATCAATATTTTTTTTCCTATAACAACAATAAGAAGGTTGGCTCGATGCTTGACAGGGCAACAGGTCTTCATGAGGATGATAAGTGAAGTGCCTTGATTAGGGCTTGAAGGGCACCAACTAAAAATATTGTAATATAAATTGAGTTTTTGGATATTTTTGAGTTCCAAACTCTTCATATGGACTAGGGAAGTAAACTTTTGGAGTCCAAAAGTTCCTAGTGAAGAGGAGTGATTAGGAGATCAATTTTAGGCTCAAAAATGAAAGTGCCTAGAACTTGTTGAAACTAGTGCGAAATTTAAGAGCTCGACAATATGAATCCAATGCAACTCATTTCACTCAAATCCGACATCGGATGCTCCTAGGATTTTGTTCTGATCGTTTTGGGAAACAAGCAAAATTTTGGGATTTTGAGTTGTAGGGATGCCCTGTTAGCAATCCGTACTACTGATTGGACCATTACTGGGCAGGTGACTGGACCTCCATCGACCAATTATTGGTCAACACATGGCACATCTCGATTGGTTGGTTGCATGGTTAGATTTTATTGGTTTTTGGTTGATTTCCATGGCCCAATGGGTGTCCGTCACGTGCTATTCCAGGGTTGGTGAAAAAATCAATGAGGTCAAACAACACTTGGGTGGTGTTATCACAAAATCACTACTGAGGGCTGCAACCAAGCAAGATTTCATGTAACTATTTCAACCTATCTTTAGACCAAAGATTAGCCTCTTTGATCAGAGAGGGCTCTCTCATAAACTCTTGATAAAATCCTTCAAACACTAGATGGCTAAGTCTTTATTCACTTATGAAATCATAACTGGTTGGAAACACATCAAACTAGCTCTCATTGGGCTATGGAGTCTATAATATTAAGTAAACAAGGAAAACATAGTGATCTCATGGAAATCAAGGCTCTTAGCATTACATGTCAAACATACTCCACCAAAACATAGCTTGCTGAATACACAGGAAGTCAGAGCATATAATCATGAATTCTGAGTGATTGCATTACAACAAGACTATAAAAGAACATAAAGTATAAAACACCATCACTACATTTGAACATGACAATCCTTCGAGAATCTTGAGAAGAGAATAACTCTGTTTTACTATTACTGTCAAAAAAGGTCTTACAATGGCCCAAAACAACACTGTTTTTCTATAAAGTATCCAACCTTTTTTACATAGAAGTTATTCCTATATATAGCCAATCAAAACACTACTGCACGAGACTCCTCAACAAGCATGAAGGGAGCTCGGAATTTTGACATTAATGACCTTAACTATATCATAAACAAACTAATTGATTACAAGAGATATGGTGCTACGAAAACAGAGGACTCCATCATATTGGCACTTTAAGTCTTTCTCCTCGTATACTTTGCTGCGTTCTTGGAGCTTGCCACCTGTAGCATTACAATAATAACCAAACCCAAACTGAAAGCAGATTCAATGTATGAACAGCTCCGGATACCTGATGCATAGATGATTCATCAACCAATAAGAAAATGAAGCCTATATTCACGGTTGCTGCTTCCCATCGGTGTTCATGTATTAATGATCCAGTTTCAAGCCATTTAATCCTTGGATAGTCCCGTGTGACTGAAGAAAACTCATGATCTGGTCATTCCATAACTAGACAAGTGTATCACTTAACACCTCAGCAGCTCTATCACAACCCTAAAAACTCGGACATAAAGTGAACCTTTCAACTAAAGACAAAACTTCACCTTTTCTTCGAATATTTACACCTGACATCCTTTTTTAAATATCTGACTGATCTTCTATAACCTCCATGCTGGCATTAAGTCATCTCTTTAAATATTTGCTGACCTCAACATTCAAACTCAAGTTTTCAACATAACCAGTAATCTACAGCAGTTTCGTAGCGCGCTACGAAACTGCTGTAGGTCATCAAAATTAAATACATGAACCTTAAATCAATAACTCAAGTGTGTGATTTCTTCAGTCATTCTATACAGGTGTAAAGACATCAAAAAGTCTCAAAAAACTTTAAAAAGATGATGGCCAAAATATATCAAAATTTCGAAAACACATTCCTCCTTGAATCATTTAGCTAGCTTGTCTAGCTTCTCTTTCAGGTTGATGACTTCTTCCTTCAACTTCTTGTTCTCTGCTCTTAGACCTGCATTCATTTGTTTCATAACCTTTGCCTGCTTCAGAGCTGGCACTGTCCATACATAGGCATCAGATACTGAACTAGCTTGACTGATCAAACTTGTTTTTCCTTTCATTACAACTTTCTTATAGCTAGTATATCTTACTGCCTTTTCTTTAAAAACATTTTGAACCTGAGATATTTCCTTACTTGCTCCAGCTTGTTTCTTAATGGCAATTACATTTCCACTCTGACTAATAACCACCTTATTGTCCTTGTTCTTTTTTTTAGCTTCTTGGACTATTTCAGAGAAGATTTCAAGTGCCTCTGTCCTAGGCATCTCTGAAGGTACTTTCTCTTTTTGAGCCTGTTCCACTTCTTTCATTTTCCTTCTAGTCATTGGTCTGCGTGGTTTAAAGGCATACTCTTCACTTGGTTCTTCAAACTTTAGCCTTTTAGAAGCCTTTGACTTCTTAGAACTTTCAGGTGAGGATTGTGTTAGATCAATATGCATTGGTGATACCAATTGATCTTGCTCAATGTCAAGTGGTTCAATTTGAATTGGATGATCTTGCTCTAATTCAATGGCTTCCAGTAAGTCATTTAGACTACCCTTAGAAATAGGGCTCTCTTCCACAGGGGCTGACTTTCCTTTTTCTTTACTTAGCTGGCCTCTAGTTCTCACCCTTGAAACCCTTTCAACTTCACTGGATTTAATTTCATCTTTTCTTTTGTGAGTCTTCTGTTTTGATGACTGAGGTGTTTCCTTAGGAGATGACTTAGAGGTTTCCTTGTCAGATACTCTAGATGATTTTGAAGTTTTATCTACTGATGCTTCAGGTGCTTCTTTAACTGCTGGCTTAGGAGTTTTCTTCATTGATGCTTCAGGTGTTTCTTTGACTGTTACAGACCTCTCTGGTTTCTTTGTTTTAGCTTTGGGCTTCTTATGGTCTGTTATTTCCTTCCTAATCTCAGCCAAAGTAGTTTCCTCACTCCTATCTTCTCTTTCTCTTACATGTAATGGAGTGAGGCCCGTTTTACTTGGGAAACCGGCCATGAACACAAATGAATCCCAGTCTTTACCAATTTTATGTAGGCTATCTAACACCAATAATTTAACCAGACCATGATGAAAAAGAGATGTTTCATAAGCTTCCTTCTTTAACTGAATCTTATCACACATCTTGCTAATACTCCTGAATAAGTAAAAATGTATGTCTATTGAACTCTTACCAGTGAAGTGTAGCAACAGCTTGAAATGGTATGAGTAAACTTTGTTGTACCGACCCTCACATGTCAGGTACTTCTGGATACATGTCAATAACATAGCATAATTCTCCTTTAGATAGCTCCTTGGGACGGCTTTTGTGAGATCTTCGTCTACATATGGTGCCTTTAAGAACTCCTTACACGGACCCATATCAAACTTGAAATTCTTGAACCACTCTTGGCCACCCCTCGGGATTTCTGTGACAGTAGAAATGACTTCAGGGGACACTGGAAATTCCAACCTGGCCACCTTCGAATTCAGACCAGTGATGTTCAATGCAAATGCCTTGGTCACTTCTGCATGTCCACCCTTTAATTTTTCACAAAATTGCCAGCAACCAGCACTTCTAAACGCCTTTGCTACCTCCTCATCTCTGAGAATTACATCTAACCCCTCCGGTTCTGTTCTCACACATTTACCCGAACGGTGTTCCCTTCTTTCCATGCTTCTTTGAGTAGTTCTACACAAGGGAATGACGGTGGTTTGCAGCACGAAAACAATCTTTAGCTGTAGAGAGCAGGCTCGCTTGCAGAAGTCCGTTTAAAACAAAGCTCAGGCTTTTCATAGAGCAAAAACATTCATATGATATGAAGAACTCATTATGGAATGACCACCTCCTATAATGTCCTCTAGACTGACACATGACTATATGATTTCGGACCTTATGGCAAAGTAATGACTCATCATGACATAGAAATGGTGTGAAAAGACAATCATGACCGGATTCGTGACTCACTACTTCTCGGATTAGACATTCAGAGAAGAACGCTGCAAAAAAGCCTGAAACCGCGATTTCGTAGCGCGGGCAGTTCAAATTTAAGGTAATGCGCTACGAAATCGCTGACAAACGGGGCGCTACGAAAACACGCAAACATTATTTCGCAGCAAAACTGACCAATCACACCCGCGCTGCGAAACTGCGCAAGTACCTAAGACATCATACCCACGCTGCGAAACTGCGCAAGTACCAATGACATGACATGACATAACTAACAATGATGGAGGATGACTAATAACCTTGCCTTTACACGAATTTTCATCCATAACTCTTGAATTTCAAATTTTGAAATTGACATAAACTAACAAACCTATTTACAAGACCTCAAGACTTTATAAAAACTTGTGAACAATCTCATATACATGAACTATAGTTCCTAGTGATAACAGTGGCTCCACTAGGGATAGTGTGCCCCTGCGGTACACTAAGAACACGTAGTACCAGTGTTTTATCCATTTATTACACTCACATCTGGCTGACAAGCATTCCTCTCAAACTTTGTGGGCCTTCTCCTCGGGCTAAAGTCTTCTAGTTCAACTTGTCACTTATTGCTAACACAAAACACTTCAAAAACAATGATTATTTACAATGATCAAGGATTACTTGGCAGATTTTTCACTGATAATAATGCTTTAAGAACCTGCCATTGACAGGCCCACCAGCATACTGTGATCCATCAACTTCTTGCAAAATATAAGTATTGTTTCCATGGAAGGCAGAGATTAAATATGGCCCCTTCCATAAATTCTCAAACTTACCATGTTTTCCCTTTTCCTCAATCTTGGCTTCCCATTTCAGAACCTTGTCATCAATTTGAAAGGTCACATCTTTAATCTTCTTATGAAAAGCCCTCTTGACTCTATTCTGATTTTGTTGATAATCTTCAACCACTTCATTTCTTTTTTCTTGTAATGCAATCAATTGATTAATCCTCCGCTGTATGGCATTTGGCTCTTCTTCAAGTCCTTGAATTAATTTCATAACTGGGACACCAAGAGACGTTGGAAAAATAGCTTCTGCTCCATACACAAGTTCATAAGGAGAAGTTCCAATAGATCTTTTAGTGCATATGCGATCAGCCCACAATGCATACTTCAGTTTCAAATGCCAAGTTTTCTTGTTTTCTTCCAGCAATTTTTTGATAATCCTCACAAGACTTTTATTTGAACTTTCAGCTAGACCATTGCCTTGTGGATAATAGGCTGTTGAGTGACCAAGAGAAATATGATATTGGTGACAAAATTTTATCATTCTCTTAGACTTAAAGGCTTGAGCATTATCTGTGATAAGCTTAAGTGGACATCCAAACCTTGATAAAATATTGTTCTCTAAGAAGGAAATAATGACTGCATCATTAGCTTGTCTAGTTGGTACTGCCTCTATCCACTTTGTGAAATAATCAGTGGCTGTAAGTATCCACCAATGTTGGCCTGATGAAGAGGGATGTATCTCGCCTATAAAATCTAGCCCCCACTGCTGAAAGGGCGCTTCTACATAAATAGGAACTAGAGGCATAGGCATGATCTTCCTTTTACCTTCAAACAACTGACATTCATGACAGGCTGCAACCTTTTAATAAATATCTTTGAACATGGTGGGCCAAAAATACCCGGCTCTCAATATTTTATTAGCAGTAGCCTTCCAATAATGGTGACCTCCACAATCTCCTTTATGAAACTCTTCAATCACCCTATCAGCCTCCTCTTCAATCAAATAACTTAATAGAATCCCTCCAGCATCTTTCCAAAATAAATTCTGCTCATAAACAAAATATCTAAGGGATTTCAGCTTGATGAAACGAGCTCTATACTTGGGAAGATTGTCAGGGGCTCTATTGTGCTGTAGAACAAATGAGACATCCTTATACCATTCAGATATCAGAAATTTTTCATTAATTTGAACCAACTCTTCCTCTTCTTCAAAAATTTCTGATATTTCTGCATTAAAATTAATGTCACTGCAGTCTAGATTTGAGTGAGTTAGCAACTCTGCTAACCCTTGACCCTTCACCAATTTAGTTGGCCTAATTTCAATATCATATTCCAACAATTTGGCTATCCATTTCCCTCTTTTACCATCCGGGTCTGCTTGTGTGAGAATTTCTTTAATAACAGCACTTGGCACAAATGCAATAATATGAGAATGAAGCACATATATTCTAAAATCTTTGATTGCCTTTACCAAAGCATATGCTTGCTTTTCTAAAATGTTATACTTTAATTCAGCATTTGCCAATGTTTTACTAAAGAATGAGATAGGCTGCTCAGTACCTTGATTCCCTTTCTGTAAAAGAACTCCAGCGATTGTATCTTCAGAGGCATAGGTGAATATTAAAAATTCCTTGGAGAAATCAGGGCTAATAAGAACCGGCGCTTGAGTGAGTGCTTTTTTAATTTCTTCAAATGACTTTCTTGCCTCAGCTGTCCACTTAAAGTCTGCTCCCTTCTTTAGCATTTTTGTGATGTACTTAACCACCTCTGCAAAGTTGGGAATGAACCTCCTAACAAAATTGACTTTACCAAGAAAAGACTGAACTTCTTTCTTACTCCTTGGCAAATCCAGCCTTGAAATAGCACTAACTCTATTTGGATCTATTTTAATGCCTTCTTGAGAAATGATATGCCCAAGCAACTTACCAGAAGTCAATGCAAAGATACTTTTAGTTGGATTCAAAGAAATGCCGAACCTTCTACACTTCAATAATATCTTCTCCAGATGCTTTAAATGATCTTCCTCTTTCTTTGAAAAGACTGTGATATCATCAAGGTATACCACAACTGATTTATCTTTCTCCTCTGCAAAAGCAATGTCCATAGCCCTTTAGAAAGTCGCCACTGCATTCATGAGGCCAAAAGGCATCTTGGCATACATAAATGTACCCCATGGTGTGGTAAAAGCTGTCTTCTCCTGATCCTCTGGGTGAACAAGGATTTGATTGTATCCTGAAAAGCCATCTAACATTGACATTCTCTGAGAGCCTACAATATTTTGCAACATGAGATCCATTTTAGGAAGAGGGTAATTGTCTTTGAGTGAAGCCTTGTTTAAATTTCTAAAATCTATGCAAATCCTTATTTCTCCATTCTTCTTCCTAACTGGTACCAAGTTGGCTAACCAATTGGAAAATCTGATAGGAACAATAATCTTTGCATCAAACAACTTCTTAACATCTTTCTCAATTAATGGCATCAGCAGAGGATTTATTCTTCTCAATTTTTGCTTGAAAGGTTTCTCATTTGGTTTGATGGGGATTGTATGTTGTATAACTGAGGAATCATACTGTTTGAGATCAGTATAATTCCATGCAAACACATCAATAAACCTCTTCATTAACTCAATGTACTTAACTTTAAGATCAGCTGATAAAAATTTGGAAATTTTGACCAATTTAGGCGCTACTAAATCACCTAGATTGCAATTCTCTATTTCTTCTTCATTTGCCTGCAACCTTGGCACCTTAAAAACATCATTCTGATCAAAAAGTTTCTCAAGTGGAATCAGACCTTTAGGAATAAGGTTATTTTGCAGCTGCAACACCTCAGACTTTTCTTTTGTTTCCACTAACATGTTTTGCTGATCAATTTGACAATTCTCAAATTCTCCTTTCAATTCTAGGAAACTTTTCACCTGCTGGTCATCTTCAAATACTTGCCAATTTAGTATATTGTCAGGGATCACTGGCCTATGGCGGACTTTCACTTCATAATTATCAGAAGTATTTTTAGGAATGACAAAAAGACTAGCTGCTACAGCAAGGGAATCTGCCATGGAATTCTGATCTCTAGTTTTGATATTGAAAGTATATGACTGAAATTTCTCCAATAATTCTAACACCAAGTTCCTATAAGCTCTCATTCTTGCATCTTTTGTTTGATAAGCACCTTGAACTTGCTTTATAACTAGCTCAGAATCTCCATACACAGCAATGTTCTTTGCCTTAAACTCAATCAAATTTTCTAAGCCTAAAACCAAGGACTCATACTCGGCCATGTTATTTGTGCAATCGAAATTGAGTTTATAGGACAAGAACTTACTTTCATCAGCTGGAGTCATGATCCAAATTCCAGCCCCAGCGCCTTCTTTCCCAGCTGCTCCATCAAAATACAAAGACCAACAACCAGAGATATCTTCTTCATCATTTTGCTGCAGCTCTACACACTGATTTTCTGCTTTTTCTTTCTGTGATTCTTCTCCCACTGATTCATTAAATAAAATAGCTGATCCCAAACCTGTGTCACAAGAATAAATGGGAAAATTTTGTGGTTTATCCTTACTGCTCACCATATATTCCATCCTTGTTTCACGGTATAATCTTCTCTGCTCTCCAAAAACTGGAATAGTAGCAAAAGTCAAATCCATCTGCATAGTACCTTTAATCTTAGCTGCCCATGATCTTGAGAGTAAAATTCCAAATTTAGGTGGAACATCCGCCACAACAATATCCATGACAGTGGTTTTGGCTGGGATTTGTGTAAGTGCCACAACCACATCTTTAATTAACCCAATACAATGAACCCTCTTAGAATCAAAAGAAAATAAGTCTTTATAAGGTCTGGTCACTTCCAATCCTAACCTTTCCATAATGACTTTGGGCATAAGGTTATGAGATGCTCCTGAGTCTAGCATGGCATTATGAAGAGTCATCTCATGTATATTGATACTTATATAAAAAGGAGGAAATTCATCATTCTGCTCATCTTCTAGCCTTGGGCCTAAACAAATGATAGGGTTGTCTTCTTGCAAATTTAAAATATCAGCTCCTCCTGGGGGAGAGTTAAGCATTTCCACAATCTTACTTCTATACTTGTTTACTTTCAAAATCTCATTAAATGGGACTGAAATTTTGATTTTAGCAATCTCATTTTCTATGTTGAACACAGAATTAGACCTTTCCATTTCCTTAGGAAGAGCAAGAATTTGACTAACCTTCTTCTCAATAGGAGAATCACTTTTTCCATCAGCTTGTTTTGGCTTTTCTTGTTTGTCCTCCACTGCTTTTGAAACACTCTTTTTGGGCTGAACCTTATTTGCTGAAATAGGTACCTCTCTATTTCTGAGATTATATTGCTTTTGAATTTCAAAAATGGCATGCTGATACCCCTTTAGGAAATCTGAAGGTTCTTCCTCAACTTTTTGTTGGCTAGACTCATCATGCTCTTCCTTTGTTAGAAAGATTTCTGAATCTTCTTCACCAAGACAATGAATAGCTTCTTCTGGTTCCTCAGTATCTTCCTCACCATCTACCATATTTTGCTGAAATGGAGGTCTTACAGGAGGATCAACTTGTTGATTTCTATTTTCCCTTGGCCGTTGTTGATTTTGAGGTCTCCTAAACTGAGGATTTCTAAACCGAGATTCTTGTTGTGCTTGAGGAGCAGCAGTATTCCCAAGTGCTAATTGGTCCATTAACTTTTCCATAGTCTTCATCATGGTTTCAAATTTTTCATCTTGAGCGGAAGTAGAGGGCCTCTCCTCTTCCTTAATTTTGGTCTTAGCCATCTTGGACTTTTTAGCAGCAAGTATATTTACTTCAACTTTGATAGCATCATTTTGCATATCATCCAATGTAGCGGACTCTCTTTCTCTGAGTAAGAGAGAAAAATCAGATTCAAAGGACTCAGCATACCTTAGTTGAGCCAGGGCCCCAGGAGGTTTTAAGTGAGCTGGAATGGAATTATAAATCTTATTGAACCTCTTAGAAAAGTTTTGAATAGTCTCATCTGGGGCTCTTCTTAAATTATTGTATTCAGTGAGGGCCTGAACTGGATTAGTTCTATTCCCCCATTTTCTCAAAAAACTATCTTCAAACTCAGCCCAACTGTGAATGCTACCAGCTCCCAAGGCTTTGAACCATTTCCTAACTTCCCCAATAAAGGACTGAGAAAATAATCTCAATTTGACATCTTCATCATCTACTTCATACCTATCAATAAAATCATTGAATCTATCTACATGCTCTTCAGTTGTAATGTCTTCATCCCCTCCCCAGGTTGGAATCCTAGCAGCATATTTATTTGGTAAGTCATGCAGAACAGCAGGGAGGGCCAAAGGGGCATACCTTGCAGGTACGGCCATGATGAAAGGAGGAACAGCAACAATAGGTATGCTATGACCAGAACTAGTATGAGATGTAAGTTGAGGACTGTTTGGACTTGTAGAAGCAGAGGACAAAATATGAGTACGAAAAGGACTATTAGGACTTTGTAACCCACCAACAAAAGAGCTCCAATTCGGGAGAGGTAAACCAATGTTTGAGTTAAGCAGAATTTCAAAAGGGTCAAGCTCCTTGAGCTGTTTTAAATCTTCTTTCTCTAACAAAAGCTCAGAAGAAACAATTTCCCAAAACTCCTCTTTATCTTTTTGTGAAATTAAAGAAGAGGTATCAATACCTCTCTTTTGTAAATCCAAGATAATACCAATTACTTCTTCTTCATTTTCAGATCTTAATATGACCTCTTGAACCTTATCATCAACAAGTTTGTTCTCAGGACTTCTGGAAAACTCGAAAAATAATGACTTTGAAATACTTGAAGTACCTGGTATATCAGAGAGCTTTCGTTTACTCCTTGAGATGATATTAGGATTTTCCACAGGCCTAGGTGGATTTGGATCAGGGTTACTCCTTGTGTACCTTCCTTTCGAAGCCACCTTTAAACTTTTCAAAAACAAATGGAGTCACCAAGGTAGAGTGCAGCCTCGAAAATCATTTGAACTCCTGCTACCTTCAGAAATTCAATCTTAAGCTCCCGGCAGACGCACCAATCTTGGACTGTTATCACTAGGAACTATAGTTCATGTATATGAGATTGTTCACAAGTTTTTATAAAGTCTTGAGGTCTTGTAAATAGGTTTGTTAGTTTATGTCAATTTCAAAATTTGAAATTCAAGAGTTATGGATGAAAATTCGTGTAAAGGCAAGGTTATTAGTCATCCTCCATCATTGTTAGTTAGGTCATGTCATGTCATTGGTACTTGCGCAGTTTCGCAGCGTGGGTATGATGTCTTAGTTACTTGCGCAGTTTCGCAGCGCGGGTGTGATTGGTCAGTTTTGCTGTGAAATAATGTTTGCGTGTTTTCGTAGCGCCCCGTTTGTCAGCGATTTCGTAGCGCATTACCTTAAATTTGAACTGCCCGCGCTACGAAATCGCGGTTTCAGGATTTTTTGCAGCGTTCTTCTCTGAATGTCTAATCCGAGAAGTAGTGAGTCACGAATCCGGTCATGATTGTCTTTTCACACCATTTCTATGTCATGATGAGTCATTACTTTGCCATAAGGTCCGAAATCATATAGTTATGTGTCAGTCTAGAGGACGTTATAGGAGGTGGTCATTCCATAATGAGTTCTTCATATCATATGAATGTTTTTGCTCTATGAAAAGCCTGAGCTTTGTTTTAAACGGACTTCTGCAAGCGAGCCTGCTCTCTACAGCTAAAGATTGTTTTCGTGCTGCAAACCACCGTCATTCCCTTGTGTACAACTACTCAAAGAAGCATGGAAAGAAGGGAACACCGTTCGGTTAAATGTGTGAGAACAGAACCGGAGGGGTTAGATGTAATTCTCAGAGATGAGGAGGTAGCAAAGGCGTTTAGAAGTGCTGGTTGCTGGCAATTTTGTGAAAAATTAAAGGGTGGACATGCAGAAGTGACCAAGGCATTTGCATTGAACTTCACTGGTCTGAATTCGAAGGTGGCCATGTTGGAATTTCCAGTGTCCCCTGAAGTCATTTCTACTGTCACAGAAATCCCGAGGGGTGGCCAAGAGTGGTTCAAGAATTTCAAGTTTGATATGGGTCCGTGTAAGGAGTTCTTAAAGGCACCATATGTAGACGAAGATCTCACAAAAGCCGTCCCAAGGAGCTATCTAAAGGAGAATTATGCTATGTTATTGACATGTATCCAGAAGTACCTGACATGTGAGGGTCGGTACAACAAAGTTTACTCATACCATTTCAAGCTGTTGCTACACTTCACTGGTAAGAGTTCAATAGACATACCTTTTTACTTATTCAGGAGTATTAGCAAGATGTGTGATAAGATTCAGTTAAAGAAGGAAGCTTATGAAACATCTCTTTTTCATCATGGTCTGGTTAAATTATTGGTGTTGGATAGCCTACATAAAATTGGTAAAGACTGGGATTCATTTGTGTTCATGGCCGGTTTCCCAAGTAAAACGGGCCTCACTCCATTACCTGTAAGAGAAAGAGAAGATAGGAGTGAGGAAACTACTTTGGCTGAGATTAGGAAGGAAATAACAGACCATAAGAAGCTCAAAGCTAAAACAAAGAAACCAGAGAGGTCTGTAACAGTCAAAGAAACACCTGAAGCATCAATGAAGAAAACTCCTAAGCCAGCAGTTAAAGAAGCACCTGAAGCATCAGTAGATAAAACTTCAAAATCATCTAGAGTATCTGACAAGGAAACCTCTAAGTCATCTCCTAAGGAAACACCTCAGTCATCAAAACAGAAGACTCACAAAAGAAAAGATGAAATTAAATCCAGTGAAGTTGAAAGGGTTTCAAGGGTGAGAACTAGAGGCCAACTAAGTAAAGAAAAAGGAAAGTCAGCCCCTGTGGAAGAGAGCCCTATTTCTAAGGGTAGTCTAAATGACTTACTGGAAGCCATTGAATTAGAGCAAGATCATCCAATTCAAATTGAACCACTTGACATTGAGCAAGATCAATTGGTATCACCAATGCATATTGATCTAACACAATCCTCACCTGAAAGTTCTAAGAAGTCAAAGGCTTCTAAAAGGCTAAAGTTTGAAGAACCAAGTGAAGAGTATGCCTTTAAACCACGCAGACCAATGACTAGAAGGCAAATGAAAGAAGTGGAAAAGGCTCAAAAAGAGAAAGTACCTTCAGAGATGCCTAGGACAGAGGCACTTGAAATCTTCTCTGAAATAGTCCAAGCAGCTAAAAACAAGAACAAGGACAATAAGGTGGTTATTAGTCAGAGTGGAAATGTAATTGCCATTAAGAAACAAGCTGGAGCAAGTAAGGAAATATCTCAGGTTCAAAATGTTTTTAAAGAAAAGGCAGTAAGATATACTAGCTATAAGAAAGCTGTAATGAAAGGAAAAACAAGTTTGATCAGTCAAGCTAGTTCAGTATCTGATGCCTATGTATGGACAGTGCCAGCTCTGAAGCAGGCAAAGGTTATGAAACAAATGAATGCAGGTCTAAGAGCAGAGAACAAGAAGTTGAAGGAAGAAGTCATCAGCCTGAAAGAGAAGCTAGACAAGCTAGCTAAATGATTCAAGGAGGAATGTGTTTTCCAAATTTTGATATATTTTGGCCATCGTCTTTTTAAAGTTTTTTGAGACTTTTTGATGTCTTTACACCTGTATAGAATGACTGAAGAAATCACACACTTGAGTTATTGATTTAAGGTTCATGTATTTAATTTTGATGACCTACAGCAGTTTCGTAGCGCGCTACGAAACTGCTGTAGATGACTGGTTATGTTGAAAACTTGAGTTTGAATGCTGAGGTCAGCAAATATTTAAAGAGATGACTTAATGCCAGCATGGAGGTTATAGAAGATCAGTCAGATATTTAAAAAAGGATGTCAGGTGTAAATATTCGAAGAAAAGGTGAAGTTTTGTCTTTAGTTGAAAGGTTCACTTTATGTCCGAGTTTTTAGGGTTGTGATAGAGCTGCTGAGGTGTTAAGTGATACACTTGTCTAGTTATGGAATGACCAGATCATGAGTTTTCTTCAGTCACACGGGACTATCCAAGGATTAAATGGCTTGAAACTGGATCATTAATACATGAACACCGATGGGAAGCAGCAACCGTGAATATAGGCTTCATTTTCTCATTGGTTGATGAATCATCTATGCATCAGGTATCCGGAGCTGTTCATACATTGAATCTGCTTTCAGTTTGGGTTTGGTTATTATTGTAATGCTACAGGTGGCAAGCTCCAAGAACGCAGCAAAGTATACGAGGAGAAAGACTTAAAGTGCCAATATGATGGAGTCCTCTGTTTTCGTAGCACCATATCTCTTGTAATCAATTAGTTTGTTTATGATATAGTTAAGGTCATTAATGTCAAAATTCCGAGCTCCCTTCATGCTTGTTGAGGAGTCTCGTGCAGTAGTGTTTTGATTGGCTATATATAGGAATAACTTCTATGTAAAAAAGGTTGGATACTTTATAGAAAAACAGTGTTGTTTTGGGCCATTGTAAGACCTTTTTTGACAGTAATAGTAAAACAGAGTTATTCTCTTCTCAATATTCTCGAAGGATTGTCATGTTCAAATGTAGTGATGGTGTTTTATACTTTATGTTCTTTTATAGTCTTGTTGTAATGCAATCACTCAGAATTCATGATTATATGCTCTGACTTCCTGTGTATTCAGCAAGCTATGTTTTGGTGGAGTATGTTTGACATGTAATGCTAAGAGCCTTGATTTCCATGAGATCACTGTGTTTTCCTTGTTTATTTAATATTATAGACTCCATAGCCCAATGAGAGCTAGTTTGATGTGTTTCCAACCAGTTATGATTTCATAAGTGAATAAAGAGTTAGCCATCTAGTGTTTGAAGGATTTTATCAAGAGTTTATGAGAGAGCCCTCTCTGATCAAAGAGGCTAATCTTTGGTCTAAAGATAGGTTGAAATAGTTACATGAAATCTTGCTTGGTTGCAGCCCTCAGTAGTGATTTTGTGATAACAGGTGGAGCTGAACCTGCAACCTCCCACTTAACAAAAAAGCCTTGTACCAACTCTGCTACCATAAGTCTTGTTAAAACATTTGAATTAAATTTTATATAAAATTTTTCATCGACGCATTTTTGGGAAAGGGGTCGGGCTAACAACCCCGACCCCAAGTTACATTCCTCACATAGGATCACAAGCATGCAGAGAAGGAGCTACGGATTCAAAACTTAAGGATAGGGCCAGAACCTAGACTTATGTGTCCATATGACCTAGTGCCAGCAGAAAAGGGGCCCAATGGGAAGGGTGGGCAGTTAGCCCAACCCTCGTCTTATGTGGCCATGTAGCTATATTTTTTGTCCCTAAGGAGTTATGGGATAAATTAATGATCCTACAAAATGCACGAGTAGAGGGTGAATTTATCACTCGGTTGTCAAAATTTAGGGAAAAATTGTAGAACCGATAGATAGACATTCAAATTTGTAGGACAGTTAATAGTTAAATTCATGGAGGAGTAAGAAGCTCATAGATTTTGGAGTTTTTATCTAAATTGAGCTCAGAAAGAGGTTGCTTAGGGGTTTGTGGATGTTTTGAATCCATTGGTAATCTCTATTTTCTAATTAGAGCACATGTATAGAGTCTTTTTTTCAGGTTTGAGACTAGAGGTGTATGGATTAATAAAAGTTTGGAAGTTATTCTCGAGGCTATTTGGACATGAAGAAGACCCAATAGGGGTATTCTCAATGTCAGAAGGCTACTACAATAGTTGTAACCAGAAGGTTTCAACTCAGGTTCAACTTCTTTTATTATGATGTTTTGTGTATGTACTTCAATGTGTAATTGAGGTGTTCACATGCTTGTTTTAACTCATTTAAGTTGGAGTTTTGTCATCTTTATAAGAGATGCTTTGAGTTGATATTATTGTGAGAGTTCTTTGTAGGAGAACATTACCCAGGAGTGGTAATAACCACATATTTATTGTAGCACTTGTTTATGTACTCCATTGATACTGAATATATGAGCGGTTTAGTCATGTTGACAGGCCCAAAGATGTAGCCCAGGAGGGGTGAACTTCGTTAACAAATACTTTTTTTTGCTCTTTTTTATGCATCAGTTGTTTCACAACTCATTTTTCATGCTTGCAAAGTGTTGACATGATCCTTAGTTTTATTTTATTTTATTTTACAAAGAGAGGCAATATTCACCTTTTGCACTTTCAGATCAATTATGTATCAGAGCACAAAGTTTACTGAGTTGCAAGATGGGCAGCAAAAATAGTATTCAAGAGCTTGAGGAGCAAAATTTGGCTCTTCAAATGGAGAATATGGAATTGAGAAGGATGTTTGAGATAGCTAAAGAGGAGAATAGATACATTCACTTTGTGTTGCAACAAGTGCTTGATGAGAAAGTTGTAGAAAGTGTCACTCCTATACTAGCAAAAGAGATATCTAAGATGAAGCCAGTATGTGCACATGGTTCGAAAAGTGGTTTTAGACCATATGTAGAAGATGATGCATATGATTTTTTGAAGCATCTCGAAGAAGCACATCCTATGCCATTGAACAAGGGCGGATGGTTAGATTCATCTACAAGTTGGTCATCATCGTCATCATCAAGAGAAGAAAGGATGCATGAAAAAATTAAAGAGGTAATTAATATCTCAAATACTACTCCTTCCATTCATTTATACAAATAAATCATTCATTTGAAATAACCCATGTAGGAAGAAATGAAAAAAATGACTAATGCTAAGTTTGAGGTGGATAAGTTCACCGGCAAGAATAATTTTGCATTGTGGAAACTAAAAGTAAGGGATTTGCTGGTGCAACAAGGGTTGCACAAAGCTTTAGATGGGGTTAGGAAGAAACTTGTTGGCATGAAAAATTTGGATTAGGAGGACTTGGATGCCCAAGCTCTCAATACCATCAGGTTGTGATTATTAGATGGAGTTATCTTTAATATTTTGGAAGAAACCTCGGTAATAGATTTGTGGGGGAAGTTGGAAACACTATATATGACCAAATATTTAACCAACAAAATTTATTTGAAGAGGAAACTATATAGCCTTCGGATGAAGGAGGGTACTAAAATTGCAAAACACTTAAATGTTTTTAATACACTTATTTTCCAATTGTCAGATATGGAAGTTAAATTTCAGGAAGAAGACAAAGCTATTACCTTGTTGTGTTCCTTGCCCGAGTATTGGGATCACTTTGTGACTTCTATCAATTTGAGCACAACTGAATCTTTGGAATTTGATTTTGTTGTGGGAGCTTTGTTATCTAAAGAAGTACGAAGGAAGTGTAACATTGAAACTTCCACACCAAAAGCCATGGTAGTGAGAGGATGGTCCAAAGAAAGAGGGGAGAAAGAAAGAAGTTCTTCCATATTAAAATCAAAAGGCAATAAGTGTAAATCCAAATACTAGTACTCCAATAAAATAGGACACCTCAAGAAATACTATTGGAAAAGAAAGTAGTCTGTTGACAACCCAAAGAAGGAAGCAAATGAAGTTGAGTAACGTATGATTGATGAAGTTTTATCTTTTGAATTAGGTATGATAGATGAAGCTTTACCAGTTTGCAATGTCTCTCAGAATTATAAAAATTGGTTATTAGATTCTAGTGCTTCTCATCACATGAATCTGCACAGAAATTGGTTCACTTCATATCAAGCTGTGAATGGTAGTTCTGTGTTTATGGGTAATAATGTATATTGTCATTCTGTTAGGATGATAAATTTCAAGATTAAAATGTATGTTGATAAAATTAGAACTTTTACTGATATTAGACATGTACCTAAGTTGAGAAATAATTTTATTTCTTTGGGAGTATTGGACTCGGAAGGTTACAAGTTTATAGGTCAAAATGGAGTGCTGGAAGTTTCAAAGGGCACTCTAGTTTTATGAAGGCAGAGAATTTTGAAAACTTTTACAGACTCAAAGGAAGTACTCAGGTTAGTGAGACAATGACTGTATCTGAGAAGGCAGAAGAAGATACTCACCTATGGCATCAACGATTGGGTCACATGAGTGAGAAGGGCCTTTAGGTACTGATGAATCACAAATTGCTTCCTAATTTGAAATCCTTGAGGTTGGATTTTTGTAAACATTGTGTATATGGTAAACAATGTAAACATAAATTTAAAACTGGAAGTCATAATAGTAAAGGAATTTTGGACTATATTCATTCTAATCTTTGGGGACCATCTCCTACTGTATCTTATGGAGGTGCATTATACTTCTTAACGTTTATTTATGATTTCTCCAGGAAAGTTTTGGTCTATATGTTGAAAAGAAAATGTGATGTATTTAATGTTTTTAAACAATTTAAAGCTATGGTGGAAAATAAAACAAACAAATCAATTCAATGTTTAAGAACTGACAATGGAAGTAAATTTACTTCCTTAGAATTTGAACAATATTGTAAGGATGAAGGGATTGTTAGATGTAAAAATGTTCTCTATACTCGTCAGAAAAATAGCATTGTTGAATGTATGTATCAAACTATTATAGAAAGAGCCAGAAGCATGATCAAAAATGTTAAATTTGTTGGCATTATGATGCATGTGTTGTACTTGATGGAAACCCACTCATAGAAGAACATCTCACTTATGTATAACTAGATGAATCTACAGAAGAGATATTAGATGTGACTGAATGCATGGGATTCAGGACAACTCAAAGGAATCAGATGGCAGTTCTCAAGTAATGACAAGTTAGCTTTGCCATCAAGTCCAAAGGGGGAGATTGTTGGCATTATGATACAAGTGTTGTCCTTGATGGCAAATCACACAGATAACAGATCATAGTGCAACAGGTCAGTAGCAAAAGAATTGATGATCAGACTACAAAGGATGAAGAAAATAAGGTATACACAGGTTCCTCTTATCAAAGTCGCGTATACACGTGGGATCATCGATCAAAAGGCACGTATGCGTATACACACACTTTCATGCAAGGGAAGGTGCGTACATTTGGGTTTTGGTCCATGGTATTAAGTCCTTGGTATGTGCACCTATGGTTTTGGGCCATGGTATCTCATCAGAAGTTTTGATCCCAAGTATTGGGTTCATGGTATTGATTTGTTATGGTTTTGGACCATGGTATTGAGTATGGCCTAAGACTATAAAAGGAGAAGAAGATCATTAGGCAATGTATTGAGAAAGTCTTTAATATCTAATGAAGTATGAGATCCAGGATGCAATTTATGGGTTGATGATGTAATTGCTTGATCTGAGCTAAGGAGGAATCTCACTGGTTGATGGAGAACAAGATCTAAGCATAGATCGGGATCAAATGGTTTGAAATGGACTATCTCTATATGATTGATTATGCTTATTCTAGATCTGTATACTGACGCCCGTAATGTTCTGAACTGGGTAGAACTTAAGTTTGAAATAGCTGCAAGTCATGATTGAATATTTATAGATCTGTACACGAGTTGTCTTTGATAAAAGTGTGTACATATGCTGGTTAGATACATCCAAGTAGCGTATACCATTTGAGCTATGATGTTTGAAGTTATAGGTGGTTCTGGTTGTTGATGAGTTTTGATGACTCTTTATTGGTGTCAGTATTTTGCATATTCAGTTTGGTTGATTGTGTTTAGCTTTAGTGTTGATGGATGAGATCTATAATGGATCGGGATCAGAATGACTTATCTTTATGTGATCTGATGAACTAGATCTGGTTGCTAACATATGTATTATCTTTGTATATGTAATGATCTGGGTATGTCTGAAGTCAGGAAGTGCAGCAAAGTTATGAATAAGTAATTAATGACATATACGTTGGTTCGCTTTGGTGAAGTTGCGTATACACGCTGGTTCAGCACTTCCAAGTAGCGTATGCACTCTGATGCATGATTTTTGATGATACAATTGGTTCTGAATATTTTTGCAGAGTTCAGTTTTCTGTTCTTTGTTCTAGTGACTGCATTTTGTTGACAGGGTTTCAGTGATTCAGTATTGGGTGAGTCAGAGATTGATGATGCTAGTATTGATTGATTTTGTGCTTCAATGGTATTGATGGGTCCAGTATGAAAATTGGATGAAACGTGGCCTTCAGATTATGATGTTGTGTTCCATGAGTATCCAGTCTGAAAATTTATGAAACGTGGTACCTGGAGGAAGAAAGAGAAGGTTGTAGCCTTCTGTAGGTCAGCACCTACGTACTAGTACATCAGCTAGTACAAGAGCAAAGGGGGTGGTAGCTCCCTTCCAGTAGCAGCTGGAGAACAAGTAAAAGTTGGAGCATTTCAGTAGGCCGACACCTACGTACTAGTAAATGGATCGGCTAGTACAAGAGCTAAGGGGGTTGTAGCTTCCTTCGAGGAGAGTCTGGAGAACGAGAGAAGGTTGTATCCTTCTGCAGGTAGAAGCCCGTGTACTGGTATAAGACTGCACCAGTACAGAAATATTGTAAAATGAAGTTTCTTATTAAAAGAAGATAGAGATGACTTGCAGCAGGTGGTTTTCACCCACATTGGGTTTCCACCTTATATCATGGTGTTCATGTGTGCTTCTTGTGTGTGATGATCTGTTCTGTTTTACTGCACCTGCTTACAGTTCATATGATTAATGAAGTTTCGATGCACTAACTAAAGATCAACATTTATTGGATTAACTGAATCATAAGTATTCTAGATATACGCTAGTTTCATTAGACACAATTGCGTATACATGCGGGTTCCATTCACTGAAGTAGCATATATGTATCTAAGTATGGAAATGAAAATTTTTTATTGATTTGATAATACTGATTCACCCCCCCCACCCTTGCAGAAGGAGTTATGGGAAGAAGTAATGTCTACTTATTATTTGGTAAACAGATCACCTTCAATTTCTATTAATTGTAAAATTCTTGAAGAAATTTGGTCGGGTCAGTCTTGTGATTATTCACATTTAAGGATTTTTGGTTGTGATGCCTATGCTCTTATTCCAAAGAATCAATGTTCTAAGCTAGACCTAAAAGAAAAAATTTATGTATTTGTTGTGTATGATTATGCAATGAAAGGATACAGGTTGTGGGATCCTTCTTCACGTAAGATAGTCATTAGTAGAGATGTAAAATTTGATGAATCTTCTCTTCTAAAATCAAATGTTGAAAAAGTTGAGCAGGAACAGGTATCGCCAAATCAACAAATTCAATTGGAGGCTAAACCTTTTTCAGAAAGTTGAAAGGAAGGAAAGAATTTTGAAGAAAAAAGTTAATATGTTGCAAAAGAAACTATAGAAGTTCAAGAACCAGTTCAACAAGCAATCACTCTAAGGACGTCTATAAGGGAAAGAAGAACACCCAGAAGGTATGAAGACTCTCCTTCATCTATTTCATTGATTATTGAAGATGGATAACCTTCTTGTTATCAGGAAGCAATGGATATTGATGCATATAGAAAAAAGTGGAAAAGGGCTATGGACAAAGAAATGGATTCGTTAGGCAAGAAAAAAATTTGGGATCTTGTAGAAATTCCTAAAGGGAGAAGTGTTGTTGGATGCAAATGGGTCTTCAAATTCAAGTGAAATGTTGATGGAAGTATCGGAAGGTATAAAGTGAGGTTGGTAGCAAAAGGGAATTCTTAGGTTGAAGGTATTGAATTTCATGACATTTTTTCACCAATAGTTAAACTTGTTTCTATTCGTATTCTTTTAGCACTAACTGCATTACTTGACCTTGAGTTAGAACAGTTAGATTTTAAAACAACTTTTCTTCATGGGTATTTGGATGAAGAGATTTATATGGAACAACCAAAAGGTTTTGTACAAGTTCGCAACAAAAGATTAGTTTCCAAGCTTAGGAAATCATTGTATGGCCTGAGGCAGTCTCCCAGGCAATGGTACAAGAAGTTTGACTCCTTCATGGTGAGCCAAAACTTTACTAGAAGTGAGTATGATCATTGTGTATACTTTAAGATTTTTAATGGAATATTCATTATCTTGGTCTTGTATGTTGATGATATGCATATTACAAGTAAAAGCATGGAAGAAATCAACAAGTTAAAGGCTCGACTTTCTAGGACATTTGATATGAAGGATCTTGGAGCGGTAAAACATATCTTGGGCATGGAGATACATAGAGACAAAAAAAATGGAAAGCTCTGGTTATCACAACAGAAGGAGAAAGTACTTGAAAAGTTTAGTATGAATAATGTGAAACCTATTAATGTTCTATTAACTTCCCATTTTAAGCTTTCTTCAATTTCAATTCCTAGAACTGATGAAGAAAATAAGTATATGTCTCGTGTACCATATGAAAATGTGGTGGGAAACATAATGT
The DNA here is from genome assembly GCA_031772625.1 of Pinus tabuliformis. Lineage (NCBI taxonomy): Eukaryota > Viridiplantae > Streptophyta > Pinopsida > Pinales > Pinaceae > Pinus > Pinus tabuliformis. The sequence continues at coordinate 1,220,590,621 of CM062804.1, read as the reverse complement.
ATGCGATGGTATCTACAAGACCTAACATTTCACATGAATTTGGAGTTGTTAGTAAATCCGAGAGAAGAACGTTGGCGAGCAGTGAAACGGGTGCTTTGGTATTTGAGAGGCACAAGTGACCATTATATCATCTTTAATGGTAGTGAAGGTTCAGTATGCGGATATGTGGATGATGATTATGCAAATTATTTGGACAAGAGGAGATCTACTACAGGATATGTCTTTACTCTTGCAGGTGGAGCAATAATTTGGATGTCGAAGCTTCAAGAAACAATTGTTTTGTCCACTACTGAAGCAGAGTATATAGTTGCTTTAGATGCCAGTAAAAAGGCAATCTAGTTGAAAGGTCCACTTGATGAGATTGGAAGGACGCAAGAGAAAGTGGATGTGTTTTGTGATAGTTAGAGTGCTATTCATTTAGCCACAAATCCATATTATCAGAGCAAGACTAAGCACATTGGTGCAAGGTATCATTTTGTGAGACATGTGATTGATGGTGGAAAAGTATCTCTCAAGAAGGTCTATACATAAGAGAATCCTGCAAACGTATTCATGGAGTGAATTTCAGTAGAGAAGTTGTGATGGTGTTTGGATTCTCTTGGCTTGTATAATAGATGATGAATGGGCATGCGAAAGGGATTAGGAAAATTGTTGTCAAGGTGGAGATTGTTGAAAAAAGACAACAATTAATGTAAATAATGTAATTATATGGGTAAATCTATTTTATCATTCTAGTTAGTTTTCTAACTATAGGAAGTTACGTAACGAAATAGCCCATATTAAATTGGTGATTTCCCAACAGGATTGACATAACTTGGAGAATCATTTTTGGACAATAAGAGTTCCAATCCCTTGCCCCATGGAGGTTTCCTTGACACACTGTCAAGGTTTTACCACGTAATTCCTTGTGTTAATTTGTGTGATTCAGTTTCCTATTTTTATGCATTTCTTTCTTGATTGAATGTTAATGAATCAAAATACCAACACATGATAAAACTGTATAAATGAATGGTTCCTATCTCCTCAATCTTGGATCCCTTAATTTGACTATTGGATTTCTAATAATTGCAATGAAAAGTTGCATCATCGTCGTGAAGAGAACTTCATTTGATTTCATGACCAATGATCCAGAAATATTGGGTATTTCTATTAACCATTTTTTCTTTGTTCTCTGAGGTTTGGAACAACCTTTCAAGGTATTACATGGAGGGGTATTTGCGTTGATTTCAGAGAGTCTAGTGAGTGTGGGGGTGCACACTGCTTCTAGGTTCTAGAGAATTGCAGGTCTAGAACTCAATATCAACCATTTGAGAGTTGCAACTCTGGGAGAGCATGTCTATGAAGAGGCTAGGCCTATTATTGTAGGCAAGAGAATCTAGGTTGGTTTTCATTTTTTTTGCAATCATATAAAGCTATATTATGCTATAGCAAGATAAATAAAAAAATCTCTACCAGGAATCCTTGAAGACCGAAAAAACAACTCGCATGGGAGAGATGTTAGTAGAAGCAATGATATCATAAGTGTTATGATATTTTACATACTCTTCAGCATTTGGTTTAGCTAAATCTTGGTTAAGTAGCACAATCTTGTATTCATATAAAAGTTCATAATCACATAAAATCATTTAACAATTTCACACATATTTTATTCGCATAAATTAGATGACCTCAACTAAGACCGTAAATACCTATGAATTTATAATAACAAAGGTTTTGAAAGGTACACAATATTTTTCTATTAGTTTTTCAAATGACTAAATGGTCCCCCCAAGCAACCAAGATGGAAAGGAAATTGATTATACAAGTTCCTAGACCATTGGATTGGTGATGTTTCAAAGTTTTAAATGTTAATTATTTTTCAAATTAAGACAATAATCTAGATATTTGTTTTTCATTTGTGGTTGAAGGACCATTGAGATGAGTGAAAGTGTCAAGAGAATTGAACCCATGACCTCTAGCACTCTTGATGTTTCAAAGTTTTAAATGTTAGGCTTTTACAAATTAAGACAAAAATATAATTTTTTTTTTCTATTTGAGGTTGAAGGACTACTGAAATCAGTGAGCGTGTTGAAACTAGTGAGAGTCTTGGGAGAGTTAAACCCATGACCTCTTGGACTAGTGATATTTTAGAGTTTTAAAAGTTTGGCTTTTCAAATTAAGACGAAAATCTAGATAATGTTTTCCATATGTTGTTGAAGGGATGCTAAGATCAATGAGAGTGGACCAATAGAACTAACCTTATAATTATGTAATATTGAAATTTATAGTTTGTATCATTTCTATATTTTGACTTAATAATTTGGGTTGTTTGACAATTTCACATTTTTTTTTTTAATTTATATTAATTCAAAATCAAAGATTTTATTTAGGATATTGTTTCACATATGGATGAAAAATCGTAATAAAACTCTACTTAATCCTGAAATTCCAACTAAATTTTTTATCAAATTTCTAAACCAAAGAAGATCCCTTTATTACAAGATTAGGTTATTCCATTGGTACTCATATCCCTTTATTACAGGATTAAGTTATTCGAATATTATTCCCCCCTGACAGTCAAAGACCAAAAAGAAACGGGTTTAATATATATTGGTGTTGGAAATCCAATCGGTAATGTTGTAAGAGAGGAATTGTGTGAGTTTCATGACAATTTTTCTTCAAATTTTTCAAAAAACAAAAATCAAATGCTGAATATTTTCTTCCAAACATCTGATTTAAACAAATTTTTAATTTTCTTATTAGGGAATTTCTATAAAGATTTTATAATCTGGAAAGTCAAAAAATCAAGGGTTGAGAAAGGCAAATTTTGTAGGGTTTACATTATATCCATAGTAACAAACCACCTATTATTCACAGAGACTTAAAATGTGATAACATCTTTGTTAATGGTAACCATGGTGAGGTCAAAATTGGAGATGTTATTGGCATTCATTGCAGAAGAAACATGCAAAGCACCAAAAAAAGAGAGAGAAGCTTCCATCATTAATGCTTGAATCTCTAAATAACAACCTAGGGTTGGTTTGAGGCATCATATCAGGTATATATTCTGTATTGGAAGAGAAAATAATGGAACAACTGCAAAAGTCAATTGCTGAGCTAGAGGAAAAGATGCTAGAGGGGTTAAAGCATTATAAAACTGGATATTTGATTGGCCTTCTCCCAAAGATGTAAGTTGGCACCTACTTTTTCAATGATGGTCATCTTCTTCTCTAAATATATTCTTAAATGGCACTGCAGGTGGTGAAAATTTAATCTTCTGTAGTTTCCAACATGTATTTTTATTCGTGAAGCATTGTACATGAGAAAATTTTTATGCCCCAGTTCTTTAAGATCAGAGAGGTCCTTATTTTGACAAGATTTTGCTAGCCTTTGGTAAAAGTTCATCATGCCAAGTTGGATCTCTTTGCATCCTATACTAGTAATCAAGTTCCCCATTCTTTTCGATAGAGCACATAATTTCAATTTTATTAGTTAGAGCACATAATTTCAATTTTATTGTTTTCTTGTTCAGTGTCAAAGTCTTGACCTATATTAGAGAAATGTATATGTGGTGATGTTTACAACTAGTATATTGGCTCTTTATTTCATTTTATTAGACTAGTGGATTCTCTCTATCTATATAGACTAAATCACACTTTCTTCTAGAAGTAGGATTTGTAGATTTAGTCCTCATTTAGTATTTCAATTCTACAACAACTAACATAATTTTTATGGAAAATTTTGTGATCGTCTGATATTTCACTTTAGACTTGCCTTTGGCATATCCAAGGAATGTATTAGTGGTGCTCATCCCTTAGCATGTAGTCTTAACCGAAAATTCAAGGAGCACTTGAAGAGATAGATGATCTCTTTTGCAAAAAACTAAAACCTTATATAGTTGAAGACTTCATAAATATAACCAAAAAACTATTGCAATAGGAAGAATGATGTAGTAGTGCACAGATTTACCTCATTAACCATATATAAAAATATTATGGGCCAACTTTAACTTGAGAAAAAAAATGAATTACACATCATTTTGTAAAATTGACCATTTTGCTAAATAAGATTTTCTTATATATTAATTATCCCATCTAATTAGAATATGAACTTATTAGAATTGGAATAATCTAAAGTCCCTAGGAAATTGGTGGTCGGGGAGCCACATGGCACAAATATAATTTAACATGAGAGAAAAAGGAATTACACATCTTATTGTAAAATGGACCATTTTTCTAAATAAAATTTTCTTATATACTAATTTCCCCATCTAATATGGAATAATCTCAAATGCCTAGGAAATTGGTGGACAGGGAACCACGTGACACAAATATAATTTATTAAATTTATTAAAAGTCAATGCAACCTAAAAAACTTTGTCCATTGATAAACATTAAGACTAAGCATATGTTAAGCATATTCCCATGAGAATCAATAAACATTAAGACTAATCATATGCTGAGAATATTCCCTTGAGAATCAATAAACATTAAGACTAAGCATATGCTACGCATATTCTCTTGAGAATCAATCCAGGGCATCAATTAACAACAAGCCTTAGACAGTTAGATAAGATAAATGAGACTATATCAAAAGTTACTTAGTTGATAGAAGGTAGAAATAAGTCTTTTAGATTAATCACATTGTTAGGATTTGGTCGACATTTCAAACCAACTAATGTGGTTCATCCTCAAGAGAAGGTGAGAAATCCATTGATCAAAAGGAATAAATAGTAAGGATGCAACATTGCCCATAGTTAGTTGTTAAAAGAAGGTAGTTTAAAGATGATTTGATGGCTTGAATTAGTAATGATGGTTGATTAAGATTGACCGTGTTTGTATGTAGTGATTTATTGACCTTATGATACTCAATGGACACTAATACATAATATAGTATCTACTAAAAATTATTGTTGTCCATGGTTGATTCTACTAACCCATTAAACTAGAAAAATTATGGCACAACCTTTTGGAACCTTTTTCATTTGGCTTCATTGTTTTTGAAAGTAGATGGTAGAGTTAGTCATTTCGTTGGAGTGCAAACTTCTATATCGAAATTTTGTGGATGTGTTTGATTTTGAAATTTTTCACATTATCATCTAATATTATATGGTTGAATGAAAAAAAGAAGAAGCAACAAAAAATTGTGTAACACCCTCCTCCGACATCTACCCAAGCAACCAGCCAGTCGAGGTAAACATGCGACGAGAAGCCACTATGATATGATTCGACCTCCTAAGTCATGTTAAGTAAGTGGAACCGATGGAAACGCACCATACAAATGTTTAACATCGGCTTTAGGACCCTCAGGAACCAATCCAACACTTCAGACAACTTTCCCTTGGGTCCCACTGAACTTTTGGACAACTTAAGCCTTAGTCGCTCTCATGTTATAGGCATGACAATGTCCAGAACCCAAATTTTCTCTCAAAGGTTTTTCTACCAATGTCTGGAGACTAGATTTTTCAGTTCTACGCAACATCCCCGAGATTTGAGCCACTTTTTCAGGCCCAGAGCCCAGGTCACTTCTCCCAATTTCATGACACCTTTAGAACAGTAAAATAACATGGAAATGACAACATTAAATCAAATACTTGTTTAAGACCTGGAATGGACCCCTACTAGCCATGACATGCATTTTGTTAAACATATCACGAATATGTAATCTACAAGTGTAAAAAATAGTTTTGAGCATAAGGGTCCCATACTTAGCTACGAATCGTTAAAAACCATTGATGCCTCAACACATCAACTTCCATTCCATCCATTAAGTCATAGATACATTGATCATTCAATTACAAGTAAGAACATGATGAAAGTCATACATAGCTGTTGTCATAAAGCACATACATAACCAACATAATAGCCACAAAATACTCATGAAAGTATAACCACATAGACCACATATAATCCATCAAAATTCTCATAGAAATATAAGGATAAATAATGTTTCATTAATGATGCAAAATTCAAACCCGGGATAGGACTTCCATGTTCCACTCGACCGTAGAATGGCTAAGCCAAATCTCTCTTCAACCATTCACCCCCATGCCATATTCCAAGCATGAATGTGGGATCTCATAGAAAAAAACAATCAAAACTCATCCAGGGCTTCTAGAGGCCATCCAACTCAACCCATCAAATAGTGATTCCACCTCACAATCGTACATCACCAAAACCATCATCAGATTGGTCTCGATCCAAGCCTTCTAGGGCTTCAAGAGCTTCTAAAGCGTTTGTTCAACCAAGAATTCCAGGACTAGTAACTCTACCCACAACTTATACATGGTTTCTAGAGAATTTGTCCAACCAGGGCTTCTAGGACTAGTAACTCAACCCACCAAGGGATTCTAGAGCATTTGCCCAACCGAGGCTTCCAGGACTAGTAATTCAACCCAAGATGTTACTGGGCTTCTAGAGCGTTTTTCCAACCAAGGCTTCCAGGACTAGTAACTCAACCCACAAAGGGCTTTTAGAGTGTTTGTCCAACCAAGGCTTCCAGGACTAGTAACTCAACCCAAGTTGTTACCAGGCTTCTAGAGCATTTGTCCAACCAGGGTTTCCATGACTAGTAACTCAACCCAAGCTAAGGAAACATGAGAACCAACAAAAAAAACAATGAAAGTAAACCCACAATCACCATGGTTATCAAGGAAATGGAAAGGCTAGGAAATACACTACCAATCCCGACCATCCTCCATGCCAATGACAGATCAAAACCAAAAGTCCACATGCATATTCCATGCATGCCAAAACTAGTGAAGGAAACATACATGCAACTCGATACCTGTAAGAAAATCCGATGTAGTTGCTGATATTGATGCTCTCTTGCACTTTCCTACTCTTCCTTTGCCTTTTTGCTTCAAAAATCCATGTATGCCACACCCTTCAAGAGTGCTCCATGAAAACTCTATGTCTCCAAGAGTATGAGAGAGAGAGTGAATAATGGGAGAGATCCAAAACTAAACTGACAAAAAGTTACCAACTGATCCTCAAAAGCCTTTTTATGAATGAGGCCTCTATTTTCTTCATTTTCCATTGTTTTCCTTCATTTTCCTCCTCACATGCAACTTGTGACCTTTCACCTCCTTTTTCTTATAATTTCAATTATTTTCATAAATAAATGTGCCAGAAATGCCATTTTTCCTTTCCAAAGCTTTAGGCATTACCTTTTCCAATTTCCTTAAGCATAAAAAATCACAAGTGATCCCCATCACTAGGATGTTTCCCGATATTAAGCTTGGAATAAGTGTCCCATCATCCGTGCTTATTATTTTTCCTTTATTTACTTTTATTTACATGGAATTTTCACCAGGGCTGTTACAAAACCCTCCCCCTTGGGGGAAGACCATCCTCGGTGTTCAACAACACCTATAAACATAAAATTGTTGTAAGAAAAATATACTGCTGATGGAGCTTTATAACTTAGCTCGTTATAGTATTTACAATGATCAACCTATTGAGAAGAAAACAAACATGAAACCTAACAACATAATATCATAATGACGTGGCACCCATACCGCTTATTGGAGCTTTATAACATAGATCATGGCGGTATTTACATCCATATACATATGTATAGAAACCAACATCAGTAGAACATATACGAAAACATATACCAAGACATATAGAAAAACACCATGCCAAAACTGCTTTGCCTCAACCAGAGAAAAAGGAAGGATACATAGTCTGCATCTGATCCGCCATCCCTCATGTAGCTTCATCGGGCCCAAAGTGCTTCCACTACACTTTAACTTGCTCGATTTCTTAGTTCCAAAGCATGAGCACCTTTTTTAGCAATATACACTAAGGCTCAGGCTGGAATTATCCATCTGGTTCCACCTGCAATACATACCCGTCAATCACATGATCAACACATTTAACATACTTCTTAAGCAGTGACACATGTACAACATCATGGACTTTCATTGTCGGAGGAAATGCAAGTCGATAGGCTACTGGCCCAATCCTCTCAATAATAATAAAGGGTCCACAAAATGGTGGTGCTAGCTTAGCACATGATCCAATCCGTAAGGAGGTCTTATTCGACTTGATGCGTAAGTACACCTATTCCCCAACCTAGAATTCCTTGAACAACCTGTTCCTATCTGCATAACACTTTTGCCTATAATTTTCTGGCTTTAGATTTTTATTTATAACCCGCATTTCCTGTTCCATGTCTGCCAACATATCTAGTCCAATCAAGACCCTGTTAACTGTATCACTCTAGCTGATAGGAGTATTGAAACTCTGCCCATACAATGCCTCAAAAGGACTCATCCTTAATGATTCCTAATAACCATTGTTGTATGCCAACTCTACCAATGGGAGATACTCTTCCCACTTCCATTGTTGATGCATCCAATACATCCTCAACATGCCCTCCAATATCCTGTTGACCCTCTCTATTTGTCCATATGTCTGTGGATGATAAGTTGTATTGAAGGCCAACTTTGTGCGAAAACCCGCAAACAACTCCTTCTAATACTTGGAAGTGAAATTCACATCTCTGTTTAACACAATATTCTTTCGAACACCATGCGATTTGACCACATCTCTGATGAACACCTATGCTACATCGATAGTTGAGAATGTAGACTTCGCCAGAATGGAATGTGCAACCTTTGTCAACCTACCCACAATAACTATGATGGAATCATTCTGTCTCACTGTCCTCAAAAAGCCTGTGATGAAGTTCATGGAAATGACTTCCCATTTCCACTCTGGAATCACAATCGGTTGTAGCAGTCCATCTGGATGCTTACGTTCTAATTTCACTTGCTCACAATCAAACAATTTGGCCACAAACTCTGCTACATGCCTCTTTAGATTCGACCAATAATAAAATCTCTTCACTAATGTCAATGTCTTATGGTAGCCTAGGTGACCTGAATAAGGTTTTGCATGAAACTTCCTCAAGATCACCTACTTGAGTTCACTGTTGTCCGACACATATATGTTGTCTCGGAACCTAACCAATCCATCTGCTATAAGGCATTAATCCACATCCTATGCACCTGTACTTGTACCACTACACATACCTGTACATGTACCTATACCTGTACCATCACATGTACTTGTACCTGTGATCTGCTGCAATCTATGTATAATCTCCATGTATCTAACATCCTGTTGACTTTCCTGCAAAATCTTATCATGTAGATATGTCCCAAAGAACATAATTAGCGATCAAATGATAACTATTACCTCAAAACGGGTACTCGATCCAAAAAATCCAAAAAAAACATGAAAAAACAACCCAAAATTAAAAAGTGTTGATTCTGCATCACCATTTTTTCAAAGTAAATTTTCAATATTTTTTTAAAAACAACAATATAAAACAATAAGAACCATTTTGTTTGGTGCAAAAAACACCTTGAAATCAAAAAGTGTTGATGCCGAAATAATGTCTTTTTTTTTTTCCAAGGTACATTTTCACCATTTTTTAATAATGACGTTAAAAATAAAATATCAATACTCTGAAAAACTTTAAATTTTGTTTTTAAATTTTTTAAATTTAATTTTTGTTATTTTCTTTTAATTTAATTTTATGTTATTTATTTATTTTTATAATTTTAATTTTAAAAAAATAATTCTTAAATTTTTTTTTTTTTTTTTTTTCTATTTAAATTATTTAATTTTTAATTTTAATTGATATATTTTTAAATTTTTTTTTTCCTAGTTTTTTTTTAAGTTTAAATTCTTTTGATAATTATTTTAGGTTTTTTTTTTCTAATGAGGTTTTTTATTTTTTAGTTGTTATTTTTATCTTGAAAAAAAAAATCAGATATATATATTTTTTTTCATTATATAATTTTTTTGAAAAAAAAAAATCATTTATTTATCTATTTTTTTATATTCATTTATTTTTTCCGTTAATTTTTTATTAAAATTTTTTTTTAACCAGTTAATTTTGGGTTATTTTACATTTTTATAGGTTTTCTTGTTTTTTTTTTTTATATTTTTTTGTATTTATTTTCTTTTTCCATGTTTTTTTTTTACTAACATGAAAATCACCAACATTTAAAAAAAATCTATCCACACTTAATTCGTTAGAAAAATTATAGTGTAAAAACTAAGGCCTCTAAACAAAAAGGGTTGATGCTCATTAGCACTTTTTAAAATCAAGATCAAAATCAATAACAAAAAAAAATGTTCACACTTGATACATAAAAAAAATTGAAGTGTGAAAAATAAGCCCTCTAAAAAAATGTGTTGATGCTACATCAACACTTTTCAAAATCATTATGAAAATCACTAACATTTAAAGAAATTGTTCATACTTGAGACATAAAAAAATTTAAAGTGGCAAAAATATGCTCCAAAAAAAGGTATATTCTAAATCACCATTTTTCAAAATCGAGTGATTTTTTCCTACCTTAGAAAAATGGGTATTAGGTCGTTTTCTCATTTGATTGGTAACTATGTTAAAGGAGCCCATAGCTGCTAAGTGATTTACCTGTATCCGCCTGCTAAGAGCATCTGCCACTCTGTTCTCCTTACCTTTGATATATCTGATCTCGAAATCAAACTCGTTGATCGTAGCCAACCACCAAGTCTGCCTACCATTCAGATTTGGTTGGTGAAATAGATATTGCAAACCACTTTAATCACTCATCAATGTAAACCTCCTACCCAGAAGATAGTGTCTCCACATCTTCCACACATGTATAATCACTGCCAACTCACGATCATGCATGGGATAGATATGCTCGTGCTCATTCAGTTTCCATGACTCATAGCATACCAATTGTCCATCCTGCAGAAGGACTCCACCAAGTCCTTTCTTGTAAGCATATGTGCATACTACAAACTCTTTGTTCGAATCTGCAATCTTTAGCACTGGTGCATGTGTCAGCAACTGCTTGAGATGCTCAAAAATAGCCTCACACTCCTCTGTCCATCCGAACTTCTAACCTTTCCTCTACAATGATGTGACAAGATAAGAAATCTATGAGAAGTTCCTGATGAACCTCCTGTAGTAGCCTGCCAAACCCATTAAGGATGTCACCTCATCCACATTCTTAGGAGCTACCTACTCCATGATAGCTCTTATCTTTTCTGGATCTACTATAATTCCATCCTTAGAGACAACATGCCCCAAGTAGTGTACCTCAATTTGAAAGAAACTACACTTGTTGAGCTTAGGATACAACTAATGTGCTCTCAACAACCTCAACACTACTGCTAAATTCTCAGCATGCTCTTCCTCATTTTTAGAATATACCAGTATATCATCAATGAACACAATAACAAACTTATCCAAGTACAGAAGCAACACACTATTCATCAAACATATAAATGTAGCTGGAGAATTAGTTAAGCCAAATAGAACAACAACAAACTCATAATGCCCATACCTGCTCTTAAATGCTATCTTGTAAATGACCTCCTCTTTGATGTGTACCTGATGATATTAGGATCTCAAGTCGATCTTAGAGAACATTGTTGCTCCCTTCAGTGGATCAAACAAGTCATCAATCCTCAGTAATGAATACATGTTCTTGATGGTAACTTCGTTCAACTGTTTGTATTCAATGCATAATCTAAGAGTACATCTTTCTTCTTCACAAATAATACAAGTGTGCCCCATGGTGATACACTTGATCTAATGTACCCTTTGTCCAACATTTCCTTCAATTCCAACTTTAACTCAACCAACTCAGGTATGCTCATCCTGTAAGGTGATTTTGATGCTAGAGCTGCCCTTGACACTAACTCAATAGAAATTTCTACCTCCCTGTGAGGTGGCAACTCTGAAATATCCTTAGGAAATACATTCTTGAACTGCTGTAGAACTGGGTATCTTCTCAACACATCTGCATCCTCAACTTATTTACTTTCATCACTAGAAATTTGAACTGCAAATAACTTACACCCTCTCCTACTACTACACTTTGCCTACATAGCTGTCACCACCCTAATTGATGTGGATTTCTTCTTTCCCTATAAGACTCTTGGTTCCCCATTGTCATCAACACACTCAATGACTTTGTCATAACAATCTACCTTGGTTCTATGCAGATACAACGAATCCATGCCCAACAACATACTATATGAGGTAGGCATACTATTCAAATCAAATGCACAAGCTCTTACCCAATGATTAACTCGCTTATTTGTACCTGTAGCCAACTGCAGTAACCAAGAATCTACATGAAATTCCTTACTCAAACCACACTTATCCACCAAGTCAGGACTAACATAACTATAATTAGATCTAGGGCCAATCAAAATAGAAATAATTTGATCACAAAGCATATAGTCCATCTCAATGATGGATGTTTGATGCTCTACTTGTTTGTTATCTAATGCTACAGAGATACATGGAACACCCTGACCAATATCCCCAATGGTCTGTGCTTCCTACGCACTGTATATCTAAGGTCTACCACCCTGATTCTGCGGATAATATCTCTATGATTATTCTTGCCACAAATCCAACACTCTATGGGCTTCCAACCTCTCTCCTTATTCTATTCTCCTAACCAGAATCCCTATCCTCTATATGATGTATTGAAATTCTTAGGTGGTGCAAAATTCTCCTTGTTACCAGTATCTTGTGGTCTTACTTGCTTCTTGTCCCATTTTCCTTTGTTTTTTGCGTTACCTCTCCAGTCTGTGTTATTCTCAGTTCTACACTTCGATTGTTCATAGAAATTCTTCAGCTTCCAGATGGCCTCGTCCAATGATCTAGGATCATCAAATTCGATCCTATATTTGAATGCAACTAGTAATCCACTAATGAATCTCTGAATCTTAGCCTTCTCCTCCTTAAGGTAAGGCACATACCTTAACAAATCCAAGAATATGGTAGTGTACTCATCATCTGTCACGGATCCCATCTTTAGCTCATAGAATTCCTTTTCTTTGTCACTAAAATATCTCTCTTATAGTTACTACTTCTTGAATATCCGCTCAAACTCACTCCAAGTCAAGTCTTCCTCATTTATATCTTTGACATTGTTCACCTTCTCTCACCAAATGTCTACTTTTCCTTTGAGACTGAATGCATTAGACACTCTAGCTTTCATGTTCTCTGAATAGTTATGTAATTTGAAGAACTTCTTCATGCCTAGCAACCGTGCCTCTGCATCTTGTGATTTCTTTACCTCTCCATCAAAATTAGGTGGCTTTACTCTATTAAACTCATCTTGAAAGTACCCCCTATCACTCCTCCTGTAAGTATGGTACCGATGAGGATCATAGTGCCTATCTGAATCAGAACTAGAATCATATCTATTTCTATCCCCTCTCCTATCCGGAGTGTCCAACAATATTCCATCTCTGACTGTGTCATATCTATCTAATATGTGACCACCATGCAACCTACTACCATAAGCCCCATTATTTTTATCCTCTTATTCATGGCTGATCCGAAGCGGTCCCTATCGCTGCAAATCTGACAAACTCCGAAGTATCACTACATTTACCTCTACTAACTTTTCCTGTGCCTGTATAATTATGTCATTATCTTCCTTACAAATCCTTACTTCTTCCTTTAAAATTATTAGTGTAATTGCTAAATCGGAAGAGTTCCCAACACCATACTTCTCTTCTTATTCATAGGGAGAGTTTTCATAGTCAAGTATCTTGCTAGCCATTTGATATTTCTTCTTGCAAGGTATATCATGTCAGCTAAACTAGATCACAAAAAACCTGCGTATCTTAGTATAGATTGGGGAGGATACCTTGTCTACAAGATCAAAAAATCAGCATGATACATGTATAACATAATCATGACATCATATAGAAACATAAAACATAAGCATATGATCATGCAACCATCATCCTAGCTAGGGTCTAGTCATCAATTCATGACTTCAACAACAACACACACTACGAACTCATGCATGACACCAACCATCATTACATCACTATACACTTGACCACATGAAATCATGAACATGCATAAGCGATGCATAACCATCCACACATATGATCAAGCATGAATGAACAATACTTGAAATCAAACTTGCAAGAATGATACATGAAACCAAGCATATAAGAATGTAACCAACACGCAATATTGCAACCAAACATACTACAACGATACATGTAAGTGACATATGTTGACATGTAACCAATCATACACTCACAACGATGCATCCCACAATAAAACACATCAACTCTACATGACTACATCACTACCACCATGAACAACATCATGCAAATGGAACAAGCACATGGAATGCAAGTGTGAGAGACACACATACAACTCACATGCATGCATGACAAACACATAGCCCATCTAGTCTGAGGGGTGAACCATGCTCTGATACCAGTCTGTAACACCCTCCTCCAACATATGCCCAATCAATCGGCTAGCCAAGGTAAACATGCAATGAGAGGCCACTATGATATGATTCGACCTCCTAAGTCATGCTAAGGAAGTGGAACTAACAGAAACACACCATATAGACATTCAACATCAGCTTCAAGGCCCTCAGGAACCAATCCAACACTTCAAACATCTTGCCCTTGTGTCCCACTAAACTTTTGGACTACTTAAGCCTCAAATTCTCTCATACTATAGGCATGATAGTGTCGAGAAAACCAAATCCGCTCTCACAAGCTTACCTGTCAGCATCCTCGGGATTTGAGCCACTTTTTCAGGCGCAAAGCCCAAGTCACTGCCTAGAATTTCATGACATATTCATAATAGTAAAATAACATGGAAATGGTAGTACTAAAGAAAATACTTGTTTAAGACCTTGACTAGACCCCTACTAGCCATGACAAACATTTCATCAAACATATCACGAATATGTAATCTACAGGTGTAAATAACACTTTTGAGCATAGGGGCCTCATACTTAGCTTAGAATCACTAAGAACCATTGATACCTCAACACATCAACTGCCATTCCATCCATTAGGTCATATATACATTGATATTTCAACTACAAGTAAAAACATTATGAAATCCATACATAGTTGCTGTCATAAAACACATACGTAACCAACATAATAGAAGAAAAAATACTTATGAAAGTACAACCACATAGACCACATATAATCCATGAAAATGCTCATAGAAATACAAGCAGTAATAACATTCCATTAATTATGCAAAATCTAAACTCAGGATGTGACTTCCATGTTCCACTCAATCGTAGAATGGCTGAACCAAATCTCTCTTCAACCATTCATGCCCATGCCATATTCCAAGCATGAATGTGGGATCTCTTAGAACACAACAATCAAAACTCGTTCATGGCTTCTAGAAGCCATCCACCTCAACCCATCAAACAGTGATTCCACCTCATGGTCGGACATCCTCAAAACCATCATCAAATTGGTCTCCATCTAAGCCTTCCAGGGCTTCTAGAGCATTTGTCCAACCAAGACTTCCAGGACTTGTAACTCAACCCACATCTTATACAGGGCTTTTAGAGAGTTTGTCCAACCAGGGCTTCTAGGACTAGTAACTCAACCCACCAAGGGCTTCCAGAGTGTTTGTTTAACCAAGGCTTCCAGGACTAGTAACTGAACTCGAGTTGTTACAGGGCTTCCAGAACATTTGTCCAACTAGGGATTCTAGGACTAGTAACTCAACCCAAGCTAACGAAACATGAGAATCAACTGAAAACAAATAATGAAATTAAACCCATAATCACCATGGATATCCAAGAAATGGCAAGGCTAGGCAATCCACTATCAATCCCATCCATCCTCCATGCCAATGACAAATCACAACCAAAAATCCACATGCATATGCCATGCATGCCAAAACTAGTGAAGGAAACATAAATGCAACTTCGTACGTGCAAGCAAATATGATTCCCTCTTGTGCTTTCCTTCTCTTCCTTTGTGTTCTTGCACCAAACATCCAAGTATGCCACACCCTTCAAGAGTGCTCCTAGAAAACTCGAAGTCTCCAAGAGTATGAGAGAGAGAGACAATAATGGGAGAGCTCCAAAACTGAACTGACAAAAAGTTACAAACTGATCCTCAGAAGCCTTTTTATGAATGATGCCTCTATTTTCTTCATTTTCCATTATTTTCCTTCATTTTCCTCCTCACATGCAACTTGTGACCTTTCACCTCCCTTTTCTTCTAACTTCCAATATTTTCATAAATAAATATGTCAAAAATGCCTTTTTGCATTTCCAAAGCCTTAGCCATTGCCTTTGCCAATTTCCTTAGCCATAAAAAATCACAAGTGATCCACATCACTAGGATTTAAGATTTTTCCCAACATTCAGCTTGGAATAAGTGTCCCATTATTCAGGGTTGTTATTTTGCCTTCATTTACTTTTATTACATGGAATTTCTAGTAGGGTTGTTACAAATTGTATGCCAAATTATTTATAATTATATTTGCAAATTAAATAGAATGTTTTAAATTCTTAGATATATGAGTATTTTTTATTTTTTCTTTATTTACTTTTATTACATGGAAATTTCACCGGGGTTGTTACAAATTGTATGTCAAATTATTTATAATTATATTTACAAATTAAATAAAATGTTTTAAATTCTTAGATATATGAGTATTTTTTTCTTGTTTGATTGTTCTCATGTGTTTGGCATACATTATGAGCATGCATTTAGCAATATCACCTTGGTCTCACAATTTGAAACTCTACTTAGCACTCCAAAAATTCCACAACTAGCTCTCAATCTCTCTTCAACAATTCCATTGTTGTTTCTCATACACATTTGTCTCTACATTATGATGAGCTAACATAGTAAGATTTTTTGTTGGGACGATTTACAAATTTTCTTGTCACCGCTGAGAGTTTTCATATATTTAGGATGTTACAAAAGCGAGGTGCAACTTACCAAAATAAATTGTGTAAGGATTTGACAATTGAAATCAAACACAATTTATCTGGTCGTTGATCATAATTGTACATGCTTTTGCATCTCTTTTACTTCTGGTTAGCTCTGCTTTGTTTATGTTTATCTGTGAATTGATCATATACTTTTGCATGTTTTTTCACCTTAAAAAATTAAAATCAATTTAAAATTCAATGTTGCTATTAATATTTTTATTTTATTTTATTTTTTAATTAATTTTATTTTTAAAATCAACATATTTTATAATATAAATTTGAAAATCAATCTCTACTTTCAAACAAATATTTATATTTTTGTATTTTAATCTTAAAATCATATTTTATATAACTTATTTGAAACAATATACACTTATTTACAAACAATTCAGGAATACAAATTAAAGTGAACATGGAAAACTCCCACAAACCAGTGAATTGGTCTAAGTTTTAGTCCACCACTCCATCTCCATCAACCCGACCATTCATGTAGGCCTAGATAAACCTATTGTAAAGTTAAACTTATTTATTACCGATTGTTAAATGCATTAATTTATGTTGCAAAGGAAACAATTCTAGACTAGCAACATCTATATGACATAACATATCACATATTTTTTAATCTATACTATTCTTCCATATGCTAAGGGGTTTCCTTTGCAATATGTGATGCAATTGCTAGTATATATTCTACATGAGGAATATACATATACTATCAGTATTGTTAATATTCATCATGTAACTTGTGGGAATTGAATCTCGGTGGAAATGATTTAAGTCCTTTCTCCAAACCACCCAAAATAACCATGATTTACTAATATATATATATATATATATATATATATATACTATTTTTCTAAAAGATACACTTTCCTTTCTAATTATTAAAACATTTAAGAGGAATAACAACTTCTCAAACCCTAAGGGCTAGCTCAGTGGGTCAAAATCAGTTCCTTGCCATTGGGAGGTCACAGGGTCCATTCTCCCCGAAGCCCTTGGGGTTAGGCCTAGCTAGTGGGCAGCGGGGCTAGATTCCTTGATTCCCTTCAGGGTTGATCAGCCCAGATTTTTCCGAGGACGTAGCGCCACCCGTTGACCAGAGTGTCCGTGAACCACAGCCTAAAAAAAAACAACAACAACTTCTCAAATATGAAAATGTTAAATTAGCTTTCATTTTCATTTAATTCTAGTAATATCAAATATGGCAATGTGAAACTCTTATCCCACTTTCTTTAATACTAATTATAATGTGAAACTCTTATCACAATTTATTTAATATTAATTATAACATTCTTAATTGGTTTTAAATTTTAAAATTTCAAAAATCTCAAAAAAAAAAAAAATTAAATTAAAATTTGAAATCAAAAAAATTATATTATATAAAAAACAATATCCACATATACAATGTGAACAATACATAAGAGTAAACAATATCGATTCTGAGTATCATTGTTTTTCTGTGAAATGTCTAAACTTTTAGATTTTAATATAACATCAAAAGAATTGGGACACTATTTTTTCAACATGTTTTTTTATTAAGATTAAAATTTTAGTTTATGTAGTTTTTTTCCAAAATAAAAGAAAATAGAAAATGTGGTTGTAGTGACAATCATGGGCATATTTTTAAACACAAAATTTAACTTGATAAATATTTTTCATTTTGTTTTTCTTTAAAGAAATACAAGTAAAGAAAATAGAGATAATGGTGGGAATAATACCATGGTGTGACTAGGATTACTTCTTTATTATGGAACTTATCTCTTATGTGCAAGAAAAAAGGAATCATTTTTAAACACTACATATTCCAAAGTCAAGCAACAAGTGACTGGTGGCAAATGAAATGATTAGTTTATGTTATTGTAATCAAATATTCATAGAAAAGTGAGGGGCGGATGTACTCCTAATGATGTCCAGCTCGCAATCAAGTATTCATAGAAAATTGAGGAGTGGTGGTAGATGGAATCTTTCCTTTACATTGTACCCATATTGAGCTAGAGCTTGCAGTCAAATATTCATTGAAAAATGAGAGACTGGTGGTATTGAGATCCAGCTAGCAGTCAGACACTGGTGGTATTGAGATCCAAGTTGCAGTCAAGTATTCATAGAAAATGGAGAGACTAGTGACAGATTGAATCATTAATCTTGTTGTATTCCTATTGGGTTCTAGCTTGTACCAATTACCATCTTGTTCTTACCAGTTACGCCATTGCCATTGCCATGTTGGTGTAGAGAATAGCTAGCATAGATCCATCATTAATCTTGTTGTATTCCTATTGGGTTCTAGATTGTACCAATTACCATCTTGTGCTTATTAGTTGCGCCATTTCCATTGCCATGTTGGTAGAGAATAGCTAGCATAGATCCATCTTAAATACGGATTTAACATGAGCCGAGAGGGATCAAATATTTTCATGTGCAAATTTTTTTAGAGTGCAAAATACAATGGTTATTTTTCATTATTTAAATTGTATTTTTGAAGGCTAAAAACAAATATATATATATGACCAATCAAAAATTTAAACCATAATTTTTTTTCTTCGATATATAGATATATATGAAGTTGATATCGACATAAATTAGTTAACATAGATCTCCAAATAGTTTAAGTATAAGATTTAAAACTCTGATTTCTATTTCTAATTACTTTACAACATATTCATTTTTTTTTAATTATAGAAGAGATTGCAAGTGTTGAGGAGTTGATGTGGGTAAAGAGGCTTTCTGTTTATAAATGTCCCAAATTGCGTAGCGGAGTAGAGGAGGACTTGGGCCAATGTTATAGATAATTACTCTATATATAAAATTAATGGAAACCGCGAATTATTTCCCCTCAAAAGAATTATTGTCACTTGCATTTTTTTAGCATAGAAATAAAATTTCATGAATTATTTTTATATCTGTTTAAGGCAAGATATATTGCAATTAGTTAGAAATCAAATTACTTTGACTTCAATTTAATCTAAAAAATACTATAAAGTTTTTATAATGTTTCTAAAAAAATTGTATTAAAATAATTTTTTGAAAAAATAAATTTCCTTTTTTTCTATTGGTGCAAAACACTGAATTGACAATTTTTATGGGGTTTTTAAGCTAATTGTAAAAAAAAAATAACAAAAATTAAAAAAATTCTCATGCAACCAAGTGTCCAACCAATTAATTATTCAAGGTGATTTGATGGGTGCACGGATATGAGATTTAATATTTTGATACGTGATAGATTTTACAAAGATTTTTTTAAGCATGGACCGAGGAAGATTATGTTATGATGTACTCATACCTAGATTTCTACGACCCTACAAGAACGACTGAAAATGAAATGGTGTACATATACAACCAATGTTCATTTAATGCCCAATAACATGTTGAAATTTTGTTGCCCACAAAAACCCACGTCAGTCGGCCCCAATGCTGATCACCATATACCAATACTGCAGTTTGTTCTTAAAAATAATTCCCCCATCAAAATGTAATGAAAAAGCAATTTTATGACACAAAATTAATGAAAAAACATAAGTTATATCACAGAAAAATACAATTACAGCAATGTTGAAACTTTTGGATGTTTCTTCTCGAATAAGATGATTTAAGTGTCACTTCTCAAACCTTAAGGATTATTTGGAAATTAAGTACTAATGGAAACTTTGATATGGTGGTTTAGTATTTTTTTTTATGGTGGTTTGGTATATGCTTTATGGTGGTTTGGTATATGCTTTATGGTGCTTTGATATATTCTTATGATGGTTTAATATATGCTTTGATATGATGTTTTGATATATGCTTTGGTATACGTTTTGATATATGTTTGGGTATAGATATTTTGATGATGTTTCTATATGTACGTATGTATATGGATGTAAATACCACCATGAGCTATGTTATAAAGGTCCACTATATAGTATGTATGTCATGCTATTATGATTATGTTGTCATGTTACTATGCTATGATGTGGTTATGTTATCATGTTGTTAAGATGTCTTCTAGATTTAGACTAAGCAGGATGATCATTGTAAATATCGTAATGATCTATGTTATAAAACTCCACTATGCGATATGTTGTCATGTTGTCATGATGTTTTACTCTTGAGAAGATACTTCATTGCAAATACTACATCGAGTTGTGCTATAAAGATCCATGCTTTTTTTGAAATCAAATAATCAGATCACAGTTCACATAGAATTCTTAGATTCGCAATTATGCATGAATTCTCATTTATTAAACAAGATTTGTACATGCATATGCTCAAAGGCATTTAATCTCTCTATTCAATCTCTATGGCGTAATTTCACATTCATTTGACCATTAATCATTTCCCGTAGGCTTACAATAAATAGAATTAAGAAATAAAATATATTTTCTAAATACTAAAAGCACTCCATAAATCACTCCATAAATCATATTTTCTTAAATCCTAAAATCACTCCCTAATTTATTCCAGAAAGCTCTCATGATTTATTCCCTAAAACTTTCACGATTCATTCCCTAATCTCTCACGCTTTTCATGGTAAATTAACTTTTTCCTTATGGACAAAATCTTAGCTATCCATAACTTTTCTAAAACTAATCCTATCCTAACAACCATACTTTTCTATAGCTTTTGGAAATCTTAGAGATTTTCCAGCTCATATGAGTTTTCATAAAATCATAGGGAAATACATTTAAATAATTAATACAATAGGTTAGGGAACCAATTCCCTTAGTAAATAGAAAGATCCCTACTCTAGTCAAAATATATTTGACTTAGAAGTTTGGATGCCCCTGCATCAAACTCTCAAGGTGAAAATTAATCATGTTCTCCTCACCATGTATTGATGAAGCAAATCTTCCTAGATCCAAATTTTGTTTTGTAGTTGGTCTTTTTCCTTGTCATGTTGATGGTGCTTTATTGTCATATTCTTCATTCTTCCAGGCTTCTAGACCTTATGCTGCAATTCTCCTCCTTCCTTACTGATGTATACTCACTCTGTCATCGCCAAACCTCTTTTATCTTCTTTCTTTCCTACAACATGCCTCCTCTGGGACACTTTAATCATCAGCCTCCTTATCTCCTCAATCTCTATGTCCAACTTGTCCTCCAGTTGACACAAGTCACCCATTCCTTGTTAAAATTTGTTTTTTTCTTCCACTAAATTACCAGGATACCAATTTTCTAGAGTTTCTTCCATCATTCTCTGCATTTTTTGCTGAAACTCATCATCATTATTGTCCCCTTGTTGTTGCATTTTTTCCATGGGAAACTCATTCTTATCATTTCTTGGACTGCTGCAATTCAATATATTCTCTGTCCTCGAATTTTCAACCAATCTTCTCATTTGAAGTATCTCTAAGCCAACTCTTTGCTCTTTGCACATCCTCGTCCTTTTGGAAATTTCTATTACTTGTATACATTGTATCTGCACATCTTCCCTCCTTATTGGTTAGATATGAAAATCCTGTCTCCTCCATTGAAATGATAGAATCCTGAGATGCCATTTCTTCATTCCCTAGAGACATAAAACATTCATTAGTTTTAAAAACATGAAACCTTGAATTCTCTTTTGGTACTTCCAACTATCTTTCCTCACTTTCTTCAAGCATCTATAACCAATCTCTGATCAGATGCCTCATCCATCTTCTTTGATTTTATGCATGCAACTTCTTAACCGACCATTGGACTCTTTTCCCAAAATAAAGTCCATTCTTTAATTCTTTCATCACGTTTTCCAGCCACTGCTTTGTTTTCTCTTGTAGATGCTTCTTTATTTTGTTGATCTCTTCCTTTATCTCAGCTATCTCCTTCTCCCTTTCTCCATCACTCATTTCCTTTTTTCCAACTGTCTCAACCTCATTCCTTCTTTGACTATAACTTTTCTCTGAACCCATCAAGTGACTGCCAACAACCATCTTTTTCTTCTTCTTCTTCTCTTTTGAACTCTCCTTGTTCACATGTAAACTACAACCAAGCCTTTACCTTGTAGCAAATTCTGTACCTGCTACCAATACCTCCTCTATATCTCTAGGTTCGTAAAGTGGTTGAATACAAGTTGCGTGTCAAATTTTCTAGACATTGAAGAGATATATTCAAGCAATATTGTTTTTTCCATACCCCATGAAATAGAGAACGTAATGAGTTAGTGTTCAAAAGAGTGGCCTCCCCTAGTGCTTTCGTTAATCACTTGCCTTCAAAGTCAAATGAAAAATATTTTATTCAGATAACATGGCCCTATTTAAACACTTCATGGGTTGTCACTCCTAGTCTTAAAGTTATACCATGTCAACCAAAACTCTAAGAATTTATATCTTTATACTTGTTGCGGTTGTCAAGGCCAAATCTAGCCTTAACTAGGTCATTCTAGGTTGTATGTTCCCTTGAAGGCATGTGAACCAAAACGACTCCCAATTTGTTATGCTAGGATTCCACATTACTAAAATATCCACACAAAAGACATTCTACCTTCGAGAGGAATTAACTTGACAATTTCATATCGCAATTTTAGCTTCAACATCATTGGGTGCATACAAGTTAGTAAGGTTCATAACCTTATTATTGAGATTGAGGGGTACCCACATAGATTTTTTGGAGGACTTATTTGGTCCCTTGGTTAATTACCATTAAGAAACAAACTTAGATGAGATAAGAGTGGTGGCCCCTACCTTACCCATCTTCATGTTTAGTATTAAATTTTGCAAAATCATGACAAATTTAATGCAAGGTCTGGATAGAGTGATATCGATAGCTTTAACTTTTTGAAGATACAAAACATATAATATAAAAAAAGTTGAAAAATATTGTGAACCATAGCCCTATTTATTACTTATGTGAGACCTCTTACATTTCATGATATTGGAGGAGGTAAGTTGAAGGCAAGCCTCTCCAAATTGGATGCCATTGTTGATTGGTCAAAACCCAAGATTGTCATTTTGATAATGTTAGAAAAATATTATATATGACAGAGAAATGCAAGACATATAATATGCGGAAAAACGCAAACACATAGAACCAGAGAGACACAGATATACGTGGTTCTCCCAGTTTGGGCTATGTCCACCTCGAATAGTGAGTCCTTCCTTTCTATTATCCAGCAAAATGAAGAGACACAATATACAGCAGATCCACTATAATATCCTCTGTTTTCTCTCACAGTCTCACCTCTTTGTTTCTCACTCTGAGAATACACATATATTCCACAGCCTCAATACAATACCCTCATACAAAGAGAGGGGTTTCCTTCTAGGGCAAAAAACCCTAAACTAAACATAAATTCTATCGTTAGATCATCTGCCTAATGAACGGCCCAAATTGACTAGAAATTACTATACTTTTACAAGGCAAATTTACATGTGTTTTTAGCTTTGGGGGGCGTTGCCCCCGAAACCCCTGCCAGGGGACCGCTAGCACCCGGACCCCCCAGCCGGGGGGGATGGCCCCCCCTGAACCCCCGCAGGGGGGACAAGTCCCCCCCGCACCCCCCCACGTGGAGGGGTGTACAATATTCCTAGGGTATACATTCGGCTGAAACAAAACACCTCTAAATTAGGATGATAATCATGCTCCACACCCGACAGATAAGAGGTTTGTTGGGAGTAGCGCAATATTGGAGGAGAGTTGTTGAAATTTCTTCTTCGAAGCTCCTTGGCATGCATTGTCATGTGTGTGCAAAGTTTTCGAGTGGGGAGGCAAACAACAAGAGGCATGTGTTGCTTCAAACCAAAAGACCAGTTCAATCCTCTTTCATGCTCTTTCAAACTTACCCAATGAAAGAAATTCCCTTCTCTACATTGCAGTCCCTTTTGATTTGTGGATAGTTTTCCTCAAAATGCCAATGCATCCATGCACTCATGCATCTTCATATTACTGGAACATAACCAATATTCTCATACAACAAACTGACAATGGCTCTTTTCATAGAACACTCTTCTCTTCTTTATAAGAGACAAAAGTAATAACAAATGAGAATTAAAGAATGAGGAATCCCCCAACCATTAAAATTGGAACACTCTTCTCTTCTTTATAAGAGACAAAAGTAATAATGAATGACAATGAAAGAATGAGGAAGCCCCCAACCATTAAAATTGTGGTTAATATATGAATGGTCAGAATGTGCCATGTGGCTTCTCCAAGAATCTCATGTAACTTGTCTTCCCAACTTATTCAAATATGGGTTTAACAAAATATTATAATTTTGGTCTAGCCTTTGTAGTCACTCCTTTGTCATGGAATCATAGCCCCTTATAATTCTTTTCACTGTCACTTTACAATTGCTGATGCATTTTTAATATTTGAGAACTATTACATTGTTAGGCTCTCTAGCCTTCCATCTTGTACAAACATACTTTACAAATCCAGTGATTAAAATTGGGGTATCATTGATTTTTTATAGGGGTTTTAATCTAATTGTCGGAAAAAATAAAAAATAAAAAATAAAAAATAAAAAAAAAAATTAAAAAATAAAAAAATTCTCATGCAACCAAGTGTCCAACCAATTAATTATTCAAGGTGACTTCATAGCTGCACGATTTAAGATTTAATATTTTGATACGTCATAGATTTTACAAATATTTTTTTAAGCATGGAATGAGGAAAATTATGTACTCATACCTAGATTTCTACAACCCTACAAGAACGAAGGAAATCAAATGGTAGACATATACAACAAATGTTCATTTAATGCCCTATAACCTGTTTGAATATTTGTTGCCCACAAAAACCCAAGTCAGCAGGCCCATGTTGATCACCATGTGCTCATCACCATTTACCATATGCCATTACTGCAGTTTGTTTTTCAAAATAATTCCCCTATCAAAATGTAATGAAAAACCAATTTTCTGCCACAAAATTAATGAAGACGCAGGTTATATCACAGAAAAATACAATTACAACAATGTTGAAACTTTTGGAGGTTTCTTCACGAATAAGATGATCTAAGTGTCACTTCTCAAACCTTAATGATTATTTGGAAATTTTTATCGAGTAACAAACTTTCTTCAAATTGTACAAGTTTAACAAAATAACGGATTAAATTTTCATTCCGTTAAATTGTACAAGTTTAACAAAATAACGGATTAAATTTTCATTCCGTTTAGACTTTGATTTAGTTAAATATATTTTAAATTTGAATTTTTTTGGTGGTTTAGGCTTTCATATAGTTAAAGCTATTTTAAATTTGATTTTTTTAATTGTAAATATATATATTTTATAATTTAGACTTTGATTTAGTTAAATTTATTTTAAATTGGAATTTTTTAAATAGTTAATATTTTATATTTACTTTTTACTTATATTTAAAATAATAGCTTAACATTTCATTTTGTCTAAATTTTGATTTAGTATAATTTATTTTAAATTTGATTTTTAAGATGGTATATATATTATTTATTGATTTTTTAATTACATCTATTTAAAATTTGATAGATTGTAAATATATATTTTTAAAAAATAATTGATGCAGAAGTAATGATCAGATTGTAAATATATGTTTTTAGAAAATAATTGGTGCATAAAAATGGTCAAATTCATAGAGGTGTACTTTTTTTTTCCAAATTTTCATTCTACATTAAATATGGATCTATGTTAGTTATTAATATGTCACTTGTCAACTCCATGTTTATTACAAAAAAATTACACTTCTATCTCATGCTAAGTAACACTTCATTTAAATGTATTAGCTACCATGCATTGTGAGGGATTAAGTTCTTAAGTCTACAAACCTTTCCTCAAATTTTGATCTTTTTTTATGGGTGATGAATCTAGAGTTAACATAGATTTAAGTTGATTCTTAAAATGTTATGTGTAAACTTCATATTAACTATAAAAATAATTATACATCTCCCTTATTTATATTAAGCAACACATTATTCAAATATTTTATATTTAAAAAGAGAATTTAATTTACTTCACATATTTATGTTTATCTTCTTAAAAATTAATAATAAATGGCTTTATGTAATGTGATTTTTTAAACAATAATAATAAATCAACCAAAAAAAGGTAAAAAGTAATACCATTAATAATAATTTTATTAATATCACTTTAATAATCATTTTATTACTATCACTTTAATAATTAAAAGGCAAACTATAATAATTATTATAACTATTAAAAAAATTGTAAATTTATTAAAAAGTTAGAAATGTGAAATATAAAATTAGGCATATTACCAAAGTTTACCTCATGGATTTCTAAATGATTAGTGACTAATTTCTTAGTAGCCACATGCCAACAACAACCTAGTGACTAATATTTTATATAATGTGATTATTCTTAATACAATCATTTAAACCAACTTGTTTATTGTTGAAAACATTTGTCTATTTACAATTTTAGTTATTTATTGTTTTTACTTTAATTTAGTTGTCAATTTCTTTTTGCATAAGAGGCAGATACTAAGCAACAACCTTGCGTATTACACTTGTTCTTATATTTTATTTTAAATTTGTAAATCATAAACATATAAAATAAAATAAGGAACAATAGATACAAAATAATAAATGTATAGAATAAAACAATAAATTGTAGATTCAATAGAATTTTAAATGACACGTTGTGTTTTCTACTTCATTTATAATACTTTCAATTCAATTTATGAAAAAAAATTGGGCTATACAGGATTATTTTCTTTCTCCATATCATTTCATGATTCATATTTAATTTACTATTAAATAATTTATTTATTTTTTGTGTTTTTAAATTCAATAATATAATATATTATATGATGATGATTAACTTCTACTAAAACCAATGTGGTCTGTTGGATCTCTAAAAAGTAAGAGATTTATTTTAAGTCTTTTAATATTTTATTTCTATGATAAAAAAGAAGAGAAATAAGTGTTACTTGATCATTATAGTTTTGCCCACATAACAAGTCAATTAGGTTGGTGGTGTGGCAAATGTTTTTGAAATAGGAATGAATGTGAGTAAGAATCGGACAATCCAAAAAAAAAATACTTTTCATCTTCAACCCTCTTAATATTGCAAAGGTGATAGATTTTTTAATCCCAAGGTGTTTTGGGAATTAACCAACACTCAGTTTCACTTCAAAGCTCATGAGAATTAGTTCTTATCCTTAGAATGTTCATTTTATTCTTAACAATGGTCATGATAGAAAGATAATTATGGTTAGCAAGAGTAGGGTTGATCACTTCTTTATACTATCGATTCCTTTTCCCATGTAACTCCTTAGCATCCCATAACTTATCCTTGAATTTGGAAGTAATAGTATTTTTCATATTATCTTTATTCTCCAAGATGATGTCCTCCTTTATCCTCTAATGGTCAAGCGAAGATTCGACACCTTTGTGCCATCCTTGCTTGATTCAGGGGTGGGGGTTTTACTAGAGTTAGAAGTAATTTTTGTGAACCTCTAGGCTTCCATGTTGTAAATATTCTTCTTATACATCGGATACCTAAACGTAGCCATGCTTTCAATGGGGAAAGGCTAGTTTCAATCAAGAGGATACGTTAGGGAGTATTTCTTTAAATCTTTGAGGTTGTAGGTTATAAATTGACTTTGGATCAATTCAATCTTCCTCCACGATTCTCTAGATATACTAGAACCTCAAATCTCACAACCATATAAAATAAAAAGATTGACGAGAGTATCAAAAAGGATTTTTTTTTCAAAACCCAAAGATCAATCGACTTATAATTCTTTTCAAGCAAATAATAAACTTTCCAGTCTCCAATAATCATTTTCTTAATACTATAATTTCAGTTGAGCTGATGATGAATTTCAAACCTAAATATGTATATGAAGAAAACTGATCCATGTAGTTGTTATCATAAATGAAATTTTCACGGTTGATACTTTTGGATTTATTTATCGTGACTTTACCCTTGTCGGTATTAACAGTCATACCTACCTTGGAGCAATAATCATGGAGGATTTTAAGCTGCATGTCAAGATCATCATGGCTTATGGCTAGGAGGATGATATCATCAACATAAATGAGAAGAGTAATAACCATACCGACAAGCTTGGAGCCATTTCATCCCACAACTTCCAAACACTATTTTAGATTATCAATGTAAATTCCAAAAAGGGTAGGGGATAGGGGGAACCCTTGCTTAAAATTGATATTAAATTTAATTTCTTTAGACCAACCCTTGATGGTCTTAAGATTGATGAAAACATTTTTGTATAGACGAATCACAATAACCCTCAACTTGAGAGGAACCATTATCTCTTTGATACCTTTCCATAACTTTTCTCAAGGAACTATTTTATTAGTTACCATGTTATAGCTTCATAATAATGGATTATGCAGGAAAGCTAAAATTTAAATAAGTACGATATAAATAAAAAAAAGTCAAATGTGTTATAAATATTCACTATCTACTTACATCTCACTTTCGTCATTCTACCTTTCCCCAATAGGTGCTCCCCTTCAATTTTGTTCATGGATTTGACATGCCAAATGTGATTCAATATATTAATACTTTTTCTTATTGCAGGACTATATTGGTGAATATAAACCATGGTTTGATATACCATATATCCCTCTACCACAAAACCCTCAGGACGTTCTCTTTGTCTGACCAAAGCCTTCAGTGATTTCAAGTGGCTTTCAACCATCCACATTTATCTTGTGTGTACAGGACCCAGGTCCACATTTTTCAATCTCCTTAACTTGGTGTATGAGGTAGTGTTCTTGTGCATTGAAAAATGTTGGAGGTAGATACTCTTATATTTCACACATTATACGAGGAACTTGTTTCCTTCAATACTTTATATATCCTTTATCGATTTCTTTAGATGACAACCATCTATAAATGAAGCAAGCAAATAATAGGTTTCAACCAAAAAAGTATATAGTAATGATGAAAAGTAAAACACATGCAGTCAAAATTATGTGACAGAACAACTTATTGAACAAATTACAGTTTGCACATAAATCTCCACTTACCTCATGTATTTGCCAAGATCATATATAACTTGTTTGACATTGTTGTCATATTTTTCTAAAAGTGATAGAGGTAGAACATATTGTAACAAAAATAATGATCGATCATTATTTTTTCCCAAATTAGTAGAAAAAAAACATTAATTAACAAGATGTTTCACCAATGTCTAAATATATACACCAAAATAATTACATTAATGAATGTATTCCAATGATGAGTTTTTACCCCACCTAATTCACCTTTCTTTGTTAGGATTATTTATGTTTGAAGAAAATTCAGTTT
Organism: Pinus tabuliformis; assembly: GCA_031772625.1. Taxonomy (NCBI): domain Eukaryota; kingdom Viridiplantae; phylum Streptophyta; class Pinopsida; order Pinales; family Pinaceae; genus Pinus; species Pinus tabuliformis. Next base: position 1,220,560,701 of record CM062804.1, on the reverse strand, counting down.
GAAATTTAATTTTTTCAATAACCTCTTTAATGTCCTTGCTTTACTGCTCTGTCAATAACCATGGAAGGGAAATTATACTTTTTGCATCTCCATCTCTATTTGAATGAGTCACACTATGCAATGAATGGTTGGCCTCCTTAATGCCATTACAAATATTGACAATTTTTTCTTTATCTCTCCTTCCATCTAAGATTCATCATAAGTTCTATGTTACATTCTTCTTTATGTGCATTGTATCAAACAAATGAACAATTTCTAGGTGCTCATATTAATGGATTCTATTGAATTTCTCAGGATAACCTTTCATTCCTCGTGAAAGTGCCTTGTTATTAATGCCTTGATGATCAACTACAACGTGAAAAATAGTTAAAGATATTATATAAACAATATAACCCGTCAATTAGTATAGTTAAGAAAATGCCATAAAAATATAAAATAATCCAAACATATCATGTATATTGATACATAGACAATTTGATCTATACCTTGATATTGCAACTTGCATGCACGAGCTATGATTCTGTGTGGTCTTAATCCAATCTCTTCTTTCCCATTGAAAAGACATTTTTTGGTACTTCAGTACCTATGGTTCCTAGAAAGGAAGTGCTTATACTCATCAAACACCTCCTTTCCTAAGCTTCTTCAACTAGAAGATTTCATCTTAGGACCACAAACTGGACAAGCAAATTTACCCTTTGTATAAAGACTTGAAAAGATGGAATAAGTTTTATATCAATTATTTTAAGTATGTACAATGAAGGTCGAACTATTTAAAAAACATACATGAAATGAACTTCATAAAATTAAACACTATTAACGTGCAGGGTAATGTTATAACATACCACATAAATGTGTTACCCCTTTGGCATCATGAATTTTCCATACAAGCATTGCATTGAATTCAAATTCCCTGTATGCATCTATTGGTCTAGATATATCAAACATAGTGACATCATTCCATAACTCCATTAACTCATTGATAAGAGGCTCGATATATACATTTATATCTTTGACCTGGTACTTACCTAACTCATTGAACATACAATACATAATTATTACATATAAGAGTAAATAAAAAAAATTATAAGACATAATTATAAGGCATAATTGAACATATATGAATAAACAAAAAAGTATAGGACATCTTATGAAACAAACAAGACAAATGATATGTTATTGTGTTAAAAAAAATAATTCTAAACAAATCAATACTTGGAACAATCATTGTCAACATTATGTGCTCCCTCTTTATTGACATCCATAGAGGAATGTTACCATGGATAACAAAAATGGGTCACACTGATTACATAGATATGGACTCTCCAAATGGATTGACACCGCCAACTACTAATGAAAGCCTAAGATTAGGAGGTTCTCTTTTAAACTCTTTCCACTTTTCCTCTATATTCCTAAATGTAGATCCATCTGAAGGCATTCAAATAACACCATATTGACTTCCATTTGTTGCATGGTAATCCATAAGTTATGCTATCCTTTTTCACCTGAACAATTTTCAGAGACGTGGAATCATGGGAATATAATGAAGAACCTTGCGTGACACCTTTTTTATTACTTTACTGGTTTAATATCTACTCTCATCACATTTTGGGAATTTTTCTTTTGACACATGATCTTTATAGTATAGAATATCATCATTAGGGCATGCATGCATACCGTGATACTCCGTTCCAATATATTTCATAATGGCATGTAAATCTCATTTCATATGAGGTAAAACATTTGAAAGTGGTAACAAAAATTCACCTAATAATCTAGAACATAAAAAAATGTAGTACTGGTTAATGCACTAAACAATATTAATCATACATATTGCATCCAAATGTTACAAATTAATTAAATGATGATCAATGTACTAACATTAAAAAAAAAGGAAAAAATAATTACTTTTTCATGTATATAATACTAAATGTCACAAAATATATTACATACCTTAGGAGCTATGACACACATGTGTTTGACAAACCATTCACCACCTTAAATTTTACCAACAACAATATCGTAGAGAGAAGATATTTATGAGCCTTCATAAAGAGGTTTAATTTCCCTATCAAGTATAGGTATATCAAAAGCATGGTCACGATACTGGTTGCCATCATCATCCATTCCAACATTATTAAATGTATCCTATATCAATCTATGTGTCCCATCTTCTTCAACTATGTTATCAACATCATTATATTCTTCCATAGGATCATTAGTTTGATCCTCAATATTAATCACTCCATATTCTTGAATAGACTCTTGCACTACAACCACCTCTTCCTAGTCAAGCATTGACCTAGGGGTGACATACTATGAAATTACAATCAATAAAGTGATATTACTATATGTAGAAAATATTTAAATGTCAACATATCGACCGTTTACAAATATAATATATAAGGAAAATAGAGACAATAAAGTCTAAGAGAAAGGCAACTCAAGAAATAAAGACAACAAATCAATGATGATGCTTGTGCAATTTATCAATATATTTAAGAATATGTTGAAAAAATCTAAGAAGGATGTTACTTTTCTTGACATGTAGAAAGTGAGACACTTTCTGAAATATATACTCACAACCATAATAAAAAACACATTGATCTTATTTTGCATTCATCATTATAATGTAATATTCTTTCTTAACTTCACTTGGAGACCAAAAGTTTTAAGAGGATGGGTGAGCAACCATGAGCTTGGGTTAGGGTAAGAAAAAAATTACAGCAGATCAATATGATCATGAATCTTGTGCAATTTAGAAAGATGTTTAAGATTATATTGAAAAAATTTAGGAACGATTAACATGTGTAAGTTGTAGAAATGTGTCTGGAACATATACTAATGATATGTACGAGCGTTTAATGCATATAAGTACACCAAAGCTAACTTTAGTGATGTACAAAGGTGCGACACCTATAGGGGTGGCCATACTTAAAAGTGACAGCTGTGACTGTAAGAAGACATGAAAATGACTCTTTATATGCAAACAAACTTGAAAGAGACACATGCCAAAGTGAAGATAACATGAAAATGCCACTCATTGAAGTGAAATCAAGCCAAAACAACAAGCACGAATTTGAAAGCAACACTTGTGAAAGAAAAAATGTGCAAAAGAAAATATTGAGAAACTCACCAAAATAAAAGTATAAATGTAACCAAAGTGAGGGAGGTTGTCAACAAAAGTGTGCACTCACCGTCGACATGAATTGAACATTTCACAAGCACTGTCTTTATGGATGGTGCTATGCTTGTTTAAGCCTGTATGAAGGAATTGAGATTTTTTATTCAGACAAGTGGTAGGGAACCCACTAATTTTTTTTTTATAGTAAACCCTTTTTTACTAAGGCATGACGTCAAACATCTCTCCTTCTACACAAAATGGGGTATTCATTCTTTTTGACTACTTATTTGATTTGACCAAAATGTCAAAAGCTCAATCCTTTGTACTTAGTGGTAAGTGAATGTTATAGACTAAAAATATTGTGCCTACTTCAAAGGACACTCAAAATGTAATATTCTACCTTGCATGAGTGATAATATGTAAGATAATTTTGGAAAAAATAACCATTGATGATTTATCAAACATTTCATTAATATACCCTTTTCATAGAACTATTATCGCTTTGATATTATTTCAATTAGTTTTCTCACAATTTACTACATATGAGACACTTTACTTGTCACAAAAGAGACTTTATATAGAGAATTCTTCACTCTATATCATTTGAGCTTAAAAAGTTCATTATCACCTAAAACATTTTGAAACACCAAGTGCAAGGCTTCTGTCCCATAATTTTTTCCTTAAAAAATGAGAAAGAGTCTATTTTATGAGCGAAATAGATTGTGGTTAGGAACATAACATTTTAATAAATTGTGGTTTATAAATTTAAACATTTTAATAAATAAAGTAATTTCTTTTTCATATAATATTTTTTATAAACCCTTTAACTCCCAACCCCTAAACCTTTAAAAAATAACCCCTTATCCCTAAGCCCATAAAGTAATTAACCCCTAACTCGACCTAACCCTTTAATCGACCCTAGCGAAAATAATAAAATAATATTTCTCCATATCAAGATGACAACATAGGTCAAACACCAGCCAAAAGAATACAAAATGTATTTACAATAGAAATACATTACAATTTACAAGACAAAGACATACAATCTAAAATACAATATACATATAAATATTTACAAAAGAAATCTACAATACAAAGACATATAATGAATAACTTACTAATGGATGATATTCATGTTCACCTTCAGTGTGTCCATAGTCTCTATAATGTTTTTAACTATTTTTATTAGAATTCTCCTTGGCCTCAAACTCTTGCAATGACTACAAGGCCAATAACATCTTCGATTCTCATAAGCCCACGATGTCGATCCCACATACCCTTGGTCTCCTTGAGGAATGTGATGTGACATTTTTTGTCACCAAAATTTCAGTGATTGTTTTTTTCAAAAATTAACCTCAAAATAAGTCTACAACATTTCAAAACAATCACGACTAGTATAACAAGAAGTCAAATTTATATGATGTGCGGGCATATATATATATATATATATATTACAATTATAATAATATCATAAACTTGATATGTATAATAATATAATATAATATTAATATAAATATATATTATTTACATATGGATAATATTAAATATAATTATAATATTAATGTTATATTTAATATAATTAGTTAAACTCAATTTATAGTGGTCACATATTAGACATTGTTAACGGAAAAAGGTCATTAACGGTGGAATTGAATGTTGCAATGGTGCAATGGTTAATTGTCATTTGTCAGATATTGGACAACACATTTACATATTGGATAAAACGTAGGATATTCAAGAGTAAAAGAACTCTCATCGGATATTTGACGACCAACGGGACTATTAAAAAAATAAAATATAAAAACAAAACATCGGATAGTCAATGGGAAAATATCTTCCATCGATATTCGACACTTAATTTTTTTTTGTGGGATATTCGATGAATGTTGATATTTAAGAAAAAAGGGAAACAAAAAACACATTTAACTTCAGACACTTTTTCTGATTTTATCGCTAGAATTTCCACCCAAATGTAGTAGTGAAAGTTCACATTGACTTAGTATTGATCCTAAATTAGCCATGTGATAAGCCTTAGAGTTATTTGAATTGAGAACATGGAGACATTTCTTCTTGGGGATATACTCATACAACTAAAAATTTTGCTTGAAAAATTGACTTAATTTTGTATCTTAGGGGAGATATCCTAAATATAAATGGTGAATTATATTCAAGGAATCACCAATAATAATCAACTCCTAAATTTTCAAATTCACAATTTGCATGCTTCAGCAATTTTGACTTGTGAATCATTAACTCGCTCTATAACATTAGTACTTAACATTTACCTCCAACACATATCCAAATTATGAGGTTTCTACAAAATTTATTACCTATCAGAAATATGCTCAATAAAATTAAATTTGATTTCCCATTCAAACTATGATGTCAAGATTGTTTAACCATATATGATATGGAAAATATCATACGATAGATATTTTCCTATCAAATTCCAATCTCACTCTAATTCCCCACCTTCATTATTATTTCATTGCTTTATTTTGTGTTGCCCAAAGAGAATATTTCTTCTTGGAAGAACTTAACTACTCATAATTTAATGAGTAAGTGCTTGGCTTTTTCTCAAAACAAAATAAATTAATGTAAGAAATGGAGTTTTCAAAATCTTGACAGATTTTAAAAAATTTGAGTTTAAGTTGTTTAATTTGTAGAATTCTAGTGCCCCAAAGGTTTTTAAGGGAGTTGAATCGATTTATGCATTCAAAAATGTATTTTAAACAACACAAAAGCATAATCTTGCTTGAGATTGTATCGTCATATTGCGGTGAAAAAGTCATTTTATCTATATATTAAATTATGTCTTCTATGTCTTTGTGTTCTTTGTCTCACCATTTAGACTTATAACTAGCATAGACCCATCTTAAATATAGATCTAACATGAGCTGAGAGGGATCCAATTTCTTCACATGCAAATTTTTTTAATTTTTATTTTGGCCAACATAAGCAAAATTTCAACTTTAATGATGGATAGACATCCTTACACATCATACTGCTGTAGAATCAGCCTCTCAACTCAATTATTAACTTTATTACTCATTCACCTGATAAGTTAAATTTGGATTATATTTCCAAGCATACTTATTGTTTACATTACACATACTAGGGATGGTTACCATATCAAGGTTAATTTAAATGATTGGATTTGCTCAGTGTGGAGAGATACTCTCCAACCCAATATGGTAGAGATGTTGTAATGTCATGTCTTGTTTGACTCAGTCAAAGTACATAAAAATAAAAATAAAATCAAGATTAAAAAAAATCATAATTAAAATAAAATCAAGTCAAATAGTCAATTTACTTTTGCTGGATTTTTGGCTCCACATTTTGAGAACCTATTGTTTTCCCATGATATATATATATATATATATATATATATATATATATATATATATATATATATATATATTCTACCAACTTAGATACATCTTAACTTCGGATCTACTAAGGGATGAGAGGGATGAAATCTATTGACGTGCAAACTTCTTTTAGAGTAAAAATAAATTTGATGACTCTCCGCTTGGTAAATCAATCTAAGATGGTTATATGTTCAACTCCTGTATGAGGAAAAGAATTTTAAATATTAAAGTATTTATATAATTATGTAAGAAATGGATTTTTCAAAATCTGGACAGATTTTTAAAAATTTGAGTTTAAGTTGTTTAATTTGTAGAATTCTAGTGCCCCAAGGGTTTTTAAGGGTGCTGAATCGATTTATGCGTTCAAAACTGTATTTTAAACAACACAAAATCGCAATGTTGCTTGAGATTGTATCGTCATATTGTGGTGAAAATATCATTTTATCTATATATTAAATTATGTCTTCTATGTCTTTGTGTTCTTTGTCTCACCATTCAGACTTATAACGAATATAGATCCATCTTAAATACAAATCTAACATGAGCTGAGAGGGATCCAATTTCTTCACATGCAATTTTTTTTAATTTTTATTTTGGCCAGCATAAGCAAAATTTCAACTTTAATGATGGATAAACATCCTTACACATCATACTCGGTTGTAGAATGAGCCTCTCGACTCAATTATTAATTTTATTACTCATTCACCTGATAAGTTAAATTTGGATTATATTTATGGGCATAGTTGTTGTTTACATTACACATACTAGGCATGGTTACTGTATTAAGGTTAATTTAAATGATTGGATTTGCTCAGTGTGGAGGGACACTCTCCAACCCAATATGGTAGATATGTTGTAATGTCATGTCCTGTTTGACTCAATCAAAGTACATAAAAATAAAAATAAAAAAAAATTCATAAGTAAAATAAAATCGAGTAAAATAGTCAATTTACTTTTACTGGATTTTTGCCTCCACGTTTTGAGAACCTATGGTTTTCCCATGAATATATATATATATATATATATATATATATATATATATATATATATATATATTCTACCAACTTAGATACATCTTAACTTTGGATCTACTAAGGGATGAGAGGGATGAAATCTATTGGCGTGCAAACTTCTTTTAGAGTAAGAAATAAATTTGATGACTTTTCGCTTGGTAATCAATCTAAGTTGGTTATATGTTCAACTAATGTATAAGGAAAGGAATTTTAAATATTAAAGTATTTATATAATTATATTTTTAAATTATTATATTAAGGAATTTTAAATATTAAAGTATTTATATAATTATATTTTTAAATTATTATATTATTTTAATTATTGAAAATATTTATATTTAATTTTTTTTAATAAGTATAAAATATTTATTATAATTTGAAAATATATATATATTATTAAATTATTTATATAAAAAAATTAATATTAATTTTTTACATTTATTATAATTTAATATGTATTATTACTTTTTATCTCTCGTTTATGGAAATGTGACATTCTTTTTGTCCCTCTCACCAATGTTTATATGGATTTAGTCTTCACCCCATATTAGCCATGTGATTAGCCTTGGAGTTGTTTGATGAGAAAATGGAGACATTTTTTTTGAGATAGACTAATACAACTAATAAATGTGCTTGAAAATTTAATTTAACTTTGTATCTTGGAAGAGATATCCTAAACATAAATAGTAAATTATATTCAAGGAATCACCAAGAATAATCAATTTAATTTAACTTTATATCTTGGGAAAAATATCCTAAATATAAATAGTATATTATATTCAAAGAATCCCCAAAAACAATCACCTCTTAAATTTTGAGATTCACAATTTACTTCAAACCTTAATATAAAACATATTCTTCAATAATATTAATTTAGAAATCATTAAGTTACTCCATAAAATTAATACTTAACATTTACATCTAACATATATCCAGATTATAAACGTTTTACTAAATTTATTACCCATCATCCTTAATAAATTTAATTCCCCATTCAAACAAACGACAATATACTCTAACCATATAATAGGTAATGTCATAAACATTTTATTGTCAAATTCTAACCTCACTGGAATTCCCCGCTTCATTATTATTTCAATACTTTATTTTGTATAGCTCAAAGATAATATTCTTCAAAGGAATACCTTAACGACTCATAATTTAATGCCACGAGCTTGGTTGTTACTCGAAAGAAAAGAAATAAAAGTAATAGAGTTTTAATTATTTTCTTACTCATTCACACGAGTGTACTCTTAAATTTGGATTATATTTTATTGACATAATTACGGTTTACATTACACATATTGGGGATGGTTAATTTAAATTAATTTTAAGATATTAAATTATTTATATAATTATATTATTTTAATTATTAAAAATATTTACATTATTATAATTTTAAAAATTATATATATATATTAAAAAATTAAATTTATTATAATTTTATATATTATGTATTATTATTTTTTATGTGTCATTTACCGAAAGAGACATAATTTTTTTTGTCCTTATCACCAAAGTTCACTTTGATTTAGCCTTATTCCCATATTAGCCATGTGATAAGCTTTGGAGTTGTTTGATTTGAGAACATTCAGAGATTTATTCTTCTAGATAGACTTGAAATTTGACTTAACTTTGTATCACAGAAGAGACATCCTAAATATAAATTGTGAAATATATTCAAGGAATCACAAAAAACAATCACCTTATGAGTTCCCAGATTCACAATTTGCCTCAACCCCTTATATAAGGTATATGCTTTAGCAACATTGACTCATCAATAGTTAAATCACTCCATAAAGCGAGTTCTTAACATTTACCTCCAACACATCCATATTACGAGGGTTTCACATAATTTATTACCCATCACAAATATGCTCAATAAATTTGATTCCCATCATGTAATAAGCATTTTCTTGTATCCATTAGAGAAGGGATATAATCACTAGAGATAAAGTAAAAAATTTGAATGTTGATATAATAATTACAATCCAACCTGATTATTTTATATACTTCTCTCCTTATCTTGGCTTTAATTTTCTCTAATCCACTATCAAAATATACTAAAAATACATTATTCTTGATTCCAAATTTTTTATATTCTTTTTAACAATAAAATCAATTTGACTATATCATAATTTATTATTAATTTATAACTCAATATCTAATAAAAAATTTAATTATTATATGAAATGTTGAAACCCTTTACTCCATCTCTAATTGCTATATCATTTCTCTAGCAGTCATGTTCTTTCTTTATTTATTCATGGTCTGGCAATCTTCGTATTATATTTAAGCCTTTTGTCTTTGAAGATGGATGAAGTGTTAACCAGAAGCTTCACGAAATCTCATAGAGAACACATAGTTGTCCAAAAATCTTGGGAATCATCAAATTATGCAATGTGAAAATCTTGACGCTAAAAGAAATTTTCTTACCAAATTCCAATCTCACTCGAATTCTCCACTTTCATTATTATTTCGTTACTTTATTTTGTACTACCAAAAGAGAAAATTCCAAAACCTTAACCACTCGTAATTTAATGAGTACTGTTTCTCAAAAGAAAAGAAATAAAAGCAAGTTATGGACTCTGGTCTCCTTGGTACCAACACTCATACTTTTAATTATTAACTTTCTTACTGGTTCACACCATTCCGGTGAGTTAAATGATTTGATCCGTCTTCGCTCTTGGTATATTTAGAGCGAAAAGAGATTTGATGTCTCTCCACACTTCGTAGATTTAGAGTGAAAAGATATTTATCCCTCTGGAGACTTGGTAAATCCAAAATTAAGATGAATCTAAGCTGGTTATATGTTCAATTCATGAGGAAAATGCCTTTAAAAAATTAAAATATTTACGTAATTATATTATTTTAATTATTAAAAACATTTAAATCTAATATTTTTTTAATTAATACACATAAAATATTATATATATATACTATAATTTAATATATTATGTATTATTATTTTTTATGTGTGGTTTACAGAAGGGGACATATCCCTTTTGCCTATGTCACCAAAATTCACCTTGATTTAACCATGCGATAAGATCTGGAGTTGTTTGATGTGAGAACATGGAGACATTTTTTCTTAGGGATAAAGTGATACAACTAATAAATTTGCTTGAAAATTTGACTTAACTTTGGAGTTGTTTGATATGAGAACATGGAGACATTTCTTCTTAGAGATAGAATGATGTAACTAATAAATCTGCTTGAAATTTCGAATTAACTTTGTATCTTAGGGGAGATATGCTAAATATAAATGGAGAATAATATTCAAAGAATCACAAAAAATAATCACCTTCTGAATTCCCATATTCACAATTTGTCTTAAACCTTGATATGAGGCATATGCTTCAAAAACGTTGAGTAGCCAATAATTAACACATTCTATAATGCTAGTACTTAACATTTACCTCCAACACATATCCAAATTATAAGGATTTTACAAAATTTATTACCCATCCCAAATACACTCAATAAATATGATTCCCTATTATTTCAAATTTGTTTTGCCTTTCAAGTGAAAATTTAATAAAATTTGTGTGTTTTTCATACCTATCACTTTAAGTTTTATACAAATTTATGAACATGAGATTCTTTTATATTATTATACAAAAAGAATACAATCATAATTTTTTTATTATATTTTGAATATTTTTTTTTATAAAAAAATAAAAATTATTCTGAAGGACTTCGTTGGCTTCTTAAGTAGCTAATTTGTCATTATAAACTTTTGAATATGTTTTAAAAATGGATAATGTATAAAATGGAATCCATATGAAAACTCAAGTTGCTACCCCGAAGTTGTTTGATGATAAACTCTTTCTCATGTGAGAATAGGTAAACATAGTTAGATAAATATAGATTATTTATCCGAATGAAAACTCTGGAATTTGTAACACCCTCCTCCCATATCTACCCAAGCAACCATCTAGCCTGGGTAAACAGGCGATGAGAGGCTACTATAATATGATTCAACCTCCTAGGTAACCTTAAGGAAATGGAATCGACGAAAACACAACACAGAGACCTCCCTCAGGAGCTTGAAGACCCCGTGAAGCTAATCCACCACTCCAAGTACCCATCTGTTATAGACAATTTTGTGCCTTACAGCAACAAGCATGAATTGTCAATAATCCAAGGGATCCAAAGTTCCCTAAACATGATGTCCCTACCCCTAGAGGAACAAGGTCAACAAACCAACAGCTCTCAGATCAATTCTCCACCTGAAAACACTCAAAAACAAGCAATCCTGAAATCAAAGCAGGTGCTCCACTAGGTTTCTGCGCTTAAACTCAGTTGCTCCATGGTGTACCTGCGTTGCAAAGCAAGTGGAACAAAGGCCACCTGCGCTGAGCGGGATGGGACAAGTGGCACAATGAGTCATTGCTTTGGAATCTTCCAAAAATGACACTTGGATCAGGGATTTCGCGTTGTGATGAGTCAGAGGCTCTGTTTCTCCAAGTGGAAGCAAGGTTCTCCAAGTGGACTCAAGAACTGAAGATCAACTAAAGATTAACTGAAGAGAGAGAGGACACAAGGCAGCTACACATCAGTTGCAAGCTGACTCATCCTTTCTCAATTCATCTATATATTGAGCTCTCTCCTATGAGCTCAGGAGGCTGGAATTTTGTGCAAAGTAATGATATGTTGTTGGTTTCACTATTGAGCTATTGGGTGATTGTTTGAGAGAGGTGAAGAGGAGCAATTCTTTCTGCTAGGAGGTGTTACTGGGTTGGAGCCTTCAATGGTTTTAATACTCTCAGAACCTTTACTTCTTCATTAATAAAAGCTATTGAGGTTCTTCTATGTGCTCTTGTTTCAATAATATATTGTGATGATTGCATGTTTGGTTTACACTAATCCATGAACCAGTTATGATTGCATGCTTCTTGTAGTTTCCTTCTTTGTTATTTTGCAGGATCTCATTGTAGCTGGGCAAGCAAAAGAACACGGAGCTAGGAGCAAGCGGCCAAAGAGAAGAGTTTGGATTCAACATTAAGCGCAAGGCAACGGTTAGTGCATTTCTCCATTCTCTTTTGCTTTCATAAAGAAGTAAACCTTAAGTAGTTTGTTTTACAGTTGCTGCTAAGGAACTATCACCCTTAGAGTGGGATAGGGTCATCCGAGTCGGATACTTTTTCCTACAACAAACTGGCGACTCCACTGGGGAGCGTATCCGTTTGATTGTGTTTGTAGTATTTTGCTATTCATTTCCTGAACAAAAGAGTACCAAATCGAAAAGCTTTTGACTATATCAAAAGCGAAGTAGAGGGCAGCTACTCTGGCTCATTTCTGAGCAAGTTCATGATTTGAAGAGCTGATCTACAAAGATCCTTGTAAGCTCTTAGTGATAGCTTTTTACCTTCCTAATCATCCCTTTGAGTGTGATTGACCGATTGTTTCTGATTTGAGCAAAAACCGTGCATTTTTGAGAAAAATATGACCCGGAAACTGTGAAAACGCAATTCTCATTTTCCAAAGCAGGTAGTACACAGGCTACCTGCTTTGCAACGCAGGTCCCGAAGGGACTACCTGCGCTGAGAGCCAGATTGGCTGTGCAGCACCTGCGTTGGCCCAAATTTGCCTAGTGCATTTGGGGTTTCCTCCCTTTCTCTTGCCTGTTTTCACTTAGATTTTGCTGCTAAGTGTCAGTCTTGTGCCTGTTCTGAAACCAATATTACTTGCCATCATTCTGCCTCTGTTATATAACGAAATTGTACTTGTTCTTTGTATTTCTTACTCATTTACAATTTCCCATAACGAAGAGTAAACTAGTCTTGCTTTTGGCCTCTTAGATCTGAACCTGTGTTAGGCATTTTGCTGGTCTAAAGAGTTAGCTTGTTTGTTGTCCATAGCTGATTAGTCATTTTACTTTCGTTAGTATGGTTTGATTTCATTTATTTCCAGTGATTAAGCAAGTGAATCTTAAGGTGTCTTTTGATTTTGGACAAGCTTGTTTACTTTCGCTTTAAATCGAAATCAAAGTTATATAACCACTTTCTTTTTGTAACCCATCCACATTAAGAAAGGGAAAATAAAATACATGCATTGTGCATTTTGCATTTGAAAAAGTTTGCATGATGATTTAGGAGAAAGTGCATTAGTTTGTGCTGTATGAACCATGTGAAAAGAATTTGCCTTTCTTCTCTCTTAGTAGTTAAGATTTTCATCAGTCAAAAAGATTTGAAAAAGCTTGCTTCTCATCTTAGGCTGCATTTAGGAATTTGTCATATACATCTCGTGGTGAACCTTGAAAGGAAAACTTTAAAAAGATCAACTTAAAATATATTGAATGAACCTAACAACGCATTTGAAACATAACGCAAACATCTAGATGTCTAGGTAGAGACGTGTTCCGGCGTCGTTAAACATAGTGACTGTCGATCTCTACGAAGGTGGGTGATTCCTCCTGAGAGTCGGTGGCACTAATACGGATTTGTGCTCCCACGTACCGTCGCGTATATATTGGGAGACCCCTATAGGAAATTATCCTTTATCCATAGGAAGCCGTGTCAGCCGCCCTACTGATCGCGATGCAGTGAACACAGCATTCACGAAGATCGACCACCCGTATCGTAAAACGTATTCTGTGGTTTCACGAAAAGTTTGGCACACCCTCTGCCTAGATCTCCAGAGCAGTTTCTTTTGGCCCTTTTCAAACTCTATAACTGAAAAGGTCCAACCGAGCATTTGTCACTTAGGGCTCGTTAATACATCGAAGGAGACTAGAGTCATCTTTAGCTTTTTCTCGACTCTTAAAACATGAAAAAGCAAAGTTATGTTTAAAAGCGTCTAATAAAATTCATTCAAATCGGAAACACAAATTTTCCCCCTTTATATTTTAGTTGATCGAGTAATCCGTAATCGTGGAAGAAAGTCAATTGAATATCCGTTGTTCTCGGAGGCTTGCGAGTCAACCGTCTTTGTCTCCGGAATCGAAAACAATCCGGACAAAGCGAGCTCGTCGAACCAGTTCAAAATCTCCTTTAAAAGTTAGAACAAGTATTCCAACAACATCTGAGATTCTGGTCACTCCCAATATTTCCGGAAACCCTGCCTCCATAGAAGAAGTTCAATCGCCACAGAGGGACAGTAATACTGATCCTAGTCTGGGGGCAAATACTTGTATGACTGAACCAGTTCCATCTGTAACCGGTCCAAAGAGTTTTGTTCCTCAAACATCTGTCGCGGTCGATACAACCCCTTCTTCGGCACCGGAAATCTTTTACGGACCTGACGGTCTTCCTCTTCCACCTGGTCTGATTGCGATAGAGGAAATTATAGAGGAACCGCAAGTATCCACTCCAATTCAATTTGGAGTAGGGGTCACTCTATTTCCTACTACAACAGATGTTTGTCCATCACCAGTGGAAGTTCCTGTAGAATCACTAGGTGATCAATTGGATAGACTAAAAATGACTGAACAACTGTCGACATCTAGGACTGTGTCAAATGACACGACGACGGCAGAATTACCTGCTGCAAATCCAACAATGTTCGCCGGGATACCATCTGTCCCAACTAGCTCTCAGTCGCTAGAAGGAGTCCACCAAGAGACTATCTCGACAGTATGGTCTGTTCCTGTTTGTTCCGGAGTAATGTCTGGTAACTCTCATGCTGAGACTCATCAAATTGACCCTTTTGGGAATCTAATTAAGCCATCCAGTCCTCCAGGACAATCAATTGCCTTGAGTTCTGGATTGCTACCGTATGGGGGGCAGTATGCTTTTTCATTACCCCCTCCGGGAGGGTACCCATACGGGAGTTCTCAACCTTATTCAAGTTATGGCGGAATTGCAACGAGTAGTTGGGTACCTATGCTATCCCAGCCACCGAGAGTTGTATATTCTATGCAACAGTGTGTACCTGTGACAAACATCCCAACTACACCGGCTATTGTGACCGTGTCGCAAGTTCAAACAATGCCTGTTGTATGTCAACCTCAGATTTCTCAGGTTCTCATGCAACAGCCCCTTGACCTTGCAACCCATCCACAATCGCCTACTGGTGGGGCAACACAAGTACAGTCGGGTATAACTACCCCTCATCTTGGTCCAATGGTTAGTGTAGCACAACAAACCATGGTATCGCAACCATGGATAGTGCAATACCAACAGCCACAATTCCAACAAGTATATCAAGGTTCTGAACAGCAAATCTTTGCGAATACTGGACAACCATATATCCAAAATGGTCAAAGTCAATCACTTTATAGTGGTCAAGTCCATCAACCGTATTCATCATACCAACATCAACTCCATTATGCTGGTATGCAAAGACCAACTGTTCAGGCGATTCCATCGTATCCTGGTTACGCTTCACCTAACTTGAATCAATAGTTACCATTCGTGGTGACTTTAGAGTTGCCTGATTTACATCGGTTAACCAATGATCCAATTGCTTACGCCCCTTGGTGGCTAGTGATTCCACACAAAATTCCATCCGACATTCCTAAATTCAATGGAAATCCAGGTGAAGACCCGTCGAATCATGTGATGACGTTTCATCTATGGTGTTCGTCGAACACTTTAAATGACGATTCGATAAGGCTTCGCCTCTTTCAGAGGACATTGACAGGTCCAGCGGCAAAATGGTATATAGAATTGCCTAGAGCTTCGTTCGACAATTTTGGCTCCCTTGCCACGACATTCTTGACCCACTTTCAATTACCAATAAGGTATGAAACGGGAACAGAGATATTGACTAACTTCAAACAGACAACCGCAACTCATATATCAGATCATATACATGAGTGGCGACGTCGACGAAGAATGGTTAAAACATACGTTCCTGATCAGCTTTTAGCTGAGTGGTTTATAAAGTCGTTACTTCCGGCCATAACGGAAGATGTAGCAAAGGGAGGAGTCGTAACAGAAGAGTAGGTTATCGTTCGTGCACAATACTTGGATTTAGTATATACTCAGTCCGGCACGCTCTATGACAAAATACCAGACGCCCCTAGACCAGAGTTTTCAATCCCTCCTCCTCCTAAACCAAACAGTGACTCTCATGCCGGTGATGGCGTGATTGGCACGGCAAACACGAATCCGAAAAAGACCCAACAAAATAAGGCCCGTAAGGATTCAAATCAAAATGCGCATGAAGAAGTTCTTGCTTCGGAAGTAAATGTCGTATCGACAGATAAGGGCAAAGAAACCAATCAACCAGGAAGCAAGAAGAATCAAAACGAAGGGAAGAAAGATCAAAGAAAGTCATCTCCTCGAAAAAATCCTCGTAGAAAGGAGAAAACACCTAGGAGATGTCACATATGTGACGATGATCATTGGACGGAAGATTGCCCATACAAAGCTGAGTTTAAGAGATTTGTAAAGAATTCGCACACTCCAGCCGTATTGACTGATCCATTTCCCGACCCAAGTCAGAATCTGGTTGACAGTGGAAATGCTTCCCCATCACAAGTTATGATGTTGTCAAGTTTTAAGCGCCAAGATGATGCTTTAATTTCAACATTAAACAAAAGCCATGGGAATTCACAGCCGTTGAATAGCGAAAGAAAAGGTCGACCAGGCAGTTCGACAACAACTTCGACAGAAATTGTGCCGCCATCCAACACGAGAAGCATTCCATCGATCCATGGAGGCAATCATCCTCTCCAATATATCAGAGTAATTTTCCTAAAAGGCCCTTCTTTAATGGGCACTTTTTCCCCACCACCGCCGAGTAATCTTGCGGAGATGGGTGCAACGGGATATGAAGCCTTCTATTTTTAATGGATCTAAAAGTTTCGAGGATAGTTCCTTTCTCAAGTCAACCTCAATTAAAGAATGAAATAAGGAGTAAAGAGGATAGTTCTTTACGATGTCAACCTCATTAAAAAATGAAATGTCCCCTTATGATTTAGGGGGCATGCGCCTCATCTGCATTATTATTATGCTGGGGGCATCATCGAGCAGTTTTAGCAATGTTCATGCTCGTTAAAAAATAAACGCAAGAATCGAGAAGTTTTTGTGTAGAGTTCATGCTCGTTAAAAAATAAACATAAATTGTGAGCAATCTTTCCCTAACAGTTCAAGCTCACCCAGAAAAAATGAACCGGTAAACAACCTCGAGAAATGTAACCTTTGAAAGCCATATTAAAAGCCCTTGGTCGTGTTTATATGCCATCACCTCCATCCGTTCATTTGGCCAATCGTTCACCTCCATATGTTTGTTTACCCATTTTGAGGAACAGCTGCGAAGAGTGATTTCACTTAGCCATCCTTGTGACACTGCCGTGATTGGAGAATTCCAACCTGTACCTGGAATCTGCTGCTATCCCTATTTATCACTCGTTCCTCAAAAGACGAGTCTTCTTTGAGCTCTTTTCACTGACTCGTAAAATATGAAAAGTTTGCCGAGTTTTTGCCTTCCAGCTCGTTAAAAAGGACCGAAAGAGCTATCCCTCCTCTGGATTTTAATCTTTTTGGACCTGAGGGATTATTGCACAAAAAGATCGAGCGCTTGTTTTGTTCGGCTCGTTAAAGAAATCGAAAATTCATCCCTTCTGTATGGTTTTATACTTTTTCGGACTTAAGGGATTAGAAGACGAAAAAGGAATTTTGGAGTTGACTTTCCGTACCTTTTCAGACTCTCAAAAAATGAAAAGGACCGAGTTTTCCTTGTCGTTAGACTCGTTAAAATGATTAAATAGCGACAAACTTGTCTTTAGACGAGAACGAGTTTCCCTATCGCTAGGCTCGTTAAAACATAGCGATGGGCTTGCCCGAAGGGCAGGTTATAGAACAAGCATATGTTATCCTCCTCAAGCTTGACAAAAATAAAGAGGTACTAGTCAGCAATGACTGGGGAAAAATTGGGAGAACCTCACAGCATTAATGGTAGCAAGTCGCTCTTGAACATGACACTTTGTCCTCCGTATCACATCGGGTTGGGTTGTTTCATTCACCGGTCTCATAACCATGGTCCTCGCCACACCATCCATAATTGGGGTAATGCTACCAATCCATCACATCAGTGTCGTTATATGTTCAAGAGATGTGGTTCTGTAAAAGAGTCAACCGTGTTCCACCCACTGCCATACATTATCCTTCATCCACTTCATGACCGCCACCCTGAATCATACATCACAGTTTGTTTTCACCTCATCACAATCACTAGCTCCGTTCCGTGTCACTGATGTGGGATTCATTAAGGCCCTCCTTTGACGGATCGCTCCTTGTCGACATCAGCTCATTATCCAAGGAGTTGATCTAGGAACACCCCCCTCAGTACTTTGAAGCTTGCATGCCTCAATGGCAAGTTTCTCACTTCTGGCGACAGGTATACATCAATGACCTTCGACCAGAAGATTTTGCATGGTGGTCGACTCCAAGTCCTTTATTCCCACCATGTGGATTGTACTGCCGTACCTTGAGGGTCATCATCCTTATCGGTGATTCCTCTCGCGCTTGTTAACGGTTTACATCATTGACCGGTAATCAAGCGATGTCTTTCCATGTTCGACTTCAAGAAATTCTCACATGGATCGACTTGTACATCGAGTGAAGATCGGAAAAGATTGAAGACCCCGGATCTAGTTTCATCCATCCGGGCTGCGATATATATTCAGGACATAAAGACATTTGATATGTACATCATTACAGCAGATGATCATCCTTCTCAAAGGATGATAATTTCAGCAGAGAATTATCAGTCTACAATCAGACGATCGTCTGTTCTATGTACCGAAATGTATTTATAAAGCTGAGCATGGGAATGCCCGCCTCAGCTAGATCATGAAAATATATGAAAAAATAATGTATTGTATTGTATCTTATTACAGGACACTTCTCAGCAGATTTAATGAACTTCGGATCCTCTCAATAAAGCATTTCACCCGATAAACGACCTCATGCTTTAGGGGGCATCTGTTATAGACAATTTTGTGCCTTACAGCAATAAGCATGAATTGTCAATAATCCAAGGGATCCAAAGTTCCCTAAACATGATGTTCCTACCCCTAGAGGAACAAGGTCAGCAAACCAATAGCTCTCAGATCAGTTCTCCACCTGAAAACACTCAAAAACAAGCAATCCTGAAATCAAAGCAGGTGCTCCACTAGGTTTCTGCACTGAAACTCAGTTGCTCCATGGTGTACCTGCGTTGCAAAGCAAGTGGAACAAAGGCCACCTGCGCTGAGCGGGATGGGACAAGTGGCACAATGAGTCATTGCTTTGGAATCTTCCAAAAATGACACTTGGATCAGGGATTTCGCCTTGTGATGAGTCAGAGGCTCTGTTTCTCCAAGTGGAAGAAGGGTTCTCCAAGTGGACTCAAGAACTGAAGATCAACTAAAGATTAACTGAAGAGAGAGAGGACACAAGGCAGCTACACATCAGTTGCAAGCTGACTCATCCTTTCTCAATTCATCTATATATTGAGCTCTCTCCTATGAGCTTAGGAGGCTGGAATTTTGTGCAAAGTAATGATATGGTGTTGGTTTCACTATTGAGCTATTGGGTGATTGTTTGAGAGAGGTGAAGAGGAGCAATTCTTTCTGCTGGGAGGTGTTGCTGGGTTGGAGCCTTCAATGGTTGTAATACTCTCAGAACCTTTACTTCTTCATTAGTAAAAGCTATTGAGGTTATTCTATGTGCTCTTGTTTCAATAATATATTGTGATGATTGCATGTTTGGTTTACACTAATCCATGAACCAGTTATGATTGCATGCTTCTTGTAGTTTCCTTCTTTGTTATTTTGCAGGATCTCATTGTAGCTGGGAAAGCAAAAGAACAAGGAGCTAGGAGCAAGCGGCCAAAGAGAAGAGTTTGGATTCGACATTAAGCGCAAGGCAACGATTAGTGCATTTCTCCATTCTCTTTTGCTTTCATAAAGAAGTAAACCTTAAGTAGTTTGTTTTACAGTTGTTGCTAAGGAACTATCACCCTTAGAGTGGGATAGGGTCATCCGAGTCGGATACTTTTCCCTACAACACCATCCCTTGAGTTAACCTAGCATTTAAATGAATTAAACCCAAATTCACTCCCATGACAAGGCATGCATGCGACTATAACCCTCTAGTCACTCCCACTATGCCTGCAAGGGAGAGACTACAACCTCTTTCAGCGAGTTTTGTGCGAGAGACAATGATATTTAAGCCACTTTTTCAGGGCTAGCCTCCAAACCAATGCATAGAACTTGATGATACTTTCCAAGACATTAAATGACACAAAGGCAAATCCTCTAACACAAACTTGATCAAAGGATTGACCTAACCAAGCCTAACCATGACATAAATTTTTTCAAACACTTAGTAAATATGCAACCTACAGATGTAAATAAGAGATTTGAGCATAGGTATCTTGTACTTTGTTGTAGCGACTACAACCACCCTCCAAAATTTTTCCTTAGCATGTTTTGGAGCCCCCCTACCAACCTTACACAACACTTTATCTTGCTTCATCAAGTACTAAAGCTTTAAGTGTTTTCCTCGCATAAAGGTAGTCTGTCGATCACAGTTGATCCATCCCCCTCATAGGCTACTCACTCGGACTTGGTCCAGCTGCAGGCTGAGCAGTTTCCCCTTGAAAACTATGCATTTCTATAGGGAAACCAACCTTCCCTCCATAAATTGCACAATCCTCTCTGATAGCTTGCTGAGATGTAGGATTGCGCAATCCTGCCAGCCAACCCTCCTAGCAAGATTTGCATAAATTTTCCCAGTAGCAGGATGTTCAGCCTAAGATTTGCAAAAAATCTAGGTGGTAGTCAACTGCTTTGCCCAGAAATTGCACAAATCTCCTAGACAGCGAGCCCAACTCCCAGCTAGAAATGAGCATATTTCTCCAGTAGTCGAGCAGTCTCTTTCATGTGCAGCTGAGTTGACCGTTTCCCTCCAGGACTGAGCAAAACAGACTTGCATGCATCGGCTGCTTCTCCCAAGGAAACATGCAAAGGCATCCCTTGTTTCATGGATTTATGTTTAGCAGTTGGAGGTTACATGCAAGGAACAATTCCGAAACCTCCCACCAAGTGTCACTTCCCGTAGATTCATGGCATGCGTGTCACAAACTCGATGTTATCAAAACTTATCAACTGGATCCTACAGAGCTCATTCCTCAGATCAACCTTGCATCTCTAACATCCCACATCACATCTAGGAGCAGTCGGCACATTCAACTCAGCTGTTTTGGGGTAAGCCCGCTTCCCATGCCTTGTGCTACATTTCTGTCGCTTTTTGTGTTTTCACTTGTAGGAGTATTGTTTGCTTTATTTATTTTAACACTTGTTGTCATTTACATATATACAAGTTTGTCCTAGTTTTGTTTCAATTTTCGTTGCTATCTCACTGTTGTCACATGCATGAAACTATTTTGCACGGACATTTGCCCAACCGGCGAACTGCCTCACCCACATGCATGTTGATATTTTTATTGAATCTTGCATTCATGTTTTTCATGATTTGTCAATCACTTCTACTATCACTTAGTGTCACCATGGATTCACTAAATTACTTGCTTTTAGTCGCCCGTCGGCAAGTCGGGCAAACCTTGGCTTGGGCTCTACCTTCACCAAGGCTGCATTGCGTAATCTGGGAAAGGAAGGATCACCTTCCTCTCAAGATTTGTTCATTCCTACCCCACACTGGCCTCCAGGTCTATTTTTCACATTTAATGAGGACAGTGGCTGCTTGGCCCAAGAAATTTCACAAATATGTCCTTGGGCCAGTAGTCCTTCCCAACTGGAATTGAGCATTGTGCAATCCCAGTAGTCAGTGTTAGCACCTAAATTTTCCTTAGGCTGAAGGAAGGCAAAATTCAGGGTAACCACAAACCAAGCTCAGTCTGGTAGCTAGCCCTACCAGAACAGGAGAGGGCTCTCTCCGGGTCACACTCACAAAAATAAACAATAGGGTCTGTGATGACTCAAAAATGAATACTGATTTTAGGCTAGGTAAATAAATAATATGGAGGTGTTTTGATAAATGACTGAGTTTTCTCGGATGTGTGGGGCCAAGGAACAGCATGAGCAGAAAATTTAACTCAAAGATGCAGGTTATTTCGTGAGGCAAGATAGGCGGAAAGTCTAGCAATTAGATTTGAAATAATATGAAGTGGAGAGATTGTTTGAGAGTGTGAAAAGGGCATAAATACGTGAATCCTTTTCAACAGAAGAAAACATAGAACATGAAAACTATCCCAAGGCAGAGCAGTACACTGAATTCTACCTTTTTTACTTACAAAGCTTTCACTGGAAATGAATATGAATGAAAATATGAAACATAACGAAATACATATGAAACATAAAGAAGATACATTTTCTAAACTCATGCCACAGGAATCTCATGAACCAGAGCTGCAATCTTTCATTAATTCTCTGTCAAAATGTACAGTGAGTGATTGGGTTTCTCTCCCACAGTTTCCTAGAAATACCAGTCCTTTACAAAATGACTCTCAATACAATAAATAAGATTTGACATGAGAAAGTCGATCAACCTAGGAAATGAAGAGCCAACCATCAGTAGTTACATTCAATTTTCTATGAGGACAAATTAGAAAAAAGCAAATATGAGCGTAGATTTTTTGGGTGGTTGTTCGCGTTCATTTGGCCACTTGGATAGAAGCCAAAAATGCTTTTTAAACTTTACCTTTGATGCCGGGAAAAATTTAATGTAAATGAGAGAGCCCACTTGGAGAAAATTGTGAATCGAAATTTCGCGAAGCGGGAGTGATTTTGGCCTTTGGGTCTCTGTGCGTCGCGCCAAAAACTGTATGTGTCGCGCCAATTTGGAGCTGGTTTTGAGGCACCTTCTAAAGTCCAAATTGAGCCCAAGTGTGCTTGTTGGAAATCCCTGCCTGTCTACTCTCCAACCCAAGTGAAATTTCTGAATTTGGTGCCCATTTTCCCCTCCAAAACTGCAATCTCCCAAGACTGCTTCTTGTGTGTCAAAATAGGGGCAGAGAGGTCATTTTTTGGGTGTTTTTGACCTCCCGAGGACTCAAAATTGGCCCAAACTTCTTGGACATGCACCAACAGTCATGATTTTTCATGGAAAATCCAAAAATGTAAACCTTTTTTCATTTGGAGCTTCCTATTGTAAGCGCGCGTCACATGGCGCGACGCACAGGGAGAAAAACCCTGTTTTTTGCACAAAAATTTCCAAAAACACCAAAAATTCCCAAAATTTCTTGAAATTTGGGCTGGAGCTTCCTTATCAAGTGTTATTCTGGGCCAAAGAGGCTTTGGCCAATATCTGAAGTCGATCGAGTTCCCTTTTGCTCTTTTTCTTCTTGATTGCCTTCCTCAATTTCGCCTTCAAATTCCTAATTCGGGCCTTGCACACTTTGTTTTGTGCTATGTAGTGGAAAGCCATGTGTCTCAGCAATGCATGGTCCTTTTCAACCTTGTCCATTAGCCTCTCTAACTGCATGTTAACTCTCTCGAGATTGGCCTCCCGATCCTCATTAATCTCTTGCTTCAACGACGTGAGCTCAACTCTTCTCCTTTGCGCAGCTTGGCGATTCTCGCGAATGTTTTGTAGCTCCATGATCGCTTGCTGATCGTCAAGATGTTTGTTCCTTTGCTCCAGATATTTCATGTTCCACTTAGCCCTCTCCAAGTCAAGGGATAAGGCTTCGATCTCTGATTAATGCTCCTCGATGATCTCTCTAAGTTTGGCGCTTTGTGGACCCGTATCTGTATCATCATCATGAAGGAGAATGAAGTCAGTCTCTCATTCACCTGAAGGCCCCTCATCATGTATTGGCTCCTTACCTCTGTCCTGTACCTGTAGTGCTGATGTCGGAAGCGAGGCCCCTTCCACCCTGGGTGGAGATAACACTCGTTTTGCTGCTGCAAACAAATGTCTAGCACCCCTCTGATATGTGATGAAAACCGACACACTAGCAGTCTCATGGCGCTCATACCGATGAGAAGGTTCACTATCATGATTAACCTCTGATACTCCCCGTGAAGCTCTGAAGAAATCACGCGAGATGAACTCATCCCAAGTGATGACCTGCAATCCAAGCCGATGAACCACCAAAATCTTAATAAGAGCAAGATGATAGACATTGTTAAGTTGCTGCTGAGGTGTTTTGCGCTGTATAAAGGTGGTCATCCTCTCTATGGTATGGCAAATGAAATATGAAATGTTCATCATCCGTACCCTGGTGAAATGCATGAGCAACCTGATGTGGTAAGCATAAAGACGAGAGAACCATCCCTCGCAGCTGAAATATTTCATGATCAATCTCATTAGTGGAGCATATTCATCCTTTAGATATCAGAATAGGAACACTCTCTTGACCTGACTTAAGAAACTGGTTTTGATGTATGGCTCATAATGTTGTCGGTCAATCTTCTGTTTCTTGTGCCATGGTTCACCAATGTTCGGTATACCGGTTGCTAATGAGACAGATTCTGGTGTGAGTGTGAAGGTGACACCAGCCAAGATAGCTTGATCTCTGTGCAAGTGCAGCACAAAAAGATGAGCCAACTCATGATGAAATTGGACATTAGCCACCTTTTGACAAAACTCATAACATGACTGATGCTGAAAACATGACATAGCAAGAGGACATGCCTGCAATTCTGTAAGGGTGGTCGCTTCCTCTCTAGCATGTCTACCACTTTTATGAGGCCTCCGGGGTGCCTGTTCTTCCAAGGGAGAGTCACTTTGGGTTTCCACCTCATAGTCCGATGAATGCTCAGATGCCATGAATGTTATACAAAATACCTTGGAGACAAGACGACTGTTGTGTATGAACTATGCTTGAACTGCTCTTTTTAGTGTTGTATTTCAATTTCTGCCACCAAGGGAAAAAAAAATGCAACAAGGACTATTAGGGATTGTTAGAAAGGGGAAACAATATTGAGGAATGAGAATTATTGGGATAATTTTAATTAGGGAGAGGAGGGGGATTCTATATATGGGAATAAGGTCTAGGGTTTGGGATTAGTTATATAGGGTTGAGGAGATTTTAATAAGGGCTAGGGTTTTGGGATGTTGAATGTAATGTAGGATTGGTCAACTTGGTGGGGGGGTATGAAATGAGGCAACAAGGGAGGCTGGTGAAGGAGGAGAGTCCTTGGTGACAAAAATGTGAGCTCTGAAGCCTTGGCAGCAAATTTGTTTGTGTTGGGTATGAATTTTTTGTTTCAACCTTTATTCACCCTTACACCACCATCTCTCATCATAAAATTTGAGGCAATGTCGAAATAGAAGGTCCTACCTGACAAATCCACGCAAGGGATGAGCAAATTGAAAAGATTTGACATAATTTCGGGCTCTGAACTGTGTTCGCCGCACCCTCTATGTGCATAGCGCCCATTCAAATTAACAATGGGCGGAAATCCCCAGTGCACCGCGCGCTCTATGTGTGTCGCGCTCCTCCACCTGTGCGCCACGCTCCAACTCTTAACGCAGTCACGGTGTTTTCAAACTGCAGTTTGCTCTTCAACCTCCAAATTCGACTTTGCTATAAGATTTCATGAACATAACTTGGTACAAATGATTTATATACTTGGAGAAATATCTTGCAAGAGTTGGATTTGGTTTTTTCTTTCTCCAAAACCCATTTTGTAATGTTTTCACTTTGGCACTTTTTCACAATTAATACAACTCTGCTTTTCACACTTCCTTTTGATTTCTTTGACTAAAATGATGAATTTTTTGGCAATTTTTTGCAGGGGTAGCCGACATGGAATTTGGCTAAGGAGACCAGGGCTATGCTTGGAGAAATCCACTGAGAAACTTTTGAAAATTATTACAAATGACAAATTGTTGTCTTTTCTTCAAAATAGAGTTTTGAAGAACAGTCGTAATCTATCGATATGATGATGAAAATCTTTTAAATAACAACTTTATAAGAGCCTCCCTCTGGCCTTGCTAGCTTTATTAGACATTGTTTGAAGACCTAATGACTAATCCCTAGACTTAATGACTGAAATGACTCTTGTCCATTAAAATATCAAACCTTGACTGTCATGGACTTTAATAAACATTGATGAAAAAACCTAAGCTAGCAGGTACAAGACATGAGGAGAATGAATGATAAGGCCCTTCCGTCAGGTTATGGCATGCCCCTAGCGGAATGCAGCTGAGTGAGGGGAGTGAGACACCTAAAAATGAAATGCAGGAAGAGTTTTGATCTCTGACGGAGGACTGACAAGACCGACTCCAACAGAAGTGGTCCTCCCAACTCATCTAGTGATTCCCTCTTTGGCCTTAGTTCAATATATTGATGAAACGCCAACCTCTTCCTTACAAATAAGGTAGTTGCAAATCCTTAAGCTAGAAGAAAAACGAGAACAGGCTAAAATAACTCATGCTCATCACCAAACATTAGTAAAAGATTCTTTTGATTCAAACATGATATCCAAAAAGGACTTTCAGATTGGAGATCTAGTTTTAAAATGGGACAAGGCTCACAAGGAAAAGGGCAAACATACGAAATTTCAATGAATGTGGCTTGGCCCTTTCCAAATTGCAGAAATCATAGGTCCATCTACTTTTCTGTTACAGGATTTAATAGGAAAAAGAGAGTCTTTACCTGTTAACGGGCAGATCCTCAAAAAATACTTTCCATAGGAGATCATTCTTCTATTTTCTGTAAATTAGTTTTCCTTTATTTTTTTGATAATAAAACCAGTTGTAATTGGTTACGTTTGGAATTCACAAAAAAGACAAGTATTTCTTTTAGATTTTGTTTTTCGATTGTATAAATAGAAATGATTTAGAAAATTGGTCATTATTATTCAAAGATACAGTCAAAGGCTATAAGCCAGAATGTAATACTTTTAAATTTTGATAAAAAACGCCCTTTAGTGGGAATTTGTTTTATATCAGTCAAATGAAAGGTATCAATAACAAAACAAATATTCTCTATAGAAAAGCTCTTTCCAAAAACTCTACCATTGTCGTCTAGAGCTATTCTTAAGGAAACAATGACTTCCACCTAGAGAATTACGAGCTTCAAGGAATAATCCAGCAATACACTTTAACTTAAAGAATAAGAGGTCTCATCATGAGCCGACTTATCATGATCATAGATATTATAGCTTGCTGACTTTGTCAAAACTACATACCACAATAGGGCAATGACTCAAGATTGTTGCAATCAAAAGACAAGGGGTCTCATCACGAGCCAGCTTGTTTGGAAAAGTTATAAATCAAGTGAATGGCACTGTCATAATTTGGCTACCAAACCAAGACATTATTATTTAAAGATTAACAGAAAATAAAAGCAATAAGTGTGGATATGGATTTCTCTTTGAAAATTGTATATTTCTCCAAGTAGGATACAGGATCATTGCTGGGTAACAGGTAACCTTGTCGAGGTTATAAACGCCTATTGACAGCAGAGGCTCTACCTACGACAAATGAGAATATTTAAAACTGATTTACAGAGAAGGCTTTGTTTTCATATTTATAAACCAAGTAGTGATTGATGTATATACAATGACTAACATTAGGAAGTAAATAACCAAAGTTAAACATAGAAGAAACAAACTATCGTCGACAGCTGAAAGAATGATGTACTTTGTCTTTCTATAACAAAGTTTGATTTTCTAAAAATTTTCTGTTTTGGAAGTTTAGAAAATTCAAAAGAAAAGTAAAGATAACTAATCCTTCCAAGTGAATCGACAATTGTTGTGGCCAGCAACAACCCCCCTTCTTATTTAGTTTTATCACTAATACAAAATAAGTGGGGACCCTTACTCAAAAAATAAAAAAAAATAATTAGGGCTTGTATTTCCTTTTTCAATAAAACTTACTATCATAAACTTAGGAGAATACCCTCGAAAAATCTAAAAAGATTTAAGTTTTATGATAAGTTAGAATAAAATCACTCCTTAAAGAGTGTCGCATCGCAAAAAGGTAATGGATGCCTTCCTACAAGCAGAATCTTAAAGTTGTGAAATCGCAATGCGAAATCATGCATCAAAAGACCCTCATTGCATCGCATGCCTCGAATATCATTTAAAGTTGGAATGCCTCAAACCGCCGATATGCGATAGCGCATTTCGTAAATCAAATTTAGTAGAAAACTCATTGACAGATGATTACCACATGCAATGGATTTGCGGTATTTCGATTCCACGATATTGTGATATTGCGATTCCACAATATTGTGATCTACGATATTGCAAAGCAAATCCCAAAATCGCCTCATTGAAGATCTACACGACTCGCCGTTCGAAAAATATTTTTCCATAAATCGATGCCTAATTATGCGCGTTAATGTTAATTAATAAGTTAGTTGGCAATCATTAATGAAATATGGTTTTGATCTGATCGAAGAGCCATTTCACATAAGGTGGTATATTTTATATGTTTTCGGCATTTAAAGCTTTCCCATCACCTTTTTCTTATCATTATTCTCACCTCATTTGTAAACTGCAGGAGCAAAGAGCAGAGAAGTATACATAGCAGTGTTCAGAATATCATGGGAAAGAAAGGTAAAGCTCCGAGTTCCAAAGATAAAGAAATGACGCCCTTATACACGGACACCACCTGTAACAAAGATGCTAGTATTACTACTTGGGAAGGCATGTACAGTCTACTCAAGGAAGAAATCCCAAAATGACGGAGGTTACAACTACTGCAGGCTCACACAGGTCTTCTGAGGCGTCTATTATAGAACTATCATGTTTGTTCTTGCACCAAATAGTGGCGAGGCCTAAAAATATTCCATATATGCACATGGTCGAATGGGTACTGGATAATGCTAATATCATGTATATAGAATTTAAAGCTCAGAACTATGAACTCACGGAGTCATTATTTTCACAAAATTTAAGCTTTATATCCTCTAACAAAAAATGCGCAAGAGGCGAAAATCGCACCAGGGAAGCCCGGATTGAGAAACAAATGCAGTTTTCGATGCTACGCTAGGAAAAACCCCTCGAGATGGAACACCTCTAATCACTCAGTCGCTTGTAAGCTCGAAAACTTGTAGAAAATAGCGCTGAAGGCAAAAGGCAAAACTTGAATTCTAAAACCAGTGGTATTTATCAGGGATATACTCAAGTGGTATGTAAATATCTACCAAATGTACAACATCTACAGACAAGCTGGAGACAGAAGGCTCAAGAAAGGGCAGAATCCATCAACAGGTTAACCAAGTTAAATTGGGATTCTTACTGGGCGTACTTGGTAAAACCACACAGCCAGTGCATGACTCTCAAATGTATCATCAATTCTGCTGAGAAGATAGTGCCAGCTCTTGCCGATTCCGTTTTCGCTGGATAGCTAAAGTCGGAGTTTGGCCAACCAACTCTCCTCAAGCAAATGCTGAACGCTTGCAACTACAAGGAACATATACATAGATAGTTAGTTTCCAGTTTTAGTTTTAGATTTAGTTTTAGTTTTAATTTTGCTTTATTTTTGCCTAAAATGAGGACAGTAATTTAAACCGCATCCTACATTTTTGTAATAAATTATTTTTAGATTTAGCTAGTAGTATTTAAACCCTTCTCATGCATTTAGAGAAGGGTCCTCAAATTTGTCAAAAAATTGTCCTCAGAACATGCACTTTTGCACCCTCTGAGGATGTTTTGATGAATGAATGGAATAGGATTTATTGATATATGCATTTAATATCTACTAATGATGTTGCACTTTTGTACTCTTAGTGGATGTTGGATTAAGAAGAGATAAATCATTAATGCTTGAAGCTCATGAGTAGAACTAGTTATAAATGGTACTTTTATCACTTAATTATTTCTGCCTATGTGTTAGAGTGATATTCATGTTTAGTTATTATATATGAATGCGTGAATGCTTGAGTTATCATTTGGCACTTTTTTACGGTGATAGCTATTTATTTATGCTTAATATATGAGTAGCTTATTATGCGATATGTTTTTCACAATTGTTTCGTCTAAATTTTTATACGAAATGGTTTATCTTTATTGAATTCTTTTCTCATAGTAGTTGAATGATCTTTGTTACCAATTATTATTTGAAATCATTTTAGATCGCATAACAGAAAGATTACATCCTAGGTTAGTTTAGAATTAGATATTTCAGTTTATTAGAATATAATTGCATGTTGTTAGATTAGATTTAGAATAAAAGAATTTTACTTAGGAATTATTAGAATGGAAAGATCAATTCTCAACACACACACACATATATTGGGAAACTGGTCCCATATCCCCAGTTGGACCCACTATACCAAATGGAAAAGGAGCTGCTAACCAAGGTCTGGATCGGGTGGGTATCCCCCTTGTTGTAGACCTGATTTTTGGTGCTTCAACAGGTTGTAGCCGTAAAATTACCTAGTTGCCTACATCAAACATTATTTCCCTGCGATGTTGATCTTCCTGTTGTTTCATTCTATTTTGCATGAAATTTAGGTTATCCTTTAAGAGTTGGAGAACTTGTTGTTGATGCTTGATGTGATCTTCCAATGCTTGAACCTTAGAACTTTCTCTTAAATATGATCTGATGGACACTGGATGATATCCATAAAGTGCCATAAATGGGGTCATTTTTTCTATAGTATGGAAGGAAGTGTTATACCACCATTCAGCCAAAGGTAGCCACTTGACCCATAGTGTTTGTTTATCAAATACAAAGAAATGAAGATATACTTCCAAACATTTGTTCACTATCTCAGTTTGCCCATCTGATTGAGGATGATAATATGAGATATGAGCTAATTGAGTACCTAGACAATAAAATAATTCCATTCAAAAATTTCCACTGAAAATAGGATCTTTGTCGCTTATATAATCTTTGGATTTCCATGTAGCTTTTGAATTATTTCCATAAATGTAGTAGCAACTGTGCTGGATTTAAATGGATGAGATAATGCACAAAAGTGTGAATACTTGGTAAGTCTATCAACTACCACCATGATGACACTCTTTACTTTGGACTTGGTTAAACCTATGATAAAATAAATTGAAACCTCCTCCCAACATTGACTTGGAATGGATAAAGGATGTAATAGACCCGTGTATTAATTGTATCAACATTATTTTGTTGGAAAACCAAATATTCTACCACAAAATTTTGAATATCATATTTAAGGCCATCCCAAAAAAATTCCTTCTTAACCCTGTGGTAAGTTTTTAAAATCCTGAGTGCCCTCCTAAGGGAGAGGTGTGCAATTCCTGAAGAATATTTTGATTAAGTTGGGAATTGTTACAAAAGTATAAGCGATATTTGTACCATAATGAATCATTATTCCAGCTAAATGTATCAGATGTATTAGGATCTTGTTGCAACTTTTGAATGAGTGCCTACACTTCTTCGTCATTCTTCCATTCATCCCTTGCTTTGGTTATCTAACCTGGTTGGATAATAGAAATGACACAAGCCAATGATTCCA
Organism: Pinus tabuliformis; assembly: GCA_031772625.1. Lineage (NCBI taxonomy): Eukaryota > Viridiplantae > Streptophyta > Pinopsida > Pinales > Pinaceae > Pinus > Pinus tabuliformis. The sequence continues at coordinate 1,220,528,902 of CM062804.1, read as the reverse complement.
CATCCTCATCCTTTCCTGAGAGTGCATTTGCAACAACATTTTTCTTCCATATTTTGTAGATGATTTCAAAGTCATAACCCAACATCTTTGTGACCCATCTTTTCTTATCTTCTGAAGATAATATTTGTTCTAAAGAGTATTTAAAACTCTCACGATCCATTTTTACCTTGAAGTTCCTTCCCATTAGTTAAGGTCACATTTCTTAAGTGTATGTAGTATTGCCAACATTTCATTCTCATAAATAGCTTTGTGTAAATACTTTCCTTTGATTTGACGACTTTCAAAATAAATGGTCTTCCTTCTTGCATGAAAACAACATCAATTCCATTTCCTGAGGCATCACATTCCACAATAAAGGTTTTTGTGAAGTCTGGCATAGCTAATACCAGTGCTTGGCACATTTCATCTTTAAGATTCTCAAAGGCCTTAGTTTCTTCTAGAGTCCAAGAGAATACATATTTCTTCAGTAATGTTGTTAGAGGTGCTTCTACTCTCCCATAATTCTTAACAAACTTGCAATAATACCTTGCCAACCCAATAAATCCTCATAGATTCTTTATGGATGTGGGCATTTTCCATTCCTTAATGGCTTTAATTTTGTTAGGTTCTACCTTAACACCCTCATGAGATACAATATGACCCATATATTCCACCTCCTGTACTCCAAAGAAACATATGGATGTTTTTTCATATAATTGTTTCTCCTCCAATAGCTTGAGTACCCTGTCAACATGTTGAACATGATCCTTCCAAGACTTGTTGTAGATTAGTATATCATCAAAAATACTAACACAATTTTTCTGAGGAATGATTTGAAAATTGAATTCATCAAACCTTGAAATGTAGAAGGTGCATTGATAAGGCCAAACAACATGACCAAAAATTCATAATGACGTTCATGTGTTCTAAATGTTGTTTCTAGAATGTCTTCAATCTTCATTCTTATTTTATGATATCCTAAATGAAGATCCAACTTGATGAATTAAATTTATCTATGTAATTCATACAATAATTCATCAATGACAGGAATGAGAAATTTATCTTTAATAGTGATCTTGTTGAGCTGCCTATAATCCAGAAACATGTGCCATGATCCATCCTTCATGTAAATCAATACTACTAGAGCAGAGAAAGAAATTTGACTAGGCTAAATTATACCCACCTCTAACATTTTTGCAACCATACGTTTAGTTTCACTCTTTTGGGAATATGGATATCAGGCTGGCCTGATGTTTGGAGGAATACTTCTTGGAATCAAATGAATAGCATGATCATGATCACAAATAGGTGGGAGGTCTTTGGGAGTCTCAGATACCTTAGAATGATTGTCTAAGATTTTTTGGAGGTCTATAGAAATAGATGATTTCGATGTTTGAGCCTCTAGTGAACATAATTGTGAAAATACGCCCCGTTGTTGTTTATTTATAAGATTTGTCATGACATTAGAGCTGATTGTCTTTCCTGGTTTCTCTACAATACCATTAATTCAACTTCCTTTCCTTCCCAAAAAAAATTCAAGAAAAGTTCTTGAAAATTAAAAGTTATCGTATCGAAAGATTGTAACCATTAGATTCCTAGTACAACATCAACACCACCCATTGGAATGGAAAGAATTAGACTATTCAATACATATTCTCCCATGGATAAATTGAGATTATGGCACTTTCCCAACAAATATATGGTTCCTCCATTTTTAACCATCACTTGACACTCTGGTGTTGCATATAAGAAGTAATTTAATTCCTTGGCTATCTTACAATGAATAAAATTATGGGTACTACTTGAATCAATCAACAATACTACCTTTTTCTTCTTGATATATCTTTCTATCTTGAGAGTTTGAGGAGTGATAATTCCTACCAATGCATTACAAAATATATTTGGATTGATTTCTTCTTTCTCTGGGATTGGTTCCTAGTGTATAACCTCTTCTTTTTATGTTTCTTGTTCATTTTCTTCCTCTTCACAATCGATGTAGAATAACTTCTTCTCAGCACACTTATGACCTTTAGTGTATTTTCTATCACAACTGTAACAAAGCCATTTTGCTATTTTTTCTTCCAATTGTTGTGGTGTTAAACTTGTAGGTTATGGAAGGCTAGGAGCAATGACACTCCAACCTTTATAGTTGTGAGTGGCTGGCTTCCTTGTTGCCATAATTTTTATTTCAAATTTTATTGCCAACCCGAATTCCTTCTCCAATGAATCATGTTCCCAAAGCCAAACTTCATGTTGGATGTTATCCTTTAGAGTCCCTATGAAGACATCAATCATATGTTGCTATGGAATATCATTTACCCTTATATTCAATTTTTGGAAGTCCTCAATATGCTCCACTACTGAACCCTTTTTTCTTGAGATTTATCGATTGGCTAAAGAAGGTGTTTCTCTTTGTATCCTCATAAGGTGCTAACATTTCCTCCGTAAAAATTTACCAATTTACAATTTACGAGAGAAAATCCATCAATACCATAAAAACTAATTGGGTTCTAAATGTAAAGTTGCAATGCATAGCTTTTGTATGTTTTTCACATTATGGAGATCAAAATATTGCTCCATTGTAGTATCCATGTTACGAGATCCTTGCCATCAAACTTCCTCATATCGATCTTTGGAATATGGTGGGACTTCAATCCAATGTTAGATTCTATGAAATCATGATTAACATTTCTTTTATTCTCATCATGAGTTTACTCTACTACATTTTCTGTAGGTTTTAACCCTGTACAGAAATTACCTGCATACGAATTCTTAAACAAAGAAAATAAACAATGCGAGAGCATAACCCATAAAACACATATGCACAGATATTTTTCCCTGGATCCCAAAACCGGGACTACCAGCTTGATTTTTCACTATGATCCTTTCAATGTTACAATACATATTTATGCATGCCGAAGCATTCAATACCATGGACCGAAAAACCATCACGTCCAATACCATGGACCGAAAAACCATCGCGTCCAATACCATGTGCGAAAATCATGCACAAAACCATAGCTAGGTTCGTCCAACCTAATATAGGGTCCAAAAAAAAATTTCCCGGGGCAGCAGGGGGGCTACTCGCCCCCCTCAAACCCCCCAGACAGGGTGGGCTACCGCCCCCCCTGTGACCCCCCCGCTGCGCAATCGGCGCAACGAAGGGGGGCTACCGCCCCCCTCTAACCCCCCCTTTAACTACGTTGGTTAGTCGTGGAAAGAATATAACAAAACCCAACAATCTCCCACTTGTTGTTTTCTTTCCACAACGAGCCACAGGAGAGCTTAGTCATTTTTCCAACCCTGAAACACCCATTGTTTCTCTACATCAAGAGAACTTCTCAGAGCTCACAGATTTTGTCAATGCATCTGCAGTATTCTTCAAAGTGTCCACCTTTACCAGCAACACCTTTTTGTCCTCTATCATATCCCTCACAAAGTGATACTGAACATCAATGTGCTTTGTCTTTGAATGATAAGCAGGGTTCTTTTCCAAGAAAATTGCACTTTGGCTGTCACAGTCTATTCTTATAGCTCCCTGTACTAACCCCATACTTGAACACAATCTTTGCAACCAAACTACTTCCTTGCTTGCATGAGTGGTTGCCATGTATTCTGCCTCTGTAGTTGATAGTGCCACTACAGATTGTTTCTTACTCATCCAACTGACTGCACCTCCAAACAGGTTAAACACATACCCACTTGTAGATCTTCTCTGATCCAGATCTCCAGCCCAGTCTGCATCAACAAAAACATGAATATCCAACACTCTGTCCAATCATGGTCTTCCTTGGTAGCATAAACCATAATCACTAGTGCCACGCAAATACCTGAAAACCCGCTTCACTGCTGTCTAGTGCTCCTTCCCAGGTTTTGACATAAACCTGCTCAATACTCCCACTGCATGTGAAATGTCTGGTCTAGTACAGACCATTGCATACATCAAGCTACCGACTGCACTTGCATATGGAACAGGGGACATGTCCTCTTCCTCTTCTTGTGTCTTGGGACACTGTTCAGCAGATAACCTCACACCTACAGGAATAGGAACCTTCACCGGTTTACTATCCTGAATATTAAACCTCTGCAGTATTGTCTCGACATACTTCCTCTGGTTCAACCAGAGCTTCCTCTTTGCCTGATCTCTTTTAATTTCCATGCCCAAAATATAGTTTGCAGCACCAAGATATTTCATGTCAAATTTGGAGGAAAATTGGGTCTTCAAATCCTGGATAATTTCTTTGTCATTTCCAACCAGAAACATATCATCCACATACAAGACCAGATAAATAACACGGTCACCAATTAATTTAAAATACACACAATGATCTGCTTTGCTTCTGGTGAAGCCAAGTCCCCGTATAAATGTATCAAATTTCTGATACCACATCCTTGGTGACTGTTTTAACCCATACAGAGACTTCTTTAACTTGCATACCAGTTCTTTCTTACCCTTCACCGCAAAGCCTTCAGGTTGCCTCATGTAGATTTCCTCTTCCAAATCCCCGTGAAGAAATGCTGTCTTCACATCCATCTGTTCTACCTCAAAATCAAAAGCAACAGCAATAGATACAAGTAATCTAATAGAAGCTACCTTGGCAACAAGAGAAAAAATATCACCAAAATCAATTCTCGGCACCTGGGAATAACCTTTTGCTACCAACCGAGCTTTGTATTTCTCCACCTTTCCTTCTGCATTAGTCTTCTTCTTGAACACCCATTTGCTGCCAATGGGTTTCCTTCCAGCCGGCAACTCTACCAGATCCCAAGCCTCATTTTTGTGCAAAGATGCCATTTCATCAACCATGGCCTCTTTCCAGAGTTTTCCATCCTCTGAATCCACTGCTTCCTTCACAGTTCTGGGATCATCATCAGTAACAGACAAAGCAAAATTTGAACTGAAATCATATGGACTATACCTTTCTGGCTTCCTTCTTTCTCGACCTGATCTTCTCACAGCCGGAGTTTGTTGCTCTTCATCTTCTGATTCCTCCTCTGCTGCAGAGTCTGATTCTTCCTCCTTTGGCTCAAACTCTATCTTCTCAGGTTCCTTTGGTTGGACTTCAGATTGAATAACATCTTTTACCTCTCTGAACACCACATCTCGGCTATACAAAACCTTCCGTGTGACTGGGTTCCAAAGCTTATAACCCTTTAAACCATCCTTATACCCAATAAAGATGCACTTTTCAGATTTACTATCCAACTTGGTTCGTTTCTCCTTTGGAACATGTACATATGCATCACATCCAAATACCCTCAGATGTGAAAGAGATGGTTTCTTACCAGTCCATACTTCTTGTGGAGTCTTATCCTCCAACGCTGATGAGGGTGATCTGTTGATCAGGTAACGTGCAGTATCCACCGCCTCTGCCCAGAATTCATGTCCTAACCCGGCACCACTGAGCATGCTTCTTGCCCTTTCCATCAACGTCTTGTTCATTCTTTCTGCGACTCCATTTTGCTGAGGTGTATATGGAGTAGTCTTCTGCCATGCTATACCACACTTCTTACAAAATTCTTCAAATTCCTTGCTGCAAAATTCTCCACCATTATCTGTCCTCAGCACCTTTATCTTCTTCTCTGTCTGATTTTCCACCAGAGCCTTAAATTCTTTAAACCTGTCAAAGACTTCAGATTTCTTCTTAAGGAAATATATCCATGTATTCCTTGAGAAGTCATCTATGAATGATACATAGTACACAGACTTACCCAGTGATGGAACCTTCACAGGTCCAAACACATCAATGTGCACAAGCTCTAATATCTGTTTCGTCCTCTTACCACCAGAGGGGAAACTCACTCGATTCTGCTTCCCATACACACAATTTTCACAGAAATCAAAATCCATAGAGCTATCATTCATACCTTCTACCATACCTTTACCATGAAGTATTCGAAGGCCCTTCTCTCCAATATGTCCAAGCCTTTGATGCCACAACATGGTCTTCTCTCCAGAGACCACTAGATTTTCTACTCCATTTTCAGGAACCATAGAACTATTGCACCTATCAACAACAGTGCTACCTTGCAGTTTGTACAGAGTTCCAATCCGAACTCCCCGCATCAATATCAGTGCTCCTCAAACCATCTTGCAGGTATCTTTCTTGAACACCGTCTTTACACCTGCATCATCCAACTTGCTTACAGAAATCATATTTCTGGCCAATGCAGGAATATGTAGAACACCCGGAAGTGTTCTAACCCTTCCACCTTGCAACTTCAACTTTACTTTTCCCCGACCAATGATTCTAGCCTTCCTATCATCTCCTAAGAAGACATCACCACCATCGTATTTCTCATACTCGCAGAACCACTCTCTATGGGGAGTGAAGTGAAAGGATGCACCTGAGTCAATCAACCATGCCTCATGATCTACATGTGTACTTGAAGAAGCCAAGTACACATCCCCACCTTCATCTGAGGTGATTTTCGCCTCTGCAGAAGGAGCATTATCAGATCCCTTTCCTTTATCAGGAGCTTTAGATTTACAATCCCTTCTGAAGTGCCCTTCATTTTCGCATTTCCAGCACACCACCTTTGTAGGTTTTCCTGGAGATTTAGATCTCCCTCTAGATTTAGACCTCCCACTCGATGACTTATTTTTGTTTCTGTTCTGGGACCGTCCTTGTACAGACAAGGCATCACCATTCTGGTTGTCCATATTCTTTCGTCTCATCTCCTCCGTCAGCAAGGCTGAGACTATTTCATCAAACTGCAAAGCAATTGCATTTCTACCTATTGCAATAACCAGACTATCCCACGAATCTGGTAGAGAACACAATAGACTGATGCACTTATCTTCATATGAAATTTTAATATCAACAGATAATAACTGACTTACCACAGTATTAAACGCATTCAGATGCTCTGTCACTGAGTCTCCATCTTTCATCCTCAGGTTATACAGCTTTTTCCGCAGGAACAATTTATTCACCAGAGACTTAGATTGGTACAAAGTCCCTAACTTGACCCACAAAGCCTTCGCCGTAGCTTCCCTTGATACATTCAACAATACTGAATCTGAGACACACAATCGTATTGTGCTCTTTGCCTTCCGATCCAATTTCTTCCATTCTTCATTGGTCACTCCTGATGGTTTAGTACCCGGATCTACCGCGATCCACTGATCTTTATCGACCAACAGATCCTCCATCTTGAGTTTCCACAACTCAAAACTCTAACCATTGAACTTCTCAATCTTGATCTTTCCACTGCTCGCCATCTTCTTTCACCACCAGAATCGATCTCGCAGATCTCCCACTGAACAGGGTCTACCACAGGCCCAAGCGAAACCCCTCAGCAACAAAGGCGTCCCCTTGAAGCCGAAACAACTCTGATACCAAATGTAGGTTTTAACCCTGTACAGAAATTACCTGCATACGAATTCTTAAACAAATAAAATAAACAATGTGAGAGCATAACCCATAAAACACATATGCACAGATATTTTTCCCTGGATCCCAAAACCGGGACTACCAACTTGATTTTTCATTATGATCCTTTCAATGTTACAATACATATTTATACATGCAGAAGCATTCAATACCATGGACCAAAAAACCATCACGTCCAATACCATGTGCGAAAATCATGCACAAAACCATAGGTAGGTTCGCCCAACCTAATATAGGGTCCAAAAATAATTTTCCCCGGGCGCTGCCCCGGACCCCGTAGAGGGGGCTACCCGCCCCCCTCAAACCCCCCCGACAGGGGGGGCTGCCGCCCCCCCGCTGCGCAATCGGCGCAACGAAGGGGGGCTACCGCCCCCCTCTAACCCCCCGTTTAACTACGTCGGTTAGTCGTGGAAAGAATATAACACAACCCAACATTTTCATCATTAAGAAGCATTTATTGTAGGAAATTTTCCAAACCTCCCTTCAAACCTTCCATGTATTTCTTCAATATTCAATGTTTCGTTTTTCTTAATTGACAAAATTCTGCAAACTATCCATCTTAGCTTCTATGTCATTCTTCAAACCATTCATCATAGCTTCTGTTACGTTTTGTGAGAGTGAAATTTGTTGCACTTGGTCTCATAATTTGATGTATCATGTTGCATTTCTTCCTCTTCTTCATGAGTCATAGTAGATCTTTCGAGTTGCTTACTAGGTGTTTCCATTTTATTTCTTAGGGGAATCAATTAATGATAATTATTCTTAATTATTCCCTTGGAATAACTTCAAACTAATTTTTTAAACAAAACTTATGCAAATTTTTAAAAAGACTACTCACTGTTTTTTTCTTTGTATGAGGTCGACATTGAATCTGATGTATCCCACTGAGCCCTATTTTTAATGCCACAAGTCTGTTCTAGATTGCATTCTCCTAGAAATATTTATGTCAAATCTCCCAAGATGACCTGATTTTTGACTCATTCAGTACAATGAACTTGTACAAAGTTCCACGTGTTGTGGCGGAAAGAGTCGTTTGTGCGGACACAATCAACCTCCCTAGGAGTCTAGACTCTCTAGCGACAAACAAGACAAAAAGGAACGATCTTTCTCTAAAGACACCTTTTAAAACATGAAAAATACAAGTGATTAGGCTTACCTTATTCCAAACGCTGTTGTTGTAGTTCGCCCTTGCCGATCCGGATGAGCTCCTCCTTCACATCAATTCCTGCAACCACCAACAGTCAAACAATTACAAAACACTTGCATCTCATATAATAAAACATATATTCAACATGCAGACCAAGGAACACATGAAATAACTAATTAACATAAGCTATTGAGAAAAATGAACCAATTTGTATTAAAACGAAACAAAGAAACTCTTACAACCTGGCCTTGGTGTTGTGCAAGTTCCTCCCAGGGTCCATCAAGGGTTTTCCTTTACTTTGACAAAGCTCACCCACTTCCAAGTAGAATCAAGCAAAGACAATCTCTCCTCACAAGGTTCTAAATGGGAGTCCTAATTCCTGCAGCATTTACCCAAAGAAAATGTATAGCTTTCAACCTCTCCTCCTTAAGGCCCAATGCCTTTATTTATAGTGCTGTAGAGGAAGTTATTCAGGTCCACCATCAATGGGATAACCCCCTCTTTGGATGGGATAGCTCCCTTATTGATGGGATAAGTTCCTCCTTAATAGGGATACATGAACCAACTGGAGGCGCATCCAATTCATCAAACCGACCTCTAGAATGTTCTAGAAGTAACCACAAGTAACTTTTTTAAGATGAAAACTTGCGCATTTTGCCTTTTAGAGAGGGACGCACCTATCCCTTTACATACAGAGCGTCCAAGGACGCAGCTTTTGTGAACATTGGGTGCGTGCCCGTAGGTAAGGCTTGAGAGAACCTGCGTCCCCAGAGATAAATACATTTTTATAAAGAATTTCTCTCTCCTTTGAGTTTGACATGGATAGCAGAGGCGTAAGACCTGCCTAAGAGGGAAGCATGACCATTGATTGAGTCATACTAATTGTAAACAACCATGGTAACATTTTTTAGTGTAACATATTGCCCCCTAAAGTGCGAAGCCTGTAATATATTAGGGTCTTGTAATTCTAGGAAGGGTGAAGCGCTTTATCATTTCAAGGATTGTCTTGTGGAGAGCCTGGTTGGAACCTGCAATTTTCAACACAAAATACATGTATAAGATTACATCATCGCTGAGGTAGGCATTCCCATACTCAGATCAAAAATTTTAACTAACAGACTAACTACTCTGATATAGGAATGATCTTGCAGTACATCATATTTATAGACTTTTGTAGACACAGTATGGACGCATCCATCTATTTATGATTAGTCTACATAGATAATGAATACAAAACTCCTCGCAGCCTGGATGGTGGAAACTAGATCCAGGGTCTTCACTTCTACTTATCGAATTGGTACAATTCTAGCCATGTGATTAAATGATTTGATGTCGAACATGGTAGAAACCACTTGATTACCAGTCCATGATGCATACTGTTAACAAGTGTGAGAGAGACCACCAGTGATGTCAATGGTTCTCAAAGTACCCAGCACAACCCGTGAAATGTGAATAGATGTTCTGATGTCGAACACTTCACGGAATCCTTTGATCGAAAGTCAATGATGTAAACTGACGTCAAAGGCGAGAAACCTGCCATTGATGCATGCAGACTTCAAGGTACTGACGATTCCTAAGTCATCTTTCTAGATAATGTGTTGATGTCGATAGAAAACGACCCGTTGCGGGCAAGCCCACAACACGAAACCATTGTTCAAGTTGAAGAAATGTTTGCTGTAAGGACCGACTCCAGGGATGGTCAAATGGATGACAAGTATTTTGCAGATGAAAGTTTTGTTTGCAGACCTCTTGAACACATAATGACACGAGAGATGGCTTGGTGACGAATGACTCAAAGTTAATCCCCGGAACCCGGCTGAAGACTTTCAAAGTGGTTTGATCAACTGTGAGGTAAAATATTTCCCAACCCAGGTGAATGAAAAGTGTCGTGTTCAAGAGTGGTAATAAAGTTTCTTCTGAGACAAAAGGTAACAAATAGGCTTATTCTTCTCTCTTTTCCCCCACCATTTCTGGCAAGTACCTCTTTATTTTTAACAATCTTGAGGAGGATAACATATGCTTGATTATAAGCTCATCCTTCGGATGAGTCCAACCTAGTTTTGATTTGAACCCTAGGAAGGAGTGGTTCGTTCCTGTTTGTAATTGAACAGGTCCTTTACTGTAAAAGTTTAACGAGCCCAGTATAGGAGAAACTCGGCGTTTTTCAATTTTAGAGAGTCTGAAAAACTTAAGAAGACTCCAAGTTGAACTTTTCGTAGATTTGTGTCCCTCAAGCCCGAAAAAAGTATAAAATAATACCCGGGGGAACCGCTTGATCTTGCGACCAAGGAGTACTTTCATGATTAGTGTCACTGACCTGAAAAGTAAAAAGCGATCAAGGACACGTCGTTTTATTTCCTTATCGAGTTTGAAACGACAAAAACTCGGCAATCTTTTCCTTATTTTAGGGTCAGAAAAGAGCTATAAGGGGACCGTCTTTTAATTCCATTTTAACGAGTGTAAAAGAAACGCTCGGAAATCTTTTCATTTTTTAGGAGTCAGAAGAGGGCTTAAAAGATGACTCTGATGTTTTGGTTCGTGAAAAATGAAAATTTTCCGTCTAAGTCCCTTTGTCCTGCACAGAAGCAACACATTACTCATACCTGTTTAAGATAGGCAAAAATACATTGAAAAACATCTTTCCATGGTAAAAAATGAACAAATTCATCCAAAAAACCTATAAAAAGACTTTTTACCATGTCATTTTTATAGTTTGACTGTTGAGGTTGAAAAAGGAGCTTTTGGCAAGAAACTTCCCGTGGTCGCTGCGGAAAATCCGACCGTCAGAATCGAACGCCGTCTCTTCCAAGTATTTTATAACATCCTACTCTTCATTTTCATCCGATTAAAGTTGATTTTTAGGTTTTAGTTTTGTTTTTTGGGGGGGTTTAGGTTTTAGAATGCGGCCCACGGTGGACGCAGGCGCCCTTCGGGTGACCCGCGTCCCACGACTTTTTCCTATACAGGAAAATGGTCGGGGGACGCAGCCCGCCTTCAGGCCAGCTGCGTCCGGATGCCCTGTGTTGTAAACGCGGGGTGCGTCCTCCGTGAAAGGCGGATTTTAAAACCCCAATCTCCACAAATAACCATTCAAATTTCCCCAAATCAATTCTAATCATTGTTTCTTGGTGTGTAGGGCACTCACCATGTTAGATTGGAGAGAAAGAGAGCATGAAGACGTTGATTTAGCTGCAATTGAACATCAACCTTCCATTGATGCCCTAAAAGAATGCGGGCTATATAAATACTGGACCATACCGGGCATGAGGGGTCAGGTAAGATTCTTGGAATGGCTGGTTGAGCGATGGAACGTTCAAGAACAATGCTTTTACATAGGAGGGCACCAGCTCGAGATAGAGTCCTCGGATGTATACTTTCTCACTGGCTTGCCAAACAGAGGCGAGCAACTCAATCTAGCCGGGACTAGGCCAGGTGGCCAATCCCTTGTTAGTCTCCGGGAAGATTGGTGCACACCTGGTGCTCACCATTCGAAAGGCGTGGAGATTAAACACATCACTCCACGTGAACTCAAAGTCATAGCGTTCACGGTTACCAGAATTTGCGGCGCGGACGCTTTACACATTGCTTCCGGGTCCCAAATGCGGATGGCAATTGACTGTTACCAAGGCACCATTTTCAACTGGTGTGATGCTGTGTCGGCTAATATAAAGAGCCATCTGACTAAGGCAAAGAACAGACGACTGAAGACTTTTGGATATGGGCCTTTAGTCTTGAGCTTTGCCTTAGAGAGAGTTCTGATGCTGATCCCTCAGCAACTCACTGTTGATATCTTGGGTCCTCGGGAGCCAAAGCTGGTACGATGGGTTGTGGTGATGGCCCGGCATCCTGACGAGGGCGCGACGGTTGTTCGATTCTCTGATAGTTACTTTCACTGGTTAGAGGACCAAGTTTTTCTGATCCAGGACTTTCCGTATGCCGGAGTAGATTTTCGACATGATCCGGACATGGTTCTTCCACAGGGAGAACAATGGGATGACAGAGGTACTTTATTTTTCACAAGTTTTCAAATTATGTATTTTTTTTTTGTTTTTTATATATATCGTCTCAAAACTGACAGTAAAATTTTAAAAATGCAGATGTTGGTCCACAGCGCCCAGCCAACCTCCGTCCTTTAGATAGGAGACATCCAGTTGCACCGGTACCGGCCCCACAGGACGCGGCTGCAGAAGTACTAGCTGAATTGGAGCATGATCTAGAGCGTCTAACGGCAGATATACCTGAGACTACTATGGATGACATTCCTATCAGGCTTCAGCGCTTTGTAGTTGCAGTCCCTGGACCGTTTAGGAGATTTTTGCGCAAGGTAGCCCGTGCAGTGGTGTCGTATAGGGAGCACCACCAGTGATTGACTAGTCACTTTTGTAGACACATATGACATTTTTGGATTTTTGTACTTATCATTTTTGCCGATCATAAGGTGTGTTTCAACCTATGATCGAAGACGATGTATATTTTTTGACACACTCCTATCTATATATATCACTATTACCGGCTTATCTTGTTTAACATATGTGATGAAATGTTTTTAAATTTACTTGCATGATTATCGTAAATGTCTGTCCAACATTCGAGAAGCAATTGCATCTGCTAATGTATTTAAAGACCTTGGAATATGCTGATATTCAATGTAATCAAATTCACGTTCCAAGAGACGCACTCTCAAAAACAATCTTAATAACACAGGATTTCTAATGGCATAAACTCTATTAAGCTGTAATACAACAAGTTCAGAATCTAACCTCACTATCAAACGTTGAATTCCAAATGAAATAGATTCGGATAATAATTCAACCACTGCATTGTATTCTGCAATGTTGTTCGTTGTTTGACCGAGGCTTACCCCATGCATAGAAACTAACTCGTCAGAGGGCGAATAGATAACCCAAGCCGCGGAAGAGATATTCTGTGTACTACGACAAGCACCATCAGCAAATCCAATGTATGTTTGGAGAGGCGTCGACATCTGCAATATCAAGAGTAAAACCAAGATAAGCCAGAATAACGACGAAAAACACACTCTCTAAGCTAAGCACACTGACTAAACTAACAAACAGGCTAGCTAGAAAGAAAATCTAACCTATCTAAAAATTTCTCCATACCCACCATTTAAGCATAATACCTCTTTAGGTAAATTCCATTTCTGGGTTTACCTAAAGAGTCCCCATCAAAATCAACCAGCTCATAAGCCCCTTTTGCTAGCTTTCGCTTTACAATGTAGGGTCCATGCCACATAGGAACAAATTTTCCAGCACCTAGCTTATCGTTAGCTTGATCATATAATAGTATTAGGTCTCCCTCTGAAAAACTTCGAGGGGTTACATTTCTATCATACTGAGCTTTCATTCACTTCGCGTGAGTCTCGATAGACAATGTAGCGTCACGTCGAGTCTCATCTAATTTAGCCAAGTACAATAAACGTTTCTCCTCTTCGGAAGTAGCTGGAAGTAATTCGACAGCCATTTGAAGTGATGGGATTTCGCATTCAATGGGTAACACAGCTTCCAAGCCATAAACTAGCTGGAAGGGAGTGAACCCTGTTGAATTTTTCACTGAGGTTCGATATGCCCATAGCGCTGAAAATAACATGTTGTGCCAATTCGACCGATGAATACCAATGGTTCGTCGGATCATGTTAACCAGAACTTTGTTGATAGACTCAACCAAACCGTTGGCTTGCGGATAATAAGGAGTAGAGCTATCGTGGCGCAAACCAAGCTGGCTTGTAAGCTCAGTCATCATGATGTTTCGAAAATGGCTCCCATGGTCAGTAATGATTGCTTGTGGGACACCAAACCTAGCTATGATATGATTGAATAAGAAAACTGCAGCTGTTTTTCCGCTTGCGTCGAATGTAGGCATCGCCTCGGCCCATTTAGTAAAATAAACAATCGCGAGGATGATATACGCATGCCCCCCGGCTGAGTGAGGGTTACAAGTAATAAAGTCCATACCCCATTTGGCGAATGGACCAATGGAAATTATAGGGTGGAGAGGAGCAGGTGGAGCGCGCATCTTGCGATCAAACACTTGACAGTTGTGGCACTTCCTGACAGCAATGATACAATCTTTAAACATAGACGGCCATAAATAGCCAGCGCGCAACACCTTCTGAGCTGTGACATACCCAGACATATTACCGCCACATGCTCTAGAGTGACAATCATTCAAAACCTTCTCAGCCTCTTCGTGAGTTAAACAACGTCGAAAAACTAAGTCTGCCCCCCGGCGATAAAGTGTATCTCCAATAATTTTGTATTGCTGGGATTGAAACCGAATTTTTCGACGTTTCGCCTTTGAAGCTTCAGGCCGAAAGGTTTGGGTTTGGAGATAGATGATTATATCCCCGTACCATGGATCTAAAGTACTGATAAGAAACAAAGATTCGTCCGCAATGGACTCCTCTGCCACAGTCTCGGTGTCAGCACTCGGGAAATCACACATCAATTCCGCAAAAACTAAGGATTTCTTAGACTTGGACTTCTCGAACTCCAAGTCGAACTCTTGCAGGATAACAATCCATTTAGAGTACTTGCCCCCTAGCAGTTGTTTTTTCAAAATATAAATCATAGGGTTGCAATCCGAAATAATTGTAGTTTTACGGAGAAGAATGTAGTGACGGAAACGCTGGATAGCTTGAACGGCTGCCAGGGCCAATTTCTCCACATGCGAATATTTTAACTCAGTGGGATTTAAGGTCCTACTAAGACAATATATCACATGTTCCGCTCCGAATTCATCTTCTTGAACTAACACCATTCCAATGGTGGAATGCGAAGCTGCGAGGTATAAGAAGTAGTCCTGGTTGTAGTTGGGAGGATGCAACAACGGTGCATGGGTTAACGCGCGTTTAAGTGCATCAAAAGATTGTTGAGCAATCTCGTCCCAAAAGAATTGTGCGTTCTATTTCAACAACTGTGTAAAACATTTAGTGACCTCGGCATAGTTTGGGATGAATCGGCGTAAAAAATTTGCTTTCCCTTGCAAACTTTGGAGTTGGCGCAAACTCGAAGGAGGAGGCAATTTGATGATAGCTCCGACCTTCGAGGGATCGACGCGAATGCCGGTTTTTGAAACAACAAATCCCAGCAATCGACCTATTTCTATACAGAAAACACACTTGTGGGGATTCAACCGAATTCGGTAATGCCTACACCTCATAAAGATTGCTCGTAGGTGGACAAGGTGATCAGCTCGATGTAAAGAATGAGTAGGCAAATCATCGAGATATGGTTGCACAATGTGCTTGATGTCATGAAATGCATAAGACATCGCCCGTTGAAAAGTGGCTCCGGCATTCTTAAGCCCAAAAGGTAATTTGCAATAAGCAAATGTCCCCCACGGACAAATGAATGCCGTTTTTGGTTGCTCGGCAAGTAGAATATTGATTTGATTATAGCCCGAAAAACCATCCATAAAGGAAAACATTTCACTTCCGGCACAATCATCAATAATTTGATCGATATAAGGCGTAGGATAGTTGTCTTTTGGACAAGCTCGATTTATATCCCTATAGTCGATACAGATTCTTATTGTTCCTTGTTTCTTGTTAACCGGAACAATATTCGATACCCAATCCGTTAACTGGATCGGATAAATGAAACCTTCTTTCAACAGCTTTTCGACTTCTGCTTTAATCGCAGCCGCTTTTCGAGGGTGAATCTGACGCAACCGTTGCCGGACGGGTTTAACATCCGGGTAGGTCTTTATTTCATGAACAACAATGGCAGGATCGATTCCCGGCATTTCCTCGTAAGACCAGGCAAACACATCGCGGAATTCTTGGAATAGGGCCTTGTAAGATTGGATTTCATCTTCTGTACAAGCAGCGCCTATATGAATGTTTTCCTCAATTTCGGGCTTCACTGAAATATCAATGGGAATAGTACGAGAAATATTCCCTAAATTCAACTCTGAATCAGAATGTTTCGTTGGATCCTGAGCGTCTTTGACATATTCAGCGGTAAAGATAGATGAAAATTCATTTTCAAATGCATCATCCTTAGGTAAAAACGAAGATCTATGATGGAGATCCTCCCACGGTAGATCGTCTACACTTAGGATTTCACGAAGTTGTTCGTCAGATGACACAACCTCGGGAAATGCTATCTGTTCTAAGGTTGAGGTGAAAAGTGATTGTTCACTGACCACATTCATTTGGTCGATTTCGGTTGAATGCGAGTCGGTAAATTACATGACAGCTTCATAAGCAATTTCATATGGACTCAAAGGCATAGCATCACCGAATGAGTCTATCTCAGAGTCAGATGGGACAATCCAAGGATCATCATAAATAATGTTTTCTGATGTAATCATATGAATTTTTGCAAATGAAGGTTCTACGCTGAGTGGAGGGAGAGGAAAAGTTCCTAGTAAACCGGAATCCTTAACTAAACCTACACCAACGTCCCTATAAGGGATTTTCGTCTTACCGACATGCTGGATACTCTCTGGAGAGGCTGAGTCGGCTGAAAAGTATGTCAGCTGATCAATAGTCACGATCTTACCGTTATATGGAAACTTGATTACTCTGAAGACCGATGAAACGACCGCTGTCATAGCATATGACCAACTTCAACCCAAAAGAAGGTTGTAGTCTAGAGGGGCATCAACCACTTCCACATCCAGACTAACGGTTTTACCTTCCACCCCTATAGGCAATTCTTATAGAATACCAAACGGACGAAACCCACGGCCATCAAAGGCCTTAAGGATGGTGGGGGATTGGTTCAACGAAGGAGAACCGAGGGATCTCCAACATTGAATCGACATAATACACGTAGAGGCTCCCTCATCAATCACAGTCTGATGAATAGGCCTGTTTTTGACTATCACTGGAATTTGGAAAGCCATTTGATGGGGGAGACGCGGTGTAATATTTTCTAGATCAAAGATTATTAGGTTCGGATCCTGAACATCAACAGCCCCGATAGCCGAAAAAAGTAATTTTCGTTGTGCGGGACATGATTGCAACACTTCTAACGCCGACATTGCTGAAGGTGAAACAGCTAAGTCCTCAACAATGTTGTAATTCTGGGATGCTCTCGCATGTGGATTGAAAGCAGACCTTCGAAGTACACCCTTGGCGGGCGGTTTAATTACTAAGTCTGGGTTAGTTTTTTCGATCTGTAGTGGATCGGAACTAGGAGCTGAGGTTGATGGGTTAGAATCAGAAGATTCTGCTTCTTTACCATCAAAAGGAGCTTTACTACCATAATCTTGAGATCGAGTCGCAATCCTCACATGAGACATCATCAAAATGGGTTCTTCACTGGCATTCGAAGAAGAACCTATCATCTTATTCTCCTGCTCCGGAAATGGATTTTTTAACACAGCAGGAGTGGGAGAACCTTTGACTATTTTCACAACCTCGGCCCGATGAGGGCAGTCTCTCGTAAAATGATCCTCTTCATAAATAAGACAAGGATATCGAAGTTTGCGCTTTTCGTCATTGGTTTTCGACTTTTCAGTTTTCTCCTTCGGAGCCTTGTCTGCTTTAGTCTTCTTCTTTCCTTTCTTCTTTCCACCGTTTTTTGATTTGGCCGTAGATGACTCTACAGCGTGAATATCGACGGTAATTTCAGGAGAAGACTCTCCTGTCGGAGAATCAGGCAAAGTGATAATTGGAGTAGTTGAAGCCTTGGAAGACTTCTTCTTGCTCTTCGTATTCACGATACCAATCATACCATCAGCGGCATGAGATCCCGAAGGAGTAGCAGCGATCTGATTCGATTTTGGAAGATCTGGGATCTTCTCGTGTAACGTACCCGACTGAGTATAAACTAAGTCAAGGTATTGCGCTTGAGCAATGACTTGATCCTCAATAACTACCTCGGCCTTAGCTACATCTTCAGAAATCTTCGGTAATAATGATTTAACAAACCATTCAGCTAAGATTTGGTCCGGGATAAAAAATTTCACTAACCTCCTACGACGTCTCCACTCATGAATGTGATCAGAAATATACGTGGACGTCAATTGTTTTAGCGAAGTTAATAATTCTGTGCCATTATCGTATCTGACCGGCAACTGAAAGTGAGTTAGGAACGAGGTAGCTAACTGGCTAAAGTTGTAAAAAGAGGCCCGTGGTAACTCAATGTACCACTTGGCGGCGAGACCAATGAGTGTACGCTGGAAAAGATGTAAGCGGATGGAATCATCTGAGATAGAATTTGAAGCACACCAGAGGTGGTAAGTCATCACATGATTGGACGGATCCTCTCCAGACTTACCTTCGAACTTGGGTATATCGCTGGGCAACTTATTTGGCATTGGCGGCCAGAACAGAAGATATTGAATTGGATCATTTGTCAGGCGCGTCAAGTCTGGTAAATCCAAAGTTGCAATAAATGGTAACTGGCGTTTAGGATCTTTAAAAGTCTGGGTCACAAGACCAGCCCCAGGAGGAGGATATCTAGGATAACTAGGAACAGGAGTCGCATTGGGGATATTATATCCTCCTGGAAAACCAGGATTAACCGGACCGTACTGGGGTTGTTGAGGTTGTTGATAAGTGTACCCAGGATACGGTTGATACTAGTAAACCGACTGTTGGACAGCTTGTCCGT
Organism: Pinus tabuliformis; assembly: GCA_031772625.1. Taxonomy (NCBI): domain Eukaryota; kingdom Viridiplantae; phylum Streptophyta; class Pinopsida; order Pinales; family Pinaceae; genus Pinus; species Pinus tabuliformis. The sequence goes on along the minus strand of CM062804.1, from coordinate 1,220,509,793 downwards.
GTTGGTACTGTCCCTGGTATGGTTGGTTAACAAATTGAGGTTGAGGAGTAACAACCGTACTAATACCAGGCTGACCTGCAGGCATCTGGACCGTGGTTTGAATGGTGGATCCAGACAACGGTAAAGATATCTGAGGAGTGGTTACAGAGACAGTAGAAACCAGAGCCGTCGATACTCGAGAAGTAAGTGCGGTGGACTGGACAGATGGTGCGGTAGTTGCAGCAGTCGTTTGAGATGGAGTGCTAGGTGCAATTGGTGACTGAGTAACTACCGAAGTTACAGGAGTTTGAATAGTTGACTGGACAGGTTGTGGTTGCTGGGGTATACCAGAAACTACAGGTTGTCTATCTTGAGGTAACAACTGTAAACTTGGCTGCAACACCTGCTGACCTTGTGATGGATCCCACAGTAACATTCCGGGGTATTGACCCGTAACAGGTTGAGGATACTGAGACCCATAACCGGATTGAGGATAGGATTGATAATTGTAAGGTGCAGTTCCTATACTTGGAACATATGACTGACCTTGAGGCGGTTGATAACCTTCACTTGAGTATTGACCTTGAGGTTGATAGCCCTGAGGTAAATACTGATACTGGGGTTGACCTTGACCTTGAGGTTGATAACCTTGAGGTTGATACCCTTGGGGTTGCCATCCTTGAGGTTGCCACCCTTGAGGTTGATATTGATACTGAGGTTGACCTTGGGGTACATATTGAGGCTGGGGTTGACCTTGAGGCATGTATTGCACTATAGGTGTATACTGAACTTGAGGTTGCCCCCCAGACCCAATTTGTGTACCTTGAGGTTGTCCCCCAGGCGTTAACTGAGGTTGCCCCCCAGGCGGTAATTGGCCACCTTGAGGTTGGGAAACGGGAACTGATCCTAACATCATGTAAATGTCTCCTATACCCAATGGTATATTACCACTGTTTCCAGTGAATAACCCATGATCAATAGGTTGAGGAGATGCCCCCGCAAAGGTACCAGAAAGTGACTGATATCCAGGGGGGACAGAAGGACCGCCATGTAAAAATGATTCAGATGATTGAGAAAACATGGACGACTGACCAGACATATTTACAGGACTATATATACCTCTAGATGGAAAAGGAGTACGAGGTGGAGAAAAACTGGGACTTAGGTTGTCTAGATAATTAGTTAACGCGAGATACCAAGTAGTACTTCTCGGAGGGCTGTAAAAGATAGACTCACGCTCTCTCAGTTCAAGAGTTGGTTGATCTTCAAAAAGAGAACCTACTTCTTCTTCTTCTGTAACAAGTTCTTCAATAGCAATTAATCCATAAGGAAGATTCTCGGTTATAATTCTTTCAACCTTAGGTGAATCAGGGGCACTAGAAGTTGGAGTAACAGGTTCAGAGATTTCAGGTTCTTCGCCTGTATCACTAGCAGATGAAAAACTACCAACAAGCTCAGAAACTGTAATGGCTTCGGGATTGTAACCTGTCTCTAAACTTTGGTAATCTGGATGGACTACCAAGGAAGATTCTCCTTCTTTAGGTGAACCTACTCTACTGCCACTAGGAGGAGTTACAAGGACCTTCAAACCTTCTAAGACACTTGGGTCGTCTCGAGGAGGTTCACCCCGAAGTCTACGGGATCGCCTCAACAATTCGGCCACTGAAACAGTCTCAGGAGACTGGCCCCGAAGTCTACGGGACTGTCTCGGTAATTCCACCACAATTAAAGATTTTTAACTACTACACACGAAAACAAAGTAAAATTTCAAATCAAATCACCTAAAGTCTCTAAAGAACCAAACAAATTTGAAGCACACGCCTAAAGAATCTAGAGCGTCAAACCAAACACAAATAGTAGTCTTCTGGACCAAAAGCGCTAGTTGGTGATGAAGCCCAACCTCGCTGGATTCAGTACAGAAATGGCGGGTGGAACAGTTACCCCGACAACCTGCTTAATGAATAGACCGGCACAAGTTCCTCCACTTTAACCGTCTCGAGTGAAGTGAACCCCCCGGAAAATCCAAGTGAGTATAACCGACGTCTGCTCCAGGTACAGTGGGACCTTCCCTCCACCGTCACCTCGGTAGAACCCTAAAGATTATGGTCACTAAGGTTACAAACCGCAACTAGTACACCTGGGGGAACAGTCTAAACTCTGACAGCACGCAAGGGCAGAGTAGCAAGCTCAATCCCCTTACTGTCTCCTTGACAATAATCCAAGGTTTACCGATAAGTGACCCCTGGCTCCTCGACAATGGTTAATCCGAGGTTTACCGTTTGTAATACGTACTGTCTGGCGTCGTTCCCAACGAGGGGGGAATGATCCCCTCACTGGTTCGGACACGAGCTCGTGCTTCTCCTTTAAGAGGATCTTTCCCAGAGTGCAAATGAAACAATTGGATTTATTCTATCACAAGATAAACTACTTGTTTGGTTTTGTAGTCTTGGAGAGTTAAGTACTCACCTACTCCAAGACACTAGCCTAAGCTATGTTGGTGTTTCAGAGCCCTAGCAAATAAAAATTACTAGATTGATTTTACTTTAAGCGTTATTTTTAAGGTTGTTTCTTAAGTCAAAAGGTGATGGAAGTGAAACGAATGGTGTGTAGACTCGACTCGTAACCACTACAAAAATGCACCTAGGATGATTTACCCACTACACTTTTTCAATGAATTGCTTAACTAAGAAAGTTGAGAGAATGCAATTTTTATAAAAGCAACTTCTTAATTAAAGACAACCAAAGAAACAATTCTTTTGTCTTTTCCAAGCATACAAACATGACCACTCTTTACTTGCACGAAAAAACTCTTTTTCTTCCAAAATACTTCAAATGCTACTTGAAACAAAACTTTTCAAAGGAGATGTTTTCGTATTTTTTTTTTCTATTTAATAAAAGACATAAATCTATTTTAATAAAAATGAATTCCAAAAACTATGAAATCTATGAAGGATTCACTCAAAAAACAAATCAAAAGGAAATTACCCTAAGTAAACCTAATGAGGTAAAGCCAACAAAGATAATTCTAAGGTGTTTTACTTGACCAGAATCAAATCAAGGACTAGCTAATGCAGAACCAGAAACTAGTCAAAACAAAACTCTAATCTTTTTGTTCTTTTTTTAAAATGGAAATCAACACTTTATGAACAAGCAATCCGAAATTTGACCCAAAAGACAACTTAAATGGCAAGTTGTTCACACAAGTAGACTTTATGACAGGTCCGACTTCTAAGAAGGCTGACAAAACCAGAGAGATCTAAGGCTTGACAACTTCTACCGTCAAAGTCACTACAGGACCTACTCAAAAATCAAACCCTAGGCCTAAACTTCGTTGAAATCCACTAAAACATTCAAAGCTATCAAGACAAGTTCAGGTGAAGATCTTTGATAGGGTAGTAAAGGATCTGGGCAGAAAAAACTAAGAAAAAACAAAATCTAAGAGTAAAAAAGCAAAAAAATGGAGTTTTCTCAAATTTTAGCAGGGGGACGCAGGCGACCCGTTAGAACAGGTGCGGGCCCGCTCTGTGCACACAACAACAGTGTGTCCAAGGATGCACTGTGCAATACTTAGAGGGTGCGTCCTTCTGGGAAACTTAAGAAAAACTAAATCTAATTAAATCTGAAGCTAACCCACCCAAATACTAATTCACACAGTCAAAAACCAGAAAATAAAAATAATTTTCTCAAAGCAAAGTTCATACAAAGGAAAAGACTTTCACATTAATGGATTCCCCAGTGGAGTCGCCAATTTGTCGTGGCGGAAAGAGTCGTTTGTGCGGACACAATCAACCTCCCTAGGAGTCTAGACTCTCTAGCGACAAACAAGACAAAAAGGAACGATCTTTCTCTAAATACACCTTTTAAAACATGAAAAATACAAGTGATTAGGCTTACCTTATTCCAAACGCTGTTGTTGTAGTTCGCCCTTGCCGATCCGGATGAGCTCCTCCTTCACATCAATTCCTGCAACCACCAACAGTCAAACAATTACAAAACACTTGCATCTCATATAATAAAACATATATTCAACATGCAGACCAAGGAACACATGAAATAACTTATTAACATAAGCTATTGAGAAAAATGAACCAGTTTGTATTAAAACGAAACAAAGAAACTCTTACAACCTGGGCTTGGTGTTGTGCAAGTTCCTCCCAGGGTCCATCAAGGGTTTTCCTTTACTTTGACAAAGCTCACCCACTTCCAAGTAGAATCAAGCAAAGACAATCTCTCCTCACAAGGTTCTAAATGGGAGTCCTAATTCCTGCAGCATTTACCCAAAGAAAATGTATAGCTTTCAACCTCTCCTCCTTTAGGCCCAATGCCTTTATTTATAGTGCTGTAGAGGAAGTTATTCAGGTCCACCATCAATGGGATAACCCCCTCTTTGGATGGGATAGCTCCCTTATTGATGGGATAAGTTCCTCCTTAATAGGGATACATGAACCAACTGGAGGCGCATCCAATTCATCAAACCGACCTCTAGAATGTTCTAGAAGTAACCACAAGTAACTTTTTTAAGATGAAAACTTGCGCATTTTTCCTTTTACAGAGGGACGCACCTATCCCTTTACATACAGAGCGTCCAAGGACGCAGCTTTTGTGAACATTGGGTGCATGCCCGCAGGTAAGGCTTGAGAGAACCTGCGTCCCCAGAGATAAATACATTTTTATAAAGACTTTCTCTCTCCTTTGAGTTTGACATGGATAGCAGAGGCATAAGACCTGCCTAAGAGGGAAGCATGACCATTGATTGAGTCATACTAACTGTAAACAACCATGGTAACATTTTTTAGTGTAACACCACGTATCCCCGTATTTCCCTTCGGCTCTAAAAATGGTACCCAACAAACTATAGTCTGTCATCTTTCTGTCAATTTTTATGATATTTGAATTCTATCCTTAGAGAGAAAGTTATGACGGTTTTCCCAAGATCACCTGTTTGAGATGGAATTCAAGAGCCTACAAAAACCCTAACATTCTCGGATCATATCTCTGAAATATAGCGAGAGAGTATTGGGAATTCATACAAAAGGTTCATTGATGTTTTGGATCAACTCGGTTTTATTTTTATCTTATGAAGCTTCATAGAATTTTTTGTATAGTGACAATTCCACGATGACTTGTTTGAAGCAGTGAAACCCTAGAATCCAAAGCTCTAATACCAAATGTTATGCAACCAGCTCACAAAATAGAAGAAGGGATAGATCAAAGACTTCAGAATAAGTCTGTTCAAGGGGGAACATTCTCTACATTACACAAATGAACAATTCTTCTATGATTCAAATGAAAAAAGATCATTTCTATTATATAGGAGTCTAAGGGTTCACAATATAATCAAAGCCGACATAACAATAATAATATAAGCGCACAACCATAAAAATAGTGGGCTTCTATGGGGCACAAAAATAAAGATATGGGGATTGCATGGGCACAAAAATAACAATAAGGTGGCTACACTAATAACAATTAGGGAATACACTAGTGTTATATGGATCTAACATGTATAGAATATCAAGGGCCATGTAAGAGTCTAAAATTAAAAGAGAAGTCAAACAATCATGAGGGAAGTCCAAGAGTCACAAGGAGGGTGAATGATCACCCAATTTGTTATACATACACCCTCATTGTTCATGAAAAAAAATTTCACCTTTGATTCTCCCATAATGAAGTAGAGAGAAAAGTTTAGTACTTTTGGGGAGCAAGTAGTGGCTCCAACACTCCACTATTGGAGCTAGTGATGTTCACTGTATTCATGTATCTTGGGAATTATACTTAATAGTTGAAACTTGATGGCCAGCACACTTTCATGCATGGATTGTGAACATTTGTAAGATTTTTCTGTGAATGTTTATGATTCATGTTTCCTTTCACCTATACTAAGGAAGTTGAACTATTTCAGTTATTTTAGTGCTTATCTTATTGAGAATATGTTGAAATGGTTGTAATTATTTTCGCATCTATGTGGATTTATTTTCTTGATGTTATACGAGTCTTTCCTATTTGTGTGCACCTCTACTATGATGGTATTGTTACATCTATCTTAGAGGCTCACGTTTCCCTCTCTTTGCAGTAAAAGAACCTTGATACACCTACAACTGAACATTCACCTGGCACACTCTCTCTCTTTTCGTAGTTAAACCGAGGAAAATATTAACTAAAGGTAATTCATGTTGTATTCCAGATGGGACCTTGAAAGAAAATGGTGTGGGGTCTAGTTGGGACCTTATATCGGTGAGATCCCCTTGAATGTTGGCGGGTCCACCCATTAGGGGAATTTTGAGGTCTAAAATGGGCCTCCTAAGAAAACTGTACAACCAAAATAAAATTTATAAGAAACAATAGGATTCAAGATCCTGATTTCAACCATGGGGGATGATTCACCATTTTTGGAGTAAAAAATAAAAACATTAAAAAATTATAAAACTACTTTTTCAACTCATATTTTCAACTTATCCCCCTAAGGTTTTACTCACATTTTGAGTGGGAGTACTCATTGGATGCAAAATTTAATTCCTCATCTAAGGAGTACTCATGTTGCATACTTTCAATGGACCCTACTACACGAAAAATGAGAAATACATGAAAAAACGTGATTGCAATCACGTTTTTCATGTATTTCTCATTTTTCATGTAGCAGAGTCGATCAAAATTATTCAACATGGGTACTCCTAGGATGAGCAATCAAATTCCTCTTTCAAGAAGTGTTGCCACTCAATATTTGAATAAACCTATAGGGGGATAAGTTGGAAATACGAGTTGAGTAGTTTTTTCTTTTTTCCCTCTAAAATTTGATGATGTAAGCTAATATTATTTTATAATTTCCTTAGGAGGCCCATTTTAGAGCTCAAAAATCCCCTAATGACCATCAACATTTCTGGTGCTAGAAGGAGGGAAACCAATTGTTTATGGCCGACAACCCCACACACCTACATCATTCTTCTTTTGGAAAAGGAAACAACATTCCTAGTGTCTCTTTGAATCATATTCCTGATGCAGGAGGATCTTCTAAGCACCTTGACCTATAAATTATCGGTTCATGAAAGCTATTAGATTAATTCATGGAGTTGAAATTATTCCTCCCTTTCCAAAGAGAAAAGAAACAACTCATACTGTATAGTAGTTTCTATAGTGGAATATGTGGTTTTTTATGCTCTTGAAGAGTTAACATATTTCACAAACAATACAGACCATTAAGAGTAGCTTCCACCTTTAAATGAAGGGTACAAGGATAATATTGTTCTCACCGATGATATATATCAAATAATAGACATTCAGAGAGAATATTCTTCAAATTTTAAAGAGGAGGAGGAACATAAAGATGAGAACATGGTTGACCAAGATCTGGATTGGATGATGCAAGGCTCACTCAATCTTCTAGGCATTTTACATAAGATGACAAGGCACTCGAAAAGGTCATTAATGAAATATGAACATGATAAGTCAATCGAGGTAGAAGACCGTTTGCATAACTTCTATTCACACCTGTAGATGCTTGAGACATGTTATGAAAATGTTGCATGTAGAATTTTTCCTTGTACCTTAGATGCTAGAGCAGTTGTATGGTACCATATTCTTCCTATCAACTCAATTTAGATTTGTAGGGGGTTTAAAAAATTTATTCCTTGAAATATTTTCCGATGATAAGACCTTGACCATGTTACTAAAGGAGTTGGTTGGTAAACTTGAAAATGGGGGAAAAGGAGAAATTCAAATACTTTAATTAGAGGTTTAATTGTATATTGAACAAGTTTCCCCCGAACACAAAGCCTCATGACTCCATCACTATTGACTATTTCACATCTTCCTTGCCAACAATAATTTCACAATTCGTTAAGAGCACTGTGAAAGAGACGTTGGCTTAAAATTTTGAAGAAGAGATTGCAATTGAAAAGGACTTGCATGCAACCATAGTCATTGTTGATGATGAATCAACTAAGACTCCAAGGAGATTGGAAAAAGGTCTTGGGCCTCTTCAAGAAAGGACAAGGAGAAAGAATCTATTGATCATGAAAGCTTGAACATGACCATCAAGTCTTTGTCCTATGAGTTGGCAGAGTTAAAACAAAGGACAAGTGAGACCATTGTTAACAGAAAGACTCATAAATTCAACAAGTTCCTGAGATGGAATAATAATAATAATAATAATAATCATCATCCAGCTAAGTCTGCATAAAACTTTAATGTTGAAAGCATGGGAAAGGCCCAATATTGTTCCTTCCATCAAGAATATTGTGGATTCATGATGATATTAAAACTTATGACACACAAATAGTCCAGCACATCATTCTGATTAAAGAAGGGGCCAAGCATTTTCAACATAAGGTACAGAAAGGTCATTTGATGCTTGAGCCCCTGATTCAGAAAGAATTAAGGAATTTGTTGGATGCTCAGATCATTTATAAAGTGTGACATTCAACGTGGGTCTAAAATTTGGTCCAAGTAGGGAATAATTATGGGGAAATACACCTGTGCATGGATTTATGTAATGTTAATTGTGTCTCAAACAAGGACAACTATCCAATGTCATCAATAGAGAAGATTTTACATATTGTATCATGGTCAGAAATGTTTTCCTTGCTGGATGGATTATCTGGCTATAACCAAGTTCTGGTGTCAAACCTAACAGATTGAAAATAAAATTTCGAACAAAGTGGGGCACATTTTCAGAAGAATTCCATTTGGGCTTGTTAATGCCAGTGAAACTTTTCAATGTCCGATAGACATCATATTTCATAGATTGATTGGTCAAAGAGTAGCGGTGTATGTAGATGATGTAACGATGTTTTCAAAGAAGAGTTTTGTTGAATAATGTAACTAGTGTCGATCTTCATAATTGTACTAATCAAAATATTTTTTATTAAAGTAATTGACTTATTAAAGCATGGTTTTCATGCTTGGGTCAATGTTCAGTATGTCAAAGCACCCATTGCGTGCTCTAATATTTTTGTACTAAGTCAAAAGTCAAAATTATTATGTAAAAGACCCTTCTTGGGCTCATTGTATCAAAGAAATAAATTTATATTTTTTATCATGTTAAACCCTCCACCATCAATTTATCCTCAAGCTCCTCAAATTTGGATCCAACTCCAGCTTTCTTAATTCAACCTACCTACTATACATGTCAACTCAAAATTACAGTGAAAAACTACTATATATAACAAAGTGAAGTTGACCTATTGTGAAGTCGAACCTGTAGTAGAAATAAAATAAAGGATGGCATGCTAAAATATAATGGAACCTATCTTGTGACCTATAAAAGAATAAAGACCCAATGAAGAAGGAAGAAGCTTGGAAATGTATTTGTTATGTCACACATGTAGAAAAATTGAAGGGATTGTAGGACGTAGGTACAAGATCATGATTAAAGGATGAAGTTGCAAAAGAATTGAAGTCCAAATAAACTAATTGGATGGGTGGATTGAGGTCTAACTTGATGGATGGAGATGAGGTCCTTACCTTAGATCAAGGTTGAATCAAATTGATTTGAATCTAGTGGAAGAGTTTGAATGGGTTTTCCCCTCCATAGGGGCTTAACCCTGGATGAGTGCCTACATATTGTGTGATTTCCCTTTAGTGTTTGTGATCTAACATTATATGAAATTTTCCTTGATAAGTAATAACCTAATAATTAAAAGAAAAAAATAAGAAACCTCACAATAAAATGTCAAGGTAAGAGAAATCATCTACTTTGTCTCTGTAAAGGATTTTTTAACATGGAACCATAGCTTGGTTTGTGTAAGGGAAACAAATAGGTCACAATTGGTTTCAAAATAAGAAAAGAATGACACCAACCTAGGACCGAATTACAAAGAGCAATAATAACTAAATTTTTTGCACTCTCATTAATCTTAATCAATGTGATAAGACCACAGACCTTCAAGAATTAGCGAGATCTATTCAAGAGCACAAATGCTCTATCCTAAAATGTCGAAGGGCTAATATCATAGTCCAAGGAAGGTAGAGCTTTCTAGAGGGGAGATCTAAGGTGTAAGGTTTCCTTATACAATCTAAAATTATCATTTAAAAGATAATCTATGTGCTACAACAATAATAAAAAAATTCAAGACTACATCAATCATGAAAGGAGGGAATAGTTTGAAGATTTTACATATACACTTTCACTATGGAAAGAGGTTTATCTCCCTCATAATTATAAACATAGAATATAAATTGGAAATCCTTAAGTCTGACCTCATCACCTCAATAAAACAACCGAAATTGTGAACTAGATTGAGTTCTCAAATTAATATATCACCCTCCCTCATGATATCATCTTGGAGAAAGTAATAAAGTGACATGTTGAGCAAGCTTGGTGTTATTCTGAGTATACAAATATATAGCTTGATCCTAAATAATGGGACCGTAAGCCAATCCGAGGAAAAATAATCTCAATAAAATCAAACTTAAGCATCATTGTAAGAAGAAAGTACTTCTAACTGAATACATGAAGAAGTATTTTTTGTCGCATTCTAAAGCTTCTATCTCATTCATTAAAATGAATCAAAATATGTTCTTAGAAAATACCCAAGACTAAGTCTTCACAAAATGATCTATCATCAAAATTAAATTCACAGTCTTAGTCGAATATTCTTCAGTGGTGCATAAATCAAGTTATAAAGTTCTATAGTACATATATACTATTCGAACTTGAATAAGAAGCTAGCCTGTGAAAAGTAGTAACAATTTCCAATTTTCAGAAGCAACATCATTAAGCAAAAGGAAGCATCACTAAAGTAAGTACTAATACTACTCTTTGTGATTTTTAGGCATCTAAAAAATGTTTTTCAGTTTGGAATAGAAGGGCATCAAGCAAAGTGAAACATCGATTCACCAAGAGACAAAGGTATGCAATTTTGAGACATGTATAGCATGATACAAAATAATAGATGCTTCAAGAAGTTGCAAGTTCTCAGAGTATAAAATTGTTATTCCAATATAGTATGAGAATACTTATTCCCTTATCCAAGCTAAATGGAAATTTTTTGAATTAAATTGGATCATGTTCATAAGTGTCCTAGATTATAGTACTTGTATACTTTTTAAGCTTTTGCAGGTACATAAAGAAATAAATAACTTATGTTAGAAGAGGCCCTTCCCATAAGAGATAAGTATTTCGACTTTGATTTATTTTTGCTACTTAAATATTTTCCTTGAAAGAAAAATTTATAGGTAGATTTTGAGTAAGAGGGATCTTACAAATAAGAAAGAAACTTTGAAGAAACCTTAAAAGAAATCCTTCAATGCTGTAAACGGAACAACTCTAGCTCATAAAGGTGAAGTCAAAGGATAGAATTGAAGCCCTGTTATAAGGAAATCCCCTTAAGGGAAAATCAATACAAGGTTTGTTTATTACCACTCAAGGTATGTATTTAACTACGAGTTTTGTTGCAAGATTTTCTAAAGGGTATGATTATTCTCATTTAAAATTTGCCTTATATTACTAACTTTCTTATATTTAGGATTTTGAATCTTAAATATTCTTGTTAAGGTTTATTAATCATTAGATTGAATCTAGCCTCATTATGTTATCATTTCAGTATTTTTTTATAAAATCCTAATCTTTAGGACTCATTGTAAAACCCTAAGTCATTTGATGATAAGGGTTTGTCAATGAAACCCTATTCTACTTAGGGTGTGTACAATGAATTCTATCCTTGCTTAGGATATAATGTTGAAACCCTAGTCCTATTAGGGTTGTTAATAAAGAACCAATAATGAAAAGTATATTCTTAGGGTTTTGGTATTGTTATGCAAACATCCCTCTTTTAGGGTTTCTTGTTATTGTTCTAATAATAACCCAAAACCTTAGATCTTTTAAGTTAGGATTTGATACTAATGAGTCAAAACACTAGGTTTTCATGCTTTGGTGAATTAGGGATTATAAACAAAACCATTCTAATTGCTAAATGAGGTCCTAGGAATGAAACCCTAGGTGAGTATTATTATGCATATTAAAAACCCTAGATTGATTAAAATTGTTGTATCTCTAACTTTGATGCATTGATGTTTATGTCTAGGATTTAATAAAGTACGTTTTAATATGTTCATGAAACCATAGATATGCATATATTAGTATGCTAACTTGATTATTGATGTTGTATCTAGGGTATATAACAAAACCCTTGTTGAATCTGTCATACTTTCAAAACCATAGATATAATTGCTAACTTGATGTGGTTACTGATATGGATTTATGTTTTGAAGATGAATTCAAGGGTTTGTAACAAAGCCCTAGCAAGAAGATAAAGTCTAGTATAAAAAGGATGCAATATTTGTTGACTATGAACCTAATTAGGTTTGGGAATTTGATGTCTAAATCTAGAATATTTTGATGCTTCCGTTATAACATGAATTTGATATAGTTGACTTCATTCTCTTGTATGCTTATTCTATCTTATATTAAAGTCTTGCAAGTACATAATATGTTCATAGTTGAAGTTGATAATGGTGAGAATGATGAAGGAAGGTATAATATTGATGATGATGAAGGTGATATTTCTTAAGTCGTCCTACTTATTCTACATGTCGGCTCAAAATTACAGTGAGAAACTACTATATATAGAAAATTGAAGTCGACTTATTTATTAACTTCGACCTGCAATAGAAATAAACAAAAGGATGGAATCCGGAGATATAATTGAACCTATCTCCTGAACTGTAAAATAAGAAAAGACCCAATGAAGAAGGAAGAAGCTTGGAAATTTATCTGTTTTGTCACACATGTAGAGGAATTGAAGGGATTCCAGGATGAAGGTACAAGATCATGATTATAGGATGAAGTTGCAGAAGAATTGAAGTCAAAATAAAATAATTGGATGCATGGATTCATGACAGACTTGATGGATGGAGGTAAGGTATTTGTCTTAGGCCAAGGTTGAATTAGATTTGTTTGAATCTAGTGGAACATTTTCACTGGGTTTTCCCCTCCATAGGGGTTTTTCTCTGGCTGAGTGCCTACATCTTATGTTCTTTCTCTTTTGTGTTTGTCATCTAAGATTGTTTCACATTTTTCTTGATAAGTAATAACCTAATAATTGAAAGAAAAATAGTAAAATTCACAATAAAATGTCAAGGTAAGATAAATCATCTACTTTGCTTCCCTAAAGGGTTTCTCAACAAGTTCCAACCACTTGTGTCATTTGAAGCAAATTTTTGAGCGATGTCAAAAATACGGGATATATCTTAATCCCAAGAAGAGAATTTTTATAGTGTTCGAGGGGAGTGTCTTGGGCCACATCATTGCAAAAAGTCAAATTAAGGTGGAGCCTAATAGGGTCAAGGTTATTACATAGATTCCCTTATCTATGAATAAGAAATTCATGTCATCCTTCTTGGGGAAGATAAACTTCCTCCACAAATTCATCTTCGACTATTCCCAAAAAATGAAACCAATGCAGGAGATGGTCAAGAAGGATGCGGTATACTGTTATGAAACTGGCTTACAAAATAGAAGAAAATATAGATCAATGAATTTAAAATAAGCCTCTTCGAGGGGGAAACCTCATTTACATTACACAAATGAAAAACTCTTTGATGATACAAATTAAAAGACGTCCTTTCTACATATAGAATTCTAAGGGGTCACAATATAATCAGAGGCTACATAACAATAATATTGTACGGGAACAACAATAACAATAGTGGGCTTCTATGTGGGACACTAATAACAATATGGGGACTACATGGTCACAACAATACAATAAGGGGGTTGCAATAATAACAATAGGGGGCTACACTAGTAGTATAGGGACCTAACATTCCCCTCCGCTTCAAAAATGTGTTTTCCTCAACGCTTGATTAGTTCTGGATGCTTCTATATAAAAAACTCATCCTCCCATGTGGAATCTTCAACGGGTAAGTTCTTCCACTTCATGAGATAATTTGAAATTGATCTCTTTTGTAGCTGTCGGGTTCTTGTTTCTATTAATGCTTCTTGTTCCAATATGATTTTTACTTCCTCATCAAGTTCTAGCAATATTGTTTGAACTGGGAACTTGACACATATAACCTTCTTTAAGCATGAAACATGGAAAACTAGGTGCCCTCGGGAAGATGTGTGAAGCTCCAATTTGTATGAGATAGTACAAATCTTTTGCAACACCTTGTAAGGACCATAGTACTTTAGTGATAATTTATTATCCTTCTTAGCTTTCTTGAGGGACATTTGTTTTTATTCTTGTAGTCGTAAAAATATCAAGTCACTTACATTAAAACTTCTTTCGCTACAATGTTTATTTGCCTATTGCTTCATTCGATTCTGTGCAAAAGTGAGATTATCCTTTAAGAATTGGAGAACTTGTTGTTGATGCTTGATGTGATATTCCATTGCATGAACCTTAGAATGATTATCCAAGACTTTTTGTAAATATGAAGAAATAGATGATTTCGATGTTTACACCTCTAGTGAACATATTATGCCTCGTTGTTCTTTCTTTAGAATCTTTGCCATGCCATTAGAGATCATTATTTTTCCTGCTTTCCCTGTAACACGCTTAATTCAAATTCCTTTCATTCCCAAATAAAATTCAAGAAAGGTTCTTGAAAATTAAAAGTTATCATACCCAAAGATTGTAACCATTGGACTCCTAGTACAACATCAGCACCACCCATTGGAATGGAAAGAATTAGACTATTCAGTACATATCCTCCCATAGATAGCTTGATATTAAGGCACTTTCCATAGAAATTTGTGGTTCCTCCAACTGAAACCATCGCCTAACACTTTGGTGTTGGATATAGGAAGAAATTTAATTCCTTGGGGATCTTACAATGAATAAAATTATCAGTACTACCCGAATCAATCAACACTATTAAATTTTTATTCTTGATATGTCCTTATATCTTTAGAGTTTGAGGAGTGATAATTCCTTCCAATGCATTACAAGATATGGTCAGATTCATTTCTTCTTTATTTGGGGTTGGTTCCTGGTTTATATCCTCTTATTTTGATGTTTCTTGTTCATTTTATTCCTCCTCTTCAAAATCTATGTAAAATAATTTCTTCTCGGCACACTTATGACCTTTAGTGTATTTGCTATCACAACTGTAACGAAGCCCTTCTGATATTTTTCCTTTCAATTTTTGTGGTGTCAACATTGTAGGTTGTGCAAGGCTAGGAGCAACCACACTTCTATATTTATAGTTGTGAGTGGTAGGCTTCCTTGTTGCCATAATTTTTCTTTCATTTTTTCTTGCCAACCTATATGCCTTCTTCAATCAATAAGTTTCCCAAAGGCGAACCTCATGTTGGATGTTATCCTTTAAATTCCCCTTGATGACTTCAATCCTATGCGTCTCTCGAATATCATTTACCCTTATATTCAATGTTTGGAATTCCTCAATGTGCTTTGCCATTGAACCCTTTTGTTTGAGATTTATCAATTGGCTAAAGAAGGTGTTACTCTTTGTATCCTCATAATGTGCTATCATTTCCTTCATCAAAACTGACCAGGTAAAAAGTGGTTTATGAGAACAAATCCCTCTATACCATATAAACCTATTTGAGATGGAATTCGGTAGATTGTAAAAACCCTAACTTCCTCAACTCTTATCTTTGCAAATATAGTGTGAAAATATCTGAAATTTGGATAAGAATTTCATCAAACATTCTTCTAAAATGGGTTTTAATTTCAGCTTCTAAAGCTTCGTATAAAAAAGTTATAGTGAAAATTTCATGATGACCCATTTGAAGCAGTTAAACCCTAGAATCGAAAGCTGTTATACCAAATGTTATGCAACCAACTTACAAAATAGAAGAAAATATAGATCAACGACTTCAAAATAAGACTCTTTTACGACTAAACCTCCTTTAAATTACACAAATGAACAATTCTTGGATGATACAAATGACAAGACATCCTTTCTATATATAGGAGTCTAAGGGGTCGCAAAATAGTCATATCCTACATAAAAATAATATTGTAGGGGCACACCAATAATAATGGTGGGCTTCTATGGGGCACACTAATAACAATATGGGGACTATATGGGTACAACAATACAATAATAGGGTTGCAATAATAACAATAGGGGGCTACACTAGTAGCATAGGGGCCTAACATATACAAGTGGGATAAGAGGGAAAAAGGTGTATTCCGTATAAAGAAAGAAATCGCAGAAGCACCAAGCTTGTATATCCCAAAATTTAGCAAAGATTTCATGCTCTACACCTTCACTTATGATAGCTCTCTTTCCTTTCTGCTTACACAGAAAGATGACCAAAATAATGAGCAACCCATATCAATCATGAGTGCCAAATTGCAAGGACTTGAGCTTAACTATCTCGCCATTGATAAACAAGATTATGTACTCTAAAAGGCGGTGAAAAGCTTTTGGCCCTATCTGTTGAAAAAACATTGAATTATCTTTGTCCCACACCTAGTGGTTAGATCATTGTTTTTTCAACAGGCGTTGGGTGAAAGAAGAGCGAACTGGATGGCTAATTTACAATAATATGATATTGAGTTCAAACCAATTCACACTATAAAGGGACATGGTCTATTCCAGCTAGCAACAAAAGTAGTGAAAACACTAGAACATGATTCTTCTGGCTGGGAGCGTGAGATCGATATGTACAATATTGAGTGAGCTACCCCCACTAACACTCCAACATATTGGTACACAAACATACAATAATATCTTGAGCATGGCACTCTTCCCTCTCATTTATATGTAATATAGAAGAGGGAAGTTACATTGAAATATTTATCATACCAGTTGCTACACAAGGTTCTTTTCAGAAATCACCACAACGAAGTCCTCCTTATATGCTTGGAGGTACTAGATTTAGAAAAGGTTTTGCATGACGTCCATGATGGACCAACCAGAGGGAACTTTACAGATCACAAAATTGCAAAAATTCATGAAGGGAAGTTTCTATTGGCCCACACTTTTCAAATATGCTCATGCCTATGTCCACAAGTGCCTAGTCTATTAGCAATGTGTCAATTGAGAAATGAAGTCAGTCGCCCCATTGCAACTCATCATCATAGAAGAACCATTCCAGAAATTTAGCTTATATGTAATAAGTGAGATCTTTATGCACTCATCAAAGAAGCACTACTATATTATCACTGAGATAGACACTTCATGCGGTGGACAAAAGCAATTCCCCTTAAGAAAGTCAATGATCAGGAAGTCATCAACTTCCTTAAATAGAATATCATTGCGAGGCTCGACATTCTGACTTCAATTGTTCTTTACAATGAAACTTACTTTTAATCATTGAATTTATATGAATTTGCATTGGAAAATGGTATTGTATTGACAAAATCAACCAATTACTACCTATAAGGAAATGGTCTTCCTGAGTCAGCCAACAAGAACCTCATCTGTATTATAAAAAAGATTGTTTCCTATGAATAGAGGAACTAGTTCTCGGCTTTGGTAAACACCCTATCGGCAGACTGAGTCACATCAAAACCTTCTCTTAATACCTCTACTTACTTCTTAGTGTATAGAAAAGAAGCCATCCTACCTTCGAACATCTATCTTCCTTCCCTTCAGCTTTCACAAGAATCCTAAGGTAAGCCTTTCTTATTGTTTTAGAGTAGGATAAATGTCCTTCTTAAGCTATAGGAAGAAAAAAAGAAATCCATAGAAAGTGTTTCTCTTCATCAGAGTTGTATCAAGAGATAGTTTGATAAGAACTCTATAGGAAAGAGTGAATTTAGTATTGGTGACCTAGTCTTGAAGTGGGATAAAGCCCATGGGGAAAAAGGAAAACATAATAAGCTCCAATCCCTATGGATCAAACTATATACCCTGCATAAGAATCTTGTCCATCACACTTATCATCTTCAATCTTTACATGGGGAGATTGGATCTCTTCCTGTTAATGGAAAATATTTAAAACAACATTTTCAATCATGGTCTAGGGTTGTTTCCCTACCCTATGTACATAGTATTTATTCTTGTTGTTTTTCCATTGAGTTGGTTGCTTTGGTTTCTTATTGTTCATGTAAATAAGCATCATGTGAGGGTGCTTTCTAGCTTCATTGTATGAGGCTGAATTGAAAGAGTCTTGTGACACTACAACAGTTGGCTAATATTTAGTCCTTCTTTTTCATCCTGGTTACACATTTTGGTCGATGGTGTTCTAATGGAAAACAAGATTCTTGTGTGAAGAGAGCTTTGTGTTGAACCATGATATCTGTATCTATTTTGGAAACCTTACACCTATCCTTGGTTCTTTATGTTTCAGTTTTATTCACGCTTCTCCAATCAAGTAGAGAGGGAGAAGGGGAAAATATAAATGAGAAACCCAATATTAAAGGTCTTATATATACTTTTCTGAAGGGACAACCTCTTCTCCTCTCAATAATTGTTGATGTAGAGTTCTCTATAAATAAATAAATAAAGAGTGAAATAAGAGAAAGGCTTCCTACATAGGGAGGTGAAGAAAGCAACTTTGTCAAGGTACTCTCTAGACTCACTAATAGCGGAGAAATGTTTGTGTTTCTAAAGTGACTTTGTTGAGGTACTTTCCAGGCCTGTTGGAAGTAGAGGAACATTAGAGATGAAAAAATATACTTTGAATATATTGAGCTCATGAACTTAATTACCCATCTCCTAATTCGAAAAATTGTGAAGTGGCAAACTCTATGATTGGGTTCAAATGAGGAAGGACAAAGGGGACTATGTTTATGCACAGAGTAAGTGGGGAAACCAAACGGGTCTAAACCATGAATCAATAGTCCTTGAAGAGCTAGACCCTGCACAAAAGAATTGACTGAGGTAAAGAAGTTGGAATTCTAACAGTGTGTCACCAAGATTTTTCGTTGCTGAAACACCCTCAAAAATTTTGGCCTACATCCAAATTTCAGAGCCTACTTTGAATTTACATGTTGTTCACATAAGTGATAAGAGTCATCAAATGTATTTTCTCTAATTTTTCTTGTTATGATTGCTAGAAAATCAAAGTGTCATATTTTAGCATAGATAATTATCACACATTGTATTGGTGTGGTTTGATTGGTTTCAAGGGATAATATTTATGTTAATGAGTTTTACTTACCATGTAAAAATGTATGGCATTCATTTCCAAAGTTTTAAGCACTGTCACACAAGTGTCATCAATATCATCACAAAGTGTCTCTTTGGTGTCACACTTGGTGTAAGTCATCGCAAATTTGTCACATTGAGGAAAGTATGTTGTCCATGTGTTTCTAGGTGATCAATATTATGTCGGAAAACAATCTAAGTGTGTGATCATACTCAAGTATTATCAATTTTCTTTCAAGTCTCATTGATCCCACACTTCGCTAAAATTTGCAGAACTTCCTGACCGGAAAATTGGGCATTACCTAACGCTACATTTATTATAAATATAAAATTACTTAGATCCCCTAGAAACATAAAAATTTGACACCATCACAAGTTGCTAAAATTCTAGTTCTAATGGCACTACTATAATAGGGGAATTTTCCCTGAGGTTTTTCCTTAACAACTAGGGTTTTATTCACCCAAATTCTTCTTATGTTTAGGAAATTAATACATCTATTCCATACAGAGTTTACTATTAAATAGTGTATTGTATTGACTAACCAAAATTCACCTATTGTGTTCCTATATAATTCTAGCGAGGGATTCTTCAGGAAGAAGCCACTGATCTGTTACAAGTAACTCTATGAAATGTTATCTTAACTTAGGAAAGTGATGTGAGATGCCTCAGGAACATAGTGAGGTAGCAAGAAGGATAATTGGTCTCTTGTCTCAATTTAGAACAAAAACTTCAAAAATCTATGAGGGTTCAATGTGGCTTGAGGGGCCTCTCTTCTCAATGGTATAAGGTCATTAGGCTACCGAAAGGATATCAAAGATTTGTCCCACAAAATAAACCACAGATTCTATCTGGAATAATCTCGTCCATCCACAAAATGGTTTCTTGTCTCCAAGAAAGTAGCCTCGTATGGATTAAACCCACAAAAAACTTTGGTTTGATGAGGAGTATTCTTCTGAACACTTTTTGAATCCACCATAGAGACTTGGATTTTCTTGCCTTAGATGATCTCATGGTACCTCAGGTGTTTTATGAGCCTCATAATTGGGTAATTATATGAGCCTTAGTTCACCTCCTAGCTTAGTCAAACCAACTATTCTCATAACATATTGAATACTTTTGATTATATTTTGTTTATGAGATGAGTTAGAGTTGGATATTTTGCTTTGTGGTATAATGTGAATTTAATGCAGGATTAAACGATAAAAGCAAGGAATTTTGGCAAAGACCATGGTCAAAACTTGAATGGGATAAGGGAGAGGGATGAGGACTAGAATGCAGTCGATCAAGTGAAAGACAAAACACCAGCTTATCTTGAGTTTGGGAGAAGAGCCTCCATAATTTTAAGGAAGTCATTGGAGACTTTAGATGTATAAGTAGAGAGGCCTAGGACCTCAGTAGGATTCAGATTTTTTTATAAAACTCTACTCTATTTTTGAGCAGCAAGACTTGGGACAGTTTTTGATGTAATCCATTGTTTTGGTAATAAGAATGAGTTTTGTTTTGATCTAGCACTAAGTTAACTCAGAGGGCTGAAGCTCTTGGGTTAGGGCCCAACCATAGCAGCGAAGGATCCTCTTTATTGTACATGTATGCTAGTATAGATTCATAGTTTAATTGTTCATTTCCCTAGTAGATGCATTTCTATTATAGCAGTGTAGATTAGATTGGTTGTGTGATAGTTTGCTTCCATTTGTGCCTTCTTTCAAGTAGAAATTTAGAAAGGAGAAAAAGGATCATCATAAGGTTTTCACCAGGTGTCTCGGCCTCACTTCCTCCCTTTGGGACCATGAATTGAGGAAGGGACCCTTCAGCAGCCCCAAAAACACATATTTCTAGTTCTTGCACGAGCTTTGGAGTTTTTTGTCTTTGATTCAGTATTCGGTTCATGTTGCAAGGTAGATTTCATTGTCATAGTTTTCCATTTCCATTTCTACAATAAGATCTCACTAATGCTTTCATTCCCTTCATCAAATTTCTTCCTGCATAACATAGGCAATTGATTCATGCTTTTCTAGTTTATGAAAATTTATCTTGTGGCATAGTTCTTGGAAGACACACATGTTTTAAGAAGAGCAAGTACTTCAGGAGGAGACCCAAACTTCTTCAACAATAGCCACCTCCCACTTCATCCACCTTAGCCATCTCTTGTTCCACCATCACCCTCACTAGTTTTTTTATCATTTTTCATTGAAATTCCTCTAGGTACATTGAGTGAATCTAGCCATCTCTTATCTTGGATATTGACTCCTTAGTGCTCCTAGACCTTCTAACACCCAATTCCACTCATCATACACCTTTCCCAAGCTTCCCCACACCTCCAACACCTCAAAATTTTCTCTCGGTTATATCCTATAAGTTTCTTGTAATTCCTACAGGATTATCCTATAGGTTTCTAGTACATCTTGTAGCTTTTCCTGAAATAGCCTGTTTTGAGGCTGACTTGATTGGGAACCTCTAAGAATTCATAAAAATCATCCTAGGACCCTTCCACACCATCCAACCACTCCATACACCTTCTAGCCATCCTTAATTACCTTCCATCCACCTATCACATACACAAGAACAATTGTGATGAGCGCCAGTATTGTAGCAAGGATGTTGCAACTCCTGGGCTACCAGCTTTACTTATCAACATGGGTTAGTACAAAATTGGAGGTGACATTGCTATATGCACAAGTAAAAATGAAGGTCCTGCCTGTTTTCACTATTCATCTCGCAAGAGACCCTAGGGGTTCCGAGCGAGACTTCTATAGAGTAAGAAGAATTTTAATTCTTTGATAGAAGAAGAGAAAAGATATTCTAAGAGAGCTACTCTACTGTAGTAATGAAGAAAACAACATTTAATGCTAAATCACACCATATCCTAATTAACCATTTAAACAACTATGCTAAGTAGAATTGCTAAATCAACGCTAAGGTAATGCTTCTATCTAAGTTATAGAAGTAAAGAGCATCAAACCACACTAATGTGTGAGAAAGGAAACTAAACTAAATCTGTTTTCATTTTTTTGGTTTTTTGGTGTTTGCGATGATCAGACAGTGCTGGAGTCTGATTGAATAATGAAATCAAAGCTCAGGAGTGGCAACATTTAAATAAAACATAGAACAAAGCTCAGGAAGGAGTCAAGCAGAAGAGCAATCGAAGATTGAAATCAGTGAAAGGAAGGAGTAATGAAGTAGCATTGCATAGGAACCGTTGGATCAGTTGGGTCAACGAAAAGGACTAACAGAAGATGAGCAACAGAGATATTATTGCAGGATATTAAGTGAATAGATGGATGGATCGATCAATGAACAGGATTAACGGAAGATGAGCGGCGGAGATCTTATCACGGAGATTAAGTGAATAGATTGATGGATCGATCAACGAACAAGATTAACGGAAGATGAGCGATGGAGATACTATTGCAGAGATTAAGTGAATAGATGGATGGATGACATCAAGTTACGTGTCAGTAGAAGGGTGGAAAACGGGCAGAATGATGAAGCAATCTTCGTAGGTGGTAAGCAGTTTCTCGCGCGCCCTCAAAGCAGTAACCGAAATTCCTAAATTTTACATGATTAGCCTTAGTGGGTGACATGCACCATGAGAAAAAAACTTTTATTGCATGCTCTCGATCCAATATCAACCATGCAAGAATTCACGCGAGATTGTGCGATAACCATTGGATCATGTTAGATTGATCAACGATGGAGTTTGGAGTGCATAAAGTCGCGGGATTATATGATAGCCATTGGATCAAGTGAGACAGATCAATGGTGGATATTTGGAGTGCATAAAGTCAAACGTTGAAATTAATATGTTGGTTATGCGACACGCGATTGATGGTGATTAGTCAGGTTTGTTGTGAAGCGGAGGGTAAGGAAATCCAAGGGTATAATCTGATTAAGACGTGATTTATTAGCTTTTGCTTAAGCATTTAGTACTGAAGGAAATGAGAATATGAGTGAGATATTATTACATAAAGAGAGTGGTGGAACAAGACGACAATGAAATGAACCATGTACTGAATCGAGACAACAAACTCCAAAGCTCATGAGAGAACTAGAAATCTGTGTTTTTTGGGTTGCTGAAGGGTCCCTTCCTCAAGTCATGGTCCAAGAGGGAGGAGGTGAGGCTAAGACATCTGTTGAAAACCTTATGGCAATCTTTCTCTCCTTTCTAACTCGCTAATTGAAAGAAGGCACAAATAGAAGTAAACTAAAACACAACCAATCTACTCTACACTGCTGTAATGGAAATGCAGCTATTTAAGAAAATGAACAATTAAACCATGAATCTATGCTAGCATACATGTACAATAAAGAGGAGCCTTGGCTGCTAGGGTTGGGCCCTAACCCAACAGCTTTATTCCTCTGAGTTAACTCAGTGCTGGCTAAAAAAAAACACATTCTTATTATCAAAACCATGGATTACATCAAAATCTGTCACAAGTCTTGCAGCTTGAAAATAAAGGAGAGTTTTAGAATTAAAAAATTGAATCCTTCTAAGGTCCTAGGCCTATCTACTTATACATCTAAAGTCTCCAATGACTTCCTTAAAATTAGGGAGGCTCGTCTCCCATACTCGTGATAAATTGGTGCTTTGACTTTCACTTGCTCGGCTGCCTTCTAGTCCTCCTGATTTGGTTGTTTGCACTCTAAGTTGATGGAGGAGTATTCAGATGGAGGGGTAGTAAATGAGGAGGATTTACCTCCTATAATTACTCTCTCTTGTCCCATTCAAGTTTTGACCAAGGTCTTTGCCAAAATTCCTTTCTTTTATCCTTTAATCCTGCATTAAATGCACATTAGGCATCAAAGCAAAATATCCAACTCTAACTCATCTCATAAACAAAATATAATCAAAAGTATGAAATAAGTTGAGAGAATAGTTGGTTTGACTAAGATAGGAGGTGAATTAAGGCCCATATAATAACCTAATGATGAGGCTCATCGTCACCCCCCTACTGAAAGTGTTGCTCATCCTCTGAGCAACTTAGCCAATTTCCATGTCCTTCATGGCTTTGGTAGCCTCTTTGACATCCCATGTGTAGATCTGTAACAAGGGCCTTTTTCACCTCTAGTTATCTCACATTACAAGTCAATCCGGGAGCTTTTTGTTATTGCAAAGGGTATCTCAATTTGAGGCTATTTTTCAGAGTAATGCTTAGTAGTATAGGCCTAAGAAATACAAGAGTAACGGATGCTAAACAATGGCTAGATTACTTTTGTAGAAAGAAATCACACACAACAACTTTACGAGTCGAGGGTGCGGAAATAGTAACCCATCCCTCTAGAAACTGTTGAAAGAAAAGAAATTAGAGTATGGATCACGGATCTGGGAGCATAATAGCGTCTGCTGTGTCTCACGACAGCCTTGATCCTCCTCTCACACCAAACCAATGAATGCGAGTAAAAAGGAACAGCAGGAAAGTAAAATAGAACGACAATGCAGAAATGGAACAACAGTAAAAAGGAACAACAGTAAAGAAACTAAGTCTCGCGAGTTCAACACTATCAATCCTTTGCATCAACTTATATACCAAGACAGGGCAATCTTTTATACAAGTAAACAGCTTAACCAAATGGAACAACAAACCAACAGGAAACGTCAATCATATGTACAGATAATCTGACATGATCACCAGTAGTCCACCTACAACGTTAATTCCATTTTCTTATGATCGTCACTCCAACTATATGTAGCTAAAGCATCCCACTTATAAATTCTGTAACATAAGTGAATCAACTCAGAACGATCGTTATGTGACCTATTTTGGAAATATGATGTGAACTTGTTATAACGATTTTACAATAGAGAAACTACTGATGAACGAATATGGAACAGCATGTAAAATATGCCAAGTTATTAAGAATGATAAACAAACCACACAAAGCCAAACTGTAATGATACAATCAGCCAGTGTCCGTTGGAGCCGGGCCCTTAGCTTCCAATGGCACACCGCGGGAATTTACTTCAGACGCAGAGGGAAGGTAATACCAAATATATTATATTAATGCATCAACGATAGTACAACAAAAACTAAGTCCCAAAGGGACTCGATAGTCTGAGTTCCAGCTGACTGTGAATTCTATAAACAGAGAATAAAGATACAAAAACGAGAGTCCCCAAAGTCTTCAATGCTACCCTTTTCATACTAGTAATGGCGGAGTTAACCAGACAACAAAATAATTGAAAGTAACGATCCCTCAGGATCAAAGATCGTGAGGGATCTGTTAAACTGTTAACTCCTCTCTTTTCTTTGCCTAGTCTTCCGGACTGACAGTCCCTTATCTCGTCCCAGATTGATTTGCCGAGATTTGCTCGCCCTGGTCTAGACTTTAGTTAGTTTCGAAGGGACAACCGTTATCTTCTCCTGGAACTCCAGTTTTGCACTGCGTCTTCCTCCTTTTGTCATTTTCTGCATAGAGAGGACAACTATTAGTAATTGGTCATTTGTGCTCATTCTCATTACATTCTTCTTACTTTATAACAAAGAAAAGATTACAAACATTGCTTGAAACATCACTAAATTATGCATCAAAACATACCTTTCCAATGCTCTACACACCCCCCGGCTTACTCTGTTTCATGGCCTCATGAAAACGTTATAATTAACATGGAGAGCGGTAAGAGAATAAGCGGGAGAGGGTATCTCATGAGGAGGTCTGCAACCATGGTGAGCAACGAGATTATCAAAGAAGTAATTCAATTGGTCTGCAGGCATGTCATAGAAGGCCTGGTATCCAGGTGCAGGGTGCCAAATAATTGGGCTACGGAACCGGTATCCTAACCAAGACGGCCCAGCTTGCAAAAGGCGCTGGCCATAAAGGCTCAACCGTTCAGCAGCCAGCTCAAAATTCTCGTATTTGAATGGCTCCCTGAGCTGGATGCTTGGGGTAGAAACCCGATAACGGAATTTGGCAGCATCCAGGGCAGAATCTTTAATAGCCAGAAAACATTCCACGCTATTTCGGATCAGGTCCTCATGCATGGGTTGTAACAGTTCCATGACGCCCTGGGTTCTCATGAGGCTTTTGTGTGATTTCCATAGGTGAACTGGGTCTCTAGGCTCGGCCCTGACCCATAAATCTAGGCTGTGCTCCTACCTCTGAAAGGCATTGTAAGCCCTGAGCCACTTTAACTGATTGACCCCAAATGAAACAAAGGCTTGGAGTTGTATCTCTCCCACGAAGGGCCCCGGGTTTAAGTCAGTTTCCTGCTCGAGCACCATATTGTGCAAATAGAATTCACATAGCAACCATTGAACCTTAACCCCATAATTTTTGCAACAATCAATAAAATCATTAACAGTATTAATCTGAATAGGGGCACCTACCCTGACAGCTTTTATTTTCAGTCTCAAGTATCTTTCAAGGAGAAATAAAGCATAATTCTTTGCAGGAGCCCTGCAAGTCAAAACATCATCATACAATGAACATATAGTGTCAAATTGTTTAATAACAACATCTAATCGACGTGTTACCTTGGCAGCCTTTTCTTGTTCCTTCTGTCATCCTTCAAAGGCCTGACTCTCCGATTGACTCATGTTGCGCAGTTGTTGCTGCAATTCTTCATATTTTGCCCGAGGGATCGTTTGTTCTCTCAAATGCTCGACTTCTTGCTGGAAATCCTTGTATTTTTCCCGAGGGATCATGTGTTCCCTCAGCTGGTCAGCCTCCTGTCGGGCTTGCTTCATTTTGTGGTGCAAGGCCTTGGTTTTTGGATCCCTTTTCCATGAATTCTCAGAGGCAGGGAGTCTTATCTGTACCTTCGTACCATATCATTTCCGAATGGTGTGTTACCATGTGGCCGGTGGAGTAATGAGGTCACCTCCCCCCTCGCAACAGGATAGGCTGTCCCAGCCGTCAAATGGAGGAGGAGCCGCCATCCCGTCACCAAGTCATAAAGGAACAACATGTAGAGTTTTGCCATGTTTCAGATTAGACAAAGAAATACCGGGATCGAGGCAACCGATAGATCACGTTTTGCATAAGCCTTCGTGATGTGATGCAAAACAGGAGGATAGGACGTCGGGCACTCATATAAAGTCTAAGGTAGTCATAGTCAATACCTCTGCCATGATTGGTAGTGACAGATATTCATGTGACGTATCCATCGAAATGTAAGATATCATTATTACAAGGATAGAAGGAAATATTTAATATCATCCAAATTGGTGTATATATTACGACTCCGATACCACTAACAGAGCTCTGCTGCCGACAGGTGTTCATAACCTTGGCAGAGTTGTTTATTTCACCCTGGAACCATGGTTCTTTGTGTGTTTTTGAAGAGAAATTCTGGTCAAAATGCAGGCCATCATGCTGGCTTGGTAACTAGATATCCATGATGCTATTCACCAGAGAGGCGCGAATTGTGGGCAGGTCAGCTCGTGATGAGACCCCCTGTTCCAAGGTTTGTTTATATAGTGAACCTGTTGGACCATATCCCTGGTGTGGTGGCCATGATGGGAATGCCACTTCGCTTCCAATCTTATGATCATAGTAGGCTGGTTCTTTAATGAAACCCCCTATCCTGCATTTGACAAACATATATATATATATATATATATATATATATATTTTAACAGATTGTGCTCTTGTATAATTACACATAAGAGTGGTTCAGCCCTCCTTAAGAGTGGGAATGGCAGAAGAAGTCTTGTCATCTAAATTTGGAAGATATAAATCTTCTTTTCTTATTTTCAAGTAATAATAGAGAAAATTTTAGGAACTCAACATGATAAAAATATCCAAAAAGGCAGAGGAGGTGAGACTATGACAGCAAAAATTATGAGTGTGTAGATGCTTCCTTTGTTGTTGCATCAATACTAGGGCTTGTTAAAGATAGCGATTCGTGATATTCTGATCTCGATATGTCCTGACTTTTATATTCATTGCATAAAGGTATAGCTGCTACTTATGACCTTGGAAAGAGGATGGACAACACACCCTTTATGTGAAAGGGACAAGAGCATACTACTTGCTTTTGAAAGGAAGGGTGAGGAGGAGTTCATTTGATGCATTGCCTTAAAAAATCAGCAAAAGCACACCAATGCTGCTTCCTTTTCAAAAGGAGCAGCAAAAACCCAAAAGTGTTGTTCAAACACGCAAGTGTTGTTCCTTTTGAAAAGGAACAGCAAAAACACACAAGTGCTGTTCCTTTTGAAAAGGAACAACAAAACCACACAAGTGCTGTTCCTTTTGAAAAGGAATAGCAAAAACGCACAAGTGTTGTTCCTTTTGAAAAGGAACAGCAAAACGCAAAAGTCATGTTCCTTGTGAAAAGGAACAGCAAAACACACAAGTGTTGTTCCTTTTGAAAAGGAACAACAAAACGCAAAAGTGCCGTTCCTTTTGAAAAGGAACAACAAAACACACAAGTGCTGTTCCTTTTGAAAAGGAACAACAAAACGCAAAAGTGTTGTTCCTTTTGAAAAGGAACAGCAAAACACACAAGTGATGTTCCTTTTGAAAAGGAACAGCAAAACACACAAGTGATGTTCCTTTTGAAAAGGAACAGAAAAAAACACAAGTGTTGTTCCTTTTGAAAAGGAACAGCAAAAACCCGAAGGTGCTGTTCCTTTTGAAAAGGAACAACACACACAGATACTGAAAACATATATACAAAATTTACAATTTTATATACAAAATGTGGTAATAAAAGGTGAATTCTTACTGATCTGTGGGTGAGGAAGTTTTTTCTTCCTCGCCCATAATCTCAATGTTAGTATCTTGGCGTAGCTGCTCACAAAAAGATTCCCTAGTGAGCGGTTTGTGATACAGACGAACTCGATGACCGTTTACCTTAAATATATATCCAGACCCATCGATTGTGGTCAGTGTAAGGTTCCCATTGTCATGGACTTTTTGAATCTCGTATGGTCCCAATCAACGCGTCTAAATCTTGCCCGGGAAATCCTAAAATCTAGAATCATATAACAGAGCCCAGTCTCCTTCATGAAATATCTTATTTTTGATAAGCGCATCATGCCATTTGGCTCGCTGCTGTTGAATGAGTGCTGTATTTTGTAATGCAGAGAGCCTTATTTCATCTAATTCATTAATTTGGTGTAATCGATTTTTCTGTGCTTCACTTAAATCCAATCCGACTTCTTGGGCCGTTCGCAGCGTTTGGATTTCGAATTCTATCGGAAAAATAGGCTGCTTTCCAAACTCTAAGTGATATGGTGAGTAGCCAGTGGTGCTTCTCCATGTGGTTCGATAAGCCCACAATGCCTCGGGCAATCGGGCGGCCCAATCACGCAGATGTGAGGCAATTGTTTTTGTCAAAATCGACTCTATTACCTTATTGCTGCTCTCCACTTGCCCATTTGCCTGAGGATGGTATGGGGTAGTAATTTTATGCTGGACACGATAATTATTGAGTGTTGTAGCTAATTGGTTCCCTACAAATTGTGGTCCTCCATCTCTAATTACTTCCCTTGGGAGACCATAGCGTACAAACAAATGGAGCAAGAACTGTATTACCGAATCTTCTGTAGCCCTAGTCAATGCCTCCGCTTCAACCCATTTGGTAACATATTCAGTTGCCACCAAAATGTAGGTTCTTTGATTTGATGGCGGGCTGATGGGGCCGAAGAAGTCCAGAGCCCAGCGTTCGAAAGGTTCGATCACTAATTGGGGCCGCAAAGGCATTTCGTCGGCTGGACCAGGTCGTCCTACACGTTGACAACTATCACAAGCCTGGACAATTTTTTTCGCATCTTTGAAAATTGTAGGCCAGTAATATCCCGTTTGTAAGACTTTATGTGTTGTTCTTCGTTCAGCAAAGTGTCCTCCACATGGCCCGTCATGGCAGGCTTTCAAGATATCAAAAATTTCGTCCTCCCGAATACATCTTCTGATTTCCATATCTGCTCCTGTGTGAAACAAATAGCCCCCAACCCACGAAAATCAATTGCTTCTCTGAACAATCTGTTTCCGTTCATTGGGAGTTAAATGTTTTGGGAGCTTTCCTACTGCAAGATAATTAGCAACATCAGCGTACCAGGGAGTCTAAACAGCGACAACGAATAAGTGTTCATCTGGAAATTGGTCCTCGACTGATGTTGCTTCAACTGATTTTGGTATTCGTGAGAGGAAATCGGCTACAGGATTCTCCTTCCCCGATCGATCTCTGATTGTAATGTCGAACTCCTGCAACAAGATCAACCACCTGGTTATTCTTCCATTTGTAACAAGCTTGTTTGCTAAGTACTTAATAGCAGAATGGTCTGTATACAACATAACAGGATAGCCTGTAATATAGTGTCTAAATTTATTAACAACGTGTATCACAGCTAAAAATTCTTTTTCGGTGACAGTGTAATTTAATTCAGCTGGAACCAAATTCTTGCTGATATAATAGATGGCGTATGGTTTTTTATCCTCTTCTTGGCCCAGAACTGCACCGATTACTGTATCTGAGGCGTCGGTTGAAATTTGGAATGGTAAATTCCAATTAGGTCCTCGGAGAATTGGAGCTGTAGATACCAGTCTCTTTAATTCTTTGAAGGCTCGATCACATTTCTCTGTCCATAAGAAGTCAACATTTCCAGTTAATGCATGTAAAGGTGCGGCAATATGTGAATAATTTTGTATGAATCGTCTATAATAGCCAGAAAAACCAAGAAAACTGCGTACCTCTGTTTGATTAGTGGGGGTTGGAATAAGCAAAAGTATTTGAATTTTAGCCGGGTCTACCTGAATACCAGCTGCTGAAATATAGTGTCCCAGAATGAGTCCTTCAGTCTTCATCATGTAACACTTTTCGCGACTCAAGCAAAGTCTGGTAGCGATGCAGCGCTGTAGGACTTTTTCGAGAGTATCTAGAGCTGGATCAAAGTCCTCTCCATATGGTGTGAAATCATCCATGTAGACTTCCAATCCATCACTAATTAGATCTGCAAAGATGCTAAGAACAACACTTTGGAATGTGGCTGGAGCATTACATAAACCAAAACGTAAGACTTGATAAGTGAACGTTCCCCAGGGGCAAGTAAAGGTAGTCTTATCCTGGTCTTCAGGGGCAATCTGGATCTGATTGTATCCGCTGAAGCCATCCAGGAAAGAAAAGAATTTCTTGCCTGCTAAGGTGTCCAGTACCTAGTCTATAAATGGAAGAGGGAAATGATCTTTTTGTGTGGCTTTGTTTAATTCTCTATAATCCACACAAATCCTCCACTTCCCATTCTTTTTAGGTACTACCACAAGTGGGGATACCCATTTGCTGTCGGAAATAGGATAAATGAAATCAACATCTAACAGTTTCTGAAGTTCATCTTTTACAACATCTTTTAAATGGGGATTGAGTCTTCTTTGCGGTTGTCGAACAGGTCTTGCATCTTTTTCGATATAAATATGATGTGTACATAGCTGGGGATCAATCCCTTTCATATCGGGATAGTCCCATGCAAATGCCTCCTGATACTTTCGTAACAGCTGGATGAGTTTTGTCTCTTCATCTGGTGTCAGATTAGCGTTAATATTTAAAGTTTTCCCCGGTTCAATTTTCACTATTTTGCTATTAGCGACAGAAGTCACCGGTATATTTTGGTCATGTTCGACCTTCAGAGGATCCTCCTCTAATTCGTTGTCAAATGCCGCCTTTATCATAAAGCATTGTGTATATGATGTGGATTCTGTTTGATTAATGAATTTATTAATGACATCGTCTTCGATTTGATCTTTGAAATCTAGCGCTTCCTGGATTGTTAATGGAGGTCTAATGTTGTCTGTGATATATGAGGCAGGGCGCAGGTTGGTTTTCATCATCGTGATGCTTGGCTGAGCTGGAGGGTACAAATTTAAATTTTTGATATCCGGCCCTCTGGTTATGGTCATGTTTCCCTGCCTGCAACCAATGTAGGCGTCAGCAGTAGCGAGCCACGGTCTACCTAGAATTAGCGGATGTCCATCTAGTCGGGTTTTCAGATTAATTATCAGGAAGTCGGTCGGGTATTCCCAGGAATCTACTGAAACCATGACATCATACAGGGTGCCTTCTGGTCGAATTACTTATCGGTCAGCTAGTTCTAACAAGGTGGAAGTAGGTTCTACCGATGTAATTCCGAGTTTCTGGCAAGCTGATGTTTTCAGGATGTTAATTGCAGCCCCTAGATCAACTAAGACGTTGCTCAAGGTCTGCCCATAGATTTGAACCGTGACAATTGGGTTCCCAGGGTCCTCGTATTTAACTGGTGTTTCTTTTCCTGATAGGAGGTCAGATAAGGTGCCGACTACCTGGACTCTTGGGTTAGAAGTTACATTTCTTTTTGGTTTTCTGCTGCACAGGTCCTTTATGGTTTTTGCATATATGGGGATATCCTGTATAGCTTGAAGGAATGGTATTCTTATATACAAGTTTTGTAGTTCTCCCAGAATATCAAAGTCTGGATATTGTGTTGGTCGTGGAATGGCTAATCGTTCTGGGAACGGTGGAGGAGATGTAATTACTTGTTGATGAGCCTGGTCTTAATTTACATCTTCCTGTTGTGATGGCTGTTCTATAGGTAACTGATCTTCAATGTGAGTTGTTCTATGTCCCTCAGTTTCTATTATTCACCCAGATCTTAGCTGAAGATCGTTGCACTCCCGCAGATCCGATTCAATTTCTGAGGATTCTATAATTTGAAGAGATTGAACTGGTTTATTATTTGGATTAGGGTTGGGTTGGGCTGGGAGCTGCGGTCTTAGATTAGGCTGGGGGTTTTGTTGTAAGGCTGGCAGAGTCAGTTGAGGGAATGGAATTGATCATGCTGGCTGATATGTCGATCTTGGCCAGCTTGTCTGCCAGGATGAGCTTTGCGAATTAGAAGGGGTCCACTGCGGAGGATATGAATAATTCTGCCAATATGGTGGAGGATAAGGGAAGTTTGGCCAACCAAATTGGGACATCCAAGGATTCGAAGTAGGAAACATTTGAGGTGACCAATTTGAAAACGGGGCTTGAGACTGGTTTTTCCACATATTCTGTTGCTGAGTATTGAACTGCGGGGGTTGAAAAGAAGAGGAGGGGTCTAAAAACATACCTGGTTGCCTAGGCTGCCATTGACGACGCTGGTTAATAAAATATGTTGATTCTGGCTCCTCTTCTGCTTCTTTGTACACTGCCTTCAACCCAGGAAGTGAGGGGCAGCTTTCGGTCAGGTGATCCTTGGTACAGATAGCACATATTTGGACTGTATCCAGCGGGCATTCCTTGTGGCTATGTTTCTTCCTGCATCGTGGGCAAAAAACTTCTAGATTCTTTTCCACCTCTTCTTGCTTCTGTTTAGCCTGCACAATGTCAAGTTGTGTCGTTAGTGTCCCCAGGATATCAGTTTTAAAATTTTCTAGCAACTTTCCAAGTTCCACCCGTGTTACTCCCTCTGTTGATGTTCTGTTATCTCTGGTGAAGCAATCATATTCTTCTGGTTTTATCCTCGTGTTGCCTCTTGAGCTCCTGATACACAGATCAATGATATCAGCAAAATTTTCCTGATCAATGTCTCCTTTTCCCATAATATTTAACGTTTCAATCCACTGTTCTTTCATACCTCTAATTAATGCAGTTTTCAACACGTTATCAGGCAGAGGTAGCGATGCATAAGGAGATCTTTGCAAGTTATATTGGAAACGTTCCACATATTCCTCTAGGGTTTTGTTTGGTCTGGCTGACATTTGAAAAATTTCATCTTTTAGTTCCCCTGACCTACAGTAATCTTGATATTTTTTTAAAAAGGCTTCTTTCATTTGATCCCAATTGTTAATAACCCCACCACCTAAGCCCATAAACCATCTTAATGCAACCCCTTTTAATGTAGAGGGGAACAATTTCAGTTTCTAGGGATCGGTGGTGTAATCGTATCCTCTGCATAATACATCAAATTAGAACAAGAATGCGTTCGGGTCTTCTGATGTAAGGCCATGAAATGTGGGGAAATGCTGGAGAGCGATAGCTTTCATGGGCGCATTTGCTGCAGAATCTACTATCGGATATTGCAATGTGGAGGTCTGGGTGTTTGGCTGATTCTGCGCCATATGATCGAATATATGCCAGTAATCTTCAGGAATTTCCAAGAGAGTGTTCCTTGGTTGAGGAGGGGTAGTCTTAACAGGGATTGTCTTGACACCCCTCCCTTGATCATGGATGATAATGGCCCCAACTGTCTGCGGTGAATGGATTCATTCAACGAGGATTTTTGCAGCGCTTCCCTTGTCCGGGCTATTTAAAGGTTGGTTTAATTCAATAGGAGATCTAGGTTCCTCGATTTCCCCTGTTTCTCCTTCTCCTTCACAAAGGTTAATTTGGGTCCCTTCGTGCAATGGTCCAGGAGTCAAATTTTCAATTTCTTGAAAATCCTGCTCCTTTGTTTGACTGTGCACTTCAGCAAAGGCTTCAGATGGTGATCCCGAGGCTTGAAGGGAACTAGTAGGCTGTCTAGAATTGACTTTCTTATAACCTACCGATAGCTGAGAGTCGGCTTTCTTATAGATTTCGTCTATGAAGGTCGTTCGTCCAAGGGTCACCGACCCCTTGGCTTTGGATGGAGGCTTTTGATCTTTCTCTGGCTTTTTCTGCTTAGTCATGCACTCCAATTAAACTGCTAAATCCTATTTAGCCAACCAATTCTGCTAGGAAAGCGGACGGTGGAGCAGGGCTTTTACATGCTCCGTACGCAGGTTCTTACCTTTCGTTTTTAAAATCCAACTCTCCCCCAACAGATTCGCACACTACCCTGTTTAAAAGACAAATGGCTATACCCTTTCCCCGGCAACGGCGCCAAAATGTAGAGCTGTAACAAGGGCCTTTTTCACCTCTAGTTATCTCACATTACAAGTCAATCCGGGAGCGTTTTGTTATTGCAAAGGGTATCTCAATTTGAGGCTATTTGTCAGAGTAATGCTTAGTAGTATAGGCCTAAGAAATACAAGAGTAAACGGATGCTAAACTATGGCTAGATTACTTTTGCAGAAAGAAATCACACACAGCAACTTTACCAGTCGAGGGTGCGGAAATAGTAACCCATCCCTCTAGAAACTGTTGAAAGAAAAGAAATTAGAGTATGGATCACGGATCTGGGAGCATAATAGCGTCTACTGTGTCTCATGACAACCTTGATCCTCCTCTCACACCAAACCAATGAATGCGAGTAAAAAGGAACAGCAGGAAAGTAAAATAGAACGGCAATGCGGAAATGGAACAACAGTAAAAAGGAACAGCAGTAAAGAAACTAAGTCTCGCGAGTTCAACACTATCAATCCTTTGCATCAACTTATATACCAAGACAGGGCAATCTTTTATACAAGTAAACAGCTTAACCAAATGGAACAGCAAACCAACAGGAAACGTCAATCATATGTACAGATAATCTGACATGATCACGAGTAGTCCACCTACAACGTTAATTCCATTTTCGTATGATCGTCACTCCAACTATATGTAGCTAAAGCATCCCACTTATAAATTCTGTAACAGAAGTGAATCAACTCAGAACGATCGTTATGTGACCGATTTTGGAAATATGATGTGAACTTGTTATAAGGATTTTACAATAGAGAAACTACTGATGAACGAATATGGAACAGCATGTAAAATATGCCAAATTATTAAGAATGATAAACAAACCACACAAAGCCAAACTGTAATGATACAATCAGCCAGTGTCCGTTGGAGCCGGGCCCTTAGCTTCCAATGGCACACCGCCGGAATTTACTTCAGACGCGGAGGGAAGGTAATACCAAATATATTATATTAATGCATCAACGATAGTACAACAAAAACTAAGTCCCAAAGAGACTCGATATTCTGAGTTCCAGCTGACTGTGAATTCTATAAACAGAGAATAAAGATACAAAAACGAGAGTCCCCAAAGTCTTCAATGCTACCCTTTTTATACTAGTAATGGCGGAGTTAACCAGACAACAAAATAATTGAAAGTAACG
Organism: Pinus tabuliformis; assembly: GCA_031772625.1. Taxonomy (NCBI): domain Eukaryota; kingdom Viridiplantae; phylum Streptophyta; class Pinopsida; order Pinales; family Pinaceae; genus Pinus; species Pinus tabuliformis. The sequence continues at coordinate 1,220,473,894 of CM062804.1, read as the reverse complement.
ATCCCTCAGGATCAAAGATCCTGAGCGATCTGTTAAACTGTTAACTCCTCTATTTTCTTTGCCTAGTCTTTCAGACTGACAGTCCCTTATCTCGTCCCAGATTGATTTGCTGAGATTTTCTCGCCCTGGTCTGGACTTTAGTTAGTTTCGAAGGGACAACCGTTATCTTCTCCTGGAACTCTAGTTTTGCACTGCGTCTTCCTCCTTTTGTCATTTTCTGCATAGAGAGGACAACTATTAGTAATTGGTCATTTGTGTTCATTCTCATTACATTCTTCTTACTTTATAACAAAGAAAAGATTACAAACATTGCTTGAAACGTCACTAAATTATGCATCAAAACATACCTTTCCAATGCTCTACACCATGCCTTTCCTGTGGTCTCTTCTTCTTGTGCATAGAAGCCTACTTTCCTTTCTACTTCTTCCCACTGCCTCGTTTCCTCTTCTTCTTTTCCCCCTTCTAGCATCTCTAGGAGTAGTAGTGGACTGAGTTTTAGGCCTATCCAATTGACCTTCAACCTTTGCATTGATTGCTTATACATAGGTGTCATGTTGAGCACCTCTCTCAACCTTTGAGGGGAGTGATATTCTCTAATCTTCAAGTTGTGTGGCAGTGTGTTCCATCTCCTTAAGAAGGCATTTATACTATCATCTCCTAACATCATAAACATATCCTCAAAATGTGAAATTTATTCCTCTTGGGCAGCAAGATATCTAGGTGCCAGTTGAGGATCATTTTCAAATAGATTATAGGTGTTGTTTCGGGCCATGGGATTTGATTGTTCAGCTCTGATGAAAAGAGGTTCATTTTGCTCTTTGGCCAATATTCTTTTCATCTCTGCAGACCTTGACTCCTCATGGTTCATCCATGATGCCAAAGCCATTAATTTTAGATCTCCTAGCTCAACATTAGGATCCAAAACATTCATGTCTATGAGAGCCATGTTGTGCAAGTAAAACTTATCCATTTTGGCCCTATCCTCTAGTGTACTTTGGTCACAAAGATCAATAAACTACATGTAGTCCTGAGATGGAATGGTGCTCCTTTGTGCTAGTATTTTAATCTAAAATTGCATCCATTATTCTATGAGGTAAAGAGCATAGGATTTAGCTGCCATCCTACACTGGATGGCTTGCAAGGAGATGCTGGCCATACATGCTAGTTGGTTTTCCCTTTCCTGCAGTTGTCCTCTTTGCCATGCATTTTCCCTCTCAATTTGATCTTTCATTATTGCTTCTCTGTCCCTTAAGCCACTTAGCTCTTTACCCATTTCCTTGAGATTCTCTTACATGTGCCCATTGTCTTCCACCCCTTTTGACTTGGTGATTTGCATCGCACAATGGGTTCTATCCCTTTCCTTCTCAAGTTCGAAAAATAATGGGATGGAAAATTTTTGAGGTATCACCTTGCCTCCTTCAATAAACCAGTAGTAGGAGTCTAGGTTAGGTTGGGGACTTGGTTCCTTTGTTTCAAGGTCTTCCTCTTTTGTTTCTTGCTACTCCCCTACCTTGCTTTCCAATTTCTGTGCTTCCTGTAGTTTTTGTTGTGGATCCTGTAGGATGGCCTTACCCTTTAAGGAAGTTGATCTGGTACTAGGCCTCCTTACATAGGTGATTGGTGACTTAGGGGAAGGCATTTTGTCTCTTGGTGTAGGTGAATCTTCAATCTCAATAGGGATTTTTGTTGATATTTGTGGCTTCCCTTGCTTGATTGTTGTGTTATTTCTTGTTCTGAAATATAGAGGGGTTTGCCTCCTTCTTTTCCCTTTTTTCTTGACTGGGGTGCCAAGAGTAGTGAGGGCAGCTGCTGCCTCCCTCTTAGGGGCCTCTGGAGACACCCTAGGTGACTCCTCCTTGTGTTCTTCCCCTTCTATTTCAATGCCTTCTTCCTCTCTATTTTTCTTATCTTCTTCCTCTTGTTATTCTTTCTCATCTCCATCAGTTTCTTCCTTCGTTTCCTCCTTTGTTTCAGCATCATCCTCCTTCTCTTTTGCTTCATCATGCTCCTCTGTATTAGTTTCTCCTTCATCCATCTCATCCCCATCTAGCTCTGTATCTTCTTCTTCTTCTTTTTCCTCCTCACTCACTCACAGAAGGACTAACATCATAGGTGAGGGTTTTGATGTCATCCTCTATTGGTAAGTCTCTGAAGACTAGCCATGTTATAGGGATCCTGAGGTTTTGGAGGGAGGGAATTCTCGATGAGGATCCTGATCAACCCATAGTGAGCCAATTGTTTGGAATTCCCTTCCTTTAATTTGTTGCTGGAGCCTATGAGGGATTCCATCAAGAAATAGGGTATACTGAGTCTTTGGTGAACTGGTGTTTCTACCCCAAATCTTAATTATTTAAGCATCCTAAAATGGTATCCATAAACAACACTATATGTGCCATCACATGAGATATATTTGATGAGTTGGTAACCTACGTCACTCCATGGGTATGGTAGATTGTCCCTCCTTACTCCATTTTTATCCTTTGTGGGTTCTTCACCTTCTAAAAATAATTTCCTTTTTACCACCTCACTGTCTCCTTTGTCCTCTTTTCTCCATGGAATTCCTAGGGAAAGTGTGGTGACCCTATTGATGAGCTCTAGGTTGAGATCTATAGTGAGCGCTCTAATTATAACAGTGGCATGGATTCTGCTGTGTGGAGTGAGGGAATGAGAAAATTCTTGAGACGCCTCATCATCATACCCTATGAATCTTTTGAAAAAACCCATCCATTGGTGTCTTATAAAGATTCCAAGAACTTGGGGGTGTTTTTGTATCCTCATAGTGTTTGTGGGTTCTCTCCTATTAAACCCTCCTATCATCTTTCTTGTGAGGCTTGAGGAGGAAATGAGAGGTTTGACACAAGAATTTTAAATTCAGGAGAAAACAGAGTTTCTTGTGTATGTAATTCACCTCCCACAGTTGTTAAATCCACTAGCTTTTAGAGAATTTCTTAGTTCATTTGCTTGTAATTGGGGATGGACGTTTAGATCCTACCTATTTAAAATGTTGGCAGTGGACAATTCTCATGATATTCCCTCTTGAACCCCTCTCTACCTATCCTGTAGACTACCTCTATGTATCCTATAGAATAATTCTCTAGACTGTTCCTGTGGGAATTCGTGTGCGTGCTCCTGTAGAAATTCTCTTACAGAACGATGGATCCTTGGTTCTAGTGTGTGGCCAGAGTTATGAGAGTGACTTGGGTGATGGAGTTTTGAGGAGGTGGAATACATGAATGCATGCAAATGATGCTTTGTTTCCCTTTATGGTTTTTCGGGGTGAGGTAGTGTGCTAGCAGCAGAGGTACGTTGCCATTTTTGGACCATTGGTCCCCACTACCACCTCATCATTCCCACTCCTCCTCTATCTTTGAGTTGGCTACAACCACATGTGAGAGGACACCCCGTTTTGTATGTGATGAGTGAACGAAGGTGGCTAAGTTACCTGGCCACCTTTTCACTTATAAACCAACTACTTCGTAACATTTACAAATTTTGATCAAATGATGCATATAAGTGAGTGAACGGTATACTTACTTGTGGTCTCGATGCCATTCTGGAGTTGTCAAAGATCAGAGGTGTTGCATTGATTATTTGCGGCATGGTCATTCTTCCTCCTCCTCTGCTATCTGCTGATGGTTTCATGGCTTTTGCAGGCATCTGTGATTAAAGATATGATGTTTCTACTACTTTGGAGCTCTTGGATCATCCTAGTGAAGACCTATAGCTGATGATTATATTTTGTGGGATAGGCTACTACAGGATTTCCTACAGGATTTCCTGTAGCTTCTTCTCCCTTAGAATTTCTTAATCATGTTGTTGTTTGGGGCTGTGAGGATGTTGCAATGAATTGATAGAGGGAGTAGGAGTGTGTATGGAGTAAGGGACATTCAGGTAATGCTCTTACTCTCCTCTGTTTTCCCTTTTTTCATTTTTTTCATAACTTGCAGAAACTAATCTCTTTTTTTTTTGAATGATGAGTGTAGGGATGATTGTAATGGATGAGGTGAGGGGTTAGATCATGTCTATAATGAATTTTGGGGACCTAACCAACCTACCTTTCACCCTCGGATTGCTTCCTGTAGGTTTTCCGGGCCATTATAATTCCTACAAGAGCATCCTGTAGGTTTTTAGGGGATCCTATAGGAATATAGGGGATCTTGTAGAAAACACATTCTTCACCTAAATTGAAGCAATGAAGTGAAAAAATAGTGGAATTAATGAAGGGATGCATGGTAAGGAGTGGAGGACATGAATATAAGTGAGGCAGGGCTCCTTGATTGTCTTTCTCATCCACCTGCAAATGAAAATCATGTAATTTTTCTCTTCTTTTTTTTCCTTTTGAAAAACACCTAGGCTGCCTCAGAGAGGTTTTGACCCTAGATTTTTGCCCTAGGTGCCTCAAGGAAGGTTTTCACCTAGGGATCTTCTTATTCATTTCTTCATTTTTTTTTCATCATTGGGCTACCTCATGAGGTTTTCAACCCAAAGATGGGACTCAGGTGCCTCATGGAGGTTTTCACCTGAATCCTTATTCATTTTCGCCTTTTTAATGAACTGATGAGGGAGGAGCTAGAACTTTCTCCACCATCATCACTATATTATTGAAATTGCAAATTAAATATTGTTTTGATAAAGGCCTCTTGTACATTTTCAATCGGTGTCCATTAACAAGCAATGGAATGGATTCTTCACCCATAGTTCTTATTTGCACTGAATCATTATCATGGCATCTTTCCACCACATAAGTTCTGAGCCATCTTGTCCTTAGCTTGCCCTTGAAGTCTTTATACCTAGAATCATATAACAATGCCCAATCTCCCTCTTGAAATTGCTTCTCCTTAATATGTCTATCATGCCATATCTTCCTCTGAAGTTGAACTATCTATGTATGTAGGAGGGCCTACATTATAAATTCATCCAAGCCATTCAAATGGAACAATATTTCTTTCTGTGCATGACTGAGATTCAAATCTATTTGGGCTGCCATCGTAAATGTGTTATATTCAAACTCAATGGACAACAAACCTTTTTCCCATAGACCAGCTCATAGGGTGTAAATCCAGTGGTAGTCTTCCATGTTGTATTATAGGCCCAGGTGGCCTCAACTAGCCTCTGTGCCAAATCCTTCATGTTGTTGCTCACTACCTTGGTTAAGATGCTCTCTAGTGCCCTGTTGGTCACCTCCACTTGCCAATTAGCTTGTGGATGATAAGGAGTGGAGGTCCTATGCTTGATTTTTTGAAGGCTAAGCAATTCTTCAATCATGTTGGAGGTAAAATGGCTACCTTGGTCTATGACTAGCTCTCTAGGGTACCCAAATTTGTAGAATACAATCTCTCTTAGGAACTTAGGCACCTTCTCTTCTGCTGCCTCCTTAATCGCCTTGGTTTCAACCCACTTAGCCAAATAATCAGTACACACAATAATGTATTGTTTTTGCTTTGAAGGAGGGTTGATAGGCCCAATGAAGTCCATGCCCCACTTGTCAAATGGATCGAAAGTCACTTGAGGTTGTAGGGGCATTTCATCTCTTGGAGCAGGCTTTCCCATCCTCTGGCACCGCCCACACTGACTAAGGTACTTTTTCACATCGTAATGAAGAGTGGGACAATAATAGCTTGCTTGTAACACTTTGAATGTTGTCCTTTTTGCTCCAAAGTGACCTCCATATTGCCCATCATGACAGGTCAAAAGGATGTCAAAAACTTCCTCTTCCCTTACACACCTTCTCAAAATTTGATTTGTGCCAAGTTTGAAAATATTGCCCCCAATCCAGGTGAAGGGGGCGCTTTTCCTAGCTATCTTTCTCTTTTCTTGGGAGAGCAAGTTTGGTGGGAACTATGCTGATACCAAATAGTTTTCTATATTAGCAAACAAGGGGGAGAGAACTGAAATAGCAAAAAAATGCTCGTCTGGTAACTGGTCATCCACCATTCCTTCTTCACCTACAGCCAGATTCATCCTAGATAGAAAGTCTGCGACAACATTTTCCTTACCATGCTTATCAATAATAGTTAGATCAAATTGCTATAATAAAAGCAACCATCTTATAATTCTAGAATTCACATCTACTTTGTTCATTAAATATTTGATGGCAGTATGGCTAGTATGCACAAATGTTTGTTAGCCTATAATGTAATGCCTAAATTTGTTTAATGAATGCACAATAGCTAGGAGTTCCTTTTCGGTCACAATATAATTTAGCTCAGCCTTTGACAGGTTCTTACAGATAAAATAGATAACATAGGCCTATGGCTTCATGTGAGGCATCAACATGAATATGAAAAGGGAGGGCCTAGTTTGGGCCTCAGAGAATTGGTGTAGTGGTTAACTTACCCTTTAGAATGTCTAAGGCCTTATGGCATCTTTTTGACCATATAAACTCAGAATATTTGGCCAAAAACCCAAATAAAGGAGAGGCCAACTTGATGAAGTCCTTTATGAACCTTCGGTAGTATCCATCTAACCCCAAGAAACTCCTGACATCCCTATGCTTTTGTGGTGGTGGGACCCTTTGGATGATTTCTATTTTGTTTGGGTCCACCTGCAGTCCTTGTTAAGATATTGAATGACCTAGAATCATCCCTTCATTCATTAAGAATTCACATTTTTCTGGACTGAGAGACAGGTTCATTTCAATGCATTTGTGCGATACATTTCCTAGGTTAGTCAGGGCTTCATGAAAATCACAGCCATAAGGTGTAAAATCATCCATATAAATTTCCACCGCAGCATGTACTAATTTGGTGAAAATACTCAAGATTGCTCTTTAGAAAGTAGCACGAGCCTTGCATAGGCCAAAAGGAAGGACCCTATAAGAAAAAGTACCCCAAGGACAGGTGAATGTGGTCTTATCCTGGTCTTCTAGGCATATTTGGATTTGGTTGTACCCACTGAATCCATCTAGGAAAGAAAAAAACTTCTTCCCTGCCAGGCCATCTAGCACTTGGTCAATGGAGGGTAGGGGAAAATGATCCTTCTTTGTGGCTTTGTTCAACTCCATGTAATCAACACAAATCCTCCACTTACCATTTTTCTTGGGAACTAACACTAAAGGAGAGACCCACTCACTATCGGAGATAGCGTAAATTGTAGGTTTTAACCCTATACATAAATTACCTGCATATTAATTCTAAAACACAGAAAGTAAACAATGCGAGAGCATAACACATAAAACACATATACATAGATATTTTCCTCTGGATCCCAAAACCGGGACTACCAGCTTGATTTTTCATTATGTTCCTTTCAATGTTACAATAAATATTTATACATGCCGAAGCATCCAATAATATGGACCGGAAACCATCGCATCCAAAACCATGGACCAAAAACCATCACATCTAAAACCATGAACCAAAAACTATCACATCCAAAACCATGGACTGAAAACCATTGCATCCAAAACCATGTGCGAAAACCATGCACAAAACCATAGGTAGGTCCGCCCAACCTAAAAAATTTTGTTGTTCTGCCCCAGACCCCAAAGAGAGGGGTTGCCCCCACCCCCCTCCCACCCCCTCAAACCCCATATGACCCCCCCGACTGCGCAATCAATGCAATGAAGCGGGGGCTTCGTGCCCCCTCTACCCCCTTGGTTGACTACGTCGGCTAATCATGGAAAGAATATAACACAACCCAACATTCTCCCAATTGTTTTTTTCTTTCCACAGGGGGCCATAAGAGAGCATAGTCATTTATCCAACCTTGCAATTCCCATTGTTTCTCTACACAAGAGAACTTCTCATAGCTCACATATTTTGTCAATGCATCTGTAGTATTCTTCAAAGTGTCCACCTTTACCAGCAACACCTTTTTGTCTTCTATCATATCCCTCACAAATTGATACTAAACATCAATGTGCTTTGTCTTTGAATGATATGCAGGGTTCTTTGCCAAGAAAGTTTTTCTTTGGCTATCACAGTCTATCCTTATAGCTCTCTCTACTAACCCCATACTTGAACACAATCTCTACAACCAAACTGCTTCCTTGCTTGCATGAGTGGCTACCATGTATTCTGCCGCTGTAGTTGATAGTGCCACTACAGATTGTTTCTTACTCATCCAACTAGCTGCACCTCCAAATAGGTTAAACACATACCCACTTGTATATCTTCTCTGATCCAGACCTCCAGCCCAGTCTGCATCAACAAAGCCACAAATATCCAACACTCTGTCCAATCCTGGTCTTCCTTGGTATCACAAACCATAATCACTAGTTCCATGTAAATACCTGAAAACCCGCTTCATTGTTGTCTAGTGCTCCTTCCTTGGTTTTGACATAAACCTGCTCAATACTCCCACTACAAGTGCAATGTCTAGTCTAGTACACACCATTTCATACATCAGGCTACCTACTACACTTGCATATGGAACATGGGACATGTCCTCTTCCTCTTCTTGTGCCTTGGGACACTATTCAATAGATATCCTCACACCTACAGGAATAGGAACCTTCACCGGTTTACTATCGTGCATATTAAAACTCTACAGTATTGTCTCGACATATTTCCTCTGGTTTAACCAGAGCTTCCTCTTTTCCCAATCTCTTTTAATTTCCATGCCCAAAATATAGTTTGCAGCACCAAGATATTTCATGTCGCATTTGGAGGACAATTGGGTCTTCAAATCCTAGATAATTTGTTTGTCATTTCCAACCAGCAACATATCATCCACATACAAGACCAGATAAATAACACAGTCGCCAATTAATTTAAAATACAACAGTGATCTTCTTTGCTTCTGGTGAATCCAAGTCCCCATATAAATTTATGAAATTTCTAATACCACATCCTTGGTGATTGTTTTATCCCATACAGAGACTTCTTTAACTTGCATACCATTTCTTTCTTACCCTTCACCCAAAAACCTTCAGGTTGCTTCATGTAGATCACCTCTTTCAAATCCCTATGAAGAAATGTTGTCTTCACACCATATGTTCTACCTAAAAATCAAAAGCAACAACAATAGATAAAAGTAATCTAATAGAAGCTACCTTGGCAACAGGAGAAAAAATATCACCAAAATCAATTCCTGGCACCTGGGAATAACCTTTTTCTACCAACTGAGCTTTGTATTTCTCCACCTTTCCTTTTGCATTTGTCTTCTTCTTGAACACCCATTTGCTGCCAATGGGTTTCCTTCCAGTCGACAACTCCACTAGATCCCAAGCCTCATTTTTTTTGTGCAAAGATGCCATTTCATCAACCATGGCCTCTCTTCAAAGTTTTTCGTCCTCTGAATCTACTGCTTCCTTCACATTTCTGGGATCAGCATAGTAACAGATAAAGAAAAATTTGAACAGAAAGCAAATGGACTATACCTTTTTAGCTGCCTTCTTTCTCGAATTGATCTTTTCACACCCAGATTTTGTGGCTCTTCATCTTCTGATTCCTCCTTTGTTGTAGAGTCTGATTCTTCCTCCTTAAGCTCAAACTATATCTTCTCAAGTTCCTTTGGTTGGACTTCATGTTTAATAACATCTTTCACCTCTCTAAGCACCACATCTTGGCTATACACAACCTTCCTTGTTACTAGGTTCCAAATCTTATAACCCTTTAAACCATCGTTATATCCAATAAAGATGCACTTTTCAGATTTACTATCCAACTTGGTTCTTTTCTCCTTTGGAACATGTACATATACATCACATCAAAATACCCTCAGATGTGAAAGAGAGGGTTTATTACCAACCCATACCTCTTGTGGAGTCTTATCCTCCAACGCTAATGAAGGTGATATGTTGACCAGGTAACATGTTGTCTCCACCGCCTCTACCCATAATTCCTATCCTAACCCGACACCACTGAGCATTCTTCTTGCCCTTTACATCAATGTCTTGTTCATTCTTTCTGCAACTCCAATTTGCTCAGGTGTGTATGGAGTAGTCTTCTATCGTACTATACCACACTTCTTACAGAATTTTTCAAATTCCTTTATGCAAACTCCACTGTTATCTATCCTCAACACCTTTATCTTATTCTCTGCCTAGTTTTCCACCAGACCCTTAAACTCTTTAAACCTATCAAAGACTTTGTATTTGTTCTTAAGGAAATATATCCATGTATTCCTTGAGAAGACATCTATAAATGATACATAGTACAAATACTTACCCAGTGATGGAACCTTCACAGGTCCAAACACATCATTGTGCACAAGTTCTAATATATGTTTTTCCCTCTTACCACCAGAGGGGAAACTCACCCGATTCTACTTCCCATATACATAATTTTCACAGAAATCAAAATCCAGAGAGCTATTACGAATACCTTCTACCATAACTTTACCATGAAGTATTCGAAGACCCTTCTCTCCAATACTTCCAAGCCTTTGATGCTAGAGCATGGTCTTCTCTCCAGAGACCACTAGATTTTCTACTCCACTTTTAGGAACCACAGAACTATTGCAGCCATCAATAATAGAGCTACCTTGCAGCTTGTACAGAGTTCCAATACGAACTCCCCTCATCAATACTAGTGTTCCTCGAACAATTTTGTAGGTATCCTTCTCGAACACTATTTTTACACCTGTATCATCCAGCTTGCTTACGGAAATCATATTTCTGGCCAATGCAGGAATATGCAGAACACCCGGAAGTGTTCTAACCCTTCCACCTTACAACTTCCAATTTAATTTTTCGTGACCAACGATTGTAGCCTTCCTGTCATCCCCCAAGAAGACGTCACCACCATCATATTTATCATACTCGCAGAACCACTCTCTATGGGGAGTGAAGTGAAAGGATGCACCTGCATCAATCAACCATGCCTCATGATCTACATGTGTAATTGAAGAAGCCAAGTACACAACCCTGCCTTCATCTAAGGTGGTTTTCACCTCTTTAAAAGGAGCATCATCAGATCCCTTGTCTTTGTTCGGAGATTTGGATTTACAGTCCCTTTTATAGCGCCCTTCCTTTCTACATTTCTAACACACCACCTTTACAAGTTTTCCTGGAGATTTAGATCCCCCTCTAGATTTAGATCTCCCACTCAATGAATTATTTTTGTTTATGTTTTGGGATTGTCCTCGTATAGACAAGGCATCACCATTCTGGCTCTCCATATGTTTCCATATCATCTCCTCTGTCAACAAGGATAAGACTATTTCATCAAACTGCAAGGCAGATGCATTGCTACCTATTGCAATAACCAGACTATCCCACGAATCTGGTAGAGAGCACAACAAACTGATGCACTTATCTTCATCTGAAATTTTAATATCAATATATAATAACTGACTTACCACAGTATAAAATGCGTACAGATGCTTTGTCACCTAGTCTCCATCTTTCATCCTTAGGTTATAAACTTTTTACGTAGGAACAACTTATTCACCAGAGACTTAGATTGGTACAAAGTCCCTAAGTTGTGCCACATAGCCTTTGTCGTATCTTCCCCTGATACATTCAAAAATAATGAAGCTGAGACACACAATCGTATTATGCTCTTTGTTTTCCGATCCAACTTCTTCCATTCTTCATCAGACACTCCCGTTAGTTTAGTACCCAGATCTACTATAATCCACTGATATTTATCCACCAACAGATCCTCCATCTTGAGTTTCCACAACTCAAAACTCTGACCATTAAATTTCTAAATCTCTATCTTTCCACAGCTTGCCATCTTCTTTCACCACCAGAATCGATCTCGGAGATCTCCCACTGAACAGGGTCTACCACAGGCTTGAGCGAAACCCCTCAGCAACAAAGGCGTCCCTTTGAAGCCAAAACAACTCTGATACCAAATGTAGGTTTTAACCCCATACAAAAATTACCTGCATATGAATTCTAAAACACAGAAAATAAACAATGTGAGAGCATAACAAATAAAGCACATATACACAAATATTTTCCACCTGCACATGAATTCTAAAACACAGAAAATAAACAATGTGAGAGCATAACAAATAAAGCACATATACACAAATATTTTCCCCTGGATCCAAAAACTCGGACTACCAGCTTGACTTTTCATTATGTCCCTTTCAATGTTGCAATACTTATTTATAAATGCCGAAGCATCCAATACCATGGACTAAAAACCATTACGTCCAAAACCATGGACCGAAAACCATCGCGTCTAAAACCATGTGTGAAAACCATGCACAAAACCATCATTAGGTCCGCCCAACCTAATATAGGGTCCAAAAACTGTTGGAAATAATATTGAGAGGGGTGGGGGGTGAATCAATATTATTAAGTTCTTTTCAATAAACCATCCAGATTTATGCTTTAAATTATTCTTTCAATATTGATAATTAACTTGTATGTCAGTACCATATAATAATGAACAAGAACAGTGAAAAACAGATAGTCACACAAAGGAACACCAGATATAAGGTGGAAACCTAATGTGGGTGAAAACCACCTACTGCAATATGTTTCTATCTTCTTTCAAATAGAACTTCTTTTACAATGATTTTGTACTGGTGCAGTCCTTTACCAGTACGCAGGCTGCAACCTGCAGAGAGCTACAACCCTCTCTCGTTTTCCAGTCTCTCCTGGAAGGGAGCTACAACCCCCTACTTCATTCAAGGACCACGTTTCATTAATTTTCAGACTGGATCCAAGAAGATCAAATGGTCATCAAGTATAAACAAATCTTCAAAATTACCCAAGCATCAGATCAATATACATGACAGTTATCACCCGATCTAGTCAACAGAGGCTGATATCAAGATCCAAATAGAGGATTTACATACTGCTGCGCACCTGGAGGCTAAACATTATTACTACACAAGAAAAACTTAATACTGTGCACCCAAAACCCTTTAGTAAACAGCAGAGGTGGCTAGAGCATATTTAAGAAATGAATGCAGCTCTACTAAACAATGATTATCCACACCCGAAGAGACTTCTGTCTTTTGTGTGTCTGCGGCTTCACAGTTTCCTTCTTGAAGCGTATCTGCACTTACTGCTACGGGTCGCCCAATTCAAGCCTATGAGCCTTCGCTCTGATCTCTAATCTGTGCGCTTTTTCCTCAATTTAGATTATGCAATCACTCCACTCAAGAATTCCAATCTATACTTCCTTAAGATCTTCAATCCCTTTCTCAATGCATCCCAAAGGATCTCTTTTCTTCTTATATAGTCACGCTTTTTGATAAAAACCATGAGTCGAAACCAGAGGATCCGAAATCCTGAGGCTCGCTTGCTTTGACTGATCTCTTAAGGAAAGATTTAAGTGATAAAAATAGCGGGAAAACGATGAAAAAGGTCCAAACAACAAAAGGCAGACTTTAAAACTTAATGCACCCATAACAATAATATATCGGGTCCGCTCCTTATCGCTGTATAACATTGTCTATTACCGATGGCCGATCCGATGGATTGGATGCGACATAGCCATTAACCATGCTTTATATATATGTCGGGTCCACTCCTTATCGCTATATAACATTGTCTATTGCCGATGGCCGATCCGATGGATTGGATGCAATACGGAAATTAATCTTGCTTTATAAATATATCAGGTCCGCTCCTTTCATCGCTATTGGCGATTAGATGTGGGAAGCCTTTATAAAATGGGCGATTACCACGGATGCAATATTAATATATGACACCTTTAATCCCTCCATCGAGTCTGCCACCTCTTATTGCAATCAGAGAATTGGGGCGAGCGACCCTTTATGCATTCCGATATACCGCAGATGCGATATTATTATAAACCAAAAACGATATGCCATCGGGTCCATTGTAATCGGAGGTTTCAGCGACACTGCGATATATGCCAGACGCGATATTCTTATACACCAAGTTTAATGCCACCATCAAGTCCGCTTGTAATCAGAGGTTTCAGCGGTGCCACATAGCCAAACCCCCGACGCGCACATATGCTGAAATATATATATTAACCCATATAACTGTGATTATCCACCAAAAAGGGGAAATGCCTTTGATTATTTTAAAATGCATATATATGGGATTTGGGTGCCCAACAACTCCTGATAGTGTTAATATATGCATATATGGCCTGATGACTCCCAATAATGATTAAGCATGCATCCAAGGGTTTTATACACCCGATTCCTCCCGATAAGCTCTTTATATATGAGAATGTGCCTCTATTGCTCCAATAAGCTCCCAATGGCTCAATGGCTCCCGATAACTGCTTCTGTTCTCCCGATGGCTCCTGATGACTCTGCCTGCACTCCTAATAATTCTGTCTGTTGCTCCTGATGGCTCCCGATAACTCTGTTTGCGCTCCCGATAATTCTGTATGTTGCTCCTGATGGCTCCCGATGGCTCCTCTTGTCTCCTCTTGGCTCTTCTTTTTGTTTTCTCTGTTTATCTCCTCTGTAGATGTATATAAGTGAGATGTTTATCTATGAGAGGGTTGCCATCGAGTACAACGCATGCATCATAATGCCAACAATCTCCCTCTTTGGACTTGATGGCAACAACACAAAAATCACTCTCCCCCTTTGTCATCAAGGGCAAAGGGTGGATCAAGACATACTCTGTCCTTGATATATATTTGGTTGTCCAAACCTGCTTCTCCTGACTATATCTCCCCCTAAGAACCTGCTCCTCCTGATTATGAAACTCGATATCAACTTTAGATTTTTTAGATAACCATTCCACTCCACAGCTATTCTGGTTACTGGCTACTTATAATACAGAGACCGCCCTGTTTTCCCTTCTGCTCGTGTCGCTAATCGAACTCGACACCTTTAATGTTATGGATATTTTGAAAATATTAAATAAATAATAAAAACAATAATAATAAAATCAAAAATATATATATAATAATAATAAAAATGAATAATAAACAAATGAATTTTAAATAAAATAAGCCGACCTAATTTCTCACTGCACTCCTTAATAACCCTCTTATATATATTGATAATCATAGCTCTGTGATACATCATTAATTTCAAAGATTATCTATTGCCGCATCCCCTGATGATGGACTCACTTCGTAGTCCGAAATGTTGGGTTCACAAAACTCTTCAACAGGTCATTCCTCCTCTATCTAAAACCAAGAACTTACCGAGGACTGCCATCCGCCCTGTTTTCTCTTACTGAGATATGCTATAATGTCAACAATGGATTAGATATGCTCCCCCTGAGCCTTGTACGCGTATACCCCATACGAACCTCGCGTACAATCACCAATCTAAGAATTAACAACAAGATGATGCATCAAAAACTCCCAGTTTTTGCCTGAGATATTCAAAGGTTTCCCTAGGCAATGGTTTGGTGAATATATCAGTGACTTGTTCCTTAGAAGGAACATATTCCAACTTGACCTTTTGTTCAAGCACTTGTTCCCTGAGAAAATGATACTTGATCGGTATGTGCTTGGTCTTTGAATGCATGACTGGGTTCTTTGAAATGTTGATTTCACTTGTATTATCACATAGGATGGAGATAGGTGGTGTACAAGTGATTTGAAAATCCTGCAAGTTCTGCATCATCCAAAGAAGTTGAGTGTAACAAGATGCAACAGCCACATATTCTGCTTCAGCTGTAGATAAGTCAATTGAACTATGTTTCTTGCTGAACCATGATACTAATCTAGAACCCATAAAGAAAGTACCATCACTTGTGCTTTTCCTGTCATCCACACTTCCGGCCCAATCTGCATCTATGTAAGCATGAAGTGTGAGATCTGTGTCCCTAGGATACCATAAGCCATAGTTTTGAGTTCCTTGAAGATATTTGAAAATTCTCTTTACTGCCTGAAGATGAGTTTGCTTTGGATTTTCCTGAAATCTTCCAACTATTCTTACTGCATGCATGATGTCTAGTCGGGTACCTGGCGGTTCAGTGGAAGAGAGTAATGCCAAATAGCTTGAACCTTCTGTTGTTGTTCTTATTGTTTGTACGCCTGCCTCTTTTTGTCCCAAAATTTGAGATTCTGGATGATTCTTCTGTACATACCTGGATGGAGTCTTCTCTTCTATCCTTATCTATTCCTCTGGTGCCTCTTGAGGTTCTTCTTTATCATCAATCTGATTTGGAGAGTAGTTTTCATCTTCTTCGATATTTTCATAATTTACTTGCCTGGGAAGGTATCTTTTTTCATCAACCACTACATCAATGCTGTCAACAATTCTTCCAAGTCTTTTATTGTAACACTTATATGCTTTACTGTGGGGAGAATAACCAAGGAGAATGCCTTCATCTGCTCTAGGTTCAAGTTTGCCAAGCTGTTCATCAGTATTCTTAATATAGCATTTTCTTCCAAAAATTTTGAAATGCTTTACTGAAGGAGTCTCACCATACTAGAGCTCATGAGGAGTTTGAGTGTTGTTTACTCAGACATTTGTTTTGTTGAAAATAACAACCGCAGCATATGCAGCTTCACCCCAAAAGGTTGCGGGAGTTCCAGACTCATCAAGCATAGCACGAGCCATTTGTTGGATTGTTCTGTTCATCCTTTCCACTACTCCATTTTGCTAAGGAGTCCTAGCTGTAGAGAATTCCCTTCTTATTCCATGCTCTTCACAGAAATCCAAAAATTCATTTGAGGTAAACTCCCCACCTCTGTCAGACCCGAGGCACTTAATTTTGTAATCTGATTCATTTTCAGCCAAGGCTTTGAAGGATTTGAATTTTTCGAATGCTTCGTCTTTGTGCTTCATAAGTCCTAACCAAATAAACCTGGAGAAGTAGTCAATGAATAATATCAATTATTCTTCTCCTCAAGGTGTCCTTGTCCTAAATGGACCACATACATCTTTATGGACTAGCTCAAGAGGCTTGCTAGCTGATCCTTCCTTCTCAGGAAAGTTAGTTCTGGTTTGCTTACCAAACTGACATGATTTGCATATGGTGTTGTCTGGAATTTTGATATCTGGAAGACCACGAACTGCCTGGTATTTGCATGCTTTCCTTATTTGTAAAAATTTTAGATGCCCCAACCTCTGGTGCCATAACCAGTGTTCATCATCCTTGCTCAAATAGCATTGTTATTGTCCTTCTTCAAATATGTATAGATTATTTGGAGTTCTTCTACCTTTGATCACTGTTTTTCCTGTATCAAGATCACGAACACTACATTCATTTGATCGAAATATTACCTTGGTTCCTTGATCGCACATCTGACTAACACTCAATAGATTATGCTTCAGGCCATCAACATACAAAACATTTCCAGCTTTGACCTTTTCTTTCAAATGAGCAGTGCCTTTTCCTTTTATGGCTGCATGGGTATCGTTTCCAAAACAAACCTTTTTTCCCTTTTCTAATGCAGTATATGATTCAAGTTTTTCTTTATCCCCTGTCATATGCTTCGAACATCCATTGTCGCTATACCATAGATTTTCTTGTCCTTCTGCATAAAAATCTATCCCACATCTTTTTGGTTGTGGTTCCTTCATTCTCCATGTTCTGGCATTTGAGGTTTGTTCCTTCTGAGTGGTCTTCCAAAACCTGCTCCTGCATTCATAATCTTCATGACCGAAGTTATTACAAATAGAACATTCAACTTCATTTTCAAGGGCCGAAAAATTGTTATAAGTCCTTTTCATGATTCTAGTCATATTCCTTTGTTTTTGAGCTTCTCTAGTCATGATTGCCTTATAGGCAACACATTGAGCTGCTTTGTGCCCAAAGTTATGGCAAGAGAAACATTGGCCATTGAAGAAGCTCATGCGATTATCAAATCTATCATCCTTCCGATTGTAGTTTCTACTGACATTCATTCTTGAGGCAAACTGGGAAGATTTTACCTGTGGCTGATTGTAGCTTCTATTTGTCCTTAAGGTAGCTTGCCCCCGTTTTTCTTGATAATATTTGTTCGTTATTGATGTAAACTGTCCCTAATTTACATGATGATTTCTATTAGGCCTTTTCTCGCTCCTCCTTGCTGCATCAAGATAACTTTTGGAGGTGAATGCTTGAGATGTTTCTCCATTATATCCCAGACCTGTCTTGATTAGTGGAGAACATTTCACATTGATAATCTCATCCAGAATTTCAGATCCTGTAACAAATTTAAGATTAATAGCTTTTGTTTTCTCAATCTCCTTTCTAAGACCAACAATCTCACATTCCAATTTTTCAAGATGTTTTTCCCTTTCAGCCAGTTGACATTGCAAGGAATCAATAATCGCATTTTTCTCTTCTAAGCAAATTTTGAGATTAGACATCTCTTCATAAAAACCTTCTACATCTATAACATCCATGTAGTCATCATCTTCAAAATCCATTAAAATTTTATACTCATTACCTCGTTCATTTTCGTCACTATTTGAAAGTCCATCACTATCTTCATGAGTGTAATAGCTTTTCTTATTTGCATTCTGTTTCTTGTTCCATCTAACAGGTTCCTTCCCTTTGTCAATCTTATCCTTGTGAGGAAATTTGGAAGCATAGTGATCAACTCTTCCACAAGAAAAGCATTTGAAAGGTAACTTACCTCAGAACCGTCTAGTACCCCGTTGAAGATTTCTGAAAAAATTTGATTCTTCTTCTTCTTCTGACACGTGTCCTGACTCGTAGTACTCGCCTTTGCCTGAAGCCTTGAAGGCAGCTTCTCTCCTGTCTGATGGACCTCCTTTCCTCATTTCATAAGCAGTTAGAATTCCGTGCAGCTGTGACATTTTAAGGCTTTGTAGATTCTCTTTTTCTTCTATTGCAAAAACTTTAGATTCAAACCTAGGGGACAAAGATCTTAGAACTTTTTCAACCACAACAACCTCTTTTATTTCTTCACCCAAATTTTTCATACAATTAACAATCTCATCTACATGAAGAAAATAGTTAGCCACACTTTCATGATTATGCATCCTGAGATTTTCATACTGAATCCTGAGGGTTTGAAGTTTTGCTCGTTTTACCTGATCATCTCCTTCATAGCTCAGAACAATCTTTGTCCCATATCTCTTTTGCAGATTTAAATTGCATTACCTTGACAAATTCTGATTGAGATAGGCATCCTAATATAGTATTGATCGCCTTTGCATTTGTTTCATATTTATTCTTCTCAGCCGGATCTGTAGGAGTTGCTGATGGAAAACTATACCCTGTATCTATGATATCCCAGACTTCTGTACCAAGAGATTGAAGATAGGCAGTAACACTTACCTTCCAATAAATGAAGTTTGTCCCATCAAAAATTGGTGGCCTGATTGATGCTTCCCTCTCGTAGTTGCTCATGATGAACGATATTCCTTCAAGCGATCAAGCTTCTTCTGAAGGACCTGCTCTGATACCAATTGTTGGAAATAATACTGAGAGGGGTGGTGAATCAATATTATTAAGTTCTTTTCAATAAACCATCCAGATTTATGCTTTAAATTATTCTTCCGATATTGATAATTAACTTGTATGTCAGTACCATATAATAATGAACAAGAACAGTGAAAAATAGATAGTCACACAAAGGAACACCAGATATAAGGTGGAAACCCAATGTGGGTGAGAACCACCTGCTGCAATATGTTTCTATCTTCTTTCAAATAGAACTTCTTTTACAATGATTTTGTACTGGTGCAGTCCTTTACCAGTATGCAGGCTGCAACTTGCAGAGAGCTACAACCCTCTCTCGTTTTCCAGTCTCTTATGGAAGGGAGCTACAACCCCCTACTTCATTCAAGGACCACATTTCATTAATTTTCAGACTGGATCCAAGAAGATCAAATGGTCATCTAGTATAAACAAATCTTCAGAATTACCAAAGCATCAAATCAATATACATGACAGTTATCACTCGATCTAGTCAACAGAGGCTGATATCAAGATCCAGACAGAGGATTTACATACTGCTACGCACCCGGAGGCTAAACATTATTACTACACAAGAAAAACTTAATACTGTGCACCCAAAACCCTTTAGTAAACAGCAGAGGTGGCTAGAGCATATTTAAGAAATGAATGCAGCTCTACTAAACAATGATTATCCACACCCGAAGAGACTTCTGTCTTTTGCGTGTCTGCGGCTGCACAGTTTCCTTCTCGGAGAGTATCTGCACTTACTGCTACGGGTCGCCCAATTCAAGCCTGCGAGCCTTCGCTCTGATCTCTAATCTGCGCGCTTTCTCCTCGATTTAGATTCTGCAATCACTCCACTCAAGAATTCCGATCTATACTTCCTTAAGATCTTCAATCCCTTTCTCAATGCATCCCAAAGGATCTCTTTTCTTCTTATAAAGTCACGCTTTTTGATAAAACCATGAGTCGAAACCAGAGGATCCGAAATTCTGAGGCTCGCTTGCTTTGACCGATTTCTTAAGGAAAGATTTAAGTGATAAAAATAGCGGGAAAATGATGAAAATGTCCAAACAGCAAAAGGCGGACTTTAAAACTTAATGCACCCATAACAATAATATATCGGGTCCGCTCCTTATCGCTGTATAACATTGTCTATTGTCGATGGCCGATCTGATGGATCGGATGCGACATAGCCATTAACCATGCTTTATATATATATGTTGGGTCCGCTCCTTATCGCTATATAACATTTTCTATTACTGATGGGCGATCCGATGGATCGGATGCGATACGGCAATTAATCTTGCTTTACAAATATATCGGGTCTTCTCCTTTCATCACTATCGGCGATTAGATGTGGGAAGCATTTATAAAATGGGTGATTACCACAGATGCGATATTAATGTATGACACCTTTAATCCCTCCATCGGGTCCGCCACCTCTTATCGCAATCAGAGAATTGGGGTGGGCAACCCTTTATGCATTGCGATATACTGCAGATGCGATATTATTATAAACCAAAAACTATATGCCATCGGGTCCATTGCAATTGGAGGTTTCAGCGACACTGCGATATATGTCGGACGCGATATTCTTATACACCAAGTTTAATGCCACCATCAGGTCTGCTCGTAATTGCAGGTTTCAGCATGTCACATAGCTGAACCCCCGACGCGCACATATGCCGAAATATATATATTAACCCATATAACTGTGATTATCCGCCAGAAAGGGGAAATGCCTTTGATTATTGTAAAATGCATATATATGGGATTTGGGTGCCCAACAACTCCCGATAGTGTTAATATATGCATATATGGCTTGATGACTCCTGATAATGATTAAGCATGCATCCAAGGGTTTTATACGCCTGATTCCTCCCGATAAGCTCTTTATATATGAGAATGTGTCTCTATTGCTCTGATAAGCTCCCAATGGCTCAATGGCTCCCGATAACTACTTCTGTTCTCCCGATGGCTCCCGATGACTCTTTCTGCGCTCCCAATAATTCTGTCTATTGCTCCCGATGGCTCCCGATGACTCTGTCTGTGCTCCCGATAATTCTGTCTGTTGCTCCCGATGGCTCCTCTTGTCTCCTCTTGGCTCTTCTTGTTGTTTTCTCTGTTTATCTCCTCTGTAGATGTATATAAGTGATATGTTTATTTATGAGAGGGTTTCCATCAAGTACAATGCATGCATCATAATGCCAACAAAAGAAAAATTTTGCAGGGCATTGCCTCGGACCCCATAAGCGGGGGTTACTTGCACCCCTCAAACCCCGTGTGACCCCCCTCGCTACGCAATCGGTGCAATGAAGGGGGGGCTCCACCCCCCCTCTAACTCCCCGATTAACTACGTGGCCTAGTTGTGGAAAGAATATAACACAACCCAACAATTGCATTGCTACCTATTACAATAACGAGACTATCCCAAGAATATCGTAGAGAACACAACAAACTGATTCACTTATCTTCATCTGAAATTTTAATATCAATAGATAATAACTGACTTACCATAGTACTAAATCCATTCAAATGTTCTTTCATCGAGTCTCCATATTTCATCTTCAGATTATACAACTTTTTCTGTAGGAATAGTTTATTCACTAGAGACTTAGATGGGCACAAAGTCCCTAACTTGTCCCACATAGCCTTCGTCGTAGCTTCCCTTGATACATTTAGCAATACAGAATCTAAGACACATAATCATATTGTGCTCTTAGCCTTCTAATCCAACTTCTTCCATTCTTCATCAGACACTCCCATTGGTTTAGTACCTGGATATACCGTGAGCCACTGATCTTTATCCACCAACAAATCCTCCATCTTGAGTTTCCATAACTAAAAAATTTGACCATTAAATTTCTCGATCTCTATCTTTCCACTGCTCGCCATCTTCTTTCACGACCAAAATCAATCCTGCAGATCTACCACTGAATAGGGTCTACCACAAGCCTGAGTGAATCCCCTCAGCAACAAAGGCGTCCCCTTGAAGCCAAAATAGCTCTGATTCCAAATGTAGGTTTTAACCCCGTACAGAAATTACATGTATATTAATTCTAAAACACAGAAAATAAACAATGCGAGAGCATAACATAGAAAACACATATACACAAAGATTTTCCCCTGGATCCCAAAACCGGGACTAGTAGCTTGATTTTTCATTATGTTACTTTCAATGTTACAATACATATTTATACATGTTGAAGCATCCAATACCATGGACCGAAAACCATCGCGTCCAAAACCAAGTGCGAAAACCATGCACAACACCATAGGCAGGTCTGCCCAACCTAATATAAGGTCCAAAAAGAAATATTTCTGGGGTGCTGCCCCGGAACCCCCTCGCTACACAATCGGCACAACGAAGTAGGGTCTCCAGCCCCCCTCTAGCTCCCTGATTAACTACATGGGGTAGTCATGGAAATAATATAACACAACCCAACATAAATGAATCTTGCATCTAGTAGTTTTTGTAGTTCTTGTTTGACTATATCTTTAAGAGCTGGATTCATCCTCCTTCGTGGTTGCTGGAATAGCTTGCAACCTTCTTTGATGTATATGTGGTGAGTAAACAATGAAGGATGAACTCCCTTCATTTCCTTGTAACTCCAAGTGAAGGCTTCTACATTTTCTCTCAACATGTTGCATAGCTTTTCCTATTTGTGAGCATAAAAATCTCACGAATGCCCTATGGGCAGACAGACTTTCAACCAAGAAATCCATTGGGATGAGCCCTTATGAGCTAGTATATGGCATGGTAGCCAGATTTCACTCATCTTTGGGCATCCCTACTATCAAACTGTTACAGGAGATTCAGGCTGAACCAAATCACATTCAATGAAGAATCAATCAGACCATTCATCTTCAGCAAACCAAAGAGCAAGTCTATGACAGAGATCAAATTTTGCAAGAAAAGCTCAAAAAGATGTTTGATAAGAGAGCCAAGGTTGAGGATTTCTACATTGGTGACAAAGTTCTACGGTGGGATTCACGAAGAGAAGACAAGGGAAAACATGCAAAATTTGATTTTTTATGGAAAGGGCCATTTGTTATTTCTACTATTCAGGGGAATAACACATATTTTCTCAAATCTCTAGAGGGCAGCACTGCTGAGGAAGGCCCTGTTAATGGCCGAATGTTAAAACATTACCATGATCCCTTTTAAAGGGATACAATGCAGATCTGTACATATTTCTTTGTACATTGATATTTGTATATACCAGCACTTTGTTTTTATTTTTGTATAAGCAGTCTGAGTGTTAGAGGAGCAATCTTTCAGCAACTGTTTCTAGACCAGAGCTAAAAGAAACACATAAGTTTTGATCTCTATTTTTCAATGGAACAATGCTCAAGCAATATTGTACATAACATTAAGCATGCAGAAGAAAGCAGGTGATGCTATACAATTCACAGTAATTCAGTTGTGGAGAGAGTTGTTCATATTTCAAAGTTTCACACTCTTAACAGCCAACACAAAGAAGTTTTTTCAGTCTACAACAACAATAGAAGATCAAGGCAGTCTGACCTGCTATTCTTGGCTTTTCACAAGGAAAAGCCATCCCCAAGTGGAGCCACTATTAGCCTCCTGTTGCAACAGGTGTTCATCTTTCATGATTGACATTTTTTACATGCCAAATATGTCATACTTTGCATGCTGCAATGCTCCATATTTCCAGAAACAGGTCAAAGAAAAGGCCATGAAAGAGTGCTAGTCTAAATGCCACTGCTGTATTCCAATTTTGATGACTTAACCATTTTTTAAGAATGTTCTGTTAAGGGAAGTCCAAACAGCTTAATCTTGGCTTCCCTAGGTTTCAATTTCTTGCTTTAGAAATAGAGAATGAATATCTGTCCAAACAGCTTAATCTTGGCAGATTTGTAGATAGGTAGAGAATCAAAGGAGCCCAACTGCTTAATCTGGGCCCTTGGTAGAAATAAGTGCAGATTTAGATAGGAGGGCAGTCAAAAGAAAAATTGTAAAGCAGGGTCTGCAAGTCTAAGTGCACCCAAACCAAAAGAAGAAAAAATGTTAGGTAAGTAGGCTAGGTAGGTAGTTTTGAGGTTGCAGAATGTTGATTTATGATCAATTTTGTGTTTCAAAGTGATATTTTACTACCGATCACAATTGTAAGGCAGTTTTTCATTTAGAGCAGGTCAAGCGAGGCATGTCTAACACCCCCCTTCTTCTAATTCCCTAAATCACTCACTAACTTCCCTGAAGAGGTCAAGATCTGCTTGAGCCTCTTAGTTTCATCATGTTTCATAAAACATTTGCCTAAGTAGAGATCTGCTTTACTTAGGAGTGCTGATATCTCTTCTACCTGTTCTATCCCCCCCTAATAGCCTAAAGATTCACATACTTAGCGATTTCTTCACACTTCCATATTAACTACTCATTCTTACTATGTAGCTCCCTATCTGCTCCCCCTTCCCCTACTAAAAATATGTTAATAGATCTCCCTATTTACATATTCCCATCCCCTGGCATTTTAGCCCTATATATATCAGTTTGCGAAATGTCGAGTTCATCTGGGACTCAGCGTTAGCCTACCGCATCCTAACCCTGGGATTAGCTTGACATCTGGTTAAGTTAAATAACCTTTTTCTCACCCCTTTACCCATAACGTTTCATCCCTTTTAACCCCTCACGCTCACAGGTTCAGGCTTAGTTTAAAAAATATTTGATTAAATTATGATCTCGGCGCTCAAACCCTGAAAAACACACAAAAAACCCACTAAACCAAAATCTAACTCCCCCCTGTGGCATTATACAAATTCGAATATTCACACGGGCCCCGTCCATTATCCCTCCGCCGCCTCATCTGTTCCGCCGACCATCTGATCGCCCGCGCCACAGATCTACAGTGGGCGGGTCTTCTCATCTCCGAGGCCACCGAGGGTTAACGCCCGGGAGATCAGCGGTTTTCTGGTCGTACTCCCGCCACACGTCGCCCTCCCGATTGTGGCGGAGCCCCCTCTGCCGAAACCACCTACGCGGAAAGGCGGTGCGCCCGAAACCGGTTACCGCTCTCCCCCCTCCTGCGTCAGCGTGACATCACCCTGCCACATCACCATCCTGCGTCGGCCTCCTACCACCCTGTCCTTGCCACGTAGCTGCCATCGTACTACCACGTCACCTCCTCTGCCATATCGCCACGTCACCCGGCCGTATTGCTGACATCACCCTACTGACATTACCCTGCCACGTCACTGTCGTACTGGGACCCCCCGCTGACGTCACCGTCAAAAAGTGCGAAAGGTGCAAATCGCAGCCTAGGAAGCCCGGAATCAGAATCTGAGACAGTTTTTCATGCGCGATTAGCGCCTACGGGAAATAGGCCGTAATGGAAAGCCCCTCACTGCTCGACCTCCAGCAGGCCCAAAAGGAGCAAAATGACCAGAATTTCTTTGCGAGGCATACAGAAAGGGGCAAACACAATTTTTAAAGAAACTGAGGGTCGAGAAGCAGCCATAAAGGGTCAATAGGATAGTGTAAAGCACTCAGAAGACATTAAAGAGGCCAGGTTCAGCGCCAAAGTGTATCAGAGGAAAGATGAAGCGGTAAAGAGTATCAGTTCAGCAACATCAAAGCAGGTGAAAATTAAAAGCCTCCATCAAAGTCAGTAGAGCAGTTACGGCCATTTAAAAACTTATCTGGTCGGGATTAGTGCACATTAATGGCACTGAACAACAACAGAATCAAGTTAGAGGTGGAGATAAAAGACAAATCACAGTTATTACAGAAAGACTGCACCAAGCCACCCAGGACAAACATTAACTCAGTTTGATACAGCTGCCCTCAGTGCAGCTCAAAGATATTTTCATGCATTTATTTCTGGATAATATTAGGTTAAAGTAATCATTTTCTTTTAGACCGGTTTAGGTCGGTTGTAATAGATGAATTTTGGATAATTTTCCCTATTTATACGACCCTCTGCATTGTAAAAAGCGTTGGTTGGTTGATAATCTTCATTAGAGACTCACACTGCATCTGAGATGTTTTACTTAATCAAAGATTGTTGAAAAGCTTTGGAGGAATCATTTTCTGCTCTGTGTCTAATGGTTTGAAGAATTGAATGTGGAATTCTTGTGCTGCAGTATGAATCAATAAGTGTTCCTTACCTCTGTTATTTCAATTTCACATATGCTCAAGTCACTGAACAAAGGATTGGTTTAGAAGTTTCTTAGCTGCACTCTATGCTCAGTTTCTGTGGCTTCTTAATGTTTTCCTCTTGATTTAGGAATAAATATGAATTCTGTTATGGCTCATTTTTTATCTATTTCACATATGAATGACTGTTATCTAGGAATTCTTAGCTACTCCTAGATAGGGTTTATTTATCTTCCTTCTGCTAACCTGAATGAGAGATTCTTAATTGCCCCTAATTCCTTAGCCTTTAATCCATCTCTTTTACCTTTAATGATTGTTTCATATGAAACTATCTTGCTCCATAATTCCCTCTTGTGACCAAGAAAATGCACCAGCAGTCCTACTCCTTGACTCCACGCCCAATGGTTCTAAAACTTTCATGCTATCTCTGCCTCTTTACTTTTAAGCATCATCCTTCCCACCAAAAGCAAAACAAAACCCCTTGAACTCAATAACTAGCCTAAAAACCTTATCAACAAAGCTAAATCAGAAAGAGAGAGCCCTCTCTGATTGCAGGTTGGCTAGAACCTGCAGTCCAAAGATTGGTCTGTGGTTACCTCGGCCGTATCCTTTTGAGCTGAACAGAAGGACAACCTAAGTGATAACACCATTTATGTGAACATCTACTACAAGGCTTCCAAGGTCCAAATATTTCAGACATATTACCTGCCCTAGCAGTAAGTCAGACAGCTGCCAAATGACATTAATGGTAGGGGCATCCCTTTTTCTTCTTCCTGGATGCCTGAAGAATATATCCTTAATCAACTTATTTTAAATGGGGACATCTTTTATTTCCTGAAGAAGGGGGATCTTTAGACATAGATTTTTCAATTCTCCCAGAAGTTCAGTTTCTTCTGGGGTAGGCTGGAGTGGTTGAGCTAATATATCAAGAAAGGGTGTATTTACTTTAAGGTTTCTTTCCTCTCTTTCTTCCTCAACCTCCCTATGTGGAGAGGGAGGTTGGTTATTTGGGAGAATTCTCCCAGATATTAGGTTGATCTCCTGGATTTCTACAGCATAAGCTAGGTATGATGTCTCTCGAGTGTATACTTCTTGAGCCTTCCTATTGTTCAGGTTCAGATTTGGCTGGGAAGGCATCTTGGGTTGCTTGGGTGGAGCAGAGTGTAGGATTTGTGGTTGGGTATGTGGTGGAGGCAATAGACCTGGATCATTGTTCTATTGGGGCCTCCACCCCTAGAGGGGGGTATTCCATTGAGGTTTTGGCGAAACGTAATGTTGAAATGACTGGCTGGCTAGCTAGGAATGATACTGAGATGCATATGACCAAGGAGGGGGTGTAGACCAGGAAGGATGAGCAGGGGGTCCCCAAGAACGTATAATTTTGGTTTGGTTGGGGTTGTAATATGTATGGAATGACCCTTGCATACCCTGCTAGTATGGTCTAGGCCCAGGAGGTCTCCTTTGGTTGATGTAGCAAAGCTGCTCAGTGACCCCTTCAGATCGTTACTATAATATTCCTCTTAGTACATGCACATTTCTACCCAGTGACTATCCTCCAGTATTGCATTGCGCAATTCTGAGGGACAGTGACTGCTTGTGCAAAAAATTGTGCAATTCAATCACTGAGCCTACAACCATTTCCAGTTGAGATTGCGCAATTCTAGCAGTAAACAACCAGACTATACTATACATTACAAAGATCCAACAATCAGTCATCCTCCCAGCAACCCACACTGTGCCTTGCACAGTCTTGGTAGTTAATCTCACGACCTCTCGATGGAAATCGCGCAACCTTCATGATTAGTCACACAAGTATGTTGCAAGTAAGTGTTGAGTGATAAAAGGTGCCTTTCTAACTCCTAATTATCTTCACCTTAATTATCAATCCACGTAATCAGGGAAGTTGGTGTTTGGATTGAGGTCTGAGGGAATGGTGAC
Source organism: Pinus tabuliformis (assembly GCA_031772625.1). Taxonomy (NCBI): domain Eukaryota; kingdom Viridiplantae; phylum Streptophyta; class Pinopsida; order Pinales; family Pinaceae; genus Pinus; species Pinus tabuliformis. The sequence continues at coordinate 1,220,445,680 of CM062804.1, read as the reverse complement.
TTAGGGTTTCTGCAAAACCTGCAACAGTAGACCTGAGTAGACTTCTGCAATACTGACATACCACCAGTAATACCAAAGGCATCACATGACAAGAAGCAATGCGAGCAACATGAATACCCCTCAGGGGGAGGACGCTACACCTCCCCCCAACGCAAAAGATTCTCCTCAGAGGCGTGAGGAAGGAACTAGTTCAGCTGATCAAAATGGAGACAGAGAGAAGATAGATCCACAAGATGCCAAGGCGAACGACAGGGAGAACCCCCAAGTCACCTCAAACACCTGTAGGCCGGTCACTATTGAATGCCCAAAAATAGAGCTCCCAAGTCATCGGATCAATGCTTAGATCCAGTACATGAGAGATCATGCATTGATAGGCAAATTCATAGGTATGTGGCCAACAGAGAAAGCGCTGCATGGTTGGATAGCAACGAAGTGGAAGCTGAAAGGACACATAACACTGCAGCTAGGACCTAAAGGGTTCTTCATGGCCATCTTTAACTGCTTGGAGGACCGAAATAGAGTACTAGATGGCGACCCCTATTTTTTCAACGCAGCTGGCCTATATTTGAGGGGATGGGTGGAGCGCTTTAATCCAGACAAAGAAGATCTCAGCTGGGCACCAGTCTGGATCTGTCTCTACTCACTCCCAATGGAATACTGGGATGAAGAGACATTACAAACCATAGGAAATGGTCTCGGTGAATTTTTCAAAACGGTAGAGGAAACAAAACTCCGAAGATATACCTCCTTCGCCCGCATTTGCATTTATATGCACCTTAGCAAGGCACTTCCGGATGCGGTAAGTATTTTTCATGACGATGTTGAATGGGTTCAGTTAATTGATTATGAACATGTGCTGTTCAGATGCAGGAGATGCCATGCACTAGGTCACCTGTTTCGGGACTATCCTCTAAACCAGAAACCCTCGAATACCACTGCCTTTGAGGAGCCGGATCTGACTGGCTTCACTAAAGTTGCCAATCGTAGGAAAAATCACAAGAAACCTGCTACAATCCCTAAGAAGCCTCAAGCCAGTTCATCAAAACCCTCTACGAGCAACAGTTTTGAAGTGCTAGCCCAACAAGAAGTACACAACCCTGAGCCCCTTGTCCCATCTGAGAAGGATCCCATGATGAACAAACAACCTGCACATTCTGATCCCCAAAAAATCCCCAAAAGAACCATTACCCATAGATCCTTCCTCCACGGCTATGCGCACAGTCCCAACGTGGTACTCGCAAGGAATGGAGGTAGACAACTCACAACCTGACCTTTCCAGGGCAACAGAAACAACAGAAGACATAAGTGACACATAACATATGGAAGAAGAACCAGAAAGCATAGACATTGGGGATTTGGACATTCTTGGTCTAGAGCAGGCATGCAAAACAAAAAATTATGATAAAATCCCAGAGCGACAGTTGGAGAATCTGGAAGTAATTCTCTCCAGAGCTCAAAGGAAAAAATCCCTAGGTATTCAAACTGGAGGTATTTGGGATGGGAAAAGCATAATCAAAGATAACAAAAAGAGAGGGAGGAAATCCGCATTGGGGAAATGCTAGTGGAGTTAGGCAAGTACTCCAAGCTCACAAACTATTACAACTCTCTCTCCAACCTTCCATCATGAAGCTAATCTCATGGAATGTCAGGGGGCTCAATAGCCCTGGGAAATGCAGACTGATCAAGAACATGATAAAGAAAGAGAAACCCCAAATTATCTTTCTGTAGGAAACTAAATGCAACTCCATCTCTCTAGACCGAATTGCTGCAAAAGTCTAGCCAGGTAGTATAGCAGCAGTAGTAGATGATTATGGTGCCTCAGGAGGCTTGGAAATCATCTAGGATGCACGCACCATCGAGCTCAACAACATTTATGCAAACAAGCATTTCCTTCAAGCTATTTTCCACATTAGAGGAACCAGTATACATGGTCACATAACCAATGTATATTTTCCCCAGGAAGCTATTCATAAGGTAGAACTTCTGAATACCCTTTCCTCAATTAACACTGATAGGTCTCATCCGCTTTGGATCACTGGGGGCGACTTCAACATGATAATCAAGATGGAAGAAAAGCGAGGAGGAAGGAATAAGATGGATAAGGAAAGTAACAATCTAAAAGAATACATTCAAAGAAATTGGCTTATTGACATGCCATTTAACAATGGCCTTTTTACCTAGAATAAAAAGAGCGTTGGTTCGAACCAAATTGCGTCTCGCCTGGAAAAATTCCTAATCTATGACAATGCAATCCACTTAGGGGGATACCTTTCATCTTCAATCCTGTCGCTGACAGGCTCAGACCATTGGCCAATTTCTCTCCAATGGTCTCGACCAGGTAATGCTACTTGCAAGCCTTTTCGTTTCGAGGCTTTTTAGATGACACATTCGGATTTTGTCAATCTGGTAAATTCAGAATGGATCAACTTCTGTTCGCCAAATGGTACAAGCATGTTCAAATTTTAGCAGAAGCTTAAATGCCTCAAGATTAAAATAAAACAATGGAACCATTCTTCATTTGGTAACATTTTCCAGGCTCGGACTGCTCTAGATCAAGATATGAAATAGTTGTAGCAATGGATCATCACAGAGGGAAGATTAGAGGAACTTTCGGAACAGGAAAAGTCTCTTGAAACTCAGATCTCAGAGAGGGCCAAACAAGAAGAAACACTCTGGAGGCAAAAATCGAGAATCAGGTGGCTAAAGGAAGGGCAAAAAAATACAAAAAATTTTCACTGTTCCACTATTCAACGCTGAATGAATAAGAATATTACTCACATCCAAAATGAGCAGGGGGTAAAAGTGGAAAAACATGAAGAAATTGAGCTCGAACTTCTCAGCTACTTTAAGCAAGCTCATCAAGAACCACAGGTGGATAGAATGCAAGCTATAGGAAAAATCATATAGAACATCCCCAATCTCGTCACAGAAGAGCACAACCAGCTCTTACTCAGGCTGGTCGACTTACAGGAAGTGGAAATGCAGTGCATCAACTGAAAGAAGGCAAGGTGCCAGGGCCAGACGGATTTACCTCCAACTTTTTCCATAATTTCTGGGAGATAATTAAATTGGAAGTCTGGTAGATTGTTGAAGAATCAAGAACCATGAGGTGGATGCTTGTTACACTAAAAAATGTCACCATGACTATTTACAGTTAGTATGGCTCAATCAATAGTCATGCTACCCTCTTAGGCAAGTCTTATGCCTCTTCTCTCCATGTCAAACTCCAAAAAAGAGAGAAAGTCTTGTATAAATGTATTTATCTCTGGGGACGCAGGTTCTCTCAACCTTACTTGCGGGGACGCTCCCCATGTTCACAAAAACTGTGTCTTTGGACGCTTTGTATGTAAAGGGACAGGTGCGTCCCCATGTAAAGGTTAGAATGCGCAAGTTTCATCTTTAAAAAGTTACTTGTGGTCATTTCTAGAGCATTCTAGAAGGTTGTTCGACGTGTATTGGGCGCCTCCAGATGGTTCATGCACTCCTATCAAAGAGGAACTTATCCCATCAATAAGGGAGCTATCCCACCCAAAGAGGGGATTATCCCATTGATGGTGGACCTGATTAACCTCCTCTTGAGCACTATAAATACAGGCATTGGGCCAGAAGGAGGAGAGGTTAAAAGCTATACATTTTCTAAGGGTAAATGCTGCAGGAATTAGGACTCCCATTTAGAAGCTTGTGAGGAGAGATTGCCATCTTTGCTTGTTCTATTTGGAAGTGGGTGTGCTTTGTCAAAGTAAAGGAGAACTCTTGATGGACCCTGGAAAGGACTTGCACAACACCAAGGCTCAGGTTGTATTTGTTCTTTTTGTTACCTATTAATGCAAATGAGTCCATTCTTCTCAATAACTTGTTGTTTATGAGTTATTTCATGTACTCCTTGGTCTACATGTTGAATATTCTTTGTTTTATGTTATAATCAGGTGCTATTTAATGGTTTTACTGTTGGTGATTGCAGGTTTTGGAGAAAAGGAGGAGCTCATCCAGATCAACAAAGTTTGGACTTCTACAACAGCGTTTGGACAAAGGTAAGAACAAAACACTTGATATCTCATATCATCATGCATGTTTAGAGAAGGATAGATCTTGTTTGTCTTGTTTGTCACTAGAGAGTCTTAGGCTCCTAGGGAGGTTAGTTGTGTCCGCACAATCGACTCTTTCCGTCTGACAATTCTTCCAGCTATGAATACCACATTCATAGCCTTTATCCCAAAGGAAGCTCACTCTAACACCCCTGAAAAATTTCGGCCCATTGCCCTGTGCAACGTCATCTACAAGATAGTTTCCAAAATTGTAGCTTCAAGACTCAAATCACTGCTACCACTTCTCATTTTGCCGTAGTAGTCAGGATATGTAGAAGGTAGGTAGATTACGGATGGCATAATCCTCACTCATGAAATCATCCACTCCCTGAAGCACTCCAAGAAATCAAATATGCTACTTAAAATTGACCTCTCAAAAGCCTTTGACAGTTTAAGTTGGATGTATATTCAAAAGACCCTATTTGCCTTTGGTTTCTCCCAAACTTGGATTCGCTGGGTCATGAGTCTCATCTCCTCCTCTTTTTTCTCAATTTTGATCAATGGTATCCCCTCGTCACCTTTCCATCCTTCCTAGGGTATCAGATAGGGGGACCCTCTTTCCCCCTTCCTCTTTGTGTTAATGGCGGAAGGTCTTGGCCGCGGTATCAAAGCTACTCTGTTTTCCTAGAAACTAATAGGCCTGTCATTTCCTAAAACTCCAGCCTTCACTCATCAACAATTTGTGGATGACAATATGCTTTTTGGTCACCCTTCAGTTTAGGAAGCTCGACAATTCAATTCACTATTGATGGACTCTTCGGAGGTCTCTGACGCAAAGATAAACAAGGCCAAATCTCAAATCTTCTTTTTTCATACCCCCGCTGTCACCCAAGCTTCTATAGCCTGTATTCTTGGATTCTCAATTGTTGTTCTCCCTTCCAATTATCTTGGCACTCCTATTAATGACTCAGCTGTGAAACACTCCTGTTGGAGAATGCTCTTCGAAAAATTGGAGGCTCGATTATCTTCGTAGACTCATAGGGCTCTCAATATGGCCAGTCGCCTTGTCTTAATCAAGGCGGTTCTGCAATCCATGCCACTGTATCTCTTCTCGATCCTAGCAACACCCAAATGGGTTCTCAAAGAGATCAAACACCTATAGAGATCCTTCCTGTGGGGCAATTCAGATAAAAAACGCAAAAGGGTCCTAGTCAATTGGGACACAGTTTTCTTGCCAAAGCTTGCTAGTGGAATAGGTCTGTGGGATCCTTACCACAGTAATATGGTTATGGGTGCCCACATCTGGTGGAAATGGCTTGCTATGCCATCCACCCCTTGGGCATCCCTATGGACTGCAAAGTATACCAACAGTCAACCAACCAAATAATTAATCCAAATTTCAGAAGTCAACCCAGGTTCTCTAATCTAGAATGCGACCAAGCAACACAAGCTCTTAATTCAGCAGCATAGCTTCTGGGAAGTGAAGGATGGAAATACAGCAAGGTTTTGGGATGACTCTTGGAAGCAGCAACCCAAACTAAAGGATTTGATATTACCTCATCAAATCCCAGAACAGGAAATGCAAACCTATAATATTGTCAAGCACTTTTGGCTTCCTTCCACATTGCAAGGGCACAAGCAATGGTGTAGCACGGACCACATAATAAGACAAGGAACGGACTCAGCTCAACAGATTCTTAGTACTGAATTAGCAAAGAGAAGAATACAATACTCAGAGGAAAAGGATCCTTCACAACTAGGGAGGCCTATCACATCATCATGAAGGAACACATTGTTAAGGACCCTCTCTCGAATAAAATATGGGACCCCAAGATTTGGCCGAAAGTCTCGACCTTTCTTTGGCTCTTATGTCAAAATAAAATCCTTACCTGGGACAATCTCAGGAAGAGGAGCTTCCAAGGCCCCTCCATCTATCCCAACTGCAAGCAAGAAGAGGAAACCATTGAGCATCTTATGAACTCTTGTCCATTAGCGCACAAGCTCTAGGAAAAGGTCAGATTTAGATGCCAAAAGGATGGAAGGACACAAGGAGATATAGATTCCATTGTTCGTAATAGGGCAAGGAACCCATTCAAGAGCAAGCTATTAAACTCCTTATGGAAGCTTATACCGGGTGTTCTCATGTGGACACTATGGAAGGAGAGAAACCAGAAAATCTTCAAGGACCAATCAATGCCCTTGGAATCTCTATGGAATACAGTATGTCAAAATATTAGGGAAACACTACTTCTTCAAACATGGTATGAGGAATACTTTCCCTCTCTCCCGTTGGAACGACCCATATGGACAAATTGGAATCTGCGGTGGAACCAAGAAATGATAATCAACGGAAAAACTCAAGCAAGAAGCAGAACACCAGATAAGTGGATTCCTCCTCCCCGTCACATGTTGTAGCTAAACTTTGATGGATCCTCGAAGGGAAATCGAGGAAAGGCTAGATTTGGAGGAATATTTAGAGATCATAAGGAAACTCCTATTCTAACCTACTTAGGCTCAACTGGATGGGACACCAACAACTCGGCAGAGTTAGAAGGATTATGGCAGGGACTCATTATAGGCCAAAAATAGGGTATATTCCCGCTTGTTATAGAGGGAGATTCGCAGATTCTCATAAACATGGTCACCAAAATGTTGTAGGGAACAACCTGAAGTAAGGTGAGAAACAGCTGGAGAATGGAGAGTCGACTAAAACTTATCGAAATCTGGCTCTCCTCCCACAAAGCGATCAATCTCAAGCACATACGCTGGGAGGGAAACAAAGTAGCTGACCTATTGGAAAATATAGGAGTGGAAAAAGGAAAATATCTCCATACAGGTACACTCTCTACTCTAGCCACTGAACAACAGATGCTGGAATATCAGGAATTGGTAATGGCTAAGGATGAAGAAGCACACCTGGAGGCAGGTGATCTCCAAGAACATTAATGGCCACCCAACAGACCGTCGGCGATCACAGAATGGGGAGACCAAAGGGCAAGGCATTTACATATAGCAATATGTGCTTGCGATCAAATCGCATCACAATATCACATCGGCGGAAAGTAAGGGGTGGAGCCTTTACTTATAGCAATATGCAATTGCGATCGGATCGCATCAGCGGAAACCAAGGGGAGGAGCCTTTATATATAGCAATATGCGATTGCGATTATATCGTATCGCAATATCGCATCAGCGGAAACCAAGGGGCGGAGCCTTTACATATAGCAATATGCGATTGCGATTGGATCACATTGCAATATCGCATCGGCGAAAACAAGGGGTGGAGCCTTTACACCTTCATATGTGCGATGCGATGATGCGGACCCGATGGTATTCTCAATATTATTTGATAATATTTGTTTTATCTGTTTGTATGATTGACCAGCGGGTCTGTTGTTTTGTTGTCGCTTCTGGTGGTATTGTGTTGAACCTTTTCGGGGTTTTGCTTCAAAACATGGATTTGAGTCCTATTTATGGGTTTCCTTTGGTGACAGCCCCGAGATATATGATTGGTCTTTTTGCCATGTCAAACTGGCTTCCCCAATCTGGGGTAGTTTAGACCTTCTTGATGAACTCTAGCAACAACTGTTGAGGCAGGGCCTCAGTGTAATTTTATTTTTTATTTTTTTTAATAGAATTAGCCTTACATAGAAAAAAAAATTTATCAATCCAGGTAAGGATTTCTACTTCAAGAGTGTACACAGTATGTGGTGGCTATCTAACTCAGAGAGTAGTGCTTCTAAATTGCAGTACAGTTCTTTCAAATACAAGAGAAAATGGATGCAGCAAGTAAATTCTAATTGCAACTAAAAGAAAACTCAATCTTCTAATGAAACTAAATCAGAAATTTATCAAAGTAACCAAAATCATCAGTTGAGAATATAGTAGTAATAACTCATTCCTCTTTTAACTGATTTATTCAATCAAACACAATTCTTAATATAAGCAGCAGATAATCTCAATCTGAGAGCTTCGACAGCAGTAGTCAATTCTCTTTACAGTATATGATCTCAAAACAGAATGCTTAACTAAATAACTAGATATGAACTTACAATAAAATGTATCAACGATATTACTGTAGAATACATGAACGGAACAATTCCGTTAAGATTGGAAAACAAGAAATAGCAAAGCGTTACAATAACAGAAAGTAGAAATTCAATCAAACCATCACATTGTAGGCATCATAAATGCATGGTACAGGAACAACAAGTGAATCCACCAGGGCCGAACCCTTAGCCTCCAGTGAACACTGCCAGATTACTTCAGGAGATTGCAAAGGAACAACAACTATTTTAATATTAATCATTACATAAACATTACAGTAGGTTCGTGCATTGCTCTGCTCAACAATGAGAGTCAGTGATAAACGTTACAATTTCTTAATAGTAATTATCTCCCTTTATACTTACAATTGTTCCCTTTTTATAATGGGAAAGAAGTAAAAAGATAAATAGTAAAAGCAATCGCTCAGGATCTCTCGATCCGGAGGGATTCGCACAATTTCTAAGCTCATACATTTTTTCTTCCTTGCGCTGATCCTGTTGATTTGCTTTTGGATGTATCTGTAACCACCATGTCCTTCCTTATCTTGCTGCTTTATCTTTGTTCCTTGGTTAGGGAACAACAATTGTCTCTTTTTCGTATTTTTCCTGCATAAAGAAGGATATAATCAGCGAAATTGTAATGACAGGTGATTTCCTCATTCTTACCATAATCCTTTGATATATTAACATTTTAGGATATAAAAGAGATATAACTAAAGGAAAAGGATGATGAAATAAATAACATATGCATACCTTTTGCACGACTCAACATACTCCCTTGCTTACCCTTTTTCATGTCCTCGTGAAAATAATATAGTTTGTATGCAGAGCAGTCAAGGAAGAAGCTGGAGAAGGGAGGTTGTAGAGCGGTCTGAAACCATGATTTTTGGCAAATATTTAGAAAATGTGCCCTATTTGTTGTTCAAGGAGCTCATATATAGCCTTGTACCCCTCATCTAGATACCAAATGATAGGGCTGTGAAACCGACAGCCTAGCCAATAAGGGCCTTCCCTTAGGATGAGATTACTATAGATGACAAAGTGTTCTGTAGCCAGTTTAAAGTTTTTGTAATGAACTGGCTCTATGTTTTGTACATTGTTATTGGAAACTATCCATCTCAGCTTTGCTGCGGCCAAGGAGCTTTCTTGAATGGAAAGGAAATACTCGACCCCTTTTTAGACAATTTCTTTTTGAATAGGCCCCAGAGTTTGGATTACACCTACACTCTTCATCAAACTTTTGTGTTTGGCCAGCATTTGTAAGGGGTGCTTTGGCTCACCTCTGACCGAGAGGTCTAGTCCATTTTCCTACCTCTGGAACATGTTGTAAGCCTTGAACCATTTTAATTGATTAAAAATGAATGAAATGAAATCCTGGAACTTCACATCTCTTATAAAAGGACTGGGTTTCTTTTCAAGTTCTTCTTCTAATACAAAATTGTGTAAATAAAATTCACACAACAACCTTTTTACTTTGACCCCATGATGCTTACAACAATTTAAAAAATCATCAATTGTTTTCAACTCTATGGGTTTTCCAGCTTTGATAGCTTTGATCTTCAACTGTAAGTATATTTCCATCAAAAATAGGGCATAGTCATGGGCAAGAGATCTGCATGTGAATATGTCAGTATATAAGGAGAAAATAGTATCCATTTGACTCCTAGCCTTTTCCAATCTGAGCTTTATTTTCTCAGTCCTCTCTTCTGCCTTTCTGTATTTCTCAAATGCCTCACTTTTTGACACATTCATATCCCGCAGTTGCCTCTGTAATTCTTGGTACCTCTATTGGGGGATAGTTTCTTCCTCAAGCCGTTCTATGGTAAGCCGAGCTTGTGCCAGATTTTCTTGAAGATTTTCTATACTAGGATCACTGCTTGTCATAATGTCCTTGGCTTGAATATCTGTCTGCATATTCTTGCTGTGAGAGTGGATTTTTATTGTCTGTGTGTTCTTATTATGGGACTGAATGCTTATAGTCTGTGTACTTTTATTATGGATAGTCCATCCTTCTATCTGGGTGGCCGTGTTGTCGGAGGGTACCACTTCCGTTTGAACAGCTGCGTTATGACAATGTATACTCTCTGTTTGGGCAGTTGTTTCTACAACAGTGACATGTTGTTCCTTAACAATTGGAGTGACTATGGGCTGAGTTTGAGTCCCAGTAACCTTTGTATCATGAAATTTAGTTTGAATCGCTGCATCTAATGTTCCGAGGTTTTTTTTTGAAACTTTCCCCACTGTTAATGTTCTTATCCTTTTCCTGAGTCTTTTCACTAATTTCTGTAGCCTCTGTTGTTCCTCTCTAAGCCTTTAAATTTTGTTTTTCTTCTTTTTAGAAAGAACAACTATTCCACTAATCATTTATGCTCAAAATGAGCTCAGTCACTCATCTAGGTTTTTCTCTTCAAGAGCTATGTCCTTACACTAACTTGTTCCTATTTCTCCTATTTGTCCCACATCCTATGTATTTAAATCGACCCGATTGGGTTCTTCTGGAGGTGCATTACTAGTTTGGTCCACCTCTTCTTGAGGGGCTTCAGCCCTTGATTCTTCTCTACTGGTTATATTTTCTGATATGCTCCTATTATGGGCAGAGTTTTCTTCCAATTGTGTTGCTTCAACATTAAAGTTGAGCGAGCTTTCAGGCTAAATAAATTCATTCATATTGGCTAAAATCTGGGCCAATGCAATATCAAATAAATCTCGTGGGGGACTTGTGTTGGGTGTTAAGGGGAGTTCTGTTCCATTCCTCTCCTCTTCATTAGAGTGTTATGTTTCTTCCTCAAGTTCTGTTTCCTGGTCATCCCATCCTTCCAGCTATAAAGGTTGCTCATTTTCAGGACTAGATAGTTCTAAGGGTTGGTTGCTGCTACCCTGGAGGTTTTTAGCTATTTCCAAGATTTTCTTGGTAGAGTTTCTAAATTTTTGTGGACTGTTTGTTATGTTGGCATTTCTCTTCTTTTTTGGGATAGAGTTAGGAGCAAGTAAAGCTAACCTCCCTTCTATGGTAAATACTAATTCTTCCCAACTTTTTTGTTGTTGGGCAAGGTTACAACTTACTATTAACCTAATTAAGCAATGATGACTCACGACAGTTTCTATATGCCAATATTTCTTTATGTTTCGAGCAGCATCATGCAATAATAAATTCAAATACGCAGGCAAGTTTACAAAACATTTTTGCTTCAGAATTGCTAATAATTTAAGGTGTCATGGCCTTACCACATATTTTCTTCTGTTGCATGTGATATAGCTCTGAACGATTCTGGCCAATTCTGTTCGCAGTTCTCCAAGGGATGAAGGTTGAACTCCTTTTCCTTTCACAATCAGGTTCTGTCCCTCATCCTGAAAGACTACAATAATGTCCTGCAACCTCAATTTTTTATGAGTCCATATGTGCAACTGCTGGTAATCTAGACACCTCAGCTATTACTATGTCTGTCACTGTAATTTTCCTTCCTCTTATCGTAGAATTTTCATTCTATAAATTTTGTAAGAATTCGATACCAATGGCTTCATTGGGTTGCTGCAGTCGTGTGAAATATGCAACCCATTCAGCTCTTACTAAAATTTCTCTGGCGGTATCAGAAACAGCTAGTATCAATGGCACTTTATGCACTGTTCTTCCTCCCATTTTACCTGAATTCTGCACAATGTTAGCTTAACACATGTAACACAGTAGTAGACAGAGCCAGCAATGGAACAATAAGTTGTTAATATCAGATGATACTTTTTCAGCATGGATACCATTAAGGACTTGCTATTATGGAATGTCGTATAGTTCGGTGTAACCAAATAAAGGACTGACACGCATGCATGAGTGCTTTGGGAGTCACCCTTCCCCTCCCTAAAATGATAGGTTACCTTCGACCGGTTAAATGAAGGAATGATGCACTGGTGGCGACATACGAGATTGGTAAAAATGGCAAGGTATACATATTTATGATAGGACTACAAAAATATCAGGGAACTGAAATCAATGCATAGAATGAGAATTATGAATAAATGTGGAGATGCTATGGAATGATTCGAAAAGGGAGAAAGGACATCTTATGTGGGCAAGATGTTGTGCAATCATTATTCCACTTAAACCACTACGATTGATTTTTTTTTAAAGATTTCTCATGCATAAAGGTTCAAAAAATAAATCAGGGATATAATCTTCTCTATAATAAAGATAAAGAATAAGAAAAGGGAGTTATAATCCCTATTGATGTTGAAAATTTGACTCCAATACCATCAGCAGAGCTTCTGTTGCCCATAGGTGTTTATAACCTTGACAGAGTTGATTTTTCACCCTTTGGAACCATGATCCTTTATGTATAATTAGGAAAGTGCCTTATGATGTCAGAATGGAGGCCAGTATGCTGGCTTGGTGAATAGATGAATCACAATACCATTCACTGGGGAGGAGCAAAAAGTGGGTAGGCCGGCTCGTGATGAGACCTCTTGTTCCGATGAATTTTTTTTTTATGCATCCATTGGATCATATCCCTGGTGTGGTGGCCATAGTGGGAATTCCACTTTGCTGCTTCCTTATGATCATGGTAGACTGGCTCATGATGAGACCCCCTATCCTCCACCTGACAAATAAAAAAATTGTTAGTAAATATATATATATATATATATATATATATATATATATATATATATATATATATATATATATATATATATATATATATATATATATATATAGATATATATAGCACTTCCTATTTATATATAGAGGGTGGTTCAACACTCCTTAAGAGTAGGGATGGTGGAAGAAACCTGAACATACCAACAGAAAAAAATATGCCCTTACGTTTATTCAATGATAATGAATAGAGAGAATTATAAGGGTTAGGGAAGAACCAACATGGTATGAATAATCAATCAATTTGATTTATATTGAAGATAAGGACGACAAAGTGATATAGATGGTTGTGTCCTTCCCTTTTTTAATCAATACAAAGAAAGCTCATTAAAGATTATAATATTCGATTTGCTTGTTCCAGTAACCTTCAAATTTTTATCCTTATATATATGTTTGTATGCTTTCCCTATAGAGGATCATAGAGAGTGAAATAATATTCAAAAGATTCTTATTTTCTAAAGAAAACCTTTCATAAAAAGTGTTGTTCCTTGTAGGGAACAACAAAAAAAACACACAAAAAGGTGTTGTTCCTTAAAGGGAACCGCAGTTGTTCCTTAGGAGGAACAACAAAAGGAATCAAAACTGCACACCGAAACTATTGTTCCTTAGAGGGAACAAAAGTTGTTCCATAGATAGAACAACAGTTGTTCCTTATAAGGAACGACGAAAAGAAAGAAACATAATTGGACGTGAAATTGTTGTTCCTTAAAGGGAACAACAACTATTCCTTAGATGGAGCAATGGAAAAGCAGACACAAACGAAACTGTTGTTCCTTAGGAGGAACAACAAACAAACCCAAATGAAACTACTGTTCCTTAGAGGGAACAACAGCTATTCCTTAAGGGAAACAACAAAAAACAAACGCACACAGAAGTTATGTTCCTTAGAGGGAACGACTGTTGTTCCTTAGAGGGAACGACTATTGTTCCTTAGAGGGAACAACATATATTCCTTAAAGGGAACAAAAAAAAAACAAATGCACACGGAAGTGCTGTTCCTTATAGGGAACAACTGTTGTTCCTTAGAGGGAACAACAACTGTTCCTTAAAGGGAACAACGAAAAGAAAATGCACATGAAACTGCTATTCCTTAGAGGGTACGACTGTTGCTCCTTAGAGGGAACAACAACTGTATGTTAAAGGGAACAACAAAAACCAAATGCACACAAAACTGTTGTTCCTTAGAGGGAACGATTGCTGTTCCTTAGAGGGAACAACAACTGTTCCTTAAATGGAATAGCACAAAAATTGAATATATAGGGAACTGTTGCTCCTTAGATGGAATGGCAGTTGTTCCTTAAAGGGAACAACAATTGTTCCTTAAATGGAACAGCAAAAACAAGTACACGGAGAACTGTTGTTCCTTAAAGGAATGACAACTATTCCTTAGAGGGAATAGTAGTTGTTCCTTAAAGGGAACAACATGAAAATCAAATATACAGGAGACTATTGTTCCTTAAATGGAATGAAAGCTGTTCCTGAAAGGGAACAACAACTGTTTCTTAAATGGAACAGCAAAAGCAAGCACACACAGAACTGATGTTCCTTAAATGGAACGACAGTTGTTCCTTGGAGGGAACAACAACTATTCCTTAAAGGGAAAAACATGAAAATAAAATATACATGAGACTGTTGTAACTCCAATGGAATGGAAGTTGTTCCTTAAAGGGAACAATAACTATTAGTTTAAGGGAATAGAATGAAAATCTGTACACAAAATTGTTGTTCTTTAGAGCGAACTACAATTGTTCTTTGGAGGGAACAACAACTGTTCCTTAAAGGGAAAAACAAAAGGAAAAAAAGAGTTTATTTACAGTTTATACAAGAAAATTCAATAAAAATAGAAAGAAAAAATTATGTACAAAATTCACGGACAAAATGAATTATTTACTAGGTCAATGCTGAGGATGGGTTATCCTCCTCAATAAGAATTTGTATTGTGGAATCTTCCCGTAATTGTTGGCAAAAGGATTCCCTGTTAAGCGGTTTGTGATAAAGTCATACTCGATGTCCATTCGCTTTAAAATAATAGCCAGACCCATTGATGGTGGCTAATGTGATGGTGCCATTATCATGCACCGTTTGTATCTCATAAGGTCCCAACCATCTAGTCTGGAGCTTTCTAGTGAAATCCTAGAACCTAGAATCATACAGGAGTGCCCAATCTCCTTCATGGAATATCTTCTTTTTAATAAGGGCATCATGCCATTTCACTCTTTTCTATTGGATGAGTGCATTGTGCTGAAGAGCTGATAGCCAGATTTCATCCAATTCATTGATTTGATGTAGCCTATTAATCTGTGCTTCGTTTAAGTCTAAGCCTACCTCCTGATCTATTCTCAATGTCTGGATTTCAAATTCAAATGGGAAGATAAGTTATTTACCAAACACCAATTGGTATGGGGAATATCTTGTGGCATTTCTCCACATCGTACGATACGCCCACAGGGCTTCTGGAAAACGGGTACCCCAGTCACATCTATGTGATGCAACTGTCTTTGTAAGTATTGCCTCGATTACTTTATTGGTGCTTTCTACCTGGCCATTTGCCTATGGGTGGTACGGAGTCATGATTGTGTACATGATATTATAATTCTTTAATGTTGCAACGAACTTATGGCCTGTGAATTGTGGCCCTCCATCCGTAATTACCTCTCTAGGCAAGCCATATCGCATGAATAGTTGGAAAAGAAATTGGATTACCGAATCCTCTATTGCCCTTGGTAGTGCCTTGCCTCCACCCATTTAGTCACATACTTTGTTGCAACTAATATATATGTCTTTTGATTAGAGGATGGGTTTATTGGACCGATGAAGTCTAATGGCCATCGCTCGAAAGGTTCAATGACTATCTGCGGGTGCAGAGGCATCTCGTTAGACTGCCCGGGGCATCCCTTTCTCTGGAAACTATCACATGCATGGACAAAATTCTTGGCATCTTTAAAAATGGTGGGAAAATAATAGCCCATTTGTAAAACTTTGTGACCAGTCCTATGATCTGCAAAATGTCCGCCGCATGGCCCATCATGGCATGCTTTTAGAATGTCGAAAACTTCATCTTACCTGGCGTATCTTCTAAGGTGCATATCAGCTCCTGTATGAAATAAGTAGCCCCGATCCAAGAGAATTTCATGTTGTGCGTACAATTTGTTTTCTTTCATTAAGCGTCAAGTGCTTGGGTAATTTTCCCACTGCCAAATAATTTGCGACATCCCCACACCATCGCTTTTTCACTGTTATAGCAAATAAATGTTCATCTTGAAACTCGTCTTCTACTGCTGCCGATTCATCTATCTTTGGCATTCATGAAAGGAAATCTGCTACTGGATTTTCTTCTCTTGGTCGACGTTTAATTGTTATATCGAATTCCCGCAAAAGAATCAACCATCTTATCACTCTTCCATTTGTAATTGGTTTATTGGGTAGATATTTTATAGCAGAGTGATCAGTGTATAAAACCACAGGTTATCCTATTATATAATGTCTAAATTTATTGATAGCATAGACTACAGCAAAAAATTCTTTTTCAGTAACAGTATAATTTAATTCAGCAGGAGATAGATTTTTGCTAATATAGTATATTTCATATGGCATTTTGCCTTCTTCTTGGCCGAGAACTGCTCCTATGGCTGTGTTTGAAGTGTTGGATGAAATCTGGAATGGCAGATCCCAGTTTGGGCCCCTTAATACTGGGACCGTTGATACAAGCCATTTTAAATCTTCAAAAGCGCTGTCACATTTATTTGTCTAAATGAAATCAATATTTCCTATTAGTGCATATAACGGTGCATCAATCTGATAAAAATTCTTTATAAACCTTCTATAATAACCAGAAAATCCCAAAAAATTGCGTACCTCTGTTTGTGTGGTAGGGGTAGGTATTAAAAGAATTATATGAATTTTTGTTGGATCTACTTGGATTCCAGCAGCTGAGATATAGTGACCAAAGATGAGGCCCTCGGTCATCATCATGTGGCATTTTCCATTTCTTAAACAGAGTTTGGTGTCAATGCATCTTTGCAAAACTTTCTCTAATGTTTGCAATGCTGGCTAGAAGTCATCTCCATAAGGTGTAAAGTCACCCATGTACACCTCGAGCCCTTCATTTATCAGATCTTAAAAAATGCTGAGTATAGCCCTTTAAAACGTGGCAGGGGCATTGCACAACCGAAAAGGTAGGACCCTGTAAGCGAATGTTCCCCAGGGGAAGGTAAAGGTAGTATTGTCCTAATCCTTAGGGGCAATCTAAATTTGATTGTATCCACTCAAGCCATCTAGGAAAGAAAATAATTTTTTTCCTGCCAAAGTGTCCAAGACCTGGTCAATGAATGGAAGGGGAAAATGGCCTTTTTGGGTTGCTTTATTAGGCTCTCTATAGTCAACACATATATGCCACTTTCCATTCTTTTTCGGCACCACTACTAATGGAGAGACCCATTTGTTGTCAGATATTGGGTAGATAAACTTTGCATCTAGCAATTTTTGTAGTTCAACTTTAACAATATATTTAACATGAGGATTTAACCTTGATTGAGGTTGTTGAATGGGCCTAGTATCCTTCTCTGTATAAATGTGGTGCATGCATAATTGGGGATCAATCCCTTTCATGTCCAGGTAATCCCATGCAAAGGCCTCTTTATATTTTCTCAGGAGTTGAACCAGCTTCTGCTCTTGGTCAGTAGTCAGGTTTTTGTTAATATTCAAAGTTTTTCCTAGCTTAATTTCTATGGTTTTGCTGTTATAAACAAAGGTGGTTGGTATTGATTGATCGTTAATATATTTTAGGGGATATTCTTCTGTTTTTCCATCGAATTCTTCTTTGATCATCTAAAATTTTAGATGGGATCCGGCATCTGGTTGGTTAATATAGGTGTTAATGATGTCATCTTCTATTTGATATTTAAATTCTAGAGCATCTTCTATGGCAACGGTGCCAAAGTGTTGAGTGATAAAAAGTGCCTTTTTAACTCCTAATTATCTTCACATTAATTATCAATCCAGGTAAGTCTTTCTATTTCAAGAGTGTACACAGTATGTGGCGGCTATTTAACTCAAAGAGTAGTGCTTCTAAATTGCAGTACAATTCTTTCAAATACAAGAGCAAATGAATGCAGCAAGTAAATTCTAATTGCAACTGAAAGAAAACTCAATCTTCTAATGAAACTAAATTAGACATTTATCAAAGTAACAACAATCATCAGTCGAGAATACAGTAGTAATAACTCATTCCTCTTTTAATTGATTTATTCAATCAAACACAATTCTTAATATAAGCAACAGATGATCTCAATCTGAGAGCTTCGACAACAATAGTCAATGCTCTTTACAGTATATGATCTCAAAACAGAATGCTTAACTAAATAACTAGATATGAACTAACAATAAATTGTATCAATGATATTACTGTATAATATATGAACAGAACAATTCCATTAAGATTGGAAAACAAGAAATAGCAAAGCGATACAATAGCAAAAAGTAGAAATTCAATCAAACCATCACACTGTAGGCATCATAAATGCATGGTACAGGAACATCAAGTGAATCCACCAGGGCTGGGCCCTTAGCCTCTAGTGAACACTGCCGGATTACTTCAGGATATTGCGAAAGAAGAACAACTGTTTTATATATTAATCATTGCGTAAACATTACAGTAGGTTCGTGCTTTGCTTTGCTCAACAACGAGAGTCAGTGATAAACGTTACAATTTCTCAATAGTAATTCTCTCCCTTTCTACTTACAATTGTTTCCTTTTTATAATGCGAAAGAGGTAAAAAGGTAACTAGTAAAAGTGATCACCCAGGATCTCTCGATCCTGAGGGATTCACACAATTTCTAAGCTCAGACATTTTTTCCTCCTTGCGCTGATCCTGTTGATTTGCTTTTGGATGTATCTGTAACCACCGTGTTCTTCCTTATCTTGTTGCTTTCTCGTTGTTCCTTGGTTAGGGAACAACAATTGGCTCTTTTCGTCTTTTTTCTGCATAAAGAAGGATACAATCAGTGAAATTGTAATGACATGTGATTTCCTCATTCTTACCATAATCCTTTGATATATTAACATTTTAGGATATAAAAGAGATATAACTAAAGGAAAAGGATGATGAAATAAATAACATATGTATACCTTTTGCACGACTCAACATACTCCATTTCTTACCATTTTTCATGTCCTCATGAAAATCATATAGTTCTTATGCAGAGCAGTCAAGGAAGAAGCTGGAGAAGGGAGGTCGTAGAGCGGTCTGAAACCATGATTTTTGGCAAAGATTTAAAAAATGTGCCCTATTTGTTGTTCAAGGAGCTCATATATAGCCTTGTACACCTCATCCAAATACCAAATGATAGGGCTGCGAAACCGAAAGCCTAGCCAATAAGGGCCTTCCCTTAGGATTAGATTACTATAGATGACAAAGCGTTCTGTAGCCAGTTTAAAGTTTTTGTAATGAACTCGCTCTCTATTATGTACATTGTTATTGGAAACTGTCCATCTCAGCTTTTCTGTGGCCAACGAGCTTTCCTGAATGGAAAGGAAATACTCGACCCCTTTTCAGACAATTTCTTTTTGAATAGGCCCCAGAGTTTGGATTACACCTACACTCTTCATCAAACTTTTGTGTTTGGCCAACATTTGTAAGGGGTGCTTTGGTTCACCTCTGACCCAGAGGTCTAGTCCATTTTCCTGCCTCTGGAACATGTTGTAAGCCTTGAACCATTTTAATTGATTAACAACGAATGAAATGAAATCCTGGTACTGCATGTCTCCAATAAAAGGACTGGGATTCTTTTCAAGTTCTTCTTCTAATACAAAATTGTGTAAATAAAATTCACACAACAGCCTCTGTACTTTGACCCCATGATGCTTACAACAATTTAAAAAATCATCAATTATTTTCAACTCTATGGGTTTTCGAGCTTTGACAGCTTTGATCTTCAACTCTAAGTATATTTCCATCAAAAGTAGGGCATAGTTATGGGCAAGAGATCTGCATGCGAATATGTCAGTATATAAGGAGAAAATAGTATCCATTTGACTCCTAGCCTTTTCCAATCTGAGCTTTATTTTCTCAGTCCTCTCTTCTGCCTTTCTCTATTTCTCAAATGCCTCATTTTCTGATGCATTCATATCCCGCAGTTGCCTCTGTAATTCTTGGTACCTTTTTTGGGGGACAGTTTCTTCCTCAAGTCGTTCTATGGTAACCCGATCTTGTGCCAGATTTTCTTGAAGGTTTGTTATACTAGGATCACTACTTGTCATAATGTCCATGGCTTCAATATCTGTCTACGTATTCTTGTTGTGAGAGTGGATTTTTATTGTCTCTGTGTTCTTACTATGGGACTCAATGCTTATAGTCTGTGTACTTTTATTATGGATAGTCCATCCTTCTATCTGGGTGGCCGTGTTGTCGGAGGGTACCACTTCCGTTTAAACACCCGCGTTATGACAATGTATACTCTCTGTTTGGGCAGCTGTTTCTACAATAGTGACATGTTGTTCCTTAACAATTGGGATGACTATGGGCTCTTTTTGAGTCCCAGTAACCTTTGTATCATGAAATTCAGTTTGAATGGTTGCATATAATGTTCCCAGGGTTTTTTTGAAACTTTCCCCACTGTTAATGTTCTTATCCTTTGCCCGAGTCTTTTCACTAATTTCTGCAACCTCTGTTGTTCCTTTCTAAGCCTTTTAATTTTGTTTTTCTTCTTTTCAGAAGGAACAACTATTCCACTAATCGTTTATGCTCTTAATGAGCTCAGTGTCTCATCTCGGTTTTTCTCTTCAAGAGCTATGTCCTTACACTAACTTGTTCCTATTTCTCCTATTTGTCCCACATCCTATGTATTTAAATCGACTCGATTGTGTTCTTCTGGAGGTGCATTACTAGTTTGGTCCACCTCTTCTTGAGGGGCTTCGGCCCTTGATTCTTCTCTACTGATTATATTTTCTGATATGCTCCTATTATGGGCAGAGCTTTTTTCTGATTGTGTTGCTTCAAAATTAAAGTTAAGTAGGCTTTCAAGCTATATAAATTCATTCATAGTGGCTAAAATATGGGCCAATTCAATATCAAATAAATCTAGCGAGGGACTTGTCTTGGGTGTTAAGGGGAGTTTTGTTTCATTCCTCTCTTCTTCATTAGAGTGTTATGTTTCTTCCTCAATTTATGATTCTTGGTCATCTCGTCCTTCCAGCTGTAAAGGTTGCTCATTTTCAGGACTAGATAGTTCTAAGGGTTATTTTCTGCTACCCTGAAGGTTTTCAATTGTTTCCAAGCTTGTCTTGGTAGAGTGTCTACATTTTTGTGGACTGTTTGTTGTGCTGGCAATTCTCTTCCTTTTTGGGACAGAGTTAGGAGAAAATAAAGCTAACCCCCCTTCTATGGTAAATACTAATTCTTCCCAACTTTTTTGTTGCTGGGAAAGGTTAAAACTTACTATTAATCTAATTAAGCAATGATGACTCACAATAGTTTCTATATGCCAGTATTTCTTTATGTTTTGAGCAGCATCATGCAATAATAAATTCAAATACGCAGGCAAGTTTACAAAACATTTTTGCTTCAGAATTGCTAATAATTTAAGGTGTCATGGCCTTACCACATATTTTCTTCTGTCACATGTGATTTAGCTTTGAACGATTCTAGCCAGTTCTGTCCACAGTTCTCCAAGGGATGAAGGTTGAACTCCTTTGCCTTTGACAACTGGGTTCTATCCCTCATCCTGAAAGACTGCAATAATGTCCTGCAACCTCAATTTTTAATGAGTCCATATGGGTCCAACTGCTGGTAATCCATACACTTCAGCTATTACTACATCTGTCACTGTAATTTGCCTTCTTCTTATCGTAGAATGTTCATTCTGTAAATTTTGTAAGAATTCGATAGCAATGGATTCATTGGAATGTTGCAGTCATGTGAAATATGCAACCCATTCGGCTCTTACTAAAATCTCTCTGGTGGTATCAGAAACAGCTAGTATCAATGGCTGCTTATGCAATGTTCTTCCTCCCATTTTACCTGAATTCTGCACAATGTTAGCTTAACACAGCAATAGACAGAGCCAGTAATGGAACAACAAGTTGTTAATATTAGTTGATACTTTTTCAGCATGGATACTATTAAGGACTTGCTATTATGGAATGTCGTATAGTTCGGTGTAACCAAATAAAGGACTGACACGCATGCATGAGTTCTTTAGGAGTCACCCTTCCTATAGCACTTCCTATTTATATATAGAGGGTGGCTCAACACTCCTTAAGAGTAGGGGTTAGGGAAGAAATCAATCAATTTGATTTATATTGAAGATAAGGACGGAAAAGTGATATAGATGGTTGTGTCCTTCCCTTTTTTAATCAATACAAAGCAATCTCATTAAAGATGATAATATTCAATTTGCCTGTTCCAGTAACCTTCAAAATTTTATCCTTATATATATGTTTGTATTCTTTCCCTATAGAGGATCATAGAGAGTGAAATAATATTCACAAGATGCTTATTTTCTAAAGAAAACCTTTCATAAAAAGTGTTGTTCCTTGTAGGGAACAACAAAAAAAACACAGAAAAACGTGTTGTTCCTTAAAGGGAACCGTATTTGTTCCTTAGGAGGAACAACAAAAAGAATCAAAACTACACACCAAAACTATTGTTCCTTAGAGGGAACAACAGTTGTTCCTTAGATGGAACAACAATTGTTCCTTATAAGGAATGACGAAAAGAAAGAAACATAATTGGATGTGAAATTGTTGTTCCTTAGAGGGAACAACAACTGTTCCTTAGATGGAACAATGTAAAAACATATGCAAACAAAACTTTTGTTCCTTAGGAGGAACAACAAACAAACCCAAACGAAACTACTGTTCCTTAGAGGGAACAACATTTGTTCCTTAAGGGAAACAACAGAAAGAAAACGCACACAGAAGTTCTGTTCCTTAGAGGGAATGACTTATGTTCCTTAGAGGGAACAATAGCTATTCCTTAAAGGGAACAACAAAAAAACAAACGTACACGGAAGTGTTGTTCCTTAGAGGGAATGGTTGTTTTTCCTTAGAGGGAACAACAACTATTCCTTAAAGGGAACAGAAAAAAGAAAATGCACATGAAACTACTGTTCCGTAGAGGGAACAACTGTTGTTCCTTAGAGGGAACAACAACTGTTCCTTAGAGGGAACAACAACTATTCCTTAGAGGGAACAACAACTGTTCCTTAAAGGGAACAGCAAAAACCAAACACACACAAAACTGTTGTTCCTTAGAGGGAATGACTACTGTTCCTTAGAGGGAACACCAACTGTTCCTTAAATGGAACAACATGAAAATCGAATATATAGGGAACTGCTGCTCCTTAGATAGAATGGTAGTTGTTCCTTAAAGGGAACAACAACTGTTCCTTAAATGGAACAGCAAAAACAAGTACACGGAGAACTGTTGTTCCTTAAAGGGAACGAAAACTATTCCTTAGAGGGAATAGTAGTTGTTCCTTAAAGGGAACAACACGAAAATCAAATATACAGGAGACTATTTTTCCTTAAATGGAATGAAAACTGTCCCTGAAAGGGAACAGTAACTGTTCCTTAAAATGAACAACAAAAGAAAGCACACATGGAACTGATGTTCCTTAAAGGGAACGACAACTGTTCCTTGGAGGGAACAACAGCTATTCCTTAAAGGGAACAACATGAAAATCAAATATACATGAGATTGTTGTTCCTCCAATGGAATGGCAGTTGTTCCTTAAAGGGAACAACAACTATTAGTTTAAGGGAATAGCATGAAAATATGTACACAAAATTGTTGTTCCTTAGAGGGAACCACAACTGTTCTTTGGAGGGAACAACAGTTGTTCCTTCAGGGAAAAAAAAAGGAAAAAAAGAGTTTATTTATAGTTTATACAAGAAAATTCAATCAAAATAGAAAGAAAAATTTATGTACAAAATTCAAGGACAAAATGAATTATTTACTAGGTCAATGCTGAGGATGGGTTATCCTCCTCAATAAGAATTTGTATTGTGGAATCTTCCCGTAATTGGTTGCAAAAGGACTCCCTGTTAAGCGGTTTGTGATAAAGTTGTACTCGATGTCCATTCACTTTAAAAGAATAACCAGACCCATCGATGGTGGCTAATGTGATGGTGCCATTATCATGCACTGTTTGTATCTCATAAGGTCCCAACCATCTAGTCTGGAGTTTTCTGGGGAAATCCTGGAACCTAGAATCATACAGGAGTGCCCAATCTCCTTCGTGGAATATCTTCTTTTCAATAAGGGCATCATGCCATTTCGCTCTTTGCTATGGGATCAGTGCAGTGTATTGAAGAGCTGATAGTCGGATTTCATCCAATTCATTGATTTGATGTAGCCTATTAATCTGCGCTTCGTTTAAGTCTAAGCCTACCTCCTAAGCTATTCTCAATGTCTGGATTTCAAATTCAATTGGGAAGATAATTTATTTACCAAACACCAATTGGTATGGGGAATATCTTTTGGTATTTCTCCACATCGTACAATATGCCCACAGGGCTTCTGGAAAACGGGTAGCCCAATCACATCTATGTGATGCAACTGTCTTTGTAAATATTGCCTCGATTACTTTATTGGTGCTTTCCACCTGGCCATTTGCCTATGGGTGGTATGGAGTTGTGATTTTGTACATGATATTATAATTCTTTAATGTTGCAGCGAACTTATGGCCTGTGAATTGTGGCCCTCCATTTGTAATTACCTCTCTAGGCACACCATATTGCATGAATAGTTGGAAAAGAAATTGGATTACCAAATCCTCTATTTCCCTTGGTAGTGCCTCTGCCTCCACCCATTTAGTCACATACTCTGTTACAACTAATATATATGTCTTTTGATTAGAGGATGGGTTTATTGGACCGATGAAGTCTAACGCCCATCGCTCAAAAGGTTCAATGACTATCTGCAGGTGCAAAGGCATCTCGTCAGACTGCCCGGGGAATCCCATTCTCTGGCAACTATCACATGCTTGGAAAAAATTCTTGGCATCTTTAAGAATGGTGGGCCAATAATAGCCCATCTGTAAAACTTTGTGACCAGTCCTATGATCTGCAAAATTTCCACCGCACGGCCCATCATGGCATGCTTTTAAAATGTCAAAAAATTCATCTTCCCTGGCGTATCTTATAATGTGCATATCAGCTCCTGTATGAAATAAGTAGCCCCGATCCAAGAGAATCACATGCTGTGCATACAATTTGTTTTCTTTCATTAGGCATTAGGTGCTTGGGTAATTTGCCCATTGCCAAATAATTTGTGACATCCGCATACCCTGGTTTTTTCACTGTTATAGCAAATAAATGTTCATCTTGAAACTCGTCTTCTACTGCTTCCGAGTCATCTATCTTTGGCATTCGTGAAAGGAAGTCTACTACTAGCTTTTCTTCTCCTGGTTGATCTTTAATTGCTCTATCGAATTCCCGCAAAAGAATCAACCATCTTGTCACTCTTCCATTTGCAACTGTTTTATTGGGTAGATATTTTATAGCAGAGTGATCAGTGTATAAAACCATATGGTATCCTATTATATAATGTCTAAATTTATTGATAGCATAGACTACAGCCAAAAATTCTTTTTCAGTAACAGTATAATTTAATTCAGCATGAGATAGATTTTTGCTAATATATTATATTGCATATGGCTTTTTACCTTCTTCCTGGCCAAGAACTGCTCTTATGGCTGTGTTTGAAGTGTTGGATGAAATCTGGAATGGCAGATCCCAGTTTGGGCCCCTTAATACTGGGGTTGTTGATACAATCCATTTTAAATCTTCAAAAGCACTATCACATTTATCTGTCCAAATGAAATCAATATTTCCTATTAGTGCATATAACGGTGCAGCAATCTGAGAAAACATCTTTATAAACCTTCTATAATAACCAGAAAATCCCAAAAAATTGGGTACCTTTGTTTGTGTGGTAGGGGTAGGTATTAAAAGAATTATCTGAATTTTTGTTGGATCTACTTGGATTCCAGCAGCTGAGATATAGTGACCAAATATGAGGCCCTCGATCATCATCATGTGGCATTTTTCATTTCTTAAACAGAGTTTGGTGACAATGCATCTTTGCATAACTTTCTCTAATGTTTGTAATGTTGGCTCGAAGTCATCTCCATAAGGTGTAAAGTCATCCATGTACACCTCGAGCCCTTCATTTATCAGATCTTAAAAAATGCTGAGTATAGCCCTCTGTTACACTAAAAAATGTCACCTTGACTACTTACAGTTAGTATGGCTCAAAATCAACAGTCATGCTACCCTCTTAGGCAAGTCTTATGCCTCTGTTATCCATCTCAAACTCAAAGAAGAGAGAAAGTATTGTAAAACTATGTTTATCTCTGGGGTCGCAGGTTCTCTCTAGCCTTACCTGCGGGGACGCAGGCTATGTTCACAATAACTGCGTCCATGGACGCTCTGTATATCAAAGGACAGGTGCGTCCTCCTGTAAAAGGCAAAATGCGCGAGTTTCATCTTAAAAAAGTTACTTGTGGTTACTTCTAGAACCTTCTAGAGGTCGCTTTGATGAAATGGATGCGCCTCCAGTTGGTTCATGTATCTCTATTAAGAGGGGACTTATCCCATCAATAAGGGAGCTATCCCACCCATAGAGGGGGATGATCCCATTGATAGTGGACCTGAATAACCTCTTTACAGCACTATAAAAGAAGGCATTGAGCCAAGAGGAAGGGGGCTGAAGCTATACATTTTCTTTGGGTAAATGCTGCAGAATTTAGGTCTTCCATTAGAACCTTTGTGAGGAGAGATTGTCTTCACATGATTCTACTTGGAAGAGGGTGAGCTTTGTCAAAGTAGAGGAAAACACTTGATGGACCCTGGGAGGAACTTGCACAACACCAAGGCCAGGTTGTAAGAGTTTCTTTGTTTCGTTATTAATACAAACTGGTTTATTTTTCTCAATAGCTTGTGTTAATGAGTTATTTCATGTGTTCCTTGGTCTGCATGTTGAATGTATATTTTATTATATGAAATACAAGTGCTCGGTAATCGTTTGATTGTTTGTGGTTGCAGGAATTGACTTAAAGGAGGAGCTCATCCGGATTGGCAAGGACAAACTACAACAATAGCGTTTTGGAATAAGGTAAGCCTAAACACTTGTACTTTTCATGTCATAAAAGGTATATTTAGAGAAAGATCATTCCATTTTGTCTTGTTTGTCGCTAGAGAGTGTAAACTCCTAGGGAGGTCAGTTGTGTCAGCCCAAATGACTTTTTCCGCCACGACAAATTGGCGACTCCGTTGGGGACTCCATTAATGGACAAGTCTTTTCCTTTATATGAACTTTGCCTTGTGAAAATCATTTTTATTTTCTGGTTTTTGACTGTGAGAAATAGTATTTGGGTGGTTTAGCTGTAAATTTAGTTGGCTTTAGTTTTTCTTCCTTTTTCCAGAAGGACGCAGTCTCTGTGTGTTTTACAGTGCGTCTTTGGACGCATTGTTCTTTACTAAACAGTGCGGGGCCGCACCTGTGACAACGGGTGGCCTGCGTCTTCCTGTAAAACTGTGTTCTGCACAGTGCGTCCTTGGACGTGCTGTTGTCGACTGCACAGTGCGGGGCCGCACCTGTGACAACGGGTGGCCTGCGTCTTCCAGTAAAAGTCAAGAAAATTCCATTTTTTGCTTTAGATTACTTTTAGTTTTTGTTTTTCTTTAGGATTTCCTGCCCAGATCCTTTAGTACCCGGTCAAGAATTCTCACCTGAACTGATTTTGTGAGTTTTGAGTGTTTTAGTGGATTTCAACGAAGTTTAGACCTAGGGTTTGATTTTTCAATAGGTTCTGTAGTGACTTTGAGCTTAGAAAGTTGTCCAGCCTTAGATATCTCTGGTTAGTCAACCTTCTTAGAAGTCGAGCCTATCGTAAGTCTCCTTGTTTGAGCAACTTGTCATTTGAGTTGTTTTTGGGTCAAATTTCGCATTGCTTGTTATTAAAGTATTGATTTCCATTTTCAAAAAAGAACAAAAAGATTAGAATTTTGTTTTGACTAGTTTTTGGTTCTGCGATAAGCTAGTCCTTGATTCATTCGCAATCAAGTAAAACACCTTAGAATAATCATTGTTAGTTTTGGCCTTGTTAGGATTACTTAGAATAAATTTATTTTTAGCTTGCTTATGAGTTCATTTTCATAGATTTTGATAGTTGTCAAAGATTGCTTTTTTGTTATATTAGTTTTATTTTCTTTATTAAAAGAAAAATACAAAAATATCTTCTTAAGAGTCTTGTTTCAAGAAGCCTTTTGTTTTTCAAAGAAGAAAAGAGTTTTTTCGTGCATGTAAAGAGAAGTTATGTTTTTATGCTTGGAAAAGAAAATCGAGTAGTTTCTTTGATTGTCTTTAATTAAGAAGTTGCTTTTATAAAGATTGCATTCTCTCAACTTTTTAGTTAAAACAATTCATCGAAAAAACAAAAGTAGTGGATAAATCATCTTAGGTGCATTTTGTAGTGATTTCGAGTCCAGTCAACACACCACTAGTTTCACTTCCATCACCTTTTGACTTAAAGAACAACCTTAAAAGTAACGCTTAAATTAAAATTGATCTAGTAACTTTTATTTTCTAGGGCTCTGAAGCACCAACATAGCTTAGGCTAGGGTCTTGGAGTAGGTGAGTACTTAACTCTCCAGGACTACAAAACCAAACAGTTAGTCTATCTTGAGTAGAACAAATCCAATTGTTTCAGTTACATTCTGGGAAAGCTCCTCTTAAAGGAGAAGCACGAGCTCGTGTCCGAACCAGTGAGGGGATCATTCCTCCCTCGTTGGGAACGACGCCAGTCAGTACGTATTAAAAACGGTAAACCTCGGATTAACCATTGTCGAGGAGCCAGGGGTCACTTATCGGTAAACCTTGGATTACTGTCAAGGAGCCGGTAAGGGGATTGGAGCTTGTTACTCTGCCCTTGCGTGCTGTCGGAGTTTAGACTGTTCCCCCAGGTGTAATTGTTGTGATTGGTAACCTTAGTGGCCATAATACCTAGGATTCTACCCAAGGTGACGGTGGAGGGAAGGTCCCACTGTACCTGGAGCAGACGTCGGCTATACTCACTTGGATTTTCTGGGGGGTACGCTTCACTTCGAGACGGTTAAAGTGGAGGTACTTGGTCCAGTCTATTCATTAAGCAGGTTGTCGGCGTAACTGTTCCACCCGCCATTTCTGTACTGAATCCTGCGAGGTTGGGCCTAATCACCAACTAGCGCTTTTGGTCCGGAAGATACTGTTTGTGTGTGCTTTGACACTCTAGATTATTTAGGCGTATGCTTCAAATTTGTTTGGTTATTTAGAAGACTTAGGTGGTTTGATTTGCAATTTTTTACTTTGTTTTCGTGTGTTGTAATTAAAATCATTAATTGTGGCGGAATTACCGAGACGGTCCCGTCGAATTGGGGGCCAGTCTCCTGAGATTGTCACCGGACTAGATTTGTTAAGAAAACTCCGTCAATCGCGGAGTGAATCTCCTGAAGATATTCCGGGTCAGTTAGAAGGTTTAAAGGTCCTTGTATCACCTAGTGGCACTAAAGTAGATTCACCAGAAGAAGGAGAGTTTGCCTTGG
Organism: Pinus tabuliformis; assembly: GCA_031772625.1. Lineage (NCBI taxonomy): Eukaryota > Viridiplantae > Streptophyta > Pinopsida > Pinales > Pinaceae > Pinus > Pinus tabuliformis. The sequence goes on along the minus strand of CM062804.1, from coordinate 1,220,416,382 downwards.
TAGTCCATCAAGATTACCAAAGTTTAGAAACAGGTTACAATCCCGAAGCTGTTACAGTTTCCGAGCTTGCTGGTAGTTTTTCATCTGCCAGTGAAACAGGCGAAGAACCTGAAATTTCCGAACCTGTTACTCCAACTCCTAGTGTTCCTGGTTCACCAAAAATAGAAAGAATTGTCACCGAAAATCTTCCTGTTGGGTTAATTGCTATAGAAGAACTTTTTCCAGAGGAAGAAATAGGCGTTTCTGATTCTGAAGATATAATTACCCTTGATTTGAGGGAGCGTGAATCCATCTTTTACAGTCCTCCTAGAAGTGAACCTTGGTACCTTGCTTTAACCAATTTATTGGACAACTCAGTAGGTTTTTCTACACCTCGTACTCCCTTTCCACCCGGAGGAATTCATAATCCTGTAGATATGTCTGGTCCGTCATCTGTGTTTTCACAAAGTCCTGAATCATTTTTACATGATGGTCCTTCTGTTCCTGCTGGGTATCAGTCAATTTCTGGTACTTTTTCGGGAGCATCTCCTAGACCCGTTGAATATGGGTTATTCGTTGGAAATAGTGGTACCATTCCATTGAGTGTAGGTGAAGTTTATATGATGTCAGGTTCAAATCCCGTTAACCAACCTCAAGGTGGCCAATTACCGCCTGGGGGGCAACCTTCGTTAATGCCTGGGGGGCAACCTCAAGGTACTTCATTCGCGTCTGGGGGGCAACCTCAAGGGTATCAACCCCAAGGGTATCAACCCCAGCCTCAATATGTACCCCAAAGTCAACCTCAGTACCAATATCAACCTCAAGGATGGCAACCTCAAGGATGGCAACCTCAAGGGTATCAACCTCAAGGGTATCAACCCCAAGGGTATCAACCCCAAGATTATCAACCTCAAGGCTGGCAACCTCAAGGTCAAGGTCAACCCCAGTATTCGTATTTACCTCAAGGTTATCAACCTACGGGTCAATACCCTGGTCAAAGTTATCAACCACCTCAAGGGCAACCATATGGGACTGCACCTTACAGTTATCAACCCTATCCTCAATACGGCTATGGATCTCAGTATCCTCAACCTGTTACGAGTCAATACCCTGGATTGTTAACATGGGATCCTTCACAGGGTCAACAGATGTTGCAGCCAAGTATACAGTCGGCACCTCAAGTAGGACAACCTGCAGTTCCTGGTCCATCCCAGCCACCGCAAACTGTCCAATCAAGTGTTCAGACCCCTGTAACTTCGGTAGTTACTCAGCCGCCAATTGCACCTGGTACTCCACCTCACACGGCTGCAGCAACTACCGCTACATCTACCATAGCTACTTCTGGAGTATCGGCAGCTCCGGTTTCTACAGTCCCTGTAACCACTCCTCAGACATCTGTACCGTTGTCTGGATCTACCGTCCAAACCACAGTCCCGATGCCTGTAGGCCCGCCTGGTACAAGTACGGTTGTTACTTCTCAACCTCAATTTGTTCAACCTCCGTACCAGGGACCGTATCAACCTGGGCAAGCTGCCCAACAACCGGCTTACCCGTTTCAACCGTATCCTGGGTACACTTATAATCCACCTCAACAACCCCAGTATGGTCCGGTTAATCCTGGTTTTCCAGGAGGATATAATATCCCAAATGCTACTCCTGTCCCTAGTTATCCTGGATATCCTCCTCCTGGGGCTGGTCTTGTGACTCAAAATTTTAGAGATCCTAACCGTCAGTTACCGTTTATTGCAACTTTAGATTTACCCGACTTGACGCGCCTAACAAATGATCCAATTCAATATCAACAGTACTGGCCGCCAATGCCAAATAAGTTGCCCAGCGATATACCTAAGTTTGAAGGTAAGTCTGGAGAGGATCCATCCAATCACGTGATGACTTACCACCTCTGGTGTGCATCAAACTCCATCTCAGATGATTCTATCCGCTTACATCTTTTCCAGCGTACACTCATTGGTCTCGCAGCCAAGTGGTACATTGAGTTGCCACGGGCCTCTTTTTACAACTTTAGCCAGTTAGCTACCTCGTTCTTAACTCATTTTCAGTTACCAGTCAGGTATGATAATGGTACGGAATTATTGACTTCGCTAAAACAATCGACATCCACGTACATTTCTGATCACATCCATGAGTGGAGACGTCGAAGAAGATTAGTAAAAGTTTTTATTCCGGACCAAATATTAGCTGAATGGTTTGTAAAATCATTACTACCACGAATTACTGAAGATGTAGCTAAGGCCGGAGTAGTTACTGAGGAGCAAGTCATTGCTCAAGCACAGTACCTTGACTTAGTTTATACTCAGTCGGGTACGTTACACGAGAAAATACCGGATCTTCCCAAGTCAAACCAAATCGCTGCTGCTCCTTCGGGATCTCATGCCGCTGATGGTATTATTGGTATCGTGACTACAAAGAGCAAGAAGAAGTCTTCCAAGGCTTCAACTACTCCAATTATCACTTTGCCTGATTCTCCGACAGGAGAGTCTTCTCCCGAACTGACTGCCGACATTCACGCCGTAGAGTCATCTACGGCCAAACCAAAAAACGGTGGAAAGAAGAAAGGAAGAAGAAGACCAAAGCAGATAAGGCTCCAAAGGAGAAAGTAGAAAAATCGGAAACCAATGACGAAAAACGCAAACCTCGTTATCCTTGTCTCATTTGTGAAGAAGATCATTTTACGAGAGACTGCCCTCATCGGGCCGAGGTAGTGAAAATCGTTAAAGGTTCTCCCACTCCTGCTGTGTTAAAAAATCCATTTCCCGAGCAGGAAAATAAGATGATAGGTTCTTCTTCAAATGCCAGTGAAGAACCCATTTTGATGATGTCTCATGTCAGGATTGCGACTCGATCGCAAGATTATGGTAGTAAGGCTCCTGTTGATGGTAAAGAAGCAGAATCTTCTAACTCTAACCCATCAACCTCAACTCCTGGTTCCGATCCACTACAGATCGAGAAACCTAACCCAGACTTAATGATTAAGCCGCCCGCCAAGGGTGTACTTCGAAGGTCTGCTTTCAATCCACATGCGAGAGCAGCCCAGAATTACAATATTGTTGAAGACTTAGCTGTTTCACCTTCAGCAATGTCGGCACTCGAAGTGCTGCAATCATGTCCAGCGCAACGAAAGTTGTTTTTGTCGGCTATTGGAGCTGTTGATGTTCAGGACCCGAACCTCATGATCTTTGATCTAGAAATTAGTACACCGCGTCTCCCCCATCAAATGGCTTTCCAAATCCCAGTGATAGTAAAAAACAAGCCTATTCACCGGACTGTGATTGATGAGGGAGCTTCTACGTGTATGATGTCAATTCAATGTTGGAGATCGCTTGGTTCTCCTTCATTGAACCAATCCCCCACCATCCTTAAGGCCTTTGATGGCCGTGGGTTCCGTCCGTTTGGTATTCTACAAGAATTGCCTATAGGGGTCGAAGGTAAAACCGTGAATCTGGATGTGGAAGTGGTTGATGCCCCTCTAGATTACAACCTTCTTTTGGGTCGAAGTTGGTCATATGCTATGACAGCGGTCGTTTCATCGGTCTTCAGAGTCATTAAATTTCCACATAACGGTAAGATCGTGACTATTGACCAGCTGACATACTTTTCATCCGACCCATCCTCTTCTGAAACTATCCAACATGTTGGTAAAATGTCAATCCCTTACAAGGACATTGGTGTAGGTTTAGTCAAAGATTCCGGTTTGCTGGGAACTTTTCCTCTCCCTCCACTCAATGTAGATCCTTCATTTGCGACGATTCATATGATCACGTCAGAAAACATTATTCACGCTGATCCTTGGTATGTTCCCTCTGACTCTGAGCTAGATTCATTCGGTGATGTTATGCCGTTGAGTCCATATGAAATTGCCTATGAAGCTCTTATGTCTTTTACTGATTTTTCTTCAACCAAACCCGACCAAATGAATGTGGTCAGTGAAGAGTCACTTTTCACATCGCCTTTAGAACGGATAACATTTCCCGAAGAAGTCTCATCTGATGAACGACTTCGAGAAATCCTCAGTGTAGATGATCTACCATGGGAAGATCTCCATCATAGATCTTCGTTTTTACCTAAGGGTGATGCATTTGAAAATGATTTTTCATCTATCTTTACCGCTGCTTATGTCAAAGACGCTCAGGATCCAACGAAACATTCTGATTCTGAGCTGAATTTAGGGAATATTTCTCGTACTGTTCCCATTGATATATCAGTGAAGCCCGGAATTGAGGAGAACGTTCATATAGGTGCCGCTTGTACTAAAGAAGAAATCCAAACTTACAAGGCCCTATTCCAAGAATTCCGCGACGTGTTTGCCTGGTCCTACGAAGAAATGCCAGGAATCGATCCTGCCATTGTTGTTCATGAAATCAAAACCTACCCGGATGCTAAACCCATTCGGCAACGGTTGCGTCAGATCCACCCTCGAAAAGCAGCTGCAATCAAAGCCGAAGTCGAAAAGCTGTTGAAAGCAGGTTTCATTTATCCGATCCCGTTAACGGATTGGGTATCGAATATCGTTCCCGTCACTAAAAAACAAGGAACAATAAGAATCTGTATCGATTATAGGGATATCAATCGAGCTTGTCCAAAAGACAACTATCCTACGCCTTATATCGATCAAATAATTGATGATTGTGCCGGAAGTGAGATGTTTTCCTTCATGGATGGTTTCTCCGGTTATAATCAAATCAATATTCTACCTGCCGATCAACCAAAAACGGCATTCATTTGTCCATGGGGGACATTTGCTTATTGCAAATTACCTTTTGGCCTTAAGAATGCTGGCGCTACTTTTCAAAGGGCTATGTCTTATGCGTTTCATGACATCAAGCACATTGTGCAGCCCTATCTCGATGATTTGTTACGTCGAACCGATCACCTTGTCCATTTACGAGCAATCTTTATGAGGTGTAGGCATTATCGAATTCGGTTGAATCCCCACAAGTGTGTTTTCTGTATAGAAACCGGTCGATTATTGGGGTTTGTTGTTTCCAAAACCGGCATTCGCGTCGATCCCTCGAAAGTCGAGGCTATCATCCAATTGCCTCCTCCTTCGAGTTTGCGCCAACTCCAAAGTTTGCAAGGGAAAGCAAACTTTTTACGCCGATTCATCCCTAACTACGCCGAGGTCACTAAAGGTTTTACATGGTTGTTGAAACAGAACGTACAATTCTTTTGGGACGAGATTGCCCAACAATCTTTTGATGCATTGAAACACGCGTTAACCCATGCACCGTTATTGCATCCTCCCAACTACAACCAGGACTACTTCTTATACCTCGCCGCTTCGCATTCCACCATTGGAATGGTGTTAGTTCAAGAGGACGAGTTCAAGGCAGAGCATGTGATATATTATCTTAGCAGAACCTTAAATCCAACTGAGTTAAAATATTCACATGTGGAGAAATTGGCCCTGGCAGCCGTTCAAGCTGTCCAGCGTTTCCGTCACTACATTCTTCTCCGCAAAACTACTGTTGTTTCAGATTGCAACCCTATGATTTATATATTGACAAAACAACTGCTAGGGGGCAAGTACTCTAAATGGATCGTCATCCTGCAAGAGTTCGACTTGGAATTTGAAAAGTCCAAGTCCAAGAAATCTTTGGTCTTTGCGGAATTGATGTGTGATTTCCCAAGTGCTGACACAGAGACTGTGGCAGAAGAGTCCATTGTGGACGAATCCTTGTTTCTCATTAGCACTGTAGATCCGTGGTATGGGGATATAATCATCTATCTCCAAACCCAAACCTTTCGGCCTGAAGCTTCCAAGGAAGACCGTCGAAAAATTCGGTTTCAATCCCAGCAGTACAGAATTATTGGAGATACGCTTTATCGCCTGGGGGCAGACTTAGTTTTTCGACGTTGTTTAACTCACGAAGAGGCTGAGAGAGTTTTGAATGATTGTCACTCTGGAGCATGTGGCGGTCATATGTCTGGGTATGCCACAGCTCAGAAGGTGTTGCGCGCTGGCTATTTCTGGCCGTCTATGTTTAAAGATTGTATCCTTGCCGTCAGAAAATGCCACAACTGTCAAGTGTTTGATCGCAAGATGCGCGCTCCACCTGCTCCTCTCCACCCTATAATTGCCGCTGGTCCATTCGCCAAATGGGGCATTGACTTTATTACTTGTAACCCTCACTCGGCCGGGGGGCATGCGTATATCATCCTTGCGATTGATTATTTTACTAAGTGGGCCGAGGCGATGCCTACATTCGACGCGAGCGGCAAGACAACTGCACTTTTCGTATTCAATCATATCATAACTAGGTTCGGTGTCCCACAAGCAATCATTACTGACCATGGGAGCCATTTTCGAAACGTCATGATGACTGAGCTTACAAGCCAGCTTGGTTTGCGCCACGATAGCTCTACACCTTATTATCCGCAAGCCAACGGTTTGGTTGAATCAATCAACAAAGTTCTAGTCGTCATGATTCGACGGATCATTGGTATCCATCGAACGAATTGGCATAACATGTTATTTTCGGCGCTATGGGCATATCGAACTTCAGTGAAAAATTCAACAGGTTTCACCCCTTTTCAGCTAGTTTATGGCTTAGAAGCTGTGTTACCTATTGAATGCGAAATCCCATCACTTCAAATGGCTGTCGAATTACTTCCAGCTACTTCCGAAGAGGAGAAACGGTTGTTATACTTGGCTAAATTAGATGAGACTCGGCGTGACGCTACTTTAGCTATCGAGACTCACGCAAAACGAATGAAAGCCCAGTACGATAAAAATGTAACTCCTAGAAGTTTTTCAGAAGGAGACCTAGTACTATTATATGATCAAGCAAACGATAAGCTAGGTGCTGGAAAATTCGTTCCCATGTGGCATGGGCCCTACATTGTAAAGCGAAAGCTAGCAAAAGGGGCTTATGAGTTAGTTGATTTTGATGGGGACTCTTTGGGCAAACCCAGAAATGGACTTTACCTAAAGAGGTATTATGCTTAAAATGATGGATGGAGAAATTTTTAGATAGGTTAGATTTCCTTTCTAGCTAGCAAGTGTGTTAGTTCAGTTAGTGTAGTTAGTTTAGCAAGTGTGGTTTTCGTCATTATCCTGGCTTATTTTGGTTTTACTCTTGATATTGTAGATGTCGACGCCTCTCCAAACATACATTGGATTTGCTGATGGTGCTTGTCGTAGTACACGGAATATCTCTTCCGCAGCTTGGGTTATCTATTCACCCTCTGACGAGTTAGTTTCTATGCGTGGGGTAAGCCTCGGTCAAACAACGAATAACATTGCAGAATACAGTGCAGTGGTTGAATTATTATCCGAATCTATTTCATTTGGAATTCGACGTTTGATTGTGAGGTTAGATTCTGAACTTGTTGTATTACAGCTTAATAGAATTTATGCCATTAGAAATCCTGTGTTGTTAAGGTTGTTTTTGAGAGTGCGTCTCTTGGAACGTGAATTTGACTACATTGAATATCAACACATTCCAAGGTCCCTGAATACATTAGCAGATGCAATTGCTTCTCGAGTGTTGGACAGACATTTATAATAATCATGCAAGTAAATTTAAAAGACATTTCATCATACATGTTAAACAAGATAAGCCGGTAATAGTGATATATAGATAGAAGTGTGTCCAAAAAATATATACATCGTCTTCGATCATAGGTTTAACACACCTTATGATCGGCAAAATGATAGTACAAAAAGTCAAAAATGTCACATGTGACTACAAAGAGTGACTAGTCAATCACTGGTGGTGCTCTGTATACGATATCACTGCGCGGGCTACCTTGCGCAAAAATCTCCTAAACGGCCCAGGAACCGCAACCACAAAACGTTGAAGCCTGATAGGAATGTCGTCCATAGAAGTCTCAGGTATGCCTACCGTAAGACGATCTAGGTCATGCTCCAACTCAGCTAATACGTCCGCACTCGCGTCCTGTGGGGCCGGTGCCGGTGCAGCTGGATGTCGTCTGTCGTAAGGCCGGAGATTGGCTGGACGCTCTGGTCCAACATCTGCATTTTAAAATTTTACTGTTAGTTTGAGACGATATATATATAAAAAGAAAAATAAAAAATACATGAACTAGGAAAATCGTGAAAATGAAAGTACCTCTGTCATCCCATTGTTCTCCTTGTGGAAGAACCATGTCCGGATCACCTCTGAAATCCATTCCGGCATATGGAAAGTCTTGTATCACAAAAAGCTGGCCCTCTAGCCAGTTGAAGTAACTGTCCGAGAATCGAACCACTGTAGCTCCCTCGTCAGGATGCCGGGCCATCACCGCAACCCATCGAACCAGCTTTGGCTCCCGAGGACCCAAGTCATCAACAGTGAGTTGCTGAGGGATCAGCATAGGAACTCTCTCCAAGGCAAAGCTCACGACTATAGGCCCATATCCAAAGGTCTTAAGTCGCCCGTTCTTTGCCTTGGTCAGTTGGCTCTTCATGTGAGCCGACACAGCTTCGCACCAGTTGAAGATGGTGCCTTGGTAACAGTCAACTGCCATCCGCATTTGGGATCCAGAAGCAATGTGCAAGGCGGCCGCGCCACAAATCCTGGTAACTGTAAACGCAATAGTTCTAAGTTCCGCCAAAGCGATGTGTTTTATCTCCACACCCTTCTTATGGCGAGTCCCACGTCTGCACCACTCCTCGCGGAGATCCTCAAGGGATTGGCCACCCGGCCGGGTCCCCGCGAGGTTGAGTTGCTCACCTCTGTTTGGCAAGCCAGTAAGAAAGTATACATCGGCGGGCTCTATCTCGAGCTGGTGCCCTCCAATGTAGAAACATTGATCCTGAACGTTCCATCGCTGAACAAGCCATTCCAAAAATCTTACCTGGCCCCTCATGCCCGGTATGGTCCAATACTTATACAATCCACATGTTCGTAAAGCATCCAATGAGGGCTGGTGGTTAATTGCAGCCTCATCGTCGTCTACGTGCTCTCTCTCTCTCCAGTCTAGCATGTTTGAAGCCCTGCACACCAATAGAAACAATTAGAAATCAATTTGACTCATTTTGGTGGTTTTTTGACAAGTTTTGGGTTTTGAAATCCGCCCTCGGCGGAGGACGCACCCCGTCTTTTCAGCACAGGGCGTCCGGACGCAGCTTGCCTGAAGGCGGGCTGCGTCCCCCGACCTTTTTCCCGTGTGGGAAAAAAGTCGGGGACGCAGGTCACCCGAAGGGCACCTGCGTCCGCCGAAAGGCGCATTTTAAACCTAAAAGCCTTTCAAAAAATGAAACTGGGACAAAAAACAAGAAACTAAACGGATATAAATGAAGAGGGGGATGTGTAAAATACCTCGGTGAAGCGGCGTTCGATTCCGACGGTCAGATTTTCCGCAGCAACCACGGGAAGTTTTCTTGCCAAAAGCTCCTTTTTCAAACTCCAAAGTCAAACGGTAAAAATGACATGGTAAAAGGTCTTTTTATAGGTTTTTTGGATGAATTAGTTCATTTTTTACCATGAAAAGATGTTTTTCGATGAATTTTCGCCTATTTTAAGCAGGTATGAGTAATGTGTCGCTTTTGTGCAGGACAAAGGGATTTCAAGGGAAGTTGTAATTTTCACAAATTAAACTATCAGAGTCATCTTTTAAGCCCTTTTCTGACTCCGTAAAACATGAAAAGATCGCCGAGTGTTTCTTTTTCACTCGTTAAAATGGAATTAAAAGATGGTCCCCTTTTTAGCTCTTTTTTGACCGTAAAAACAGGAAAAGATTGCCGGGTTTTTGTCGTTTCAAACTCGATAAGGAACTAAAACGACGTGTCTTTGGTCGCTTTTTACTTTTCAGGTCAATGACACTATTATGAAAGTACTCCTTGGTCGCAAGATCAAGCGGTTCCCCCAGGTATTATTTTATACTTTTTCGGGCTTGAGGGACACAAATTTACGAAAAAGTTCAACGTGGAGTTTTCTTAAGTTTTTCAGACTCTCTAAAATTGAAAAACACCGAGTTTCTCCTATACTGGACTCGTTAAACTTTTACAGTAAAGGACCTGTTCAATTACAAACAGGAACGAACCACTCCTTCCTAGGGTTCGAATTTAAACTAGGTTGGACTCGTCCGAAGGATGAGCTTATAACCAAGCATATGTTATCCTCCTCAAGCTTGTTAAAAATAAAGAGGTACTTGCCAGAAATGGTGGGGGAAAAGAGAGAAGAATAAACCTATTTGTCACCTTTTGTCTCAAACGAAACTTTATTACCACTCTTGAACACGACACTTTTGCATTTCACCTGGGTTGGGAAATCTTCTACCTCACAGTTGACTTTGAAAATCTTTAACCGGGTTCAGGGATTAACTTTGAGTTATTCGTCACCAAACCATTTGTTGTGTCGTTATGTGTTCAAGAGGTCTGCGAGCAAAACTTTCATCTGCAAAATACTTATCATCCATTTGACCATCCCTGAGTCAGTCCTTACAGCAACATTTCTTCAACTTGAACAATGATTTCGTGTTGCGGGCTTGCCTGCAACGAGTCGCTTTCTATCGACATCAACACATTATCTAGAAAGATGACTTAGGAATCGACAGTACCTTGGGGTCTGCATGCATCAATGGCAGGTTTCTCGCCTTTGACGACAGTTTACATCATTGACTTTCGATCAAAGGATTCCGTGAAGTGTTCGACATCAAAGCATCTATTCACATTTCACGGGTTGTACTTGGTACTTTGAGAACCATTGACATTACTGGTGGTCTCTCTCACACTTGTTAACAGTTCACATCATCGACTGGTAATCAAGTGGTTTCTAACATGTTCGACATCAAATCATTTAATCACATGTTTAGAATCGTACCAATTCGGGAAGTAGAAGTGAAGACCCTGGATCTAGTTTCTACCATCCAGGCTGCGAGGAGTTTTGTATTCATTATCTATGTAGACTAATCATAAACAGATGGCTGCGTCCATACTGTATCTACAAAAGTCTATAAAAATGATGTACCGCAAGATCATTCCTGTATCAGAATAGTTAGTCCATTAGTTAAAGTTTTGAATCTGAGTATGGGAATGCCTACCTCAGTGATGATATAATCTTATACATGTATTTTGTGTTGAAAATTGCAGGTTCCAACCAGGGCATCCACAAGTCAATCCTTGAAATGATAAAGCGCTTCACCCTTCCTAGAATTATGAAACACCCATCTATTCCAGGCTTCGCACTTTAGGGGGCAATCTGTTACACTAAAAAATGTCACCTTGACTACTTACAGTTAGTATGGCTCAAAATCAACAGTCATGCTACCCTCTTAGGCAAGTCTTATGACTCTGTTATCCATCTCAAACTCAAAGAAGAGAGAAAGTATTGTAAAACTATGTTTATCTCTGGGGTCGCAGGTTCTCTCTAGCCTTACCTGCGGGGACGCAGGCTATGTTCACAATAACTGCGTCCATGGACGCTCTGTATATCAAAGGACAGGTGCGTCCTCCTGTAAAAGGCAAAATGCGCGAGTTTCATCTTAAAAAAGTTACTTGTGGTTACTTCTAGAACCTTCTAGAGGTCGGTTTGATGAAATGGATGCGCCTCCAGTTGGTTCATGTATCTCTATTAAGAGGGGACTTATCCCATCAATAAGGGAGCTATCCCACCCATAGAGGGGGATGATCCCATTGATAGTGGACCTGAATAACCTCTTTACAGCACTATAAAAGAAGGCATTGAGCCAAGAGGAAGGGGGCTGAAGCTATACATTTTCTTTGGGTAAATGCTGCAGAATTTAGGTCTTCCATTAGAACCTTTGTGAGGAGAGATTGTCTTCACATGATTCTACTTGGAAGAGGGTGAGCTTTGTCAAAGTAGAGGAAAACACTTGATGGACCCTGGGAGGAACTTGCACAACACCAAGGCCAGGTTGTAAGAGTTTCTTTGTTTCGTTATTAATACAAACTGGTTTATTTTTCTCAATAGCTTGTGTTAATGAGTTATTTCATGTGTTCCTTGGTCTGCATGTTGAATGTATATTTTATTATATGAAATACAAGTGCTCGGTAATCGTTTGATTGTTTGTGGTTGCAGGAATTGACTTAAAGGAGGAGCTCATCCGGATTGGCAAGGACAAACTACAACAATAGCGTTTTGGAATAAGGTAAGCCTAAACACTTGTACTTTTCATGTCATAAAAGGTATATTTAGAGAAAGATCATTCCATTTTGTCTTGTTTGTCGCTAGAGAGTGTAAACTCCTAGGGAGGTCAGTTGTGTCAGCCCAAATGACTTTTTCCGCCACGACACCCTCTAAAATGTGGCAGGGGCATTGCATAGCCCAAAAGGTAGGACCCTCTAAGAGAATGTTCCCCAGGGGCAGGTAAAGGTAGTCTTTTCCTAATCCTCAGGGGCAATCTGAATTTGATTGTTTCCACTGAAGCCATCTAGGAAAGAAAAGAATTTTTTTCCGGCCAAAGTTTCCAAGACCTGGTCAATGAATGGAAGGGGAAAATGGCCTTTTTGGGTTGCTTTATTAGGCTCTCTATAGTCAACACATATATGCCACTTTCCATTCTTTTTCAGCACCACTACTAATGGAGAGACCCATTTGTTGTCAGATATTGGGTAGATAAAATTTGCATCTAGCAATTTGTGTAGTTCAAATTTAACAATATCTTTAAGATGAGGATTTATCCTCCGTTGAGGTTGTCAAACAGGCCTGGTATCCTTCTCTGTATAAATGTGGTGTGTGCATGATTGGGGATCAATCCCTTTCATGTCAGGGTAATCCCATGCAAAGGCCTCTTTATATTTTCTCAGGAGTTGAACCAGCTTTTGCTCTTGGTCAGTAGTTAGGTTTTTGTTAATATTCAAAGTTTTTCCTCGCTCAATTTCTATGGTTTTACTGTTATAAACAAAGGTGGTTGGTATTGATTTATCGTTAATATATTTTAGGGGATATTCTTCTGTTTTTCCATAGAATGCTTCTTTGATCATCTGAAATTTTAGATGGGATACGACATCTGGTTGGTTAATATAGGTGTTAATGATGTCATCTTCTATTTGATCTTTAAATTCTAGAGCATCTTCTATGGCAACGGTGCCAAAATTTTGAGTGATAAAAAGTGCCTTTTTAACTCCTAATTTTCTTCACATTAATTATCAATCTAGGTAAGTCTTTCTATTCCAAGAGTGTACACAGTATGTGGCAGCTATTTAACTCAGAGAGTAGTGCTTCTAAATTGCAATACAGTTCTTTCAAATACAAGAGCAAATGAATGCAACGAGTAAATTCTAATTGCAACTGAAAGAAAACTCAATCTTCTAATGAAACTAAATAAGACAATTATCAAAGTAACGACAATCATCAGTCGAGAATACAGTAGTAATAACTCATTCCTCTTTTAATTGTTTTATTCAATCAAACACAATTCTTACTATAAGCAGCAGATGATCTCAATCTGAGAGCTTCGACAACAGTAGTCAATGCTCTTTAAAGTGTATGATGTCAAAACAGAATGCTTAACTAAATAACTAGATATGAACTAACAATAAACTGTATCAACGATATTACTGTAGAATATATGAAAAGAACAATTCCGTTAAGATTGCAAAATAAGAAATAACAAAGTGATACAATAGCAAAAAGTAGAAATTCAATCAAACAATCACACTGTAGGCATCATAAATGCATGGTACAGGAACAAAAATTGAATCCACCAGGGCTAGGCCCTTAGGCTCCAATGAACACCGCCGGATTACTTCAGGAGATTGTTAACGAATAGCAACTGTTTTATATATTAATCATTGCGTAAACATTATAGTAGGTTCGTGATTTGCTCTGCTCAATAGTGAGAGTCAGTGATAAACATTACAATTTCTCAATAGTAATTCTCTCCCTTTATTCTTACAATTGTTCCTTTTTTATAATGGGAAAGAGCTAAAAGGATAACTAGTAAAAGCAATCCCTCAGGATCGAGAAGCGATCCTTCAAGATCTCTCAATCTTGAGGGATTCACACAATTTCTAAGCTCAGACATTTTTCCCTCCTTGCACTGATCATGTTGATTTGCTTTTGGACGTATCTGTAACCATCGCGTCCTTCATTATCTTGCTACTTTCTCGTTGTTCCTTGGTTAGGGAACAACAGTTGTCTCTTTTCGTATTTTTCCTGCATAAAGAAGGATACGATCAGCCAAATAGGTAATGACAGGTGATTCCTCATTATTACCATAATCCTTTTATATATTAACATTTTAGCATATAAAGGAGATATAACTAAAGGAAAAGGATGATGAAATAAATAACATATGCATACCTTTTGCATGACTCAACAATCAGCTCTCAAGTTCATTTTGGTTTTTGAATGATAGATTGCTTGCCATAAGTGTTCCCATGTCTCCAGGTATTGTAAATGTTCATCTACCTTCCAGCAACACAGGTATAATGGTTTCTAGGAGAGTAGAGATGAATACACTGTTCAGAGCGCACTTTGGGATGCATTCGATCAAGTGTCTATGAACTTTCCTACCGATGAAGCATTTGCTCAAGCTGAAACTCAAGGAAGAACAAGAGCTACATAGACAAGAGAATGAGTTGCAGCAAGAACAAGTATAGCAGTGCGCGCAACATGCACACACGGGTGCAACTACGCCCATACAACTTAAAGATCCATCCCAGCAGTTGGCATAGAGAAGACATGGTGAGCAGTGTTTTTGATCGAATGCAAGGGAATTCAGAAACATGCATGTCATCGTGGGCACGCATGCCATCCCACCCATTCAGCACACTCACCAAGGCAAAGACAAGAAGCAAGTCCAACTGGAGTTGAACATGCAGTTGACAACTGATGCGCATGACCACCAGCACACACTGGAAGATCAACACAGACACTACACATTAGTGTGTTGTCAGTTAGGCCGCACCCTAGAAGACCATGCACATGTTAGAAGATAAGCTGGATGGAGGAGCCACACCAATGCACCCGGATTCAACGGAGTCAAGATTTTTCTTCAGTAAGATGTCACCATGGAGTGCATGCACACCATCACGGATGACCAAGCTTGGCATCAGCTCACCACCTTCACCATCAAAAGCATGTCAAAGAGTTTGTCTCACCACAACAGACTAAGTGTCAGTGATGTCTTGAATGCCTTTCTCAAGCCATTTTGTCTCACATGAGAACATGTGCACTGTAATGTAACATCTTGTCAAGTGGAAGTTCAAGTGTCATTAGTTGGATGTAACATTCATAAAGTAGATGAAGAGTCATGAGGGTAGTTGAACTATCACAAAGGGAAATGTCAAGGGTCACCCCACCCTTTGCTATAAATAGAACCTCATAACTCATTGTAAAGTCTTTTGGTCAGCCAAGCTTTCGATAAGACTATCTTGGAGAGTGCTTGGATAGTATTGTAATGAGCCTTGGCTTATCCATTGCATAGATATAGTATATCTCTTTGGAGGAGTAGGCGGTTGTGGTTGTAATTTCCATTGTCGAAATTAGTGGTTATACATGGATGTATTGTATGACTAGAAGTTACACTTCTTAATATAATAGAGCCAACACATTTCATGCATATGTTGTATTGTATTCTATTCTATATGGATTACTCTAAATGATATATCTATTTATTTTATTATGCATGCATGTATGGACTATTTTGTATAAGTATGTATGGATCTTTCTGAAATGTGTTGTTGGTTTAACCATCACTTTGGATTGCTTGCTAACAAGCTTTCCTGCTTGTGGTGCATATTTTCTTGTGTGTTCCCTTCCAAGCCACGTACTATTACAAGTTTCCAAGGGGCACACTAACCTCACCCTCAGTGTGTTAGAACCTCTCATGCACCTTCCTTGACTTACTGTAGTTGTCACAACCTTGCTACCAACAGGGACATCTTACTTGTCTCTGTGTGAAATTGCGGTCAAGGCATTACCGTACAACCCACTACTAGGACTCCTACACCAAACGGTTTGAGGTCTAATTGGGACTTCTTACCAGGGAGATCCCCTTACATGTTGGCAGGTCCAACACCATCAACATTTTAGTGCTAGAAGGAGGGCTAGATGACAAGATGAGTCCTCACATATGTTTTGAATCTCTACATATCTATCATGACTAAATACTGAGTTTCTCTTCTAGAGTGTATGTCTTATGGAAATGATTTCATTTCCTCGGAAAAGCTCTCTGATAACTTGTCTCATAAAACATATGATGGTGGAGGCCACGTAGCCTTGGTTAGGCATGCAATCAACATTGTAGACTCACGCGAAAGGCATGGTATCTTTGAAGAATACATGACCTGCGTGTTGTTCGTCTACATGCTTCGAGGGCACCCAATGAAATGGTGTGCCATGCTGCCTGAAAAATCTATTCATTCTCTTGCTCATCTATTTGCGGAGATAGACCGTGCTTTCAATCACTTTGACCATAAAACACTCAACAAAGAAATTCTGAAATTACGAAAATCACCTGATGAATCCATTGATTAGTTTTACACAAGATTTTGTAATCTTGCATACCGATTCCCCGAAGATGATATTTATTGGGAATTTCTCAATGGAAGATTTGAGTATCTTCTTCATATATTTGAACCCCGCTCAGTGCACTTCAGTGATGGAGCTGCGCAATCACAGGCAGGCATAGTTGTTGTCACAAGTGACTGTCTGCCTTCACCTCATCAAATAGCTCCACCACTACAGAGTGGTGTGGGAGATCATTCACACACATCTGTTGAACTGTCACATCCTCACAACCCACCTGCTCTTGATATCTGTGTAAATTTGGCTTGCAATCTTGTTGGTTGTCACATGGATTGTTCCCTTGACCTCCATCCTTGCACTCAGTTGATCCTCCGGATTATACTATCTTGTTTTCTCCCATTTCAGACTCCTCACCTGTTGTGAACAAGGATCAAGTTGTTGATGGAGTTGGTGTTATGCAGCCAACCTGTGCCATAATTCATGATGAGTGTGTGGGAATCTAAAGAAGAATCTACTGTGAAGGATGATTCCCTTCCAGTTGCACCTCATCCACTTTACCCTGACATCCCTTATGATTATTCCACTGCTAATTTCCCTTGTGAAAACCCATTTCTGAATGTTTCTACTTTTGATCATTCACAGGTAACCTCAGATATCAGTCTATCATTATAGTGTGGAGAGGACACACCTTCCTCAAAAAATACATCCAAATTTTCATCTATCTTTTCTGAAAACATAGAGGTTGAATATCTTTGCTTCCCATCTACCCCTCTACCCAATTCATCAAATCATGAGGATGCCAACAAACATCTTGAATTTTCTAATCTTGGTTGTTGTGACCTATCCACTTCCTCATATGATCACAATGTTGATTCAACCGTTGTTAATCTGTTCAAGGCATTGGTATATGATTATCTTTCTGTGAATGAAGTCGAAACCCCGCAAGTTGTCGAGGCACTTCAACCCGAGCTTATGGTTATGTTAGGCCCTCGCTGTCCTGATGTTGGTTTCACTTCCAGTCAGGAAATTGTTGAAACATTGAAGTCTCCTCATCACTCTCTGCTTTGCATTGAAGATCAACCAAACACTTAGATTTCACTTCCTCCACTCGAACTACATGATCCCATCACTCATTCTTTGGAGGAATATTACACAACAATCACACATGCATAGCGTAAGTGATCTACCTTTCTCACGTTTGCTTTCTTTTCACATTCAAGAGAATGCATACACTCAACATCTGCATGCAGTGTAGCACAACACCATGGCAAGTCCATAGAGTGCATGTCATGCGCTTTCACTCGTTTTTGTTTTGTGGATGCTTTTAAAATCAGAGTGTGTTTGTCTTCACTATTACATCTTTCTTGTTTGTTGGTTCGCACAAGTGTCTTTCTCGTGAACCATGCCTTCACAAACATGGGTCAACCAATGCACTGGTGGTTGCATTGGAAGTATCTCTTCACGTAGGATGTCCCATGCACCATTACATTAGGAGTGGGATTACTGTTTTCTTTCAGTATGTTTTCTTGCATGCCTGTTTTCTTACTTGCTTTGTTGGTTTGTTTGTCTTCTTTCTTGTTTGCTTACTAAAGTACAAGCTGGCTAAAGAACAAGAGGACTTGTGCAACTATCAACATTTAGTTTTCTACTGTCTACTCTCTTATGTAAGAACTTGTTGTCTTCATTCCATGATACGTCAATGGAAAATATGTACTGTTCGAAGTAAACCTTGGTGAAAACACAATGCTTGCACGCTAACTAGTATCACCTACTTTAGTCGGCTGTTTTTGGGTTAACCCTTGTCAGCCCAGTCAAGTAGAGTAAGGTGATGGGGAAGACCTTAACAGGAACGTCAAAGGTATAATAAACTACTTCACTATAGGAACAACTTCTTATGCTCTCAATAAGTCGGCATCCCTCTTCCTCTTCTGAAATGAATAAGTGTTATGCACAATTACGAAGATGAAAAATGACAAAAATGAAAAGTGAAAATAGTCTGAAAAAAATGAAAATGAATAATGTGAAAGAAGAGAAAGGCTTCCGATGCAGAGTGTTTATGCATGTAACTCTACCAGGGTACTGACTAGGATCACTGGCAGTGTAGCCATGCTTATGTTCCTATGTGACTCCACTAAGGTATTGTCTAGGCCTGCTCGCAGTGGAGCAACACCAAAGATGAAACTAAGACTCTGATGACTATACTGCTTGTGCACCAATATACCCCTCAACCCCAATCGAAACATCTTTGTTGACTTGGATTGGAATGTGTGTCAATTGACCAAGATCTTGGGTTATGCTACATCTTACAATCAAGCAAGTGTGGGAACCAAGAAGAACAAAGAACTTGTTGACAGTGCTGGACCCTCCAACATGTCCGGGGATCTCCCCAATAAAAAGTTCCAATTAGACCTCAAACCCTTTGGTGTAGGAGTGCCAGCAGTGGTTCGTACAATAATGCCTTGACCACGATTTCACACAGAGGTAGGTAAGACAACTTTGTTGGTAGCAAGGGTGTGACATTTGTAGTGAGCCAAGGAAGGTGCATAGAGATTCTAATACACGGGGGTTGAGATGAGTGTACCCCTTGGCAACTTTTAATAGTACTTGGCTTGGAAGGGAACACATGAGCGGAGATGCATCACAAGATGGAAAGAAACTTAGCGAGCAATCCAAAGTGATGGTTAAACGAACAACATATTTCAGAAAGATTCATGCATACTTATACAGAATAGTCCATACATGCATGTGTAAGAAAAAAATACATATATCATTTAGAGTAAACCAAATAGCATAGAATACAATACAACATATGCATGAAACGTGTTGGCTTTGTTACATTAAGAAGTGTAAGTTCCAGTCATACAATACATCCATATCCAACCACTAGTTCCAATAGTGGAATGTTACAACCACAACAGCCTACTCCTCCAAAGAGATGTACTAGATCTACCCAATGGAGAAGCCAAGGTTTGTTACAATACCATCCAAGCTATTTTTAAGATAGTCTTATTGGAAGCTTGGATGACCAAAAGCCTTTATAATGAGTTATGAGGTTTTGTTTATAGTAAAGGGTGGGGTGACCCTTGACATTCCCCTTTGTGACAGTTCATTTACCCTCATGACTCTCCATCTACTCTATGGTTGTTACATCCAACTATCAACACTTGAACTTCCACTTGACAAGACATTACATTACAATGCACATGTGCTCATGTGAGACAAACTGGATTGAGAAATCCATGCAAGACATCACTGAAACTCACTCCATTGTGGTGAGACCAACTCTTTGACATGATTTTGATGCTAAAGGTGGTGAGTTGATGCCAAGATTGGTCGTTTGTGATGGTGTGCATGTGCTCCATGATGACATCTTGCTAAAGCAAACTATTGCCTGTGTTGCAACCAGCTGCAATGGTATGTATCTTCCATCCAACTCATCTGCTAAGATGTGCCTGGTCTTCTTGGGTGTGGACAAATCGACAACACACTGATGTATAGTATATGTGTTGATCCTCTAGTGTGTGGTAGTGGTCATGCGCATCAACTGTCAACTACATGTTTAGCTCCAGTTGGACTTTCTTCTTGTCTTCACCTTGGTTAGTGTGATGAATGGGTGGGATCGAAAGCTTGTGCATAATGACATGCATGATGCTACATTCCCTTGCATGCGATCAACAACAATTCTCACCATGTCTGCTCCGTGCAAGCTGTTGGGATGGATCTATAACTTTTACAGGCACAATTTCATCCGTGAGTGCATGTTGCACCCCCTGTTTTTCCTATTCCTGTTGCAAATCATTCGCTTGTCTGTGCAACTCATGTTATTCCTTGAGTTTTTGCTTCAGCACATGAAACTCCTTCTCTATTTCATTGTCTTCCATTGTGTGATCTTCATGTCGCACTGTCACCTCATAGCCTGAGTCTCCAAAGTTTCTTTCACCACATGTGAATATGCTTGAGCTTGGAACATTGTTCCACCTTTGTGTTGTCAACAACCTTCCTCTTATGTTCGTTGCACCTAGTATGGTGCCTTTAGATATTGTTCATGATGCTACTTGATGTGATACTGCTGCCATCACATCTTGATGTCTTTTCCTATGAACAACTTGATGTATTCGTGAGTAGGTAAGCACATAAACACTAGGATGGACTGCATCCCCAAGTGTGCTTTGAATGGTCTCTTTGACTCTGCTCCCTTGGAAAACATTGTACTTGTGCTGCTAAGAGGTAGATGAACACCTGTGATACCTGGAGAAATGGAAACAATCATGGCAAGCAATCTGTCAGTCGAAAACCAAAATGAACCTGAGAACTGGCTTGCAACATACCTTTGTGGCTGATCATGAAGGTCGCTCAATTTTAGCTAGGAGGTCAGGAGACTAAGTGCCGAAAATGTGCAAGGTACAGTCTAGTCTACTGGTAGGCCGACTGATTGCTCAAACTATGCAATGCATAGTCCAGTATGGTTGCTTACTGCGGGAATTGCATAATGTGAAGTATTAGCTGGAAATTATTGCAGGCTCAGTGACTGCATTGTGCAATTTTCTGGGCCAACAGTCATTGTCCCTCATATTTGCGCAAAGCAAGCCTAGAGAAGAGAGCCTCGACATAAATGCACATTTCTAGAGAGGAGTACAAAGCCTTCCCTCCCAGGATTGCGCAATGTTGCCTTGGTGAGGCAGAGTCCAGGCCAAGGTTGCCCAGACTCGCAAAAGGGAAACTAAATGTGAATGTGAAAGCGAATGCATGGCAATACTAAGTGTAAGAAATAGTGAATGATCATGTGCCATGCAAATGGTGAATGAAAGATTCAGAAAATGGAACAACATGCATGTGGATTAGGTGAGTCGCCGAATCGATGACTATTCATGAAAAACAATTTCATGCATGCGACAACAGTGAGATGTTAATGAAAACTGGAATGGTGCTAGTACAAGCTAGTATGTATGAAAATGAAAACAAGCTCTCACTAAAATCAAGAAGACAACATTCATATGAACCGAAATACAAAACACATGAGAAATTCAACACAAGACATGGAAGGTAGGCTTACCCCAAAATAATCGAGCTGAATGTGACGACAACCCCTAGATGCAATGTGGGATGTCAGAGCTGCAAGGTTGGTGTGAAGAATGAGCTCTACAACATCTTGTTGATGAGTTTTGATAAAATCGATGTTGTGACGTGCATGCCACAAATCTAGGAAAAGAGACACTTGGTGGGATGTTTCTGAAATGATCCTTGCATGTAACCTCCAACTGCCAAAAATAGATCCCTGAAACAAGAGATGCATTTACATGTTGCCTTGGGAGAAGAAGCCCATGCATGCAAGTCAGTTTTTCTCAGTCCTTGAGGGAACTGGTCAACTCAGCTGTACATGCAAGAGGCTGCTCAATTGCTGGGAGAAAATGTGCATTTCTAGCTGGGAGTTGGGCTGGCTGTTCAAAATATTTCCGCAACTTTTGGGCAGAGTAGCTGACTACTACCCATATTTGTGCAAATTTTGGGCTGAGCAACCCATCTAGGAAGGATTGCGCAATTTTTTAGGTGAAGCTTTCTCACCAAAATTGGGCAATTCTAGGGCCCAGTTCGCTGCCAGTCAAGATTGTGCAATTTCTTGAGGGAAGGCTAGTTGCCCTCCAGATTTTTCCAAATTCTTGAAGGACTTACTTAGCCCGCTACTGGACCAAGTCTGGATGAATAGCCTATGATGGGAATGCATGAAGGTTTGATCGATAGGTTGTCTTTCTGCAAGAAAATCACTGGAGCTTGTGTAATTGATGAAGCAAGACATGTTATTGTGAAGGTTGGTAGAGAGGCTACAAAACGAAGCTAAGCAAAAATTTTGGAGGGTGGTTGTAGCCGCTACAACAACTGGTGACACACTGGTAGAACTCCAGCTCTCTGAATGGATGTTGTTCATGAAAAGCAAGTCTAACACCTCCAGAAGTATTGTTTAGTTCTCATTGTCTTGGTTTCACACTAGATTGATTGTAAGATGTAGCATCCGCCAAGCTCTTGGTCGATTGACACAGCTTCCAAGCCAAGTCAAAACATTTGTTTCGATTGGGGTTTAGGGGTATATTGATGCACAAGAATTATAGTCGTCAGAGTCTTAGTTTCATCTCTGGAGTTGCTCTGCTGCCATCATGCCTGGACAGTACCCCATCGGAGTCACATAGGAACACAAGCATGGCTTTGCTGCCAATGAGTGTGGTCAGTAGCTAGTAGAGTTACTTGCATCACCTCTCTGCACATGAATTCTTTCTCTTCTTTCACCTTATTCATTTTTAATTTTTCCAAACTTTTTTCACTTATTTTTTTTCATTTTTTTATTTTTGTAGCTGTGGATAGAACTTATTCATTTCAGAGGTGGAAGAGGGATCCAAAATTATTGAGAGCAGAAGACATTGTTCCAATTGAGAAGTAGTTTATTACACCTCTGATGTGTCTGTTAAGGTTTTTTCCCTCGCCTTACTCTACTTGACTGAGTTGAAAAGGGCTAAACCAAAAACAACCGACAAGAGTAGGTGATACTAGTTAGCACACAAGTGTTGTGTTTTCACCAAGGTTCACTTTGAACAGTACATATTTTTCTTCGATTCTATGGCTGTTACATCCAACTATCAACACTTGAACTTCCACTTTACAAGACGTTACATTACAATGAACATGTGCTCATGTGAGACAAACTAGCATGACCAATCCATGCAAGACATCACTGACACTTGGTCCATTGTGGTGAGACCAACTCTTTGACATGCTTGTGATGGTGAAGGTGGTGAGTTGATGCCAAGCTTGGTCATCCATGATGGTGTGCATGTTCTGCATGGACGTGACATATTGCTGAACTGAACTCTTGCCTCTGTTGCATCCAGGTGCATTGGTATGGCTCCTCCATCCAACTCATCTGCTAACATGTGCATGGTCTTCTTGGGTGCAGACGAACCGGAAACAAACTGATGCATAGTGTTCATGTTGATTGTCCAGTGTGTGCTGGTGGTCATGCACATCAACTCTCAACTACATGTTCAGCTTGAGTTGGACTTGATTCTTGTCTTTGCCTTGGTGAGTGTGTTGAATGGGTGGGATTGCGAGCGTGCACACAATGACATGCATGATGCCACATTCCCTTACATGTGATCAAAAACACTTCTCACCATGTCTACTCCATGCCAGCTACTGGGATGGATCTATTACTTGTACGGGAAAAGTTTCATCCATGAGTGCATGTTGTGCACCCTGTTGTTCCTATTCCTGTTGCAACGCATTCACTTGTCTATGCAACTCATGTTATTCCTTGAGTTGCTACTTCAACAAATGCAACTCTTTCTCTGTTTCGTTCTTTTCTTTTTTGTGATATTCATGTCACGCCGTCACCTCATAGCTTGAGTCTCCAAAGTTGCTTTCACTACAAGTGGATCTTCTTGAGCTTGCAACTTTGTTCCACCTTTCTGTTGTCAACAACCTTCCTCTTATGTTCGTTGCATCTGGTATGCTTCCTTCAGCTATTGTTCATGATGTTGCTTGTTGTGATTCTATTTCCATCACATCTTGATGTCCTTTCTTATGAACAACTTGATGTCTTTGTGAGTACGCAAGCTCATAGACACTTGATTGAATGCATCCCGAAGTGTGCTCTGAACGATGTATTCAACTTTTCTCTCCTGGAAACCATTGTACATGTGCTACTGAGAGGGAGATGAACACCTGTGATACCTGGAGACATGGAAACACTCATGGAAAGCAATATTTCAGTCGAAAACCAAAATGAGCTTGAGAACTGACTTGCAACATATGTGTGTGACTAATCATGAAGGTCACCCAATTTCAGCGGGAGGTTGGGAGACTAAGTGCCAAAAATGCGTAAGGCACAGTCTGGGTTGTTGGGAGGCTAATTGACTATTGGAACTATGAAATGAATAGTCTAGTCTGGTTGTTGACTATTACAATTATGCAATGCACAATCTCTACTGGTAATGGTTGCAAGCGTAGTGACTAAATTGCGCAATTTTCTGGGCCAGCAGTCATTGTCACACAGATTTGTGTAAAGCAAGCCTGGAGGACAACTCCTGGGAAGAAATGTGCATTTTTGGAGAGGAAGACAAAGCCTTCCCTTCCAGGATTGTGCAATGCTATCTTAGGGAGGTAGAGTCTGGGTCAAGGCTACCCAGACTCATCGACGGGCAACTGAACGTGAATGTGGAAGCGAATGCATGGCGATACTAAGTGTAATAAATAGTGAATGATTGTGCATGAAAATGGTGAATGAAAGATTCATAAAATGGAACAAAATGCATGTGGGTGAGGCAAGTCACCGAATCAATGATCATTCATGAAAAAAAGTTTCATGCATGCGACAGCAGTGAGATGTTAATGAAAACTGAAACGGTGCTAGTACAAGCTTGTATGTATCAAAACAATAGCAAGCACTCACTGAAATCAAATAGACAACAGCGATATGAAGCGAAACAAAAAAATAATGAGAAATGAAACGTAAGAAATGGAAGGCGGGCTTACCCAAAAATAGTAGAGTTGAATGTGTCGGCAGCTCTTAGATGCGATGTGGGATGTTAGAGCTACAAGGTTGATCTGAATAATGATCTCTGCAGTGTCTGGTTGATGAGTTTTGATAAAATTGAGGTTGTGACGCACATGCTACAAATTTAGAGAAAGAGACACTTGGTGTGAGGTTTCTGAAATGATCCTTGCATGTAACCTCCAACTACCAAAAATAGGTCCCTAAAACAAGGGATGCCTTTGCATGTTTCCCTGGGAGAAGTAGCCCATGCATGCAAGTCTATTTTTCTCGGTCCCAGAGGGAACCAGTCGACTTCATTGCACATGCAAGAAACTTCTCAATTGTTGGGAGAAAATGCACATTTCTAGCTCAGAGTTGGGCTATCTGCTTAGACGATTTGCACAATTTCTAGGCAGAGCAGCTAACTTCTGCCAAGATTTATGCAAATTCTATGCTGAGAAGCCCAATTAGGAGGGATTGCTCAATTTTTTGGGTGAAGATTTCTAAGTATAATTGCACAATTCTGGGGCCCAGTAGGCTAACATTCAGGATTACGAAATTTCTGGAGGGAAGGTTGGCTGCCCTCTAGATTTGCGCAAATTCTTGAAGGAGTTTCTAAACTTGCTACTCGACCAAGTCCAGATAAACAACCTGTGAGGGAAATGCATCAAGGTTTGATTGATAGGTTGTCTTTCTGTAATAAAATCACTAGAGATTGTGTACTTAACGAAGCAAGACATGCTACTATGAATTTTGGTAGGGATGCTCCAAAATGAAACTAAGGAAAAATTTTGGAGGGTGGTTGTTTCCGCTACAACACTTGGTGACACACTAGTAGAACTCGAGCTCTTTGAATGGACCTTGTTCATGAAATCCAAGTCTAATACCTCCGAAAGTATTGCTCAGTTCTCAGCTTGTCTTGGTTTCACACTAGCTTGATTCTAAGATGTAGCATTCACCAAGCTCTTGGTCAATTGACACATATTCCAAGCCAAGTAAACACATTCCCTTTGATTGGGGTCAAGGGGTATATTGTTGCACAAGCATTATAGTCGTCAGAGTCTTAGTTTCATCTCTGGTGTTGTTTCATTGCCAGTAGGCCTGGATAGTACCCCAATGAAGTCACATAGGAACACAAGCATGGGTCCACTGCTAGCAAGCCTATTTAGTACCCCAATAGAGTTACTTGCATCACCTCTCTACGTAGGAAGCCTTTCTCTTCTTTCGCCTTATTAATTTTTCAATTTTTTTAAAATTTTTTCACTTATTTTTTTTTTATTTTTTATTTTTGTAACTGTGCGTAGAACTTATTCATTTCATAGGCGAAAGAGGGATCTCAACTTATTGAGAGCAGAAGAGGTTGTTCTAGCAGAGAAGTAGTTTATTATACCTCTGGCATGCCTATTAAGGTTTTCCCCCTCACCTTACTCCACTTGACTGACCTGACAAGGTTTAAGCCAAAAACAACCGACTAGAGTAGGTGATACTAGTTAGCACACAAGCGTTGTGTATTCACCAAGGTTCACTTCGAACAATACGTATTTTCCTTTGACATATCATGGTATAAAAGTAACAAGTTCTTCATAGAGAAGCAGGATGAAAGATAACCAAGTAGTGATAGCTGTACAAGGCCTCTTGTACTTTACCGAGCTTCTTCAAAGAGTCATAGATGGTTTCATGCAAACTACCCTATGAACGAAAAAGAAAACAAACAAACAAATCAAGGCAAGAGCAGAAGCAAAAGCGAAAGCAAAGCGAGTAAGCAAACAACCAAGTGGACAAACAAATAAACAAACAAAGTAAGAAAACAAGCATGTAGGAAAACCCTCTAAAAGAAAAAACTACTCCTAATCTTACACTAATGGTGCATGGGCCTGATCATGTGAAGTGATATTTACGATGCAGCCATTGGCGTATTGGTTGGCCCATGTTGGTAAAGGCTTGGTCTGCAAGCAACCCAGTTGTGTGAACTAGCAAGCAAGAAAGATATAACAATGAAGACAACCACACTTTGTGTTTCAAAGTTCCCACAGGACATAAGTGAGTACAAGTGCATGATGAGCAATCTGTGGACTTATCATGGTGCTATGCGACACTACGTGCAACTTTGAAGCATATGCACATTTTGACTATGACATGCAAGAAAACGAAAGAAGCGAAGGTAACTTACATCGTGCATGAGTGCCTATAATGTAAGATTCCTCCAATGCATGAGCGATGGGATCATGTAGTTCGAGTGGAGAAGAATGATCTGTGTGTGAGATTGATCTTCAATGCATACAGATGAGTGATGAGGAGTCTTGGGTGATTGAATAGTTTCGTGATTGGAAGTGACACTAACCCCAAGAGAGAGAGGACCTAACATAACCATCATCTCAAGCTAAAGTGCCTCGACAGTTTTGTGTGTTTCAACTTCATCATCAGATAGATCATCATAAATTGGTGGCTTCCAAAGATCCACTGCAATAGAGTCATGATTGTGACCAAATATGGAAGTAAATGGATCACGACAGCCACGATCAGAAAAATCAATGATTTCATTGGCATCCTCATGATCAGATGAATCAAACAGAGGGGTAGATGGAAAGATAACATATTCATCCTCTGTGTCTCCAAGAAAGGCGGATGAGAGATCAAGTGGATTTTCAATGAATAACTCATCCTCTTTGTTTTCGAATGATGGACCAAAACCTGGTGTGTCCTGCGAGTGATCAACAATGGTTGCATCCATGGATGGATATACACATGCGAAATCATGGATGGCAACTTCACCAAAAATGTCAGGAAAGAATGAAGGAGGCTTGGATAGAAGGGAGTCATCCTTCACTGAGTGTTGATGCTGAAGCTCCCACTCATACTCTTCATGAATGATAGCACATGTTGTTTGTTCAAAACCAACTCCATTAGTGGCTTGTTCCTCATTCACAACAAGTGTATATTCCAGAATGGAAGAACACAAGACAGTATCATTCGAAGGAATAACTGAGTGCGAAGACGAAGGTTGTGGAATAAAATGCATATGAAAACTCAATGGAATCATAACCAAATCTGCATGAAAATTAAGTGAAGTGATGTTGGGAGGATGTGATAGGTGAACAAGTGTGTGAACATGATCCTCAACATCACTTGGCAGTGGTGGAGCTGTTTGAGGAGGGGATGACAGATAGTCACTAGTGACAATGACCGCATCTCTCTAAGACTGCGCAACTCCATCATTGAAGAATGTTGAACAAGGCTTGATTTCAATCATCTTGCTTGGACAAGTAGATTTATTAACACAATACTCAAATCAGTCCCAAAGATAGAAAAATTTCATCTAGCTCCTTAGAGCTTGAAACTGCAAGTCACAGAAGTGTTGCCAAAAATCCATGATTGATTCATGCGGGGCCTTCTGTTGTTGTAACATTTTTTGGTCAAGATGGTCTGGATAAAAATGATAGAAAGTGTCTTCAATGAGATCACATAAGTGCTCAAGTGAGTGCACACTGTTAGCCAGTAGGTTACACAACCATCGAAGTGGATCCCGAAGTGTGTATGCAAGCAGCAAGCTGCCTATTCGTTAGAACACCCATCTTCCTCATGAAGCATGGAAAGAAAGTCATGTAAGTACTCAGGCCAGGCCACTTCACCTTCACCATCATACATGTAAGTGGAAAAGTGATCGAAAAAATCCCTCGTGATGGTAACATCTTCATGGTTCAAAAAATATCACAGAGGGAGAAGAGTGCAAGAATCCATGAAAGATATGCAAAGTTTCAAAATAGGATGAGAGGACACAACTTGTCAACTAGTCCTCCTTCTAGCGCCAGAAATGTAAACAATGTTAGACTCACCAACATGTCAGGGGATCTCCCCAGTAAGAAGTCTGAATTATACCTTAGACCATTTGTTGTAGGAGTCCCAGCAGTGGGTCGTATGGTAATGCCTTGACCGCAATTTCACATAGAGGCAAGTAAGATAACTTTTTTGGTAGCAAGGGTGTGATAGCTGTAGTGAGCTAAGAATGTGCACAAGAGGTTATAACACACGAGGGTTGAGATAAGTGTGCCCCTTGGAAACCTATAACAGTACTCAACTTGGAAGGGAACACACAAGCGAAGATGCATCACAATATGGAAAGCAAGTTAGCGAGAAATCTAAAGTGATGGTTAAACCAACAACACATTTCAGAAATATTCATACATACTTATAAATAATAGTCCATACATGCATGCATAAGAGAATACAATACAACATATGCATGAAACATGTTGGCTCTGTTATATTAAGAAGTGTAAGTTCTAGTCATACAATACATTCATGTCCAACCACTAGTTCCAATAGTGGAACTTTACAGCCACAAATGCATGCTCCTCCAAAGAGATGTACTAGCTCTGCACAGTGGAGAAGCCAAGGATCGTTACAATAATGTCCAAGATCTATCTATGATAGTCTTATCAGACACTTGGCTGAGCAAAAGCCTTGAAAATGAGTTATGAGGTTCTATTTATAGAAAAGGGTGGGGTGACCCTTGACATTCCTCTTTGTTACAGTTCATCTACCCTCATGACTCTTCATGTACTCTATTATTGTTACATCCAACTATCGGCACTTGAACTTCCACTTGACAAGAAATTACATTATAATGCACATGTACTCATGTGAGACAAACTAGCTTAAGTAATCCATGCAAGACATCAATGTTACTTGGTCCATTGTGGTGAGACCAACTCTTTGACATGCTTGTGATGGTGAAGTTGGTGAGCTGATGCCAAGCTTGTTCATCTGAGATGGTGTGCATGTGCTCCATGGTGACATCTTGCTGAAGTGAACTCTTTCCTCTATTGCATTCGGGTGCATTGGTATGGTTCCTCCATTAAACTCGTCTAATAACATGCGCATGGTCTTCTGGGGTGGGAACGAACTGGAAACACACTGATGCATAGTGTCTATGTTGATCCTCCAATGTGTGCTGGTGGTCATGCGCATCAAATGTCAACTACATGTTAAGCTCTAGTTGGACTTTCTTCTTGTCTTCGCCTTTGTGAGTGTGCTCAATGCATGGGATTGCAAGCATGCGCATAATTACATGCATGCTTTCGCATTCCCTTGCATGTGATAAATAACACTGCTCACCATGTCTTCTCTGTGCTAGTTGTTGGGATGGATTTATAACTTGTACAAGTGCACTTTCATCCGTGAGTGCATGTTGCGACCCTTTTTGTTCCTGTTCCTGTTGCAACTCATTCACTTGTCTGTGCAGCTCATGTTCTTCCTTGAGTTGTTGCTTCAACACATGCAACTCCTTCTTTGTTCTGTTATCTACTTTCGTGTGATAGTCATGTTGCGCCATCGCCTCATAGCCCAAGTCTCCAAAGTTGCTTTCACCACAAGTGGATCTGCTTGAGCCTGCAACTTTGTTCCACCTATGTGTTGTTAACAACCTTCCTCTTTTGTTTGTCACCTCCGGTATGATGCCTTCAACTATTATTCATGATGCTTCTTGTTGTGATGCTGCTACCATCACATCTCGATGTCCTTGCCTATGAATAACTTGATGTCTTCATGAATAGGCAAGCTCATAGACACTTGATCGACTGCATCCCCAAGTGTGCTCTGAGCAGTCTCCACGACTCTCCTATCATGGAAACTATTGTACCTGTGCCACTAAGAGGCATATGAACACCTGCGATACTTGTAGACATGGCAAGAAATCTGTCTGTTGAGAACCAAAATGAACTGAAGAACTGACTTGCAACATACCTGTGTGATTGATCATGAAGGTCATGCAATTTCGGTCGGGAGGTTAGGAGATTGAGTGCCAAAATTGCGCAAGGTACAGTTTGGGTTGCTAGGAGGTTGACTAACTGTTGGAACTACACAATGCATAGTCCAGTCTAGCTATTGACTGCTGGAATTGCGCAATTCATAATCTCAGATGACAATGGTTGCAGGCTCAGTGACTACATTGCGCAATTTTCTGGGCCAATAGTCACTGTCCCTCAGATTTCTGCAAAGTATGCCTAGAGAATAGCTACTAGGCAGAAACACACATTTCTGGAGAGGAAGACAAAACCTTCCCTCCCAGGATTGCATAATTTTGTTTTGGTGAGGTAGAGTCCAGGCCAAGGTTGCCCAAACTCACCGACGGGCAATTGAACGCGGATGTGAAAGTGAATGCATGGTGATAGTGAGTGTAAGAAATACTGAATGATCATGCATGCAAATGGTGAATGAAAGATTTAGAAAAATGGAACAACATGCACGTGGGTGAGGAGAGTCACCGAATCGGCGACCATTCGTGAAACACAGTTTCATGCATGCGACAACAATGAGATGTTAATGAGAATTGAAACGGTGCTAGAACAAGCTAGTATGTATCAAACCGACAGCAAGCGCTCACTGAAATCATGTAGACAACATTCATACGAAGTGAAACCCAAAATGCACCAGAAATGCAACATAAGACATGGAAGGTGGGCTTACCCGAAAACAACTAAGCCGAATGTGCCGACGGATCCTAGATGTGATGTGGGATGTTAAAGTTGCAAGGTTGATGTGAAGAATGAACTCTGCAGTGTCCGATTGAAGAGATTTGATCAAATTGAGGTTGTGACGCACATGCCACAAATCTAGGGAAAGCGAAACTTGGTGGGAGGTTTTTGAAATGATCCTTGCATGTAACCTCCAACTGTAAAAAATGTTGGAAATAATACTGAGAGGGGGGTGAATCAGTATTATCAGATTAATAATTTTATTTCCCAAATAGATTTATATATGCTATTTCAGTGAAGTGAACTAGCATGTACACGTGACTGTTCTTAAGGAAACCAACGTATATGTAGAGAACTTGTGATTTATATAATTTATTATGTGTTGAGCTTAAACCAGTATATTAGAGATTTATTAGACGGTGCAGAAAAAGCAGAATAAAGAATCAAACATAAGCAACGCACATGAACACCAAGATTTAAGGTGGAAAACCAATGTGGGTAAAAACCACCTGTTGTTTTCATCTCTATCTTCTTTTAATAATAAGAAAATATATTTACAATCTTGTACTAGTGCAGACTCATACCAATACGTAGGCTTCTACCTGCAGAAGCTTACAACCTTCTCTCATTTTCTAGCTTCTACTGGAAGGGAGCTACAACCCCCTAACTCTTGTACTAGCCAATATGTTTACTAGTACGTAGGTGCCAGCCTACAGAAAACTCCACTCCTCCACCAGGGATCACGTTTCATGAATTTTTAGACTGCATACTCTTGGATCACAACACCACAAACTGAAGGCCATGTTTCATCAAATTTTCAGATTGGACCCATCAAATCCTTTTAAACTTAAACTTCATCAACCAATATTCAGTTAATCTGAAAAATCAAATCACTGACACCTGAACTCTGTGTTGAACCCAGAACCCTGCATCATCATCCAGAACCAGCTATAACCTCAAAAATCATGCATTAGAGTGTATATGCTACTTGGTTGAAACCAACCTGTGTGTATACGCTACTTCCCTTAACCCAACCTACATATATCTCTAAATATACTAAATCATACACTTATGAACCACAGACTATACCAATCAGTGACATTCTGAAGATCTACTATCATATTACAGAGTTCAAAATAGATAGCAACAAGGATCACCCAATCTTCTTAATCAATCAATCAATCAAATTCAATTTCCTTATCAACAGTTCTATGTTCAGCTCTAAGAGGACTTAATTGACAGACAACAGTAAAACAACAGAATTTGATCAGATAGATCAGTCAAATTTAAACATAAGATTTTCTTTTTGTATACACTACTTGGAAGATTTGAACTTGCATGTATACGTGCTTTGGCCGAGATGAACCTGCGTATAGATCTGAAAATTTTGACTCAGAACTTTGCTGCAATTCCAGACTTCAGACAAACCTAGATCATGATAGATAACAAATATAAAAGGCACAAAACATCAGATCTGGTCACAACCAATATCAGATCATTCAAGAATAATTCATTTCAAGTGTCATGATTCCTGATCCAATGTTGAACTCAAGGTGCACATGAATATTTCAGATCCAATCCAAAACATAACCCCACAACATATTATATACTTCAAATAGAAGTATTCCTTAAAATATCATTGCTTGCACACCTTGGCCTATTGATCTTCTCCTCCTTATATACTCTTAGGCCTTTCTCAATACCTTGGACCAAAACCACTTAGGACCAATACCTTGGACCCAATACCTAGGGTCAATACCTTGGAACAAATGCCTCAAACCAATTACTGTGGACAAAAAATAACTTGGATTAAATACCATGGACCAAAACTTGGTTTTCCAACATGTACGCACTTTTTCTCCTGTGAAAGTGCGTGTATACATTATATGTTAATTTTTCTCTATTATACCACGTGTATACGCGCCTTGGACAAAGTGAACCAACATATACCTCTATTTCTTCATTCTTTGGATTCTGATCTATAATCCTTTGCTGTTGATCTACTGCACTGTGAACTTTTGTCTGAGTGAGTTGCCATCAAGGACAATACCTGTATCATAATGCCAACAATCTCCCCCTTTGGACTTGATGGAAATAACAACACAAAGACACTCTCCCCATTTGACATAAAGGGCAAAGGGTGGACCAAGATATTCTCTCCCCTATAATGTTCATGCTCCCCTTGAGTACATGCTGAATTCTTTGATTGAGCTCCCCTTTGTACATGCTGAGATGCATTGAAACCATCCATGCTCCCCCTAAACACAAGCAGAGTCTACAAAAATATTCTCCAAAAGAATAATATGAATTTATAACTCAACTATGAGAGTATGCCCTTCCTATCACCAATGACGCATACATACATCCATCTCCCAACCAAGTGCAGATATACCAAATTTGACTCAGCCACCCAACCAAGTGGGGATATAACAATTGTTTATACATGACAGAAATATAATTACATCATCCATTCCATGCAAAGTGGGGATACAAATTACATCATTTGTCCAATAGGACTTATTCAAATGTATGAGAAGACATATCACACCCTAGACTTTTACATGACTTTAAGCAACAAAAAGTATAAATATTTGAAGCCATAGTTGGACTCAGCAACCATAATGCCAACCATGCGAGTGAAGGCTAATTCTCCCCCTGAACCTATGCTACCTGTGCATTGTTAACAAGTCAATGATAAAGGCATCTTTGTTAGTTAGAGAAAAAATTAATGAATAGAGAACATAAATATAATCTAATCATCAACATTAAATAGAGAACCCATATCAGAGCCCGCCCCACTATTTTTCTTGTCTGAAAAACATATACGCTCCTTGACCCAGAGAAACCTGCATGTGTACGTGACTATACTTCATGAAACTCGCGTATAACAACCTTTCTCTGAAAAAATAGATTTAACAGCAGGATGATGCAGCAACTACTCCCAACTTTTGTCTGAGATATTCAAATGTTTCTCTGGGCAACGGTTTAGTGAGTATATCAGCAACCTATTCTTTGGAGGGAACATTCTCCAATTTGAACTTTTTTTCAAGCACTTGTTCACGTAAAAAATGGTATTTGATGGGTATGTGCTTGATCTTGGAGTGCATGACTAGATTCTTTGAAATACTGATGGTGCTTATATTATCACATAGAATGGAGATGGGTGGAGTATATGTGATCTAAATGTCTTTCAAGGTTTGCATCATCCAAAGTAGTTGTGTTTAGCATGATTCAGCAGCCACATATTCTGCTTCAGCTGTGGATAAAGTAATTGAACTTTGTTTCTTGTTGAACCAAGTCATCTGTATATGCATGAAGAGTGAGCTCTGCATCTCTAGGATACCATAAACCAAAGTCTTGAGTTCCTTGAAGATATTTGAAAATTATTTTGACTGCCTGAAGGTGTGATTCCTTTGGATTTGCTTGGAATCTTCCAAATATTCCTATTGCATGCATGATGTCAAGTCGAGTACCTGTTAGATAAAGCGTACTACCAATCATGGATCTGTAAGTTGGTTGATGTACTGTTGTCGATTCATCATTTGAGCTAAGACTGCATCCTGTTACCATTAGGGTACAAACAAGTTTAGAATCTTCCATTCCATACCTTTTCAAGATCTGTTTGAGATATTTGGTTTGTGAAAGAAAAATACCATCTTTATTTTGTTGAACTTGTAGACAGATAAAATAGGTAAGTTCACCAAGCAAGGACATTTCAAATTCTTGCTACATTACGGAAGCAAATTCTAACTCATGGATTCTTCATTGCTACCAAAAATGATATCATCAACATAAACAACAATAATTAGCAATTTATCGGTTTCAATCTTTGTATATAGATTGGTATTTGCTGAACCTTTTGTAAAACCTTGTTGGTGTAGATATTTGTCAAGGCGGTAATACCAGGCCCTTGGAGCCTACAAGTTTTGCATCATTTCCAAGAATGAATCCTTCTAGCTGTTCAATATAAACTTATTCTTCTAAATCTCCATTTAAGAAGGTTGATTTTACATCCATTTGGTATACTTTGAATTTATGAAAGCTAGAAAGAGCAAGAAACATCCTTATGGCTTCAATTCTGGCAACAGGTACAAAAGTCTCTTCAAAATCTATACCTTCTTGTTGAGCATACCCTTTACAAACAAGTCTAGCCTTGTTTCTAATGACTTCTCCATTTTCATTCAGCTTGTTATTGAATATCCATTTAGTTTCTATAATATTTTTATTATGAGGTCTAGGAACTAATTCCCAAGTATCATTTTTTTCAATTTTCTCAAGTTCTTCATCCATGGACTTGACGCAACATTCATCTTTGCATGCTTATTTTACATTTTGAGGTTCAATGGAGGATAGTAATGTTAGATAGCTTGAGGTCCCTGTAATAGTTCTTCTTGTCTGTACACTTGCCTCTTTTTCCCCTAAAATTTGAGTTTCTAGATGATTTTTCTGAACATACCTAGATGAAGTCTTTTCTTCTACCATTATTTATTCTTTTGGTGCTTCATTGGTTTCTTCTTCAATATGGTTTTGATTTGATGTTGGAAAATAATCCCCATCTTCTTCATTGTCATAATCTTCTGTTGATTCTATCTATTTTGGATTTTTGCATGCTTCATCAACTACAACATCAATTCTTTCAACAATTTTTCCAAGTCTTTTATTATAACATTTATATCCTTTACTTTTGGAAGAATAACCAAGAAGAATACCTTCATGTGCTCTGGGTTCAAACTTACCAAGTTTTTCATCAGTTCTTTTGATATAACATTTTCTTCCAAAAACTTTAAAGTATTTTACAGTAGGAGTCTTACAATACCAAAGTTCATGTGGAGTTTGATTGCTATTTACCCAAACATTTTCTTGGTTGAGAATAGTTACGGCAATGAATGCAGCTTCACCCCAGAAGGTTGCAGGAGTTCCAGATTCATCTAGCATAGCTCAAGCCATTTGTTGAACTGTTCTATTCATTATTTCTACCACACCATTTTGTTGAGGAGTCCTTGTAGTGGAGAATTTCCTTTTTATTCCATGTTGTTCACAAAAGTCAAAGAATTCATCCAAGGCAAATTCCCCTCCTCGATCAGATTTGAGGCATTTGATTTTTCGATCTGATTCATTTTCAACCAAAGCTTCGAAGGCTTGGAACTTTTCAAAAACTTCATCCTTATCCTTTAGAAGACCTATCCAACACATTCTGGAAAAAACATCAATGAACAGAATAAAGTATTCTGCTCCACGAGGTGACTTTTTCCTTGATGGTCCACATAAATCAGTATGGACAAGTTCAAGAGGCTTACTAGCTGACCCTTCTTTTTCCATGAAGTGAACTCTAGTTTGCTTGCCTATTTGACATGGTTTGCATATTGTATTTTCTGGGATGTTGATATCTAGAAGATCATGAACAACCTTAAATCTGCATGCTTTTCTTATTTGAGAAAAGCTTAGATGTCCCAATCTTCTATGCCACAGCCAGTTTTCATCTTTTTTGCATAGATAGCATTATTGTTGTCCTCCCTTTAGTATGTATAAGTTCTTTGGAGTTCTTTTACCTTTGATCATGGTCTCTCCTATATCAAGGTCATGAACAACACATCCATTTGATCGAAACACCACTTCATTTCCTTGATCACACACTTGACTGAAACTCAACAGGTTATGCTTTAAACCATCTACATACATAACATTTGCAGCTTTAACCTTTTCTTTCAAGAAAACAGAGCCTTTTTATGATAGCAGGAGTGTAATTTCCAAATGAGACATTCTTTTCCTTTTCTAAGGCATTAAATGAGTGAAGTTTTTCTTTGTCACCTATCGTGTGTTTTGAGCATCCACTGTCGATGTACCACTGATTTTATTGTCCTTCTGCATACAAGGCTATATCGCATATTTCTGTTTGAGATTCTTTCCTTCTACATATCTTGGGATTTAATGGAGTTTGCTCCTTTTTAGATGTTTTCTGAAATTTTCTCTTGCATTTAGATTCTTCATGACCAAAGTTGTTACAGATTGAGCATTCTATTTCATTTTCAAGAAGAGAAAAGTTATAATAGGAACTTTTCTTGATCCCTGATACATTCCTTTGATTTCATGCTTCTCTAGTCATTATGGTTTTGTAAGCAACACATTGAGCAGCATTGTGTCCAAAATTATGACATGAAAAACATTGCCCATTAAAGAAGTTCCTGCGATTATCGAATCTATTGACCTGGTGATTGTAGTTTCTATTGATATTCATCTTTGGAGAAAATTGAGTATGATTTACTTGAGGTTGGTTGTGGCTTCCATTCATCCTTGGAGTAAATTGAGTCTGATTTACTTGGTGATCTGCTTTAAGCCTTTGCTGGCGATTTTCATACTGTTCACTGGCCTTTGCTACATCAAGATAGCTTTTGGTGGAGGTTGACGACTTCTGTGATTGAGATGCTTCTTAAGTATATCCAAGACCTATCTTTATTAGAGGAGAACTCTAAACTTTGATAATTTCATTTAAAGTTTCTAATCCTTTACCAAATCTAAGATTGAGAGATTTCATTTTCTCAAGATCCTTTCTTAGACCCACAATTTCAGATTCAAGTTTTTCTTTATGTTTTTCTTTTTCAGCAAGTTGGTATGTCAAGTTATCTATAATAATATTCTTTTCTTCTAAACAAATTTTGAGTTTAGATATTTCTTCATGAAGGTCTTCCTCTTCTAAAGCATCCCAAAAATTATCATCATCATAAGCCATCAGAAGTTTGTAATCTTGTCCAGTTTCATCTTCATCACTATTAGATAAACCATCACTATCTTCATGGGTATAGTAACTCCTTTTATTCACAACTTGTTTTCTATTCCATTTTGCATATTCTTTTCCTTTTTAAAAGTTATCTTTATGAGGAAATCTAGCAGCATAATGACTGACTCTGCCACAAGAAAAACATTTGAAGGGTAACTTACCTCTAAACCTTCCAGAAACCCTTTGAAGCTTTTTGACAAAGTTTACCTCATCTTCTTCATCTAAAATATGTCCTGATTCATTGTGTTCTTCCTTTCCTTTAGCTAAAGCTTTGAATGCGACTTCTCTCATATCTGATGGTCCTACGTTTCTCATCTCAAAGGTAGTTAAGATTCCCTGAAGCTGCGTCAGAGTGATATTCTGCAGATCCTATTTTTCTTCTATGGCAGACACTTTGGATTCAAATTTAGCAAACAAGGATCTCAAAACTTTCTCAACTAAGGTAACTTCCTTAATTTCTTCACCCATATTCTTCATACAATTGGCAACCTCATCTATACGTAGGAAGTAACTAGCTATGCTTTCATCACTATGCATCTTAAGAGTTTCATACTGAATTCTAAGAGTTTGAAGCTTAGCACGTTTTACCTGAGAGTCTCCTTCGTAGCTTAGAACAATTTTGTCCCATATTTCTTTCGCCGATTTGATAGCTTTGGCATTGGTTTCATATTTTTTTTTACTTGTCGTATCTGTAGGAATTGCTGTTGGAAATGTATATGCTCTTTCCACAATTTCCCACACATCCGTTCCAAGCAATTGTAGATAGGCTTTGGTTCTTATTTTCCAATAAAAAAAGTTGCTTCCATCAAAGATTGGGGATTTGATGGATTGCATGCTTTCTTGATTATTCATGTTGATGGATCTCCCTTCAAGCGACCAAGGTTCTTCTGAAGGACCTGATCCGATACCAATTGTTGGAAATAATACTGAGAGGGGGTTGAATCAGTATTATCGTATTAATAATTTTATTTTCCAAATATATTTATATACACTACTTCAGTGAAGTGAACTAGCATGTACACGCGACTGTGCTTAAAGAAACCAGCGTATATGCAGAGAACTTGCGATTTAGACAGTTTATCATGTGTTGAGCTTAAACTAATATATTATAGATTTATTAGACAGTGCAGAAAAAGAAGAATAAAGCATCACACATAAGCAACACACATGAACATCAAGATTTAAGGTGGAAACCCAATGTGGGTAAAAACCACCTATTGTTGTTGTCTCTATCTTCTTTTAATAATAAGAAAATATGTTTAGAATCTTGTATTGGTGCAGACTCATACCAACATGCAGGCTTCTACCTGCAGAAGGTTACAACCTTCTCTCATTTTCCAGCTTCTACTGGAAGTGAGCTACAACCCCCTAGCTCTTGTACTAGCCAATATGTTTACTAGTACGTAGGTTATAGCCTATAGAAAACTCCACTCTTCCACCAGGGACCACGTTTCATGAATTTTCAAACTGGGTACTCCTGGATCACAACACCACAAACTCAAGGCCACGTTTCATCAAATTTTCACATTGGACCCATCAAAGCCTTTTAAACTTAAACTTCATCAACCACTATTCAGCTAATCTAAACAATTATATCACTAACCCCAAAACTCTATGCTAAAACCAGAACCTTGCATCATCATCCAGAACCAGCTGTAACCTCAAAAACCATGCATTAGAGTGTATATGTTAGTTGGTTGAAACCAACCTGCGTGTATACGCTACTTCCTTTAACCCAACCTGCGTATATATCTAAAGATACTAAATCATACACTTCTGAACCACAGACTGTACCAATCAGTGACATTCTGAAGATCTATTGTCATATTACAGAGTTCAAAACAGATAGCAACAAGGATCACCCAACCTTCTGGTTGTCAAGTTGATTGCATTCCCTCAACTAGCGAGAGTGAAGGACGAAGAAGGGGACCAAGATCACCCTGTCTATTGTGTGAAGGTCATCATGCCATCCACAAATGTCCATTCTTAGATGAGGCAAAGAGAGTTTTGGAAGATCGCCCGGTGTCACCGATGCAACTTCCGCCTGGATACCGAAAACTCGCGCCTAATCCTTCGATAGTTGAAAATCCAGTTGAACCACTCAAGTGGTCAGCTGAAGTGTCGGTCATTGAGAAGGAACCTACCGAATCTAGACCAGACGAAAGTCTAAAGGTCGAAACGGCAGTTGACCCGGTTCTTCCTTCAAAGGTTCTATCGTCCAATGACTCCGTCATTGAAGACCCGTCTTCAAATGACACCGTCACCGAAGTATCGTCTTCATGTGACACCCTCACTGATGAGAACAAGGATGACACCATCCAGGTTCTCTTTATCAGCACCGACTCCGACGAACATCCGGGCAATGCGCCCATTCCTTTATCGCAGGAAGGAACATCATCAGAGTCGTATCCGGCCGTATATTCGGTCCCACCACCAAGCAACCTGGTTGTATCCTTTGATTGAAATCAACTAGGCAGACCCCGGTTACCAGCCAGTGTTCCATTCAGAATCATTGTCCAGATCTATAGAATGATTATGGCTGGTACTATCATTGATGAAGGGGCGTCTGTGAGTATCCTTTCCTCTGTTGCTTGGAAAGCACTGGGTTCCCCAGCGCTTTTACCTGAGTTGAGGAATCTCTCAGGTTTTGATAAAGGAACCAGTCGACCATTAGGAATCCTCCCCGATGTACCTGTTACATTGAAGGGGAAGACCGTCAGGATGAACGTGTTGGTAGTTCAAGGACCCTTGGATTATAACCTACTCCTTGGACGCGACTATATTTATTGCATGGGAGCGATAGTCTCCTCACTCTTTAGAGTAATGTGTTTTCCACACGAAGGAAGGGTGGTCAAGCTCGTAGACCAACTTTCATTTCCGGGATCTCGCATCGCAAATAGTCAAATACCTATCCTAAATGGTCTGTTCGCTCAAGATTCGCCTCCGCCCCCAGTCCTCCTTCCCGATGAGCGCGAGTGATTCGGAAAGAAAGACTAGGACCCAGGGGGCATGCACCCTGGTCTGCTTCGGGCAGAAGAAACTCCGGGTATAAGGAAGAATTTCCGCAGAAGAACATGACTAGTCCGTACCCCGTCCGAAGGAAGTGGGGTTGTTCTGGAATAATGCTCTTTTGTTAAAGTTATGTGTTTGGGAATCATTCACCTTTGTCTAAAAAAGTGGGCAATGCCCAAGTAGGAATTCCCTTATTGTAACAAGTAGTCACCATCTTTAAATTCAAGCCTCGCCCATCGAAACGTGTGTTTTGAAGGATAAGCAGGGGCAGTAAACTAAGAAGGAGACCGTATTGTTGTAACAGAGGGTAACCATCTTTGGACAACCCAATGATAGACACCGCCGAAGAAAGAGATTGATTTGCGGCAGCGAATAGAACCAGTCTTCGGATAATAAGAAAGAGACAAGTCTCCCTCAATAATACCAATGTTTTATCTTTGAGTAGTGTTCTTCTATTGTCACAAATAGCTGTTTGTTAAAGTGGGCCGACAGGAAGTCTGAGTACTGCGTAAGACCCCTTAAAATAACGAGAAGACAAGTATCGTTAGCATTAGATTAGCAAGATGACAAATAAGTGTGAACACCCAAAGAAAAACAGAAGTAGGGGAGAGGAGGGGCAGTCTCGAAATTCTATCCTATACCTGGGGGCATGCAAACTTTCTGGAGTGCAAGCTAGGGGCGGTTATTTATCTGGTTTTAAGATTAGCCGTTTCCAAACTTGCATGAAAGAAAGCCTGTGGGGCAGAAGTAAAACTTGCCAAAAATAAGAGCATAGCTGTAGTAAGGCATAAGCTCTATAAAAAATTGATCCTTATAGGAGGCGTTCTTATGACTGGTATTTCGAGCAGTTTTAGCATATAGTTCATGCTCGTTAAAAAATAAACGCGAAATTCGAGCAGTTTTAGGCCTGAATTTCTGCTCGTTAAAAAATAGAAAAGTGTGAGCAAAAGTTTCCCCCAGAGTTCAAGCTCATGGAAAAAATGAACCGGTAAATAACCTTTTGAGATCGTAAATTCATTAGCCATAAGAACCTTGATCGTGTTTTCATCCACCACCTCCACCGTTCATTTGGCCGATCATTCACTTCCATTTGTGTGTTTACCTCTTTTGAGAAACAGCTGTGAAGAGTGATTTCACCTAGCCATCCTTGTGACACTGCCGTGATTGGAAATTCCAACCTGTACCTGGAATCTGTAGCTATCCCTGTTTATCACTCGTTCCTCAAAAGACGAGTCTTCTTTCAGCTCTTTTCACTGACTCGTAAAATATGAAAAGTTTGCCGAGTTTTGGCCTTCCAGCTCGTTAAATGACCGGAACGCTATCCCTCCTCTAAATTTTAATCTTTTTGGACTTGAGGGATTATTGCACAAAAGGATCGAGCGCTTGCCTGATTCAGCTCGTTAAAAGTACCGAACAGCCATCCCTTCTGTATTGTTTTATACTTTTTCGGACTTAAGGGATTAGCTGACGAAAAAGGAATTATGGAGTTGACTTTCTGTACCTTTTTAGACTCTCTAAAAATGAAAAGGACCGAGTTTTCCTTGTCGTTAGACTCGTTAAAATGATTAAATAGCGACAAACTTGTCTTTAGACGAGAACGAGTTTCCCTATCGCTAGGCTCGTTAAATCTTAGCGATGGGCTTGCCCGAAGGGCAGGTTATAGAACAAGCATATGTTATCCTCCTCAAGCTTGACAAAAATAAAGAGGTACTGGTCAGAAATGACTGGGGAAAAATTGGGAGAACATCAAAGTTTAGAGGTAGCAAGTCACTCTTGAACATGACACTTTTCCTCCGTATCACATCGGGTTGGGTTGTCTCATTCACCGGTCTCGTCACCATGGTCCTCGCCACACCATCCATTTGGGGTAATGCTACCGATCCATCGCATCAGTGTCGTTATATGTTCAAGAGGGGTCATTCAGAAAGTGTCAACCGTGTCCCATCCACTACCATACATTTTCCTTCATCCATTTCATGATCGCCACCCTGAATCATATGTCACAGTTTGTTTCCACCTCCACTAAATCATTAGCTCCGTTCCGTGTCATTGATGTGGGATTCATTAAGGCCCTCCTTTGACGGATCACTTCTCGTCGACATCAGCTCATTATCCGAGAAGTCGATCTAGGAACACCCCCATCAGTACTTTGAAGCTTGCATGCCTCAATGGCAAGTTTCTCACTTCCGGCGACAGGTATACATCAATGACCTTCGACCAGAAGATTTTACGTGGCGTTCGACGCCAAGTCCTTTATTCACGCCACGTGAATTGTACTGCTGTACCTTGAGGGTCATCGTCATTATTGGTGATTCTTCTCGCGCTTGTTAACGGTTTTCATTATTGACCGGTAATCAAGCGATGTCTTTCCATGTTCGACTTCAGCGTAATTCTCACATGGATCGACT
Source organism: Pinus tabuliformis (assembly GCA_031772625.1). NCBI lineage: Eukaryota > Viridiplantae > Streptophyta > Pinopsida > Pinales > Pinaceae > Pinus > Pinus tabuliformis. The sequence continues at coordinate 1,220,372,814 of CM062804.1, read as the reverse complement.
TGTACTTAGAGTGAAGATCGAACGAGTTTGAAGACCCCGGATCTAGTTTCATCCATCCGGGCTGCGATATATATTCAGGAAATATAAAAGCATTTGCCATGTACATCATTGCAGCAGATGATCATCCTCCTCAAAGGATGATAATTTTAGCGGAAGATTATCAGTCTGTCTTCAGACGATCGTCTGTCATATGTACCAAAATGTATTTATAAAAGCTGAGCATGGGAATGCCCGCCTCAGTTAGATCATGAAAATAATGATAAATGAAAGATAATGTATTGTATTGTATTGTATTACAGGGAACTCTCCTCAGCACTGGAACGAACTTCGGACCCTCTAGCTAAAGCATTTCACCCGATTAACGGCCTCATACTTTAGGGGGCAATTGTTATAGACATTTTTGTGCCTCGCGTCAAGGAGCAGGGAATGTCGATAATTACAGGGATCCTCAGTCCCTAAACATGTTGTTCTTACCCCTAAAAGAACAAGGTCATCAATCAACAGCACTTCCAATCAGTTCTCCACCTGAAAACACTTCAGAACAGGCTTATTTTGGATCATGTCAGCTACTTAACTGAGCTTCTGCGTTGTATTGCACCTGTCCCACTCTGTACCTGCGCTGGAAGTCAAAAACTATGAAGGCTACCTGCGCTGGGCGAGATTGGCCAAGTGGCACAGTCATCCTGCAAGGTGTCAGTTGCCCAGGAAGCTTCCAAACTGACACTTGGGTCATGAGATTCGCCCTGTGATGAGTAAGAGGTACTTGATCACCATGTGTAAGCAAGGATCTCCAAGTGGACACAGGAACTGAAGATTAACTGAAGATGGAGAGGACACAAGGCAGCTTCATGTCAGTCTCAAGCTGACTCATCCTTTTCTCTTCTCTCCTATATATAGAGCTCTTCTATGAGGTCTATAGAGGCTGGAATTTTGTATAAGCAAGGAGGTGCTGTTGGTATACTGCCAGGATTATTGGGTGATTGTTTTACTAGAGGTGAAGAAGAGAGTTCTTGCTGCCGAGGAGGTGCTGCTGGATTGGAGCCAACATCATTGGTTGTAACTTCCTCTGGAACCCTGTTACTTTCTATCAATAAAGTTTGCATGTTCTTCTATATACTTGTTTTACATAGATGCTTTTGTGTTTACATGTATATTTGATGCAACCTAATCCATGCTTCAGTTATGATTGCTTGTATCTCGTAGTTTGCTCCCTTTTGTTGTGCAGATTCTGTGTGTAGCTGGATCGGCTTGGAGAGCAAAGAGCTGGGAATCAGATACAAAGCGAGAAGGATAAGGATCGACTAAGCGCAAGACACCAGGTTGGTTGACCCTCTTTCCATTCTCTCTGTGCTATCATAAAGATGAACATGAAAACTTTGTCATTCAGTTGTTGCTAAAGTCTGTCACCTTTAGAAAGGGTTAGTGTCATCCGCATCGGATACTTTTCCCCACAACAAACTGGCGACTCCGCTGGGGAAATCCTAGTATCTTGTTGTTGTAGTATTTTGCTATTTATTTCTTGAAGAAAGGAGTACCGAATCGAAAAGCTTTTGACTCTATCAAAAGCGAAGTAGAGGGTTTTGCTACTCTTGCTCCTTTGCTGAGCAAATTCAAGATTTAAAGAGCTAATCTACAGATAAATCCTTACTCTTTGTGATAGATCTTTATCCTCTTGATCATCCCTTTACCTGTACTTAACCCATAGCATTTTATTTCAGTCAAAACAGTACATTTTTGAGCTTTTTATGACCCGAAATTCTTAGCAGACGTAACTCTCGTGAGTCAGTGCAGGCTGTACACAGGCAGCCTGCATTACAGCGCAGGTGCTCCCTTCGGGAACTGCGCTGAGAGTGAAACTGGTGAACTGGTGCCTGCGCTGGTCTAGTTGGCCTTAGTCTAGCTCAGCTCTTCCTTTGTGTCTTGGCCCTGTTTGCACTTGTTTTTGGCTGATTGCTTGCTGGTTATTGTATTTGCTGTAGACCTCATCTCCTTGACATTATTCCGCCTCAGTTGTGTGATGAAATTGTAAACGTTCTTTCAGTATTTCTTGTTTCAGTTACAATTTCCCATTGTGAAAAGCGAACCTAGTAGCTGTGGCCTCTTAGATTGCGATCTTATGAGTTAGTGTTATTGCTGTTCATAGCTGTTTTGGATTGGTTTGCTTCTCACTTTATGGTTTGAATCTATACTTTTCCTGTATTTAAAACAAGTCTTTCATAAGGTGTTCTTTTGATTGTGGACAAGCTTGTTTATTTCTACTTGAAAGTTGATTCAAAAATCATACAACAGTTTCCTTTTGTTAAGCATCAACATTAAGGATAACGAAAAGAAATACATGCATTGTGCATTTTGCATTTGACTGTATGCTTGACGATTTAGGAAAATGTGCATTTTAGTGTGTGTTCTTTGATCTGTGGAAAAAGTTGTGTCTTGCTCTTTCCTCAAGTAGATTAAGGTTTTCAAAGTTGAAAGATTGAAAAGATTTTGCTTCTCATTCTTAGATTGCATATAGGAAGTTGTATATATACATCTCGTGGCGAACCTGGAAGGCAAACTGTTAAGAAAGATCAACATTAAAATAAACTCAATTTACATAACAACGCTTTGGAATTTAACGCAAACATCTAGAGGTCTAGGTAGAGACGTGTTCCGGCGTCGTTAAACATAGTGACTGTCGATCTCTACGAAGGTGGGTGATTCCTCCTGAGATTCGGTGGCACTAACACGGATTTGAGCTCCCGCGTACCGTCGCGTATATTGGGAGACCCCTATAGGCTTTCATCCTTTATCCTTAGGAAACCGTGTCGGCCGCCCTACTGATCGCGATGCAGTGAACACAGCATTCACGAAGATCGACCACCCGTACCGTAAAACGTATTCTGTGGTTTCGCGAAAGGTTTGGCACACCCTCTGCCTAGATCTCCAGAGCAGTTTCTTTTGGCCCTTTTCAAACTCTATAATTGAAAAGGACCAGCCGAGCATTTGTCACTTTGGGCTCGTTAATACATCGAAGGCGACTAGAGTCATCTTTAGCTTTTTCTCGACTCTTAAAACATGAAAAAGCAAGTTTGTGTCTAAAAGCGTCGTAAATAAAATTTATCTTAAAGCGGAACATAATCACCTATTATTCCCACGTTGATATTTCAGTTGAAAAGTATGGAGCCCACCAACCAAGGAAGTAACCTTGGCGGAAGTCCAAATCCCTTCTCCTCTTGGGGAGATGTTGGTGCGCCTCATATGGCTACATTGTCACTTCCAGGATTGACAATCGGCCTTCCTGTTTGGCTCTTTTCAACTAATGTTGTCCAAATCGCCACTAATCCTGAGCAGTCGAATCAACTGTCAGAACAATCTAGAACTACCCACCAGCCTTCTACTTCTTGTGATACTTCCTCTGATCCTTCATCTTCGCAGGGTAGAGCCGGCAAAAGTCAGCCTCCCAAGGAGAAGAAGGAAAAGAAGAAGAAAGGGAAGAAGCAGAAGGAGCCTCTGGCGAAGGCGACTGGGGGCAAGCAGAAGAAAACTGACAAAAACCCACACACTGCACCGACCGGGCCTAAATCGCCATGTGTCATTTGCAAAGGGATCCATTTCCATCGTGATTGTCCTTGTATTCCCCGGATACTAAGGGACTGGTCCCCGAGGTTGCACAATCCGGTAGCATCAACCTCTGGTTGTCAAGTTGATTGCATTCCCTCAACTAGCGAGAGTGAAGGACGAAGAAGGGGACCAAGATCACCATGTCTATTGTGTGAAGGTCATCATGCCATCCACAAATGTCCATTCTTAGATGAGGCAAAGAGAGTTTTGGAAGATCGCCCGGTGTCACCGGTGCAACTTCCGCCTGGATACCGAAAACTCGCGCCTAATCCCTCGATAGTTGAAAATCCAGTTGAACCACTCAAGTGGTCAGCTGAAGTGTTGGTCATTGAGAAGGAACCTACCGAATCTAGACCAGACGAAAGTCTAAAGGTCGAAACGGCAGTTGACCCGGTTCTTCCTTCAAAGGTTCTATCGTCCAATGACTCCGTCATTGAAGACCCGTCTTCAAATGACACCGTCACCGAAGTATCGTCTTCATGTGACACCCTCACTGATGAGAACAAGGATGACACCATCCAGGTTCTCTTTATCAGCACCGACTCTGACGAACATCCGGGCAATGCGCCCATTCCTTTATCGCAGGAAGGAACATCATCAGAGTCGTATCCGGCCGTATATTCGGTCCCACCACCAAGCAACCTGGTTGTATCCTTTGATTGGAATCAACTAGGCAGACCCCGGTTACCAGCCAGTGTTCCATTCAGAATCATTGTCCAGATCTATAGAATGATTATGGCTGGTACTATCATTGATGAAGGGGCGTCTGTGAGTATCCTTTCCTCTGTTGCTTGGAAAGCACTGGGTTCCCCAACGCTTTTACCTGAGTTGAGGAATCTCTCAGGTTTTGATAAAGGAACCAGTCGACCATTAGGAATCCTCCCCGATGTACCTGTTACATTGAAGGGGAAGACCGTCAGGATGAACGTGTTGGTAGTTAAAGGACCCTTGGATTATAACCTACTCCTTGGACGCGACTATATTTATTGCATGGGAGCGATAGTCTCCTCACTCTTTAGAGTAATGTGTTTTCCACACGAAGGAAGGGTGGTCAAGCTCGTAGACCAACTTTCATTTCCGGGATCTCGCATCGCAAATAGTCAAATACCTATCCTAAATGGTCTGTTCGCTCAAGATTCGCCTCCGCCCCCAGTCCTCCTTCCCGATGAGCGTGAGTGATTCGGAAAGAAAGACTAGGACCCAGGGGGCATGCACCCTGGTCTGCTTCGGGCAGAAGAAACTCCGGGTATAAGGAAGAATTTCCGCAGAAGAACATGACTAGTCCGTACCCCGTCCGAAGGAAGTGGGGTTGTTCTGGAATAATGCTCTTTTGTTAAAGTTATGTGTTTGGGAATCATTCACCTTTGTCTAAAAAAGTGGGCAATGCCCAAGTAGGAATTCCCTTATTGTAACAAGTAGTCACCATCTTTAAATTCAAGCCTCGCCCATCGAAACGTGTGTTTTGAAGGATAAGCAGGGGCAGTAAACTAAGAAGGAGACCGTATTGTTGTAACAGAGGGTAACCATCTTTGGACAACCCAATGATAGACACCGCCGAAGAAAGAGATTGATTTGCGGCAGCGAATAGAACCACTCTTCGGATAATAAGAAAGAGACAAGTCTCCCTCAATAATACCAATGTTTTATCTTTGAGTAGTGTTCTTCTATTGTCACAAATAGCTGTTTGTTAAAGTGGGCGGACAGGAAGTCTGAGTACTGCGTAAGACCCCTTAAAATAACGAGAAGACAAGTATCGTTAGCATTAGATTAGCAAGATGACAAATAAGTATGAACACCCAAAGAAAAACAGAAGTAGGGGAGAGGAGGGGCAGTCTCGAAATTCTATCCTATACCTGGGGGCATGCAAACTTTCTGGAGTGCAAGCTAGGGGCGGTTATTTATCTGGTTTTAAGATTAGCCGTTTCCAAACTTGCATGAAAGAAAGCCTGTGGGGCAGAAGTAAAACTTGCCAAAAATAAGAGCATAGCTGTAGTAAGGCATAAGCTCTATAAAAAATTGATCCTTATAGGAGGCGTTCTTATGACTGGTATTTCGAGCAGTTTTAGCATATAGTTCATGCTCGTTAAAAAATAAACGCGAAATTCGAGCAGTTTTAGGCCTGAATTTATGCTCGTTAAAAAATAGAAAAGTGTGAGCAAAAGTTTCCCCCAGAGTTCAAGCTCATGGAAAAAATGAACCGGTAAATAACCTTTTGAGATCGTAAATTCATTAGCCATAAGAACCTTGATCGTGTTTTCATCCACCACCTCCACCGTTCATTTGGCCGATCATTCACTTCCATTTGTGTGTTTACCTCTTTTGAGAAACAGCTGTGAAGAGTGATTTCACCTAGCCATCCTTGTGACACTGCCGTGATTGGAAATTCCAACCTATACCTGGAATCTGTAGCTATCCCTGTTTATCACTCGTTCCTCAAAAGACGAGTCTTCTTTCAGCTCTTTTCACTGACTCGTAAAATATGAAAAGTTTGCCGAGTTTTGGCCTTCCAGCTCGTTAAATGACCGGAACGCTATCCCTCCTCTAAATTTTAATCTTTTTGGACTTGAGGGATTATTGCACAAAAGGATCGAGCGCTTGCCTGATTCAGCTCGTTAAAAGTACCGAACAGCCATCCCTTCTGTATTGTTTTATACTTTTTCGGACTTAAGGGATTAGCTGACGAAAAAGGAATTATGGAGTTGACTTTCTGTACCTTTTTAGACTCTCTAAAAATGAAAAGGACCGAGTTTTCCTTGTCGTTAGACTCGTTAAAATGATTAAATAGCGACAAACTTGTCTTTAGACGAGAACAAGTTTCCCTATCGCTAGGCTCGTTAAATCTTAGCGATGGGCTTGCCCGAAGGGCAGGTTATAGAACAAGCATATGTTATCCTCCTCAAGCTTGACAAAAATAAAGAGGTACTGGTCAGAAATGACTGGGGAAAAATTGGGAGAACATCAAAGTTTAGAGGTAGAAAGTCACTCTTGAAAATGACACTTTTCCTCCGTATCACATCGGGTTGGGTTGTCTCATTCACCGGTCTCGTCACCATGGTCCTCGCCACACCATCCATTTGGGGTAATGCTACCGATCCATCGCATCAGTGTCGTTATATGTTCAAGAGGGGTCATTCAGAAAGTGTCAACCGTGTCCCATCCACTACCATACATTTTCCTTCATCCATTTCATGATCGCCACCCTGAATCATATGTCACAGTTTGTTTCCACCTCCACTAAATCATTAGCTCCGTTCCGTGTCATTGATGTGGGATTCATTAAGGCCCTCCTTTGACGGATCACTTCTCGTCGACATCAGCTCATTATCCGAGAAGTCGATCTAGGAACACCCCCATCAGTACTTTGAAGCTTGCATGCCTCAATGGCAAGTTTCTCACTTCCGGCGACAGGTATACATCAATGACCTTCGACCAGAAGATTTTACGTGGCGTTCGACGCCAAGTCCTTTATTCATGCCACGTGAATTGTACTGCTGTACCTTGAGGGTCATCGTCATTATTGGTGATTCTTCTCGCGCTTGTTAATGGTTTTCATTATTGACCGGTAATCAAGCGATGTCTTTCCATGTTCGACTTCAGCGTAATTCTCACATGGATCGACTTGTACTTAGAGTGAAGATCGAACGAGTTTGAAGACCCCGGATCTAGTTTCATCCATCCGGGCTGCGATATATATTCAGGAAATATAAAAGCATTTGCCATGTACATCATTGCAGCAGATGATCATCCTCCTCAAAGGATGATAATTTTAGCGGAAGATTATCAGTCTGTCTTCAGACGATCGTCTGTCATATGTACCAAAATGTATTTATAAAAGCTGAGCATGGGAATGCCCGCCTCAGTTAGATCATGAAAATAATGATAAATGAAAGATAATGTATTGTATTGTATTGTATTACAGGGCACTCTCCTCAGCACTGGAACGAACTTCGGACCCTCTAGCTAAAGCATTTCACCCGATTAACGGCCTCATACTTTAGGGGGCAACTGTTATAGACATTTTTGTGCCTCGCGTCAAGGAGCAGGGAATGTCGATAATTACAGGGATCCTCAGTCCCTAAACATGTTGTTCTTACCCCTAAAAGAACAAGGTCATCAATCAACAGCACTTCCAATCAGTTCTCCACCTGAAAACACTTCAGAACAGGCTTATTTTGGATCATGTCAGCTGCTTAACTGAGCTTCTGCGCTGTATTGCACCTGTCCCACTCTGTACCTGCGCTGGAAGTCAAAAACTATGAAGGCTACCTGCGCTGGGCAAGATTGGCCAAGTGGCACAGTCATCCTGCAAGGTGTCAGTTGCCCAGGAAGCTTCCAAACTGACACTTGGGTCATGAGATTCGCCCTGTGATGAGTAAGAGGTACTTGATCACCATGTGTAAGCAAGGATCTCCAAGTGGACACAGGAACTGAAGATTAACTGAAGATGGAGAGGACACAAGGCAGCTTCATGTCAGTCTCAAGCTGACTCATCCTTTTCTCTTCTCTCCTATATATAGAGCTCTTCTATGAGGTCTATAGAGGCTGGAATTTTGTATAAGCAAGGAGGTGCTGTTGGTATACTGCCAGGATTATTGAGTGATTGTTTTACTAGAGGTGAAGAAGAGAGTTCTTGCTGCCGAGGAGGTGCTGCTGGATTGGAGCCAACATCATTGGTTGTAACTTCCTCTGGAACCCTGTTACTTTCTATCAATAAAGTTTGCATGTTCTTCTATATACTTGTTTTACATAGATGCTTTTGTGTTTACATGTATATTTGATGCAACCTAATCCATGCTTCAGTTATGATTGCTTGTATCTCGTAGTTTGCTCCCTTTTGTTGTGCAGATTCTGTGTGTAGCTGGATCGGCTTGGAGAGCAAAGAGCTGGGAATCGGATACAAAGCGAGAAGGATAAGGATCGACTAAGCGCAAGACACCAGGTTGGTTGACCCTCTTTCCATTCTCTCTGTGCTTTCATAAAGATGAACATGAAAACTTTGTCATTCAGTTGTTGCTAAAGTCTGTCACCTTTAGAAAGGGTTAGTGTCATCCGCATCGGATACTTTTCCCCACAACACTTTGGAGTTTGATATGTAATCCTTTTTTGTTGATCTGCTGCACTATGAACTTTCATCTGAGTGAGTTGCCATCAAGGACAATACCTGTATCATAATGCTAGCAAAAAATATATCCCTGAAATAAGGGATGCATTTACATGCTACCTTAGGAGAAGTAGCCCATGCATGAAAGTCTATTTTTCTCGGTCCCAGAGGGAACTGGTCAACTCAGCTGCACATGCATGCGATTGCTCAACTGCTGGGAGAAAACGCTTATTTCTAGCTAGGAGTTGGGCTGGCTGGTCAGAAGATTTTTGCAAATTCTAGGTAGAGCAGCTAATTGCAGCCCAGATTTGAACAAATTCTAGGCTAAGCATCCTAACTAGGAAGTATTGCACAATTTTCAGGGTGAAGTTTGCTCACCAAAATTATGCGATTCTAGGGCATAGCAAACTGCTAGACAGGATTGCACAATTTCTAGAGGGAAGGTTCGTTTCCCTCCAAATTTCCATAAATTCTTGAAGGAACTACTCAACCTGTTGCTGGACCAACTCTAGATGAACAACCTATGAGGGAAATTCATCAAGGTTTGATCGACAAGTTGTCTTTCTGCAAGAAAATCACTGGAGGCTCCAAAATGGAGCTAAGGAAAAATTTTGGAGGGTCGTTATAGCTATTACAATAGAACTGAACAATACTTTCAGAGGTTTTAGACTTTCTTTGTTGAAAAGTGTGCAACAAGAAATGCTAAATTTAGAATGTGCTAAAAATAGAACTCCTAAAAATAGTACTTCTAAAAATAGCAGTTTGGCCAATGAGCATTTTGGCCACCTTGGGTGAGAGGTGAAACTTCTAAAAATAGAATATTCTAAAAACAACATTTCTGGGTCCCTTCCTATTTTTAGCAGTCCCTAGTCTAACTATAGGAAGTAAAAACGAATTTGGTCTTAACAGCAGTTTAAAATATTAATTAATTAATCTCCATGAGTTAATTAATTATGGAAAATTAAACTTGAAGTCTTTGTGAGAACATGCAATTAATTGTCCCACTGATTGAGGAATTTATCCTTAATTTTCTCCACTGATTGAGGAATCAAGTATGAGTTCTATAATGAGAGGATCAGTTGACTTAGGTTTACTTAGTCAAGTCCAGTTAGATTAATTTAAGAAGTTGTTAAATTAATGAGATATAGTTTGTTAATGCGTGCATGCATGTGACAACTATTATTTCAGATAATTGAGCATTCCTTCATGGATAACTGATGTATGTCAGTTTAGATAGAGACCTAGTTGAGTTCGGATGAGGGACAATGTACTATCAGATGCATGGATATTTCTAGTAAGTATTCCTTGCATGGAGAAGGATCTATTTCCAAGAGAAATATGTAATATAGGAGATTGGAGGACTTGTGGCCTATATATTGAGGCCTAGGTAGTCTATGATCTTCATCTTTTGATTACAGAGAGTACAGGATAGCTCTTGAGCTGATTCCTTTTGTAAACAGAAGAGGATTTCCACTTGATTGATAATACAGATAGGGTTTTTATGCTTGGGCTTTCCTTAGTGATATATCTTGTGTTATGGTTGATTATTTCTCTTGATCAGTTATATGTGTTTATGCTTGATGTTTCTCATGAAATCGATTATGCTTCCACTTAAAGTTTTGTAGAACTAGATCAAGTATTATGCTTTAGTACATTGAAAATATCAGTTTGATCTACAGGTGTGAAATTTCTAAATTCTTTTCGTGAAAAAGGTCCATTCACAGAGCTGGAGTTCTACCAGTGTGTTTCCAAGTGTTGTAGCAATTACAACCACCCTCCAAAATTTTTCCTTAACTTCGTTTTGGAGCCTCCCTACAACCCTTTCATAGTAGGATGTCTTGCTTCTTCAAGTACACAATCTTTAGTGATTTTCTTGCAAAATGATAGCCTGTCCATCAGAGCTTATTACATTCCCCTCACAGGTTGTTCCTCTAGACTTGGTCCAGTTGTAGGCTAAGTACATCCTTCAAGAAACTATGCAATTCTAGAGGGAAACTAGCCTTCTCTCCAGAAATTGCGCAATTCTGTCTCGCAGCCTGCTGGGCTCCAGAATTGCGCAATTCTACCAGTCAGGCTTCATCTAGAAAATTATTTAATTCCTCCCAGTAGGGTTGGTCATCCCAGGAATTGCACAATCCTCGGTAGCAGTAAGCTCCTCTACCCAGAAATTGTGCAAATCTCGTCAGCAGTGAGACCAAATCCCTTGCAGAAATGCACATTTTCTCCGAGCAGTTGAGTAGGCTCATGCATGTGCAGTTGGGTTGACCAGTTCCACCCGAGACCGAGCAAAATTGAATTGCATTCATGGGATTCTTCTCACAAGGCAACATGCAAAGGCATCCCTTGTTTCAAGGATCTATTTTTAGTAGTTGGTGGTTAAATGTAAGGATGATTTCAGAAATCTCCCACCAAGTGTCGCTTTTCCTAGAGTTTTGGCATGCACATCAAATCTTTGATTTTATCAAAAATTATGAACCGAACGCTGAAGAGCTCATTCCTCACATCAACCTTGCAACTTTGAAATCCCACATCGCATTTAGGAGCCATTGGCACATTGAGATCAATTGTTTTGGGGTAAGCCCACTTTCCATGTATTTTATTGCATTTTTTGCGCTTTTTATGTTTCATTTTGTATGAATGTTGTCTTCTTGATATCAGTGAGCACTTGTTGTCGTTTTGATACATACTAGTTCGTACTAGTACCATTTCATTTTTCGTTAACATATCACTACTTTCACATGCATGAAACTATTTTCACGAACAATCACTGATTAAGTGACTCACCTCACCCATATGCATGTTGTTCCATTTTAATGAATCTATCATTCTCCGTTTTCATGCATGATCATTCACTTATTCTTACACTCAGTATTGGCATGCATTCACATTGACATTCGCTTTTAGCTACCCATCAGCGAGTCTGGGTAGCCTTAGCACGGACTTTGCCTCACCAAGACCTCATTGTGCAATCCTGAGAGGGAAGGATTTTTCTTCCTCTCAGGAAATGTGCATTTCTACCCAATGACTATCCTCGAGTCTTGCATTGCACAATTCTGAGGGACAGTGATTGCTGGACCAGAAAATTGCGCAACGCAGTCACTGAGCCTACAACCATTGCCAACTGAGATTGCGCAATGTGAAATTCCACAAGTCAGCAGCGAGACTAGACTGTGCATTGCATAGTTCCAGTAGTTAGTCAGCATCCCAGCAGCCCAGACTATGCCTTGCGTAGTCTTGGTAATAAGTCTCCTGACCTCCCAGCAGAAATCGTGCAACCTTCATGATCAATCACAAAGGTATGTTCCAAGTCAGATCTCAAGTTCTTTTTGGTTTTTTACTGACAAATTTCTTACCATGAGTTTTTCCATGTCTCTAGGTATCAAAGGTTTTTATCTACCCCTCAACAACAAAGTTACAATGGTTTCTAGGAGAGAAGAGATGAAGACACTGTTGAGAGAACACTTGGGGATGCAGTCAATCAAGTTTCTATGAACTTGCCTACCCATGAAGACATCAAGTTTTTCGTAGACAAGCACATCAAGATATGATGGTAGAAGCATCACAGTAAGTAGCACTATGAACAACTACTAAAGGCAAAACACTGGATGCAATGAACATAAGAGGAAGGTTGTTGAAAACATAAAGGTGGAACAGAGTTGCAAGATCACAAAGATCCACTTGTGATGAAAGCAACTTTGGAGACTCAGTCTATGAAGTGACGACGCGACATGAAGATCATGGAAAGGCAGAGAATAGAACAGAGAAGGAGTTGCATGTGCTCAAGTAGCAACTAAAGGAAGAACATGAATTGCACAGAAAAGAGAATGAGTTGCATCCAGAACAGGTACAGCAATGGGCGCAACATGCACTCACGGATGAAATTGTGCTCGTAGAAGTTAAATATCCATCCCAGCAGTTGGCATGGAAAAAACATGATGAGAATCATTTTTAATTTCATGCAAGGGAATTTACCAGCATGCATGTCATCATGCGCATGCATGTGATCCCACCTATTCAGCACACTCACCGAGGCAAAGACAAGAATGAAGTCCAACTAGAGCTTAACATGTAGTTGACAGCTGATGCGCATGACCACCAACAAACACTGGAAGATCAACACGGAAACTATGCATCAGGGTGTTTCCGGTTTGGCGACACCCAAGAATACCATGCACATGTTAGCAAATGTGTTGGATGGAGGAGCCACACCAATGCACCCGGAGGCAAGAGTTCACTTCGGCATGATGTCACCATGGAGCGCATGCACACCATCACAGATGACCAAGCCTGGCATCAACTCACCACCTTCACCATTACAAGCATGTCAAAGAGTTTGTCTCACAACAACGGACCGAGTGTCAATAATGTTGTGCATGGATTTCTCAAGCCATTTTGTCTCACATGAGCACATGTGCACTATAATGTAATGTCTTTTCAAGTGTTGATAGTTGGATGTAACAGGCATAAAGTAGATGAAGAGTCATGATGGTAGATGAACTGTCACAAAGGGGAATGTCAAGGGTCACCCCACCCTTTACTATAAATAGAACCTCATTACTCATTGTAAAGGGTTTTGTTCAGCCAATCTTCTAATAAGACTATCTTGGAGAGAGCTTAGATAGTATTGTAATGAACCTTTGCTTCTCTACTACACAGAGCTAGTATATCTCTTTGGAGGAGCAGACGGTTGTGGTTGTAACGTTCCGCTATCGGAACTAGTGGTTAGACATGGATGTATTGTATGATTGGAAATTACACTTCTTAATAATAATAATAGAGCCAACATTTTTCATGCATATGTTGTATTGTATTCTATGTTATCTGGTTTACTATAAATGATATATGTATTTTTTTGCTTAAGCATGCATGTAGGGACTATTTTGTATAAGTATGTATGGATCTTTTTTGAAATGTGTTGTTGGTTTAACCATCACTTTGGATTTCTTGCTAACTTTCTTTCCAGCTTGTGATGCATCTTCATTGGTGTATTCCCTTCCAAGCAACGTACTATTGCAAGTTTCCACGAGGCGCACTCACCTCACCCTCAGTGTGTTAGAAAATCTCATGCACCTTCCTTGACTTACTACAGTTGTCACACCCTTGCTACTAATAGGAACATCTTAGTTTCCTCTGTGTGAAATCACAGTCAAGGCATTATCATACGATGCACTGCTCGGACTCCTACACCAAACGGTCTGAGGTCTAATTGGGATATCTTACTAGGGAGATCCCCTTACATGTTGGTGGGTCTAGCACCATCAACAGGAGGAAAATAAAATTTCCATCATAAAAAGGGTCACTACTCCTCAAAATAAGAGGGATGTTAAGAGTTTCTTGGGCTTAGCTAGATATTATAGGAGATTTATCAAACACTTCAGCAAAGTAGCCTCACCACTGTTTGGATTTCTAGAAAAGGACTCTAAATTTTGTTGGTCAGGTAGTTGCTAAGAGGCCCTAGAAATATTGAAGGACAAATTGACTATTGCACCCATACTTAGAGGCCCAATTTGGTCTCTTCCTTTCCACATCCATGATGATGCGTTTGATGTAGAAGAAACTCTAGAACATATATATGACAAGTTTCCTTATGCAATTTACTTAGTAAAAGTCTATCTAAGGTTGAATTGAATTACACTGTGACTAAGAAGGAGCTTCTAGATGTTGTCCATTCCTTGAACAAATTCAAACACTACTTCATTGGTTATCAAACCTTTGTGCATACTGACCATGCTACTATCAAGTACTTAATGAATGAGCCCGATGTGAATACTAGAATTATTATATGGTTTATTTTATTACAACAATTTGACTTAACTGTCAATGATAAGCCAGGTAAATAAAATGTAGTTGCATATTTTTTGCCTAGAATTTCTTTTTCTACAGGTGAAGAAGGTATGGTTGATGACCAGCTTCCATATGATCAGCTATTTTCTATTTCAATTCTCTCTCCATGGTTTGATGACATAGCCAAACTACCTAGATGCTATAGAATTACCTCCAAATCTATCATCCAGGGAGAAGAGCGGGATTGAAAGGAAGAGTTCCCCATTCACTTGGATTGGGGGAAATCTCTTCAAACTATGCCCAAATCAAATCTTGAGGAGGTGTGTCATGGAAGAGGAATTCTTTCACATCCTCTTAGCTAGTCATTATGGGCCTTGTGGAAGTCACTTTGCTATGAAGAGGACAAATTTCAAGGTTTCGCAAGCTGGCTACTACTGGTCCACTCTCCACCAAGATGCAAGAAGATACACCAGTCGATGTGATCAGTGCCAGAGGATAGGGAAACCTACTCCCAAGGATGAAATTCCCTTTCAACCTCAAGTCGCTTTAGAGCCATTTGAAAAGTGGGGCATGGATTTCATTATGCCAATTGATCCACCATCAGGGTAGAAAAAGTACATAATTGTATGCACTGATTATTTGAAAAAGTGGGCTAAGACCAAGGCTGTCAAGTTAGAAACATAGGAGAAAGTGGTTGAGTTCTTAAGGGAGAATGTATTCTACAAATTTGGGTACCCTAGAGAACTAGTCACTGATCAGGGAGCTCAATTCATATCACATGTGATCAAAGATTTGTTAAGGTATCATGGGAAAAAGCACATAAAATCTACTTCCTATTATCCTTAGGCCAATGGACAATTAGAGGTGATGAGCCTCAGTATTGCTACAAGAATGTTGCAACTCCCAAGGCTCGACTTTAATTATCAACCTGGGGTTCGTACAAACTTAAAAGGTATCAGCACTATATGTGCAGCATACAATGTGTCCTTCCTTTTCTGTCATGATGTAATGGACTTTAGGTACTAAAGTCAAATCCTAAACTAATTGCAGAAAATGAAATGTTAGAAATAGAACCTTAACCTATTGCAAGAAAGAAAGTACAAGGAAAGAAACTTATTCTAATTGATAAAGATCATGAACTAAATGTAAAAGAAACCTAGCTTAACCTTTTTTATCACATGTGATGATTTAAACTAGCTAAGCATGAAATTTGATCTAAAGAGTACTAACTACTGTGTGCATTTGTAAATATAAAAGAACTCATTTTTTTAATATTTTTTCTTATAAATGCAAATGCTAATCTTTCCTTGATCTTTGGCAGGGGAGACAAATGTGGAGCAAGAGGGTTAAAATGGTTTGGATGGCATGGTGGTCAAGTATAGTCCTAATTCCAACTTCAATGATGATTTTTCTCAATTTGGGCTCAAAAAAGGCTTTCCTATAGGATGCAGATTTCCTACAGGATGTTATAGTGATTTCCTATAGGATCCCCTAATTTACTACACGATGTTACAAATTTACTATAAAAAAATTATAATTCATCAAATGACCAAGCAAATCAAATCCAAATTGGATGGGATGATTTTTTTATTAACTAGGATGTATTATGTCACCATTCCAAGTGGAATCACTCAAAAAGACCTCTGTTAACCCATGCTAAAAAATGGAAAAACATTACTATTCAAAAGTCTAGAATTTCGAGAGCAAGTGAGCTAGTAAATATAAAAAATGCCTAACCTAATCAAGAGAAAATGAAATTTGGTCATTTTTTTTATGAACTAGAATGTTTTTTTTTATCCAATTCAAGTGGAACCAACTCGATTGAAGCTTTTTAGCATGCTCTAAAAAATAGAAGAAATTTATTGTTCTTTGCCACAAAGGAGTTCCATAAATCTAGATTTGGGAATAAGAAGACTAATCCTAGCAGCTCAATGATTACTATTAAATTACAAAGATTTTCCAATGATGCAATAACACTTTTGATCTTGCAAAATAACTTCATCAACCGTTTAACTCAATCATACAACAAGAAATCATTAATACTAAATGCAGAAATAGAAATACATAAAAACAAGAGATGCATGTGAATAAGAAGTGAAAAGAAGGAAAGAAAATGATACAAAAGTGCTTTAAGGCTCCTAGGATGCCCAAGCACAAGGAAACTCGGAGACCTATGGAGGAGAACAATATTTATAAGTTTAACATGACACCAATCTTCATTACTTTCATGAACAGAGTTACATCCCTGCAAGAAAGTACAATGGAGTTGCAAAAATACAAGTTCTCTCCACCAAAACACTAATGGAAATCTATCCCTAGAGGAAAATTCAACTTCGTACTTATACAAAATTAGTAGGAATCATTCCTCATGAAAGGAGGAAGCTTTCCCCACGAATATCCCGTGATTAGTGGATCTGGTCCCTAATACTAGGAATCTGCATTAAATGGCAGGGAACACATTCCTAGATTTTCTCAATCCCTGGAGTTCCACAATCTGTGTCATAATTCCATAATATATTATTGATTCATTATTTATTATTGATCCTCCTGTAGTAGGGAACAAGTCCCTAAATTATCTCCTTCTCCAAATCTTCTTAATCTGCCCAATATTCTCATAATATTCCACAAAAATAAATAATATTATGCACAAATATCCAATTATTCATAAACCTTCCTGATGAGTATATTAAAGTTAAAAATACATTCTCTAATGCAGAAAGAGAGGTTTAATGTGTTGAAGGATGGTCATAGGCCTTAATTTATGTTTAATTTAGAGGCATGGGGCTTAATTTATGTCTAATTTAGAGGTCCATTGTTGACTGATTAAAGGTGCCTTTTAAACTCCTAATTATCTTCACATTAATTATCAATTCAGGCAAGTCTTCTTGTTTCAAGAGTGTACATATTATGTGGCAGCTATTTAACTCAGAAAGTAATGTTTCTAAGTTGAAGCGCAGATCTTAAATACAAGAGTAAACAGATGCAACAAGTAAATTCCAATTGCAATTAAAAGAAAACTCAATCCTTTAATGAAATAAAATCGTACAAGAATTCAGATAATAGCAATATGTGATTCAAGTAATAACAATATCAATTAAGAGTGCAACAGTGATAACTCTTCTCTTAGAAACTGATTGAATTTAAATCAAACGCATTACTCTATAAAACAACGATAATATAAATATGAGAGTCTAACGACAGTAGTTAATACTTATTACAGTTGATTACATCGAGCATGATATTTATCTAGGAAACTCAATCCAAAGTGAAAGGAAACTAATTAATCAACAATGATGTAAATTATATAAAACAGAGCTATTCTAGCAACGTAAAGAAATAAGGAACAACAACTAAATAAAATAACAAAAAGCGATAAAACTATCAAACTGTCACACTTGTAATAATTAAAAATATAAATGACACAGGTGAAGCAGTTAATTCCATCAGAAGCTAAGCCCTTAGCCGCCAGCGTACACTGCTGGTTACTTAAGATAAATGAAAATAACAACAACTCCTTTTATGTATTAATCATGAAAGAGTATTACAACGTATTTGCGTTCTTCGCTACAGCGAGAGTTTATAATTAAGAATTACAACAATAACAACAATCGTCCTCCTTTTCTGCTTATAATCATTGCCTTTTATAATGAGAAAGAGGTAAAAAGATAAATGGTAAAAGTGATCCCTCAAGATCAAGAGATCCTAAGGGATTCACGCAATTTTCTAACTTTAGTCATCTTTCACTTCTCGCGCTGATCCCTGTGATTTGTTTTGGCCTTATCTGTAACTACCGCGCTCCTTCCTTAGCTTGTTGCTTTTTCATTGTTCCTTGGCTAGGGAACAACAGTTGTCCCTTTTCATACTTTTCCTGCATAAAGAATGATAACAATCAGTGAAGTTGTAACTGCATATAATTTCCTCATTCTTACCATAATCCTTTGATATATTAACATATTAGGATATAGAAGGGATATAAATAAAGGAAAAGGATGATGAGATAAATAGCATATGCATACCTTTTCCATGACTCAACATACTCCCCTGCTTACCCTTTTTCATGTCCTCATGAAAAGCAAGTAATTTGTATGCAGAGAAGTTAGAGAATAAGCTGGAGAAGGAATGTCGTAAAGCGGTCTAAAGCCATGGTTTTTGGCCAAGAGCTCAAGGATGGGCCCTGTCTGCCCTTCAGGTAATTCATATATAGCTTTATAACCTTCGGCAGGATACCAAACAATAGGGCTACCGAACTGACAGCCTAGCCAATAAGGACCTTCCCTTAAGATGAGGTTGCTGTAAGTAACAAAACGTTCTGCAGCAAGCTTAAAATTTTTATAATTGAATGGCTCCATGTTTTGTACATTACTATTAGAAACTATCCACCTAAACTTGGCTGCAAGCAAGGAGTTTTCCTGAATAGAGAGGAAGTATTCTACTCCCCTCTGGATAATCTCTTTGTGAAAGGGCCCCAAGATTTTGATTACTCCACTTCCCTCTTCATCAAACTTTTGTAACTTACCAATATTTGTAACCGGTGTTTTGGTTCACCTCTAACCCAAAGGTCGAGTCCATTTTCCTGCCTCTGGAAAGTGTTATGAGCCTTGAACCATTTCAATTTATTAACATCGAATGAAATGAAAGCCTGGAATTGCACCTCCCCCACAAAAGGACTAGGGCTCTTTTCAATTTCTTCCTCTAATACAAAATTATGTAAGTAAAACTCACACATCAATCTCTGAAATTTTATCCCATGATGTTTACAACAGTTTATGAAATCCTCAATTTTTTTCAACTCTATTGGTTTTCCAACTTTGACAGCTTTGATCTTCAACTGTAAGTATCTTTCCAGCAAAAATAGGGCATAATTATTGGTAGGAGATCTACATGCCAATACGTCAGTGTATAATGAGCAACTAGTATCCATTTGATCCCTAACCTTTTCTAATCTGAGCTTCATTTTCTTAGTCCTCTCTTCTGCCTTTCAGTATTTATCAAATGCCTGCTTTTATGAGATGTTCATGTCCCAAAGTTGCTTCTATAATTCCTGATATTTTTGCTGGGGGACAATCTCCAACTCAAGCCGTTCTATGGTAAGCCAAGCCTAGGCTAAATCTACTTGAAGATACATTATGCTGGGGTCGTTGCTTGTCATGATATCTTTGGCTTGAGTATTTGTTTGTGTACTCGTGCTATGAGAATGGATGTTGATTGTCTGTGTTTCTTTGTTGTAGGAGGCCCAAATCTCTGTCTAGGTAGATGTGCTATAGGAGGGTTCCATCTCTGTTTGAATGGCTAAGTCATGAGAAAGTATAGCCTCTGTTTGGGTATCTATTTTTGCAAAAGTTGCATGTTGTTCCCTAACAAATTTAGTGGGTACAGGCTCAGTTTGAGTCCCTACAGCTTCTATTTCTTGCAATTTGGTTTGGATGGCTACGTTTATTGTTTCTGGAGTTTTTTCTAGAGTTTTTCCTACTGATAACTTCCTTATTTTTCGTTTAAGCTTCTTCACTATTTTCTGTAACCTCTGTTGTTCCTTTCTGAGCTTTTTAATTGTGGCTCTGTTCTTTTTAGTGGGAGCGAGTGTTTTGCTGGTCGTTTCTGCTCCTAACGAGCCTAGTTTCTCATCTTGACTCAGCTCTAAAAGAACTGTGTCGCCAGATTGCTTGTCATCTTCTTGGTCTATCTCCATGTCCTTTTTTTGGTCTATATTTTCTATATTTAGGTCTACCTAGTTGGGTTCTTCTGGGGGTATATTGCCAGGTTGGTCCACCTCTTCCTGAGTGACTTTTGCCCCTATTTCTTCTTCACAGATTACATTTTCTGGTATGCTCCTGTCGTGGGTAGAGTTTTCTTCTGAATGGGTTGCTTCAACATTAAAGTTGGGCGGGCTTTCGGGCTTTATAAATTCATTCATATTGGCCAAAATCTAGGCCAATTCAATATCATGTAATAAGTCTCGCGGGGGACTTGTATTGGGTGTTAAGGGGAGTTTCGTTTCATTTCTTTCATCTTCACTAGAGTGCTCTATTTCCTCCTCAAGTTATGACTCTCGATCATCTCATCCTTCCAACTGTAAATATTGCTCATTTTCTAGACTAGATAGTTCTATGGGCTAGCTGCTACTACCCTGGGGATTTTCAGCTGTTCCCAAGCTTGTCCTTAATCTAGCAGAGTTTCTGCGTTTTTTTGGAATGTTTTCTGTGCTGGTAGTCCTCTTCCTTTTTGGAACAAGGTTAGGAGCAGGTAAAGCTAACCCCCCTTCTATGGTAAATACTAATTCTTCCCAACTTGTTTGCTACTGGGCAAGGTTGTAGCTTACTATCAGCCTAATTAAACAATGATGACTTACAATTGTTTCTATGTGTCGGGATTTTCTTATTCTTTCAGCAGAATCATGCAGTAAGAAATTCAAATATGTAGGTAGATTTACTGAACATTTTTGTTTCAACACTGTTAATAGTTTAAGTTGTTGTGGCCTTACCATGTCTTTTCTTCCATCGCATGTAATGAAGTTCTGAATGACTCTGGCTAGTTCTCCCCATGGTTCTCCAAGGGATGATGGTCAAACTCCTTTTCCTTTGATGATCAGCTCTTTCCCTTCATCTTTAAAGGCTTCAATGGCATCCTGCAGCTTCAGTCGTTTATTCGTCCACATGGGTCCTTCGGCTGGTAATCTAGAAACCTCTGCAATCACAACATCTGATACTGTGATTTGTCTACCCCTCACCATAGACTAACTGTTTTATAAATTCTATAGGAATTCAATGGCGATAATTTCGTTGGGTTTCTAAAATCATGTGAAGTATGCAACCCACCCGGCTCGAACAAGAATTTCTCTGGCAGCATCGGAAACAGCTAGTATCAGCGGCTCCCTGTGCACTGTTATTCCTCCCATTTTGCCTGAATTCTTCACACTGTTATCTTAACACAGGTAGCACATCAATAGACAGATTCAGTGATGGAACAACAAGTTGTTAATATCAGATGATATTTTTCAGCATAAATATCATTAAAGACTTGCTATTATGGAATGTCATATAGTCCGGAATAACCAAATAAAGGACTAACATGCATGCATAAGTGATTTGGGAGTCACCCTCACCCCCCCTTGAAATGATAAGTTGCCTTCGACCTAATGAATGAAGGAAAATCATGCTAGTGGCGACGTACAGGGATGATGGAAGTGGTAAGGTATGCCTATTTATGAAAGGATCATAATAGATATCGAAGTGTTGAAATCAAGGCATAGATGATAATTATCAATTAGTGAGGAGATGCTCATATCCATGCATAAAGGTTCAACATAAGTTAGGAACTTAATCACTCTGTAGTAAAGATACCAAGTAAGGAAAGGGTCTTATAAAACTATTGATGTTGGTAATATGACTTCAATACCATCAGCAGAGCTTCTGTTACCTGTAGGCATCTATAGCCCCGATAGAGTTGCCTTCTAACTCTTTGAAACCATGGTCCTTTATGTATAGTAAAGAAAGTGCATTATGATATTAGAGTGGAGATCAATGTGCTGGCTTGGTGACCAGATGAAAACATTGCCATTTAGTAGGAAGTAGCAAAAGATGGGCAGGCCGCTCATGATGAGACCTCTTGTTCCAAGGAATTTTTATTCCTTGATTCATCCATTGGATCATATCCCTGGAGTGGTGGCTATAGTGGGAATGCCACTTTGCTGCTTCTTTATGATCATGGTAGGCTAGCTCGTGATGAGAGTGGCTTAACACTCCTTCACCTTACTTAATGATAATGAACAAAGTGAGTTATAGGGTTTAGGGAGGAACCATCATGGTACAAGTAATCAATCACTTTGTTCTATAATGGAAATAAAGACAGTGAATTGATATAGATTGTTATGTCCTTTCTTTTTCGATCAATACAAAGCAATTTTCTTTAAAGATGATAATATTCAATACTTGCTTGTTCTAGTAATCCACAAATTTGTATCCTTTCATATATATTTTTACCCATAAAAAGTGAAATAATATTCACAAAGTGGTTATTTCCTAAAGAAAACCTCACACAAAGAGTATTGTTCCTTAAAGGGAACAACAACTGTTCCTTAGGAGGAACAACAAAAATAAAAAACTGCACACCGAACTGCTATTCCTTAGAGGGAACAACAGCTGTTCCTTATAAGGAATAGTAGTTGTTCCTTATAAGGAACAACAAAAAGAAAGAAAAATAATTGGACAAGAAATTGTTGTTCCTTAGAGGGAACAATAGTTGTTCCTTAAAGGGAATAGCAGCTATTCCTTAAAGGGAATGACAGTTGTTCCTTAGATGGAACAACAATTGTTCCTTAGATGGAACAACAATTGTTCCTTAGATTGAACAATGGAAAAACAGATGCAAAAGAAACTGTTGTTCCTTAGAGGGAACAACATTAAAACAAATCCAAATGAAACTATTGTTCCTTAGAGGGAACAATAGTTGTTCCCTAAAGGGAACAACAAAAAGAAAATACATACGAAACTGGTGTTCCTTAGAGGGAACAACAACTGTTCCTTAAAGGGAACAACAAAAAGAAAATACACATGAAATTGTTGTTCCTTAGAGGGAATGACAGTTGTTCCTTAGAGGGAACAACAACTGTTCTTTAAAGGGAACAACAAATAGCAAATACACATGAAATTGTTGTTCCTTAGAGGGAACGACAGCTGTTCCTTAGAGGGAACAACATCTGTTCCTTAAAGGGAACAACAAAAAGCAATTACACACGAAGTTGTTGTTCCTTAGAGGGAATATCAACTATTCCTTAAAAAGAAAAACATGAAAATCAAATATACATGGAACTGTTGTTCCTTAGATGGAATGGCAGTTGTTCCTTAGAGGGAACAACAATTGTTCTTTAAAGGGAACAAAAAAAAGCAAGTAGACACATAACTGTTGTTCCTTAGAGGGAACAACAGTTGTTCCTTAGAGGAAATAACAATTTTTCCTTAAAGGGAACGTCACAAAAATCAAATATATAGGGGAATGTTGTTCCTTAGAGGGAACAATAGTTGTTCCTTAGAGGGGACAACAAATGTTCCTTAAAGGGAATAGCACGAAAATCAAAAATAAAAAATTGTTGTTCCTTAAAGGGAATGACAACTATTCTTTGGAGGGAATAGCAGATGTTCCTTAGAGGGAACAACGAAATGAAAATCCATACAACCATTGCTGTTCTTTAGAAGGGACAAAAATTATTCCTTAATGGGAACAACAACTGTTCCTTAGAGGAAACGACAAAGAAAAAGTAGAAAAAAGAGTTTATAAACAATTTATACAAGCAAATTCAATCAAAAAGAGAAAGAAAGATTTATGTACATAAAACAAATGACTTATTTACTGGGTCAATGCTGAAGATGGGTTTCTCTCCTCAATAAGATTTTGTATGGTGTAATCTTCCCGTAACTATTGGCAAAAGTACTCCCTGGTAAGCGGTTTGTGATACAGTCGTACTCGATGTCCATTCACTTTAAAAGAGTAGCCAAACCCATCAATGGTGGCTAATGTGAAGGTGCCATTATCATGCACCTTTTTATCTCATAAGGTCCTAACCATCTGGTCTGGAGTTTTCCCGAGAAATCCTGGAACCTAGAATCATACAGGAGTGCCTAATCTCCTTCGTGGATGATCTTCTTTTTGATAAGGGCATCATGCCATTTCACTCTTTGTTGCTGGATCAGTGCAGTGTGATGAAGAATTGATAGCTGGATTTCATCCAATTCATTGATTTGATGTACCCTATTAATCTATGCCTCTTTTAAGTCCAAGCCTACCTCCTGAGCTATCCTCAATGTTTGGATTTCAAATTCAATTGGGAAAATAGGTTCTTTGCCAAACACTAGTTGATATGGGGAATATCCCATGGTATTTCTCCATGTCATACGATATGTCCATAGGGCTTCTGGCAATCGGGTAGCCCAATCACATTTATGTGATGTAACTATCTTTGTGAGTATTGCCTCGATCACTTTATTGGTGCTTTCTACCTGGCCATTTTCCTGTGGGTGGCAGGGAGTCGTGATTCTTTGCATGATATGATAATTATTTAATGTTGCAGTGATCTTATGGCCTATGAATTGTGGCCCTCCATCTGTAATTACCTCTTTAGGCAAGCCATATCGCACTAATAGTTGGAAAAGAAAGTGGATTACCGAATCCTCTGTTGCCCTTGGTAGTGCCTCTACCTCCACCCATTTAGTCACATACTCTGTTGCGACTAATATATATGTCTTTTGATTAGATGATGGGTTTATTGGACCGATGAAGTCCCATCTGCGGGTGCGAGGGAATCTCATCAAATTGCCCAGGGTGTCCCATTCTTTAGCAACTGTCACATGCCTAGACAAAATTCTTGGCTTCTTTAAAAATGGTGGGCCAATAATAGCCCATATGTAAAACTTTGTGACCAGTCCTGTGATCTACAAAGTGTCTGCCGCAAGGTCCATCGTGGCAAGCTTTCAGGATGTCAAAGATCTCGTCTTCCTTGACACATCTTCTAATGTGCATATTGGCCCCTGTATGAAATAAATAGCCTCCAATCCAAGAGAATCATGTGTTGCGTTGTACTATTTATTTTCTTTCATTAGGCGTCAAGTTCTTGGGTAATTTTCCCATTGCTAAGTAATTTGCCACATCTGCATACCACGGTGTTTTCACGGTTACAGCAAATAAATTTTCATCTGGAAACTAGTCTTCTACTGCTGCAAATTCATTTGTCTTTGGCATTCGTGAAAGGAAGTCTGCTACTGAATTTTCCTTTCCTGGTCGATCTTTAATTGTTATATCGAATTCCTGCAAAAGAATCAACCATCTTGTCACTCTTCCATTTGTAACAGGTTTATTAGCTAGATATTTAATAGCAGAGTGATCAATGTATAAAACCATAGGGTATCCTATTATATAATGTCTGAATTTATTGATAGCATAGATTACAGGCAAAAATTCTTTTTCAGTAATATATTAATTTAATTAAGTAGGAGATAGATTTTTGCTGATATAGTATATTGCATATGGCTTTTAATCTTCCTCCTGGCCAAGAACTACTCCGATGGCTGTGTCTGAAGCATCAGATGAAATCTGGAATGGAAAATCCCATTTTGGGCCCCTTAATACTGGGGTTGTTGATACAAGCCGTTTTAAATATTCAAAAGCGCTGTCACATTTATCAGTCCAAATGAAGTCAATATTTTCTGTTAATGCATATAATGGTGCAGCAATCTCAGAAAAATTCTTTATAAACCTTCTATAATAGCCAAAAAATCCCAAGAAACTGTGTACCTTAGTTTGTGTGAAAGGTGTGGGTATTAAAAGAATTATTTGAATTTTTTATGGATCTACCTAGATTCCAACTACTCAGATATAGTGACCCAAGATGAGGCCCTTGGTCATCATCATGTGTAATTTTTCGTGGCTTAAATAGAGTCTAGTGGCAATGCATCTTTACAGAAATTTCTCTAATGTTTGTAATGGTTGCTTGAAGTCATCTTCGTAAGGTGTAAAGTCATCCATGTACACCTCGAGCCCTTCATTTATCAGATCTAAAAAAATGTTGAGTATAGCCCTCTGGAATGTGGTAGGTGCATTGCACAGCCCAAAAGGTAAGACCCTGTAAGAAAATGTTCCCCAAGGGCAGGTAAAGGTAGTCTTATCCTGATCTTCAGGGGCAATCTGAATTTGATTGTATCCACTGAAGCCATCTAGGAAAGAAAAGAATTTTTTTCCTGCCAATGTGTCCAAGACCCGGTCAATGAATGGAAGGGGAAAATGGTATTTTTGGGGTTCTTTATTAAGCTCTCTATAGTCAACACATATACGCCACTTTCCATTCTCTTTCGGCACCACTACTAATGGAGAAACCCATTTGTTGTCAAAAATTGGGTAGATGAAGTTTACATCTAGCAATTTTTGTAGTTCAGATTTAACAATATCTTTAAGATGCAGATATAACCTCCATTGAGGTTGTCGAATGGGCCTGGTATACTTCTCTATATAAATGTGGTGCATGCATAATTGGGGATCAATCCCTTTCATATCTAGGTAATCCTAGCAAAGGCCTCTTTATATTTTCTTAGAAGTTGAACAAGCTTCTACTCTTGGTTGGAAGTCAGCTTTTTGTTAATATTCAAAGTTTTTCCTAGCTCAATTTCTATGGCTTTGCGATTATAAACAGAGGTCGTTGGTATTGATTGATCATTAATATCTTTTAGGGGATCTTCTTCTACTTCTTTATTGAATTTTGCTTCAATCACGTGATATTTTAGATGGGATCCGGCATCTGGTTGGTTAATGTATGTGTTAATGATGTCATCTTTTGTTTGATCCTTAAATTTGAGAGCATATTCTATGGTTAGCGATGGTCTAATGTTTTTAGTTAGATATGATATAGGTTGTTTTCTGGTTTTTATTATTGTTAAACTTGGCTGAGCTAGAGGATATAAGGCTAAATTCTTCACATTTCTTCCTCTTGCTATAGTCATGCTACCTGTTCGACAGCTTATGTAAGCATTCACGGTTGCTAGCCAATGTTTGCCTAGAATTAGGGGATGTCCATTGAGTCAATTTCTAGGATTGATGATTAGAAAATCTTATGGGTATTCCCAAGAGTCTATAGACATCATTACATCCTGTAATGTGCCTTCTGGTTTGACTACCGATTGGTCAGCCAATTCCAACAAGGTCGTGGTTGGGTCCAAGGATGTAATGCCAAGCTTTTGACAAGTTTTGGTTGTAAGAATATTGATTGTTGTTTCTAAATCAACTAATGCATTGGGGAAGGAGCATCCATTTATTTTCACCATGACTATAGGATTTCCTGGGTCCTCATATTTTATAGGTGTTTCTCTTCCTGATAGTAAATCAGATAATGTACTGACTACATGAACAGTTGGGGTTGTTTTTATTTTCCTCTTTGGATTTTTCATACACAATTCCTTAATAGTTTTTTCATAAATTGGAATATCTTGAATTTCCTGGAGGAGCGGTATTTTTATACACAAAATTTTCAATTCTCCCAAATGATCAAAATCAGGATATTCAATTGGGCAAGGTATGATTAATCTTTCTGGGAATGGTGGAGAAGAGGTGGTTGTTTGATCATGAGTTTTATTTCTAACCATGTTCTCCTCTTGTGGTGCTTGTTCTATAGGTAATGGATCTTCAATTTGTACATTTTTATCCCCCTCTGATTCTATTATCCACCCAGATCTTAATTGAAGCTCATTACACTCCCTTAACTTGGTTTCTGGCTCTGGTCCTTCAATAATTTGCACAGATTAAACCGGTTTGTTGTTGGGGTTCAGGTTGGGTTGGGCTGGGAGTTGCGGTCGTAGGTTGGTCTAAGGGTTATATTGCAATGTGTAGGGTGCTAGCAGTGTGGGTTGAGGTAGGGGGATTGTTCCTGCTGGCTGACTTGTAGGTCTTCGCCAGCTTGACTTCCAGTTCTGGTTCTGTGAGGTCGAGGGTGGCCATTGGGATTGATATGCATTATTTTGCCAAAATGGTGGGAAGTAAGAGGAATTTGGCCAATTTTTATTTCGATTTGATTGGTTGGGCCAAGGTGGCATAGGGAATGGTTGTTGTGACCAATTGGAAAAAGGTGGTTGATTCTGCCACGTGGCTCCCAGGTATTGTTGTGAATTATATTACGGAGTTTGAAAGAAAGAGGATGGATCAGTAAGCATACCTGTTTGTCGTGGTTGCCATTGGTGACACTAATTTAGCAGGTACACTGGTTCTATTTATTCTTCTGCCTCCTTATACACTACGTTTAGCCCTCGGAGTGATGGGCAACTTTTTGTAGCATGATATTTTGTACATATGGCACATGTTTGCACCATATCCAGTGGGAACTCTTTGTGACTATGCTTCTTTCTGCATCTAGGACAAAATATCACCAAGTTTTTCTCTGCTTCTACTGATTTTATTTGGCTTGAAAAATGCCCAATTGCGTTGTTAGAGTTCTCAAAATATCTGTTTTGAAATCCTCTAGAAAGTTGCCAATTTCTGCATGAGTTATACCTCCACCAGAGATTTTGTTGTCGCTAGTGGTCATGTCGTGTTCTGCTAGTTTCAATCTCGTACTGCCTCTTGAGGACCTGATACACAATTTAATAATGTCAACATATTCCTCTTGATATATATCACCTTTACCCATAATATTTAATGTTTCTATCCATTGTTCTTTCATCTCTTTAATCTGTGTAGTTTTTAACACATTATCAGGTAAAGGCAGAGTTGCATAGGGAGACTGTTGGAGGTTATATTGGAATCATTCCACATATTCTTCTAATGTTTCACTGGGTCTTGCTACCATTTGGAATATTTTGTCTTTCAATTCCCTAGATCTGCAATAGTCCTGATACTTTTTTAGGAAAGTGGTTTTCATTTGTTCCCAATCATTTATTGTGCCTCCACCTAATCCCATAAACCATCACAAGGCTGCTCCTTTCAATGTAGAGGGAAACAACTTTAGTTTTTGGCGGTCAGTGGTATAATCATAACCCCGACACAATACATCAAACTCAAACAGGAATTTGTCTGGGTCCTCTAATGTTAGTTCATGAAAGGTGGGAACATTTTGGAGAGGGATGGCTTTCATGGGTGCGTTGACAACTGTGTCAACGATGACATACTGCAATGTAGGGGTCTGAGGTGTTTGTGGGTTGTTGGCAATTTGATCAAATATGTGCCAATACCCTTCCGAGATCTCTAGAGAGTTATTCCTAGGATGATTAGAAGGGGTGGGAAAGAGCTTAACAACACTCCCCTAGTATGGGATAATGAGTGTTCGTTGCTGAATTACTATCTGGGGGGATCTTGGCTCCTTTGTTTCCCCTACTTCTTCTTGAATGAACTTAACAACACTCCCTAAATCTAGGATGCTAAGTGTTCCTGGTTGAATTATTACCTGAGGGGATCTTGGCTCCTTTGTTTCCCCTGTTTCTCCTCCTCCTTCACGAAGATTACAAGAATTCCCTTCTTGTAAAGAAATTGGGTGAGAATTTTCAATTTCTTGAAAAATCTACTTAGTCCATTCTTTTTTGTTGTGGACCTCAGCGAAGGCTACATATGGTGAGCCTATGTCCCGAAGGGAGCCAGTAGGTTGTCTGGAAGCAACTTTTTCTAGGACCTACTGATGGCTGAGATTCAGCTTTCTTTAAGATGTCATCTATGAAAGTTGATCATCTAAGGGTCACCGGTCCCTTAGCTTTGTCAAGTTTGGGTAGTGGAATTGGATTATTTTCAAGTTTTTTTTTCTTAGTCATTCATACACACAATTCAAATATTTACCTCTACCCTAAGTTCTTAACAATTCTGCTGGAAAGCAGGTGGGGGAGCAGGCATTTTACATGCTCTGTACGCAGGTTCTTACCTTTCGCTTTTAATACCCAGTTCTCTCTCAACAAACAGGTAGCAAATACTTACTTCAATTTTTTGTGATTGTGCTGAAAAGTGGGCGGAGGAATAAGCACTTTACTTGCTCGTTATGTAGGTTCTTACCTTCTGTTTTCAAAACCTAATTCTTCTTCAACAACAATCATCAGATGTACATTACTCCTTAGAAATGGCTACACTGTCCCCGGCAACAGCACCAAAATGTTGATTGATAAAAGGTGCCTTTTAAACTCCTAATTATATTCACATTAATTATCAATCCAGGAAAGTCTTCTTATTCAAGAGTGTACACAATATGTGGCAGATATTTAACTCAGAGAGTAATGTTTCTAAGTTGTAGTACAGATCTTAAATACAAAAGTAAACAGATGGAGCAAGTAAATTCCAATTGCAATTAAAAGAAAACTCAATGCTTTAATGAAATCAAATCCTACAACAATTCAGATAACAACAATATGCGATTCAAGTTACAACAATATCAGTTAAGAGTGTAGCAGTGATAACTCTTCTCTTAGAAACTAATTGAATTTAAATCAAACGCATTACTCTATAAAACAATGATAATATCAATGTGAGAGTCTAACAGTAGTAGCTAATACTCATTACAGTTGATTACATCAAGCAGGATATTTATCTAGGAACCTCAATCCAAAGCGAAAGGAAACTAATTAAACAACAATGATGTAAATTATATAAAACAGAGCTATTTTGGCAACGTAAAGAAATAAGGAACAACAACTAAATAAAATAACAAAAAGCAATAAAACTATCAAACTGTCACACTTGCAATAATTAAAAATATATATGACACAGGTGAAGCAGTGAATTCCACCAGAAGCCGGGCCCTTCACCACAAGCATACAATGCTGGTTACTTCAGATAAATGAAAATAACAACAACTCCTTTTATGTATTAATCATTAAAGAGTATTAAAACGTATTTGCATTATTTGCTACAGTGAGAGTCTATAATTAAGAATTACGACAATAACAACAATCGTCCTCCTTTCTTGCTTACAATCATTGCATTTTATAATGAGAAAGAAGTAAAAAGATAAATGGTAAAAGCAATCCCTCAGGATCAAGAGATCCTGAGGGATTCATGCAATTTTCTAACCTCAATCATCTTTCCCTTCTCGCGCTGATCCCTGTGATTCATTTTGGTGTTATCTGTAACTGTTGCACTTCTTCCTTAACTTGCTACTTTTTCATTGTTCCTTGGTTAGGGAACAACAGTTGTCCCTTTTCGTACTTTTCCTACATAAATAAGGATAACAATCAGCTAAGTTGTAACTACAGATAATTTCCTCATTCTTACCATAATCCTTTGATATATTAACATATTAGGATATCGAAGGGATATAAATAAAGGAAAAGGATGATGAGATAAATAGCATATGCATACCTTTTCCATGACCCAACACCCATCATACCCCCCTGCTGAAAGTGTTTCTCATCCTCTGAGAAACCTAGTGACCTCATTGTGCCTCATCCATGGCCTTGGTGGCCTCTCTATTGTGCATTAAGAATCTTGGATATAAGTTCTACAAGGACAGGCCCAAAAACATATTTGTGCAAAGAAAAATCATTGTTTCTTGAGACCATTAGCTTTCTTTCTTACCATTATTCAAGATGGGTTCTTGAATATTTTTCAGTTTAGCAAGGTCTTCCATATCCTTATCAACCTTCTGCTACCTTGCTCCACCATTTGGACACCTCTAAAACCTTCAAAATGCCTTTAGATTAGAACTAGGACATCATATAGTAATTCGTGTCAAAACTACAGGAAAGTGTATTAAAACTATAGGATACCCTTTTTGAGCATAAATAATAGTTGGAGCCTAGGACATGTCCTCAAATTGACTTTTATAACATCTTCTAAGCCTTGGACAAAAGCTACAAAGAGATTAGAGGCCTCTTGGAAAGCGTCTTTTCATCATTGCAGTTTGAGTTATGTTTTGATGGTGGATATCTAATTTCCCTTTTGTTACCTTCTTCTCTCTTGCGGCCTAGATGATTTCCTAATGGCCTTGGAGTTCTCTGTTTTGATTAGGTCTCTCTTAGAAACTGTCATTTTAGGGTTTAGCACAATTTTTCCTTCCTTCTTGTAGCAACATTCAACATTATTGTAGTAGTCATTCCTACTCTTTTAAGGTCTTCTAATTGTATCAGAGTGGTGAGAAATGATGAAGAGGGCTTGGATGATGATGCTAGGGTTCAAAGGTAGTAGTATAGGTTTGCGAAAATGGAGAGGTTGCTCTTTTTATTTTTTTTCAAGAATGAAATGGGATGGATGAATAATGAATAGATAGTGAATATGGAGTGGATGGAGGGCTTGGAGTGTTGTGGTGACTTTGGACTTTGCAAAAATTTCTTCTTTTAACTGCTGTCCTCATTCCTTGAAATCATCACCCTTCATAATTTGACTTTTCAACATGGCATGAGTGAAGGAGTGAGTTGCAATTAACTAGTTGAAGGCGCCTGAGATTGTTGAACCATCCTTAGCTTATAAAACCTCATCTCTCATGCATTGACAACAAATTTCTAACTATAATATGCTCAAGAGAAGAGGTCAAGAATATTGCATACATGTACCTACCTGATGGCCTTCCTGTAGATGTTGTTTATTGGAGAGTGAAGTCCTTGCTTGTATTCACTGCATGTGTTTTTCTCTTGTTTTATTTTGATGTTTTTCCTTGATGTGTAGGTACTCGATGGTGATGTTGATGAATCCTCACTGTGTTGGTGGTTTCCCTCTTGTTAAATCCCCCTGTCATGTTTCTCTAATGGATGTGGAGGGTTGTATATGTCTCCTTATCACTGTCTAATGAAGCCAACCTCTAGATTTTCCCTTTAATACTACTCACTGCCAATCCTATAGGTGTTATTCTATATCTTGTAGGATCTCTTGTAGGATCCTGTAGGTTTTCAGGGAATCCTGTAGGTTTTCATGGAATCCTGTAGGTTTTCAGGACAACCTTTTATAGCTGACTTATTTTTTCCATATCTCCCAAACGGTAGAATGGATTGATCTGAAACTTTCGGACCATGTTGCCATTGTTGAATTATTGAAAATTTTGATCAATGGATGCACAGATCTTGAGAAAAACTAAACATAAATGACGGTGATGGAGGCTGATTTCTTGGAAACTGTGCACTGGAATTTGTTGAAAATAATTGGGCATGTTACCATCATCCATATGCATCTCCCCATGAAACAACTTTGTAAATGGATGCACGGATATTGAGAAAATGAAAAAATGGTTGTAGGTGATGGAGGTTTATTTCTATAAAATTGTCCACTAGAATTAGCTGAAATTTCTTGAGCATATTACCATCATCCATATGCATCTCCTCTTGAAACAACTTGGAAAATGGATGCATTGTTTTCAAGTTATGGTAAAAACAAATTTCTGCTCTATGTAGTTTGTATCGAGTAAAACAGAGCATCATGTAGTTTTTTATGACAACAAGCAAACTAAATGGGAAAAGGTTGAGAATGATGGGTGGATGATGGAAATAGATGAGGGTGAGAGATTGGCATGGCCTTGGCCTTTTTGGAGCATTTGAGAAAAGGAGGAAAAATTCAAAATTTGACTTTTTTTTACTAGGTTGACCAATTTTTTCTTTTGGTACCAACTTGTTTTTTTTCTTCTTGTAGGTGTGTTCATCAGAGAGATACATGGAGAAAAGGATTTTTATTTTTCATTTTTCTTTCTAGGCCTACTAGCCGCCTCAAGAAGGTTTTCAACTAGTAGGTCTGCGTAGGCACCTCAAAGGAGGTTTTCATCTAGGGTATTTTCTTTTTTTTTCTCCTTTTTTTTCTTCAACCCGTTGACTGCCTCATGGAGGTTTTCAATCAATGAGCCAATCTAAGGTGCCTCCAAGGAGGTTTTCACCTGATATTTTTATTTTTTCTTTTATTTTTAATTTTTTTTTCTACCCTACCCTACTTGAAAAAGAAAATCACTTTCAAGTATAAGAATACTCCCAATGGAGCCATGTGCACATCAAGATGACAAACAAAATCATGTATAGGCTTGAAATGTATGCTTTGACATGTACCTGAATTTGAGTGATGAAATGATTTGACTTTGATGATATCAAGCATGATTTAAGAAGAGAGTATTGCTACAACTTAGAGGCTATCTAGAACCATATTTCAATATAGTTGTGATGCCCCTCGTCCACTTGCTGATTTGGATCATCTTGGATGTCTTCTTCTTCCATGACCTTCAAATTTTCCTTCTTTTGTTGATTGTTCTCTTGAATACATGGAGGATTTGATGGTAACCATGAAGGAGCTCTGTTGATCTTTGATTTTGATGTCTTCTCTTCATCAAGTGCAACCCATGATTCTGTGGTCTTCTCATTTGAATCTTCTTCTTCTGGATGTTGTCCCTCAATGGCATCAAGAGAATCACTTTTTTGTGATAGTCTTCCTAAGATATGGTGAATACCATTTAGATCAAGAGGAGATGTTTGGAAGTGTTGTACCTCAGCATTGTAAGTGGGCTGAGCTACTTCAATATGTGGGTTTGGAAATGGTGGCATAGGTAGTTGAGTGGGAGTGTATACTTAAGATGGATGTGGATGGGGTTGTGGTTGTGGTGGAGGTGAAAGGTAAGGATAACATGGAGTTTAAGATGGAGGATATCGAGGAAAATGTTGAGGATATTATGGATGGCTCCCATAAGTTCCTTTCCAACCTTGTTGCCAAGATTGGTTTTGGGGTTGAGATGGCCAATGTTGCCAAGGAAAGGTTGTGTTCCAATTACTTTGAGGTGGATGTGGATAAGCTTGAAATTTTGAATTAGGCTCTTGATTTATATCAGGTTGAATAGGCTGCCATGGTCCTCTTGGAGCTACATAACATAGTTGCATTGGAAATTGACTTGCTCCATCATCCTCTTGGTGAACTTCCTTCAACCTTGGTAATGAGGAGCAACATTTAACATCATGTGATTATGCATGGAAAAAACAAACATCTTCTTTTTTCTCATTTTTTATTCGTAGCATTTCTACTTGTTTGGTTAGATTGCTAAGAATTTATGTTTTAAAGTCATCAAACAAATTTCCAAGTTTAGCTTGACTTACCGATCTTGATGTTGATTTACTTACTCTTTCCCTTCCTCTTGACACGTGTTTGCATGTTTCACAAATTTCTTCAAATGATAATTGTTATACATCACCTCTACTCATGAGATCAAGGATATCAATCCACTCATCCCTAATTGTTCTATGTAAGATGGTTTTTAGTGTGTCAGATCCTAAATGATGTAGTTTCTCCCTTTTAACATTATACATGAACCTCACTATCAGATCCTCTAGACTCTCATATTCTATTTGATTCATTCCAAATATTTCTCATTGATCTTTATATTTTTCTAGAAAAATATTTTGCATATCACTTCATGATCTTATTGAATTAGTCCCGAAACTCATGAACCATTTAAGAGCTCTATCCTTCAATGTTATTGGAAACAATATCAGTTTTTGAGTTTTTAATAAGTAACCATAATATCTACAAACAATTTCAAATTCAAAGAGAAAGGTTTCTGGATCCTCTGACCTTAGACCATGAAATATTGGAAGAAAATATGTAGGTATGTTCTTCATGTGCACACTACCATCAGTATCTTGAATGATAAATTCGAGTGGATCTTCCTCATTGTCATCATCTCCATCCATTTCTTCTACATTCATTGACATCTTCTTCTTCTACCTGAGAAAGTGAATGGTGATGTGCCTCTTATTGCACCACGCGATCAAATGGCGGGTGGGTTGGTGTTGGAGTTTTTTTTTGTTTTTATGATTGAATGAAAACGCTAATGCAATGCACTCTTCTATTTTTGAAATGAAATATGCCTAATGAAAATATTTTTTTGTTCTTGCAAAAAGGAAAAAACAATGAATATACTAGGGAAGAAAACAATGCATATTTTGACACATCCCTAAGAACAGTGCCAAAAGTGATGAGCCTTCGTATTGCAACAAGAATGTTGCAACTCCCAAGGCTACCGAATTTAATTATCAATCCAGGGTTCGTACAAACTTAAGGGGCATTGACACTATATGCACAAAATACAATGTTTCCTTCCTTTGATGTCATGATGTAATGGAGTGCAGGTACTGAAGTCAAATCCTAAACTAATTGTAGAAAATGAAATGTTCAAAATGGAACCTTAACCTATTGTAAGAAAGGAAATAGAAGGAAAGAAACCTGTTGTAATTGCGTAAAGATCATGAACTAAACATAAAATAAACCTAGCTTAACCCTATTTATCACATGTGATGCTTTAAAATAACTGAGAATGAAATCTGATCTAGTGAGTACTAACTATTGTGTGCATGTGTAAATATGAAAGAGCTCGCTTCTTAAAATCTTTTTACTTATAAATTCAAATGCTAATCTTTCCTTGATCTTTGGCAGGGGAGACAAGTATGGAGAAATAGGGTTAAAATGATCTTGATGGCATGGAGGTCAAGTAGAGGCCTAATTCTAGCTTCAATGATGTCTTTTCTCAATTCAGTCTCAAAAGAGGCTTTTCTACAGGATGAAAATTTCATATAGGATGCTATAGTGATTTCCTACAATATCCCTTGATTTACTACAGGATGTTACAGATTTAATATACGAAATTATAATTCATCAAATGACCAATCAAATAAAATCCAAATTGGATTACTAGGATGTCTTAGGTCCCCATTCCAAGTGGAATCACTCAAAAATACCTCTGTTAACCCATGGTAAAAAATAGAAAAATCATTACTAGTCGAAAATCTAGAAATTCGAGAACTAGTGAGCTAGTAAATCTAAAAAATGCCTAACCTAATCAAGTGAAAATTCAATGGGGTAATTTATTTTATGAAATATAATGTTTTTTTTATATAATGCAAGTGGAAAAAACTCGATTGAAACTTGTTAGCTTGCTCTAAAAAAAGTAGAAAAATATTGTTCTTTGCCACGAAGGAGTTCCACAAATCTAGATTTGGGAATAAGAAGACTAATCCAAGCAGCTCAATGATTACTATGAAAATCCAAAGCTTTTCCAAGGATGAAATAATTATTTTGTTCCTCCAAAAGAACTTACATCAACCATTTAACTCAATCCTACAACAAGAAATAATTAATACTAAAT
This sequence comes from Pinus tabuliformis, assembly GCA_031772625.1. Classification (NCBI taxonomy): domain Eukaryota; kingdom Viridiplantae; phylum Streptophyta; class Pinopsida; order Pinales; family Pinaceae; genus Pinus; species Pinus tabuliformis. The sequence goes on along the minus strand of CM062804.1, from coordinate 1,220,335,792 downwards.
GCATAAATAGAAAGAAATAAAAACATGAGATGCATGTGAATAAAAAGTGAAAAGAAGGAAAGAAAATGATACAAAATGGCTCTGAGGCTCCTGGGATGGCCAATCCCAAGGAAAATCATAGATCCGTGGAGGAGAAAAAGATTTAGAATCTAAACATGACACCAATCTTCATTATTTTCATCAATAGAATTACATCCCTACAAGAAAATACAATGGAGCTGCAAAAATACAAGTTTTCTCCACGAAAACACTAATGAAAATCTATCCCTAGAGGAAAATTCGACTTGGTACTTATAAAAAATGATCATGAATCATTCCCCATGAAAGGAGGAAGCTTTCCCCACCCAAATCTCTTGATTAGTGGATCTGGTCCCCAATACTAGGAATCTGCATTAAATCGCAGAGAATACATTCCTAGATTTTCTCAATCATTGGTGTTCCACAATCTGTGCCATAATTCCATAATATATCGTTGATTTATTATTTATTATTTATCCTCTTGTAGTAGTAACAAGTCCCTAAATTATCTCCTCCTCCAAATCTTCATAATCTACATATTCTCATAATATTCCACAAAAATAAATAATATTAGGCACAAATATCCAATTATTCATAAACATTCCTAATGAATTTTTTAAAGTTAAAAATTCATTATCTAATGCATAAAGAGAGGTTTAATGTGATAAAAGATGGTCATAGACCTTAATTTATGTTTAATTTAGAGGCATGGACCTTAATTTATGTTTAATTTAGATGCCCATCAAGAGGCCACCAATAGAGCATTAGAAGGCATCCTCACCGAAGTTTTGAGCAGCAACATAAAGGATTGGGCAGACATATTAGTGGAGGTAACTTCAGCCTACAATACAACTTGGAATACAACTATTGGTTTTACTCCATATGACTTGCTCTATGTAAAGAAGACTCTTCTCACCATTGAGTTTGAATACAACACGTTGAGAATGGCAGCAGAATTGGATTTGAATGTTACAAAGGCACAATAAGAGAGGTTGCTCCATTTGAATTGTCTAGATAAATTCAAAATGCAAGTCCTCCTGCACATTGAAGTTATCCAAGTATAGAGGAAGTTTTGGTATGACAAGAACATCAAGGAAAAGGTTTTTCAAGAATGAGAATGGGATCTGATCGATGACTCCAGGTGTAAGGACTTCAAAGGAAAATTGATGACAAGGTGGTTAGCCCATACTTGAGAGAGAAGTGCCATGAGATTGGAGTTGTTCAAAAGAGGGCCATTGATGAGGAAGGTATTTCCTTACTTGTTAATGGATACAGATTGAAGTCTTACAAAAGACCTCTATCCAGGGAGGAGTTCATCAACACCATTAGCAAGGAGGTAAATTTGATTGGAATTCTCCTAGCTATAAGGTCACAACATTCTTTAAAACTATTTTTATTTGTAGGAAGAAAAGAAAAAACAGAAGGAAGAAAATAAGATCCCTAAATGAAAACCTCCATGAGGTATCCGAAGCCAACTGTTGGGTTGAAAACCTCCATGATGCATATGAGGCCAACTCTTTGGTTTAAGACCTCCTTGAGGCAGTTGAGGAGTGAAAAAAAACGAAGATATCTCAGTGAAAACCTCCCTTGAGATGCCCAAAGAAGGAAGACTTATTTAAAACCTCTCTTGAGACACCCTGTATATCCCTAAAAAAAAATAAAAATAAAAAAGAAAAAGAATACCATGACAGGGAACTCCAACCTGTCCATAATATATTCTGTGATTTTGCATGTTTTGAAGACAGTGGAAAATGCAGAGCTATAGGGATAGCATGCTCAAGTTTCATTCCATTTCACCCACCATCCACTCCATAGTATCTATTTCATCCATTTCCCTACCGCTCTCATAAAATCAACTTTCTGGCATTCTTTGGTTTGCTATAGGATGCCCTGTAGTTCCTACAAGATATCCTAAAATGCTACAGGAAAATGGATCCATTAGAAAAATATTTATTCATGGCCTGCTATAGGTTGATTAGGGTCTCTTCACTTGATCCAACCACTCACCCATCATCCATGCATCCCAGATAAAAAAAATCACCATCTCCCCATACCTAAGTTATGTCTCATTGAAACAAAACAGGGAAAATTTCAAAATAAAATAAAATAATAAATCCAGAGGACATGTCCACCATTTCCAAAAACCTTCACTATTCCATAAAGGCTCCGATATCATATAACCCCCTACACTACTTTCCAGCGTCGCTCTAAAGAAAAAACCTTTGAAAATAAAAAAGGGGTTGCTACAGATCTCCTGTAGTAGCTTGTGCCACCATTTCATCAAGCTTGAAATATATTTTTCTTCCTATCCAAGAGGAGGAGAGGGTACCATCATCCATGGGAACCTTTCTCTTCCTAGCAAGACTCCATAACAACATCATCAACAACACCTAATATATCAAGCACATGCACATAGGAACATAAACAAGCAGTCAGCTATACAGGAGCAAAAATAAATACACAAACAAAAGGGCAAGGAAGCACTTCCCTGAGCAACAGTAAAGAATTCCAACTCTCTAGCATGCATCGATCAATCACAAGGTAGACATATGTAGGGTAACTTACTCAGCTCCCCCCTAGGTATGGTATAATGAAAAATATGTAAATGTAAAAAAAAAGGTCTTTTTTTTAAGCTAGAGGTGGCCAGTTAACTTGGCCACCCTTAGCTCGTGAAAAAAAGTAATCTATCAGTCAACATGCCACATAAAAGTGTCACATCAGTGGAAATCAGTTAAAAGGGAGGTGAAATAAGTTAAGAGGGAGTGGGTGATGATTACAAAGAGAAAGAGAATGATCACCCACGGTAGGCCATTGGTACAAATGAGGAAAACACGTACCACTACCAACTAGCACATTGCTCAGAGCCCTGACCAGAAATAACATATAACCAAAAATTTCCTTCATTTGTCGCTCATTTCGAAATCAAGGAGAAAGGGACCAACATGGGAAGCCATCAAAAAATCGAACCGTACTCTGGAAATCCTATACGAGGCGCGTATAGGAAACAACTACAAGAAGTGCAAAAGGGTACATGAAGCTACAAGAAACACTGAAATTCCACAAGAATCTTGCAAGGGTGCAAGAATGGTGCCTAGGGTCAACTTGGTCCTCAATTGTCATGATACAAGGCATTAGAGTAAGTGGTTTGTCTCTCCTTTTTCCATGATTTTCATACCGGTACGCTCTGAAATGTCTTAGTAATTATAGTCAGCTTGTGAGTTAAAAAGAGTTTGGGGCTATAAGAGTAAAGAATTTTGTGGCTATAAGGAATTGCAGTAATTAAAATCATCAGCTAAAGCCTTAGCTCTCAGTTACTCTTGAAGTCATATTGAAGTTATCCCACAAAACCTCCTACACCTGGCTGAAAATAAAGAAGAAAATGGGAGAGGTATTCAATAGGAGGGAGACCACATATACATCGAGAATTCACTTTCATCCCCCCGTGGTAGACATCTTCAGGAGGCATAACTGGTTAGGATTTTCTGAGTTTCTCAAAGTATATGATGATGATATAAATTATGAGTTTTCCATGGCTCTAAACCCTCAAGAAAGAACAAGTTATATCACTGTGATGAGAGGGCTATCCATTATCATCAATCTTGAGGTGATCAGTAGGGTGAGAACACTTCCTCTAGGGATCCAATGGAGAAGAAAAGCCAAGGCCAGGAGTACCCTTGCTAAGAGAAAAACTCTTCACCAAATATGAGAAACTAATTGTAGAAAAAAATAGGGTTAGAAGGGAGACCCTTCCCTATCCCTAGGATGAGGTGGCCTACCACATCCTTAAGTTCATTTCTTATGAAGGATGATTGAGTGTATTCTATGGCTACCAGTTTAGACTCCTCCATGAATTGAGATTTATAGACAAATTGCTTGTAAACCAAAGGCTTAGTGTATCTTATTTCCTCTTACAGTCCATTATGGAAATGAGCCAGAAGATGAAAGAGGAAAAGAAATAACAATTAGCACACTATGGTCTCATCAAGAGAATAATGGAGGATGCCTTTAGTAAATAAATAGTTTGTATCCTCTGGTCCGCATTCAGAGATATGGACAGAGAAGCCATCCTTGAGACCCAAGTCTTTTCACTTGGTGAGAACCCAACCTTAAGTGTTGAAGAAGAAGAAGGACAAGAAGAGGAAGGAGAAGAAGAGGAGTAAGAAAGAGAGGCAGAAGTAGAAAATGGAGAAAATGAAGAGGTAGAGAAGACAGAGGAAGAACCACATAAAGATGAATAGGTCAAGGAAGAACAAAATAAAGAAGAAGGGGAGATGTATCTGTAGAAGAGCCTATCCCACATCCAAATCTAAGCTCCTATTACAAGTTCATTAAAGGAGGCAGAGTGATCCCACATAAATTTGTAGTCCCTCTCTTCTTTGATCTTGAAGCAGAGAGAGGAATGACACATAGGTGGATGTAGATTTCCAAATCTAATAAAGTAGAAGATGTGGGTGTTATGGAATAAAGACTCATAGAAATAGGAAAGTAGTTGAATGAGTTGAGGGATAAAGAAATTAGAAGAGAAGGAGACTGAATTTTCCACAATGGAAAGCCTCTCCATGGAGGAACTTCAATATTGTAGACTTCCATCCAAATCCTATGCACTTTTCCTAAAATACCAATGGATGCAGTTCTAGATCAAGACACTAGCAAAGCAGGGGTCCATGAAATTCCAGGACTATAAATATTTCATTGAGGTTTGTGACAAAAGTGGCATGGAAGAGAGAGCCAAATTTTCTTAGTTCTACCTACACAACTTCACCCCAATTGACATGAATGTTTGGGAGCCCAATGAAAAATTTGGAAACTTGCAGCTAATGTCCCTTGCATCAAGGATAAGGCATGAGGAATCTAGGGTTGAGAAGTTGAAAAGAGTATTGGCAAAGGAAGAAAAAGAAGCCCTATACATCATGGGAGAAAATATAAACTTTGTGGCTATAATCAACAATCACAACATCATTTCCAATGATGCTAAGCTGGAACCTAGATACCTTTCCACCGAAGAACAAGGCATCTATCACTTTGAGGACACTCTCAGGATGTTGGTGACCAGATATTGATCAAGGACCTTAGTGATATCTCAAATTTCCAAGTGTTTGAAAGAGTGTCGAACGTGAGCGGCTGGATAGATCTCATCTTCCTGATTCCAATGCCGTGAACAGTTCGAAAAACTGACACCTATGAAGGAGTTATCGCGATTTGAAAAGTCCAGTAAACTACAATTTGTGGACATTTGACCAAGATTAATTTGGTTTTTGAAAATATTAAAAAAATATATATATTCCAAGGAATATACCTTGGAATATTCCCTTTTGGGGTAAGTGCTAAACCTTTCCTTAAATGCCTTTCTTTAGGTTCCGTATCGAGCACGTGGGTAGTACTCAGAAAGTGGGAAACGGTGTCTCATGCGGACAAAAAGATGTAAATGGTATTCTACAATTTCATGTGATTAACCTTAGTAGTCGACATGTAGCATTGGAAAACTACTTTTCTCGTGCACTCTCAACTTGATATCAGTCATGCAAGAATCTGTGGGAGATTGCGCGACAGTCGTCCGATTGGACGGGTCACATCGACAGTGGAGATCATCCGAGTTAGTTGGTGAGAGGATGAAAAAATATCCATTGTATCGAGCGGGATGGATCAACAGTGGAAATTGCAATATTTGAAATGCTTTCGTTGTATACGTAATCGCCAGCTGCAAACGGTTGACAGACGATTGCATGACCTCCAGCTGTACGGAGGATTATCCCTAGCCACTAGGATTATAGCACCTCATATGCATGCCCAAATGGTTATGTTAACGGCTACCTACGACGGTCTAGCTTGGCGGAGTGGGAAAAAAGGTGGATATGCTAAATTTAACTAGAGTTAAGTACAGTTCACCAAATTTGGTGGAGTATCCCTAGGGGATATTGACTAAATGCACTCCAGGAGCATCTTTCGACTAGAGAGAATAAAACAAGAGGCTAGATAGGCTAATCAGAGCCTTCTGAAGCCAAATGAATAGTCCAGAGAAGCTGAGGAAGTCATCTTCATAGAGATTTTCATCCAGGGAGATTTTGGAGCTCAGGGCCACCAGGGGTTGGAGGCAGTTATAGGAGCTACCAATACTTTTTCTCAGCAAACTAATAGTCATTCATAACTGTAATGAGCCTTATGAATTAATTGTATGGATTTTCAGATGCATTTGGAGACTTCTAAAGGCCGAGGTACTACACGTAAGTTTCAGGCAGCCCAGTGCCAACCTTGGACGAAGGCCTAGTTTGGGGATGAAATGCTCATTTTAAGCAAATGATTAGTCTATTTTCGGTGTCTGATATGTGCTAGAGATAGTAGATGAAGTTTCAGTGACATATAAATAATTCTGAAAGAGTTAGTGCCACCAAGAAGCTTAGGGTAGCTCAGAGCACTAATTGAAGGAATCAAGTCTAAGGGAACTTAGATCTGTTTGTAGAGTGACGAAAGCCATGAAAGGGATATAGATGGTATTCTAAGCCCATTGGTTCAGTTCAGTAACCTTTGGAGTTAAGTGTGGAACTTGTAAAAGAAACTTTTCCATAATCCCAAAGAGCCAAGTCAAGATGACAAAAGCTCAAGGAGACATAGCCCATGATATTCGGGTGAACTCGTAGATTAAATTTTTTGTTTTGAGTTGATGTTTATTTGTTGCATTATATGGCTGTTATAGGTGTTTAAAATTAGTAGAAACAAATGGAATTAAAGCACTTAAAAAATTAAAAACAAACAACATACACCTGTCTCAAGTATTTAATTCTGCAAATGTCATACATAAGCTAGATCATTTCTTTTTCAAGCTTTGATTGGAAGGTTCTTGTAAGCATAACAACTTGTTAAACCCCCATTTCAGATCAAGTGGTAGCAGAGGAGGTTTCTTGATTGACAGAGCAAAAGGTTGCTTGTTTGACTTGAAAGGTGTTTAAACTGTACAAAGAATTTGACTGTTTGATTGCTTGTAAACTGATTATTGGTTGAGTTTACGAAGGTGAAGGGAAAGCTACTGATATCTAAGTCGATGGGAGGACATGAAGGAAGAAGGGCCGAAGGCATTATCCTTACCCAAAGGACCTCAAGGCAACCCTTGAAGCACAAGATGGTTTTTTTATGAAAGGCTGCTTGAATAAGAGTTTGACTCTACATCCATTTAGTTCAAAAGTTTTGTCAATAGATTTTGAAAGCTTTGTGAATTTTGTTGAAGTTATTTTGTTCATTTTGACAATGACAACTTCTACAAGTGAGTTTTCAAAATTCTATTCCTTCACAAGATTCTTTGATGAAGACATGAAGCGAGACTTGTTAATCATGATGGATATGGTGAAACAAATGTATGAAGATGAAAGGAAGAGCACAAAACTCTGAGATCAGTTGAATTCCATGAAGGAAGAGAAGTTGTTTCTTTTTAACAAGTTGCAGGAAATGGAGAGACAAATTCATATTGCAAATATGAACATAGAAAGGATTCATGAGTTTGAGACACAACTGCTTGTTTCCAAAGAGGACTTAGTCAAGCATCAGTTTCAAGAAGAGGTAATTAATTCTATTTTGTCTTGAATTTCCTATAAGAATGTTTATGTTGGTTCTTTTTAAAAACATACAAGAGGCATAAGGTCCAAGTTGATGTTAAAAATGGGATATGAAGGAAAAGGATTGGGCAAACATGCACAGGTCATTGTTGAGCCAACAATGGTTGAGGAAAGGCCTAAGTATTTGGGTCTTGGCTATGGACAATCTTGTGGAGAAAGTTCCAATGTAGCCATGAAGGCAATTGAAACAGTTCCTAGAAGGCATTTCATTTTAGGTTCTCTACCTCAAGTTGGTAAAGATTGTATTCATGGGGAATGCAATTTTTTTGAAACATACTTTGTAAGAATAAGGTGTTCATAATAATGCACTCGAACAAGGGAGTTGTGAAATCTCTAAAATCATTTAAGAGATTGATGGTGTTCCGAAGAGAGCTACTTCTTCATTCAATTCACCTTCTCATGAAGGCAACAAAGTTGAAAGAGGAAGGTACAAATATGATTTCAATCACACTTCTTTTGAAAATGTAAAGCATGTTAAATTTCCACATAAGCATTGGAAGAAAATTGCATGTTCCTTTTGTGGTTTGGTTAACCATAGTGTTTCTAGATGTTGGAAGAAAGTGGCCATATACAGTAAACTTTTGAAGAAAAGGAGTCAAGATGCCAAAGGTCCATTGGAAAAGGAAAATTATGCTATAAAGAGGATGAACATGTGTTGCACTTATTTCCAGAAGCAAGGACATATTGGTGAAAAGTGATGGATTTTTAATCCAACAATTCTTCCACGAAATTTGAAGAAGGTGGAAAAAGGGAATCGCAAGAATGGAAAGGAAGTTTTCATAATTGATGTGTTTTAGGATGATTCACATGTTGATGTCAATGTGTGGTTAAAGGAAGCGTCGTTGATGTGGACTAGTAAGAAATGGTTAGAGTTATTATTCAATTAAAGTTGCATGTTATTTGATTTGATACATTTTTTTCCCAATGGAATGCAAGTTGCAAGGTTTTACCAAAAAAGGTGAATGGAAAAGTTCAGTATGAGACTCACTTTATTGCAGAAAAATTATGTTCATTTCAGCTTTGTAAGTGCATTTACATATGATTGAGGATCTTGTAATTATGATTGTGTTTTAGAGAAAGTTGAAGAATGGAATACATACATGAGAATGATATGTATGAACGAAGGAATGTTGATGATTTCATTGTATTTGCACATGTGTTTGCTTAAACATGCATGCAATGTCATATTGACTTGGGAAAGTTGATTTTGTCTCTAAGATTGAAAAAGGGAGATAATGATGAAGTGTTTCACAAGAGGTGAAATTCTTTCTACATTGAAAAAGAATCAGCAAGTTCTTTTTGTATATGCTTGACTTGGAGAATCAGTTGTTTGAAAAGGTATGTTTTTTTCAGCTTGTGATTTAGTCGAAAATTTGTACACCAAGATGTAAAAGACATGATGATGATTCACATGATGTGAAATTTGTTTCTTTTGATGGAGCAAGAGTTTATGTCGTCAAGTTATGTTGTTTTTGACAAGATGTTAGAAGAATATTTGCAGTAGCAAAAGTCGCCATAGAAGTGGCTTGGTAAGAAGTGGTTTTGACTTCTTGACACAGCAAAACATACTTTTATTGGTACATATGCAATTTCAGTTAAGTATGCATGTGTTTATGATGTAATCTCACATTTGTTTGAGCCACCTTGGATCGATGATCAAGGAAGCAATGTTCAGCTACCTTCTGTAAACTTCTCCACAGGAATTCTGAATGAGTTCAAGGAAGACAGTTCTTAATAGGAGGACAAGCGCATCTAGGAAGGTAAGTGTCTACTACCTTTGAGTTTTGGTTAAAAGGCACTAGCCATGTAAGGCAAGTGTATGGAGGCTTAAACAAGAGGGTGATGTATTCTCATCTACTGTACAAATCAGTATATCAGTCTTTTGGGGTCCAAAATATTCCTAATGGGGAGGAGTGATTAGATATTGATCAAGGACCTTAGTGATAGCTCAAATTTCAAAGTGTTCGAAAGAGTGTTGAACCTAAGTGACTGGAGAGATCTCGTCTTCTTGATGTCGGTGCCACAAAAAGTTTGAAAGACCGACACCGTATGAAGGAGCTATCATGATTTGAAAAGTCGAGTAAACTGCAATTTATGAACATTTGACCAAGATTAATTTAGTTTTTGAAAATATTAAAAATACATATATATATATATATATATATATATATATATATTCCAAGGAATATTCCCTTTTGGGGTAAGCACTAAACCTTTCCTTAAATGTCTTTCTTTAAGTTCGGTATTGAGCACGTGGGTAGTATTCGGAAAGTGGGAAATGGTATCTTGCATGGATAAAAAGTTGTAAATGGTATTCTATGATTTCAAGTGATTAACCTTAGTGGTCAACACGTAGCACGGGAAAGCTACTTTTCTCGTGTGCTCTCGATCTGATATCGGTCGTGCAAGAATCTGCTTGAGATTGTGCAACAACCGTTTGATTGGACAGGTCACATCAACGATGGAGATCGTCTGGGTTAGTTAGTAAGCAGATGATATGATATCCGTTGGATCGAGTGGGATAGATCGATGTTGGATATTCCACTATTTGAAATGATTCTGATGTATATGTAACCATTGGTTGCAAACAGTTGACACATGGTTGCATGACCTCCAACTCTACGGAGTATTATCCCTAACCGTCGGGATTATATGACCTCATATGTGCGCCAAAACACTTATGTTAAGAGCTACCTCCAATGGTCTAGCTTCATGGAGTGGAAAAAAAGGCGGATATCCTAAATTTAACTGGAGTTAAGTGAAGTTCCCCAAATTTGGTGGAGTATCCCTAGGTGATATTGACTAAATGCACAGCAGGAGCCGTTTTCGACCAGAAAGAGTAAAACAAGAGGCTAGCTACACTAATTGGAGCCTTCTGAAGCCAATTGAATAGTCTAGAGAAGATTAGAAAGTCATTTTCATAGATATTTTCATCCAGGGAGATTTTGGAGCTCAAGGCCACCAGGGGTTGGAGGCAGTTGTAGGAGATACCAGTAATCGTTCTCAACAAACTAATAGTCATTCATGACTTTAACAAGCCTTTTGAATTCATTGCGGGGATTTGCAGAAGCATTTGGAGACTTATAAAGGCCGAGATGCTACAGGGAAGTTTCAAGCAGTCCAGTGCCAACCTTGGAGGAAGGGCTAGTTTGGGGATGCAGTGCTCATTTTGAGAAAATGATCAGTCTATTTTCGATGTCTGATATGTGCTGGATATAGTAGATGAAGTTCTAGTGAAATATAAAAAATTCTGAAGGAGTTAGTGCCATCAAGAAGCTCAGGGTAGCTAAGATCACTAATTGAAGGAATCAAGTCTAAGGGAGCTTAGATCTGGTTGCAGAGTGATGACAACAATGACAGGGATATAGATGGTATTCTAATCCCATTGGTTCAGTTCAGTAACCTTTGGAGTTAAGTGTGGAGATTTTATAAGAAACCTTTCCATAATCCCAAAGAGCCAACTGAAGATGACAAAAGCTCAAGGAGACGTAGCCCACGATATTCGAGTGAACTCCTAGATTAAATTTGTTGTTTTGTGTTGATGTTTATTTGCTGCATTATATGGTTGTTATATGTGTTTAATATCACTTGAAACAACTGGAATTAAAGCACTTAAACAATTAAAAAAAAACAACATACACCTGTCTCAAGTATTTAATTCTACAAACGTCATACATAAGCTAGATCATTTATTTGTCAATCTTTGAGTGGGAGGTTCTAGCAAACATAGCAAGTTGTTAAACCCCCATTTCAGATCAGTTGGAGACAAAGAGCCAACAATAATTTCAAAAAAGGTGGAATACCTTGCAAGATAGACTCCTGATATGAGAATATCACACTCCTTAGAGATTGAAAAATGCATTGGTGAGAACACCTCTATACGAGAGGGCAATGCAGAGATTGAAAATCAAATGGATTCCTCTCTTGTATCTGTATTCTTAGCTTCGAATGTTGATTAACTAGTGAATTTTATTTATGTTTCTTTTTTAGCTTAGAAAGTTGATTAAGTTATCTCTTATCCATGCTTCCATTAGCTTAAAGAGTAGATTAGTGTTGCAGTCCATTGAAGGAAAATACATCAAAAATCTTATGATAGTGATCCGTATCTCATCTCCCTCATGGGATCATGATTAGAGGACCCCACTCTCACAACCCAAAAATAGAGTTTGTCTTTTGTTCATTCCATAGATCAAGTTTTAGTCTTAGGTAGATAGTTATTTGTGATTTCTTGGAAATATCTATAGTTGTTTTTCTTCTTCTTAAAATTGTTGTAGCTTAGGAGGTAGTCCATTTCATAGATCTAGTTCTTAGCAATAGTTAGATCAGATTTTCCAAATTCAACTCATCTTTTCCACATTGACATTTAATGATTTGTAAATGAAAAGAGAATCAGGTTTGATTGCAAGGTTTTTGATCTGTAGGTAGGGATTCCTCCTACCAACTCCATCTAGGTCTTCTCTACCTTCTGCAGATGCATGGAAACCCATATTCTGAACCTCTATTTTCCAACCACCGTGAGCAAGTTGTCTGAAGAAAATCTAACTTTCTTGGAGTGTTGGGCTTGGACTTCGGTGATGCTCACCTTCAGTACACCTTTCACAAATTTCATACACCCTTCCAACACTTCATCTCACCATTCTTACCCTCCAAAACCTCTCAACGAACTTCTTGTAGTAGTTTAGGAAATTTTACAGTATTTTAGGGCATTTTGTAGCTATTTCCTGTAGCAAACCTGTAGAAGCCTATTTTGACCCTGTTTTGACCTTAGCTAATAGCATAACATAGTTTAGGAGTAGGTTAACCCCTCATCTTGGACTCCATGAACAAAAGTGCCACCTAAACTAGTCCTTTCACTCCTTTCCCTCCCGCAAGATCAAATAGCATTAGCTTTTATATTTTTGCATTTAGAAATTAGAAATTTTATCTCTTCTGCAAGTGTGAATGAGATAGTTAATGCATGCATGTTGGAATTCTAAAATGATAGAATAACCTTCTAATTTTAGTCAACCTTGGTAGCTATATGATCAAGTGCAATATTAACATAGTTTCCTTTTTTCAAGTGATTTTTATCATTTCATAGCTAGATAGTTTATGTCATTTCATAGCATTTACAAGTTGGTAGCTCTCATTTCCTGCATTAACAAGTATTTACTTTCTCTACACTATAACTAGCCTTTACATTATTCTTTTAGTATTCAAACCCCTTTTAGTTCAATAGAGGAATGGTCTATAACCCTAATGGTTAAGTGCCCCAATTAAGAAGTTGCATGAGTAGAATGATGCATCTGCTGTGTATATAGCACTGTCACCTCCAAGTTTCTACGAAACCCTAGATTGATAAAGTAAAGCTAGTAGTCTTGGGAGTTAGGAACACTTCCTCTAGTAGAAGACTTCAACTTCTTGCCAGTTTTTGACGAGTTCTAGGAATTGAATTAAGCATTTCAGAGTTGTTGGTCATCCTTAAACCATCACAAGTTGTAGACCTCCATTTTCCAAGTTGAAGGTCTCCCTCTCTAAATCATTAGGGACACTTCCTCTAGTAGAATATTTCATCTTATTTCCATATTTGGAAGAGTTATAGGAACTGTACTAAGAATTGTAGTGTTGGTGGTTATACTTAAACCACCCCCTTATACCAACATTTAAAAGAGCACATTGAGCCTAGTTCTACCATGAATTTTTGCACATTTGTATTACAACATACTTCTTGGACTCATACATACACCTTCAGATTAAAGGGAGGAATGTTGGACATCTAATCCTTTAAGGGTTGGTGTGGAACCTAAATAATCAAACGTAGTCTTAGAGACCACTTAGAATATGAAACCAAGGGTCACTCCAATGTATTATAAATATGTATCATTATCAATAATAATTCATTCAAGGTTGATCTATCCTATCTTCTACCCATTGCATGCATCTTTAACAAATTCGAATTACCTAGACGAAGTGGAGGAAAAGACATATTGTAATTATCAATTGTATACTAGTTGAGTGTATAGGCTTGGCAATTAAGCAGGTGATCAATTCCTTAGGAATTATGTAAGGAAATATGGAATTCCCCTCTTGTTTAGGAGCTCAATTTCTCTTGAATTACGCAAGGAAATAGGAGCAAGATATGGGCTTGAATTGGCTAAGTGTTGGCTAGAGAAGGACGTCAGCAGGAGAATAGGTTTATAGTGTAGGGTGTGCTTCAGAGTTGAAGAGAGACACTATAAAATTTTATCATTCTCATTTGATTAATGAAAATAAGCGAAGGGGTTTTTCCTAGTTGGGTTCCCATGTAAGCTCATTGTTGATCTATTTTGTATGATTATTTTTTTTGTGCTAATAACAATTATAGATTTATAAACATGTGCTTGCTTATTACTAATTGTATTGAGGTCCCATTAGCTGTTTGTGCATACAATCAGGTAAATTTCCTTAAGTTTAAAAAGAAATTCATGAGAAAAATAGCTTCAGAAATAGATATTGAACAACAAACATTCATAGTGCAGCAAACCATAAAAGAGACACATTAACACAATGTTTTGATGAAGGAGTTCACCCCTCCTCGGCTACATCTCCTTGGTCCAATTTCCATGGTTTGGGCTTCTCTATTATATCAATGTGGAAAAATGGTATTTTAAAAATATCTATGGCTCCTGATACTTACACCAATGTTTCTAGAATGTTCAAATTAGCTAAGAACACCTCTTTCTGAGCTCAATTTGGTCGAAAATTGACTTCTCTAGAGCTCATTTAGCCTTTTCCTACATTTTCTCCTCTAAATATCGAAGATATCCAGTTAGCGCTGCTAAAATTAGTGGAATGCCTGAATTTGGGGGCACCACTGAATTTACTACTAGATTAACTCATAGTTAATTAGGGCTTAAATGCGCTTAATTAAATTCAAAACTAGATTAGCGCTAAATAATCGTAACCTCCGAAGGCTTAATAGGCCTGGTGACATGTAATGGTTATGTCACATTGAATGTTGGAGCGGAACCATCAGAGTTAACTGACAGTTTGAGTTTTTGGTGTCCACATGTGACTTAATGTCATAGTTTTGGAGGAGTCCATTACCCTGACCATCGGGGTTATGTATCATTCACATGGGGAACCATCAAAGCAGTGGTTTGGATAGTCATCGTGGTAAACATAAAAGGTGGCAATTTATTTATATTGCGATCACATGGGGTCCGTCGGAGAAGTGGTTTGGATTGCCATCTTTGTAACATTAACTATTGCAGTTTGTTGATATGGTGTTCACATGGGGGGAGGGATGGCCTGCCGGCTGGCCCTCCCCTAACTGCCAACCTTTAAACATTTACAACTCAAATATACATCGCAAACGTATTGGGTAAGAAACATTGTGTAGCGCAGAAAATTAAGGCATAGAGTTTGCATGCGATAGGTCATGGGTTCAACCCCAAATTCTGCCAATAAATTTTTCTCTAATACAAAGACCACCAACCTAAACTTTGGGAGGTGCCACGTGGTGGCCTTCGGGCTTGCCACATGGCATTCTTCTGTTGGTCCATAAATGAACCAATAAAAATGTGCCAACAAATCACTGTACAATCCAACCAGATAATGCCACTTGTCAATCCCTGATTCATTATTGACCAATGTTGACCATGCCTAGTCATCTTCCACATCAGCAATATGGACTGCTGACTGTGCAGTGATTAGGCATCCTTTATTTGCAAATTTTGCATGTTTAGCAAAGCGATCATAGCACAATAAATTTCTCATAGAAACTCGGTTTTTGACGAAATGAGTTGCGCTAGGATCATTTTTCTAAGAAAATGTGTTCATTTAGGTTTCAAGCCATTCTGAGAACTTTGATTTTTGAGCTAAATATTGAGCACCTGATCATTCCTCCCCACTAGAAGCATTTTGGACCAAAAAATATACTATCAATTGTTCAGCAAGGGTACAACTCTCTCACCTTCTTGGTCTGCAACCATTTGGTTTGAGAAGGATTTTTTCCCTTGATTCCCACTCTAAGGTATTCGCCATCCCCTCTCTTTGAAGTTTTGGTTCTCTTGTCAAGTATGAGATCTTGCTAAAGCTCATCTAGATATTCTATCGAGAAATAATCTATTGATGGCAGTTTAACATTCTCTCCTTGATCATCAATCAAAGGAGGCTCAAACAATCTCAAATTCTCAACATTAACAACAGAGTATATTTTCATATAAGGAGGCAAATCAACTTAACAATCTTTTCCAAAATTTTTAAAGGACCATAATGGATTGGTTTAAGCTTTTTACCTTCCCCTTGAAGTCTCTCTTTGCTAATATATAACCAAACTTCATTGCCAACTTGAAATTTATGATCAACCCGGTGTTTGTCATGCCTTGCCTTGTAGCTGCTTTGACTTTTCTCAAGTTGTTCTTGCATTGTATGATGTATCAACTAAATTTTCTCTATGAACTTCCTTGCCTTATCGATGTCACTATGACCTTTGATGGCGACATCTTTCTCAAAGATGAAGTCCAATGGAGATCATGGCAAGTACCCATAACATGCCTCAAATGGAAATGCGTTTGTGGAAAAATTATTTTCCCTGTTGTATGCATGTTGTATGTAATGCAACTATTCATCCCACAACTTGGGATGTTTGTTGCAATATCCTCTAAGAAGATAAATAACTATTCAATTCACCACCTCAGTTTTTCCATCTATTTGTGGATGAAAGATTGTGCTCTTCTTCAACTTTGTGTCCATCATGTCCCACAAATTTGACCAAAAATTCCCAAAAAAGCAAGAATATTGATCACTTACAATAGAAGTAATAAGACCAAAATGAACCCAAATGTTTTGGAAGAAAAGATGAGTTGTTTTTTCAGCTGTAATTTTCTTTTTACACGGTTTTAGTATGCACATTTTATTGAACTTGTCTACAACTACATACAAGTAATCATGAAATTTCCTTGACAATGGAATACCTCCTACAAAATCCATTGAGATACTCTCCCATGGACGTGAAGGTACCGGAAGTTGATTGTATAAACCAAGTTTCCTATTGCTAGGCTTACTTGTAGCACATAAAGAACATCCTCTTATGAAATGAGAAACATTATCCAACATGCGTGGCCAATAATAATACCTTTGAAGATTCACTATTGTCTTGCCTACACCAAAGTCTCCAACAATCAATGAAGTGTGTGCCTCCCTTATGATATTGTTTCTTTGTCCTTGTGGAATACACAACTTTCCCAAGTGATACAAAAAACTATTATGTACATGATAATCCAACTCTTCAATTTGATTTCCCTGACTGAAGCTTGCATGTACTTCTTGAAAGTCATTGTCATTTGCATATTTTTCTATATTACTTGTTATTAGTCCAAAATTCCCTTTTAAAATCTAAAGATGGAAATGATAGAGGTAACCACAAACCACTTTCGGAGATCAAGACCTAGCCTTCTTGATGCTTAGAGAGGGCTCTCTCATTATAATTTAACTTTGTTTTAGTTAATAAATCTAGGCTAGTTATGTTTACACAAGGGTTTTGTTTTGAATTTGGGTGGTGGGATCGCTTAACTAGATGAAAAGAGGTTTGATTTTTCCATTGGGCTATGGAGTCAAAAGTTAGACAAACAAGATTGGATCAAGGTTCTAAAAGATAGTGTCTACAGGGCAAGATAGGTGAGTTTTTGCAGATCTCAAGGGATGGATGGTGAAGTGGCTTCTAATCGGATCCAGGGAGCAATTAAGGGTTCCCTAGGCTGGATTATGGAAGGAATGAAAGAGGTCAACCAGGACGGGAGAGCAATTAAGGATTCTCAAATTCGGGCATAAGAGGAAATCATGTAAATGACTAACTGTGCAAAACAAAGTGTACTTAAACAAATTCAGAGCGATATCTCCAGTTAATACATTCAAATTTAGAAAATAATTAAGTTTGTGAAAACATAAGAAAGGTAACAAAATAACATGAATAATATACTTCACTACAAATAGCTCATCTCATGAATCCTACAGTTCAATGCTTTTATTACTTTGCTCCAGTCTGTTGACTTGAAAATGGTACAATCACCCTTACGTTCAAGATCAAAATAACTCTACAAATGTATAGCAATCCACCTTAAATACTTCAAATGGTGAAGTATTTATACAAATTTTTTTTACAGAATATCCTAAACTACTTTGAGAATTGATCTAGGAAAAGGAAAATATCTTCATGCAAGAAGATAGAGACAACTATGGAACTATTTCATGTTGTCCTTGTTATTTTGGTTTTGCTGGCTGTAGAATTTGATTTTTAGCCCTTTATGTTGCTAGGTTGTTTAGCTTTCATGCTGGATGTTATGTTTTACTTTCATCTTTCATCTGATACTCTTTCACCTTATACACTTTGTCTCTATTGACCTGTCAATATCCTTTTACCATGCACTTTTACTTTTTACTATACATTCATATTTTTACTGTGTTTTTACTACACTAAATAATAAAGTTTCTGCCATGTTTCTTCATCTAGTAATTGGATATTGAGAATTTTCCTGTATATTTCATCTGCCTCTGTATATTTGGAAAAAGTAGGCTTATTGATAAATAGGTGTTTTACCTCATGCTGGAGGTAAAAAAAAATTTCAAAAGTTTGATATAGTAATCTACCTGTTGGTATTCTACTCATTGATTATGTGTTTAGTTGTTCTCTATCCACTTCCCTGGTCTTCTTGTTGTAATATTCCTGTGTCATTAATTTATCATTTATAACCAAGGGATTAGGTAATCCCTTTTCTCTCAAAAGTTCAAACTTAACCATGAACATGTCAACAGCTAGTTGCATGGTTTGACACTTATCCTCCAAGTTTAACATTAAATTCCTCTTAGCGAGGACCCTCTTGACTTCCAAAATTTTACCTATTATGTCAGGTATGTCAAGTTCTTCCAGTTCATATTTATTCTTGGAGTTGAGGAACTGAATAATTCTTATAGCTTCTTCTGGCATCTCTCCAAATTCTTCTTTGACTTTTTGAATGGCTTCTGTAGCCTGCTTTATTAAATCAATTTGCTCAAAAATAACCTGGATGGATGGCAAAATATCATTGGCAGAGTCAATGATATTGGCCCATAGTAACTCCTTGGCCTTTCCCTAAGGCTCACTCAGTGTTAATTTTTTCTCCAGGCTCTTTACTCTTTCATTCATCCTTGTAGCCTTTTTTTGTTCTTCTTTGTGCATTATCTGGGCTAGTCAGCAATTTATCTCCATGTTGGTGACTTTCTCTTTCAGTCTGTTCATCTCAGTAGTCTGAATGGACATATCTTCCGTTGCTTTGACCAGCCCATTTGCTTCATCACCCATGGTAGCTGTTTCTGTTGATGTTGTTGCTGATGTAGTCGAAGTTGATGCTGGTAATGACATGGCCATTGGACCAGTGGGAGCTAATGTTGCTACCAGAGCAGAAGGTACAGTTGTGGTCAATGTTGGAATGATAGTTGGAGGAGCATTATCAAGAGTAGCTTGTTTGAGTTGAATGAAGTTGTCTAGTTCCTTTTCCATCTCCTTCAACTAGTCATTCAATTGCAACACCAAATCCATCATCTCTTCATGATTGGTTTGGCTTTCCAGGAATTCCTTTGTTTGTGCGTGTTGTAACTGAGGCAGCATGAGATGTTTCTTGAGGGCTGCAATATCCTCATTATTCTTCTTGATTAACTATTCAGCAGCCTTGATATCCTTTGGATCATGGCCAAGTTCAATGACCACGTATTCTAACGATTTAATCCTTGTGTATTTGACACTAGAGGAGGCCTTCTCCATTTTGTACTAGGCTTTCACATTTTCTAATGAATCCTTGAGTTTGAAAGCATCCATGGATTTTGTTGTGAGGGTGGAGTAAATCATCTCTCCAACCTACTTATGGAACTCTATTTGATCAATGGGATTAACATCCCTGGCCAACACCTCAAAATTGGTTTTCTTGTAATCTGCTGAGGTTTTGGGTTGCTGTACAGTGGGTTGTAGGAATGACACCAACATTTTTCCTTCTTTGATGTTAAAAGCTAACATCAAACTATTTTGGTTTGGTGGTGTCATATTTAGGTATTTGTCATATGTATATGCCTTCAGTTTTTCATTCCTCATCTTTATTTCCTTAAACCTCTCTTTGATATTCGTTTCCTTGTCAGCTGGCCTGACAAAGGAAGACACCTCCACACTATGTTGTCTCTATATGATCTATGTGTTGGAAGTAGATGGTTGTTTTGTTTCTTCTGATGCAACTGTCTCTGTTGTCTATTTACTTCTCTGCCCCATTGCCTTAGTGTCAATCATTTCCTCTGATGTAATGTTTTCCTCTTGTTCAGACACACGATTCAACTTGGGCCTTTTGCTTAGCTTGAACAACTCATTAGTGGTCTCCATGGTAGAAGTTGATGCCTCTTCCCTGTTTCTTTTGGGATTCTTCTCCTCATTTGCAAGGGTCTATATGACAGGAGGGATGTTCATTGGCTCTCCCAACTCTGGAACCTGCAGGAAAGAGCTCTGGTCAAATTTCTTCTCTAAATCAATCATGGTGTTCTCCACATCCACAAATACATTGTCCATGTCAATTAATGTATTCTCCATCCAGTCTGACTAGTTAGCATACTGTTCAATGTCAGGTCTTGGGTAGTGGACGTAAGGTCACAATTAGACCTTTTGTTTGAGTTTGTTTATAACCCCATGAGGGTCATAATGCTAGATGAAACTATTCCTGAATTTCATTTGTTGAAGTATCTTATCAGCCTTAAGTATAGCCTCTTTGGTGTTGCAGATGAATGGGCCCAGCTGGTTTTTCATCTTAAACTGTGTCTTCTTCCTAGCAGCTAGGAAGTTGACATCATCTGAATTTATAATTTGTCTCAAATATTCAAGGGAAAATAACTTCATGCAGAGGTATTTGGGTAACCTGTAGGGGGCTAGCTCACAACCATAAATCTTGATCTAAGTCTAGTTCTGTAGAGGTACCAATCTCCCACCTTGCTATTCTTGGCTACTTGCAGTACTCTTTTAACTTCTGGGTTGATTCTGGGAAAATTGCTGGTTGTTAGTAGGTTCATGAATGGGTAAACAAAGTAGTCTATGAAGTCTTTGTAAGTGAAGGTTGTGGATATCTCCTGGACCAAGGGTGTCCAGTAGATGACTGATCTTTCCTTTCCCATGGTGTCTAATTTTTGGATCTTCATTGGGAATTTTTTTGTCTAGAAATATAAAAACATGTAAAATAGACCTGAAGAGTATTTGAAAACTCTTTCAGTGGGCAATCTGGTAAATTGTTCATGCATTCTGTCTGCAATGAACTGAGCACAATAAAAAATAATAGCAAGAGGGTTGTCTGGAGTGAAAATGGACAAAAAGGCCATGACTATCTCATCCACATTCTCATATGCTGTATGTCCTAGGATGCATGAGAGCATGGTGATTATGCGCCTTCCAGTCTCTGAAAAAATTCTCGCAACATAGGGTGGAGTTTCCTTGGGAGTATGGTGCTCTTCAATGTTGAAATTCTGAAAAATTTATTTGGTTTTGGCTGGGTCTAGTGTCACATATAGGTCTAAGAGGCTTCCAATGGACAAAGGGGTCAAATTATGCTTGGTTTGGATTTAAAGCATCTGTTTGATGGACTCAACAGTAATGGTAAAGCACAAATCCTGGTTTGGGGAAATTATAGCCCTTTGTCTAGAGTTATAGCAAGCATGGAAGAAATGTACAATGTATAGTAATGTTTGGACTTCTAGGGATGTATACTTAGGAAAATTGGACTCCCATAGGTTTATATCATCTCCATGGTTGAGGAACCTATCTTTACTCCAACAATGGATTTTCAGATGGTCACGTGGAGTGATTGTATCTTTGATTTGGAAGTCTCTGTCTACCAGAGCTAGGTGGTCAATGTCTAAATGAGGGGTTGTCACTAGTCTGACATCCAAAGAGGCCTGGGTAGCCATTTCTGTAATAAATTGTGGAAATTGGACTTATATGGCTATGGGAAGTGAAGTTTTTACAATTCTATAACTAGGGTAGGGTATCAATAACTTGTAGGTAGGGGTTTTGGTATTCTTAGGAGGGGAATACTCTCAATTTAAAGGGAATTCAATTATTTCATGAATTAACTGTATATTTTTAAATGAGAGGGCCACTCTAGTTTTCTGCTTAAATGCCTGGAATTTACACTGGGGGTTGCAAATTGGTTTAAAATGGAGGTTTGTAGAGGCTTCTGCGGATTTTAGGTGTGCTATGGTGGCATTTTGGAAGGTTTTGGCAGTTGGTAACTAGGCATAGGAACTCTGAGGCCATAGGTGTCCTTCGGAGGCTTCAGTAGTGCAAATGAGTTTAAAAGGCCAAAAATGGGGTCTGATTGCTTTTAACCGTGAGCGATTAGAATTGGCAGGGGAAAACGAATGAACAGTGGAAATTTTTCTTTATGGAAGGGAGGCAATATTGTGGGCATTGCACCGCTTATGAGGGTCGAGCGGTATTTTGGCGAGAGCACTTAGCTTAACACGGTGCCACCATGTAACTCACGAGGGCTCAGGCAATACCACCCATATCGTGTGCTCTCGGGCTGGTAAAGGTCGAGCATTGAGCAGGCGTGATATGGGTGAGGGCCGTTAGATCTTGGGGTGGGTGATCCAACGGTCGTCGCGTGGCAGAGTTGCATGGTTGGGTCATGGAGGTGGAGGTCAGTGAGGCCCATGGGATTAATTATGATTCAGTGTAATTAACCCATGATTAAGTGTGGGTTTCAATGGTGATGCAGATTTTAATAAAGAGTGGGACCGGGGTTTAAGCTCAGTGGGGTTAGTTTACCACACCAGGGTGGTGGGTTAAACTAATTTTTTGTTGGGAAAATGGTTATGTGACAGAGTTAGTGAGGCGGGGAGGGTTTACACTTAGGATAAAGGGTTTTCATGGGCTTTTGGAGTTTTTTTGGGGTTTTTAGGTAACTAATCAAGGGGAAAAACAATTTTTCCAAGGGGGGAAAATGGTTTCACACTAGGGGACTGAATTTTGAAAGTAATTGACTAGGGAATGTGTGAAACCAAGGGGTAGGAGTGAAAATGAAGGGAAAAGGGGTTTTCATAAGCCATGAAGGGGTAAAAGGGAAGTTAGTAAGTATATAGTGGGGGTGAAATGCAATGAAGGGGGAGTTAGGAAAATTAGCTTATGGGCATGCTTTTTCTTTGATAATTGCTCCTGCACACTAAAACACATAGTTAAGCATGATAATAATGCTTATTCTTCAAATGGCTTGTATTTCTGCAACCTTTCTTTTACTCACCCTTTTACCTACCCTAACATTTTTTCTTCACTTTGGTGGGTGCACTTAAGCTAGAAAACCCTTTTCTTTCATTTTTCTTTTATGAAACAAACTACCTACTTCTAACCTTACATCTTCCAAGGGCTCAGATTAAACTGATGAGCTCCTTTTATTTCTCTACCTATCTGCTGATCTGCCAGGATCAAACTGTTTGGAAAGATCTTTATTCTCTAACTATAAACATGAAATTGAAAACATGAAGTAGTCAAGGTTAAACAATTTCAATATCATGGGTTGTGGCATTAATAACAAGTTGCACACAACCATTATTTGGAAAGTAATAGTAAAAAGTAGTGGCACTTGGACTTGCACACTTTCATGATCTATTTTTGTTTGGGGTGCATATTTTTATTTTCTTGGTCTTTTGTTATTCTTTTTGTCCTTTGATATTTCTTTTAGGACATACCTTCTTTACATTTTTTAATTCTAATATAGAAAAAAATTTCAGAAAGCAAAGGTATGTACAATATTACAAGACTTAACCTCAGCCAATTCAAAATTATGAATCCTATCACCATATGACTCTAATGGTGGCTCCACATGGGGATGAAATTTTTTGGTGAAATGTCAAGAACTTTGAAGATCAATAGCATTTGAATTGTGATTGTAGTTACCTTGTGAACTATGCTTCTATGATTTCTACCTTATTGATAGTTATGATGGTTAAAACTTCAAATCTCAGGGCCTTCTCTCTGGGCTTCAACTTCAAATATCACCATCCAATCCAATCTACACTCTGCAATGTTATGAAAAATAATGCCAAGTAAAGTGATCTATTTGCTAATCAGTGGAATAATAATGCTTCACCATCCCACCATTAACAGGTCCTCCTGGTAGATTTCACCCATCTACTTCTCTCAATAAGAAGGCATTGTTTCCCCTATAACTATAGATGACATAAGGCCCTTCCAATAAAAAATCAAACTTTCCATGCTTGCCTTTGTCTTCTCTCCTTGAATTTTACTTCAGAACTTTGTCTCCTATGTTGAAATCATCTGCTTTTGTCTTTTTATCAAAGACCTTTTTAATTTTGACTTGGATTAGCTGTCATTTTACATATACTTCTTCTCTAGTCTGTTGCAGGTGTATGGTCTGATTAATTCGTTTTTGAATATCATTTGGTTCCACCTGTAGTTCTTGGATGATTTTCATCACTGGTACTCCAAGAGATGATGGAAAAGGAAAAAATCCATCCGATATACTAGTCGATAAGCTGATGTTCCAATGGATTTCTTAGTAGTCAATCTATCTGCCCATAAGGCATTGACTAGCTTCTTATTCCATGTCTTTTATTATCTTCCGGTAACTTTTCGATGATATTTACCAGGATTCTATTAGATGATTCTACTAGTCCATTACTTTGAGGGTAATAGGTTGTGGAATTGCCAAGGGTGATGTGGTATCTGTTACAAAAATCTACCATCTTTTTGAAGTTGAAGGCAACTACATTAGTAGTAATGAGTTTCTCGGGGGCAACCAAACCTTGATAGGATATTATTTTCTAAAAATGAGATTATGACAGTGTATGTGGCTTGTCTAGAAGGGATGGATTCTATCCATTTCGTGAAGTAGTCAGTAGTTGTTAGAATCCATTTTTGTTGGGTTGATGAGACTGGGTGTATTTCTCCAATGAAGTCTAACCCCCATTGTTGAAGTGGCATTTCATTGGAAATTGGCTTAAGTGGCAAGGGTAAAAGTTTCCTCTTTCCCTGAAAAATATGGCATTTATGACAAGAGGTCACATGTTTTTTAACATCTTCAAACAATGTAGGCCAGTAGAAACCAACACTTAGAATGTTCTCAGCAGTACTCTTCTCGTACAAGTGTCCTCCACAATCCCCTCCATGAAACTCTTGCAAAATTTTTTCAGCTTCATATTTCAATAAACATGTTAAAAGAATACCACTATTTTCCTTCCAGGACAATGCATTATCTATAATACAATATCTTAATGACTTCATTTTTAAGAATCTAGCTTTAGTTCTTGTCAATCGAGGAGGAGATTATAAGTTTAGTAATACAAATGAAATATCCACATACCAGGGTGAATCAGTAAAATGTTCACTGATCTGTGGAGTCGCCATCTCCTTTTGATCATCAAGGGCACTAATGGAGTTGATATCTAGGGCCTGACAGTTCGATTCAACCATGAGTTTGGCTAAACCTTGGTCTTTGATGAGCTTAGTGGGCTTTATCTCTATGTTATATTCCAATATTGTGGCAATCCATTTGCCTCTTTTCTCTTCAGGCCCATTTTGAGTCAAAATGTCCTTAACTACAGAGTTTGGAACATAAGCAATAATGTGAGAGTACAGAATGTACACTCTAAAATTTTTGATTGCCTTGACTAAAGCTAATTCTTGTTTTTCCATGATATTGTATTTAAGTGTGGCATATCTTAAGGATTTACTAAAGAATGCTATGGGTTGTTCATATCCTTGGTTGTTCTTCTGCATCAACACATCTTCAATGGTGTGTTTCGAATCAAAAGAAAAAATAATAAAATCTTTGTTAAAGTGAAGACTTATCAAGACTAGAGTCTTGGTTAAGGCTTCCTTGATAGCTTCAAAGGATTGTTTGGCTTCCACTATCCATTTATGTGCTAAGTCCTTTCTTCGCATGTTATTTAACTCCCTAATTAATTCTTCTAGATTAGAGATGAATCTCCTAAGAAAAATAATCTTGCCTAGGAATGACTGTAACTCTCTAATGTTTCTAGGATGGTAAATGGTCTAAATGGCTTCTATTCTAGTAGGGTCCACCCTAATCCCATCTTTAGATATGATGTGTGGTGAGCTCCAGTATTGTAGCAATAATGCTACAACTCCTGGGGCTTCCTATCTCTAATTTTATCAACCCGGTAGTTCGTACAAACTTGGAAGCGACGGTGCTGTATGCACAAGTACTAGCTCTTGTCGCAGCTGTCACTTGGTCAGCTGGCACAAGTCCGCTAGGGCTCAAGCCAACTTCTATATGCTCTCAGAAGAAGCTTTCTAATTGATGAACGAAGACTAGTTGAAAGGAAATGAAACTACTTTGCAAGAATGAACTGAAAGACAACCAAGCATGGAAACCCTAGTAAACCCTAATCTGACTAGTTTAATCCCTACAATGCAATGATGCGAATGTAACTCTCTAAAAATGATGTCATTACTTCTAGTGATGTGAAATGCATGAACTCAAACTATTTTCATTGAAAAGAACATTGTTTTTGGATTTTTGCTTAAATGGTTGGAGTGATTATGACAGTGTTTCTTATTAGGGTTTGACTGTGCAGGGGTAGTATGAAGGAAAGAAAGCTTGGGAAAGGTCAGGGAGGCTAGGAGAGGTCCCAGGGGATCTCCATCATCACCCTACAGAAGTTCCACACGTTCATATGCTCAGCAACCGAGTGTGCAGACTTCTACAGGATGTCTGTAGGGGATCCTACAGGAAGTCTCAAGAATTCTACAGGAAGTCTGCTAACTTCTACAGGATGGCCTGTGGATGAAGTTTGGGTGATGGTGAAGTGATGGAGCGGTATGGGTGGATAGGTAAGATGGAGATGTAGCTGGTGGTGGCTCAGGGGTAGAGAAATAAGATGGAGAATGAGTGCACAAAGTTGGTTGGTGGATATAAGGCTAGAAGCAATGAAAGGTCAAGAAAATGAAGCTACGTGGGCAATGGAAGAGTTGGAAGGTAAACGAGCAGAAGAGAGGTCGAGTGTGTGGCTTTAGGCATGGTTAAGACGAAGAAGAAGGAAATGGAATTATACTGAGCAGTGTAAATAAAACAAATTGCTTATGTCTTGCACCAGAACAAGAATTCATTAACCTGTGCTACCTGTGCTATTAAACCAATGAACAACAATGTAAATGTGAAGAGAAGTCGTGCATGGAGTTGGAATGAAGAAGTATGGTTCAAGATCAAAGTGCATGGAAGGATCTATAATGAAAATGACTATGTTGCAGCTTGCATGAAAGTAAAAAGATTGCGTTTTTTGGTGGTTGGTATAGACTGCACCCCAATCTCTAAACAGAGATGGCAGTGAAGGCTCTCTCAACCTTTTTTGGGAGCTCCAATGAATTACAACTCTCCTATTCTAATCTAAACAACTAAAAGCACTTGAACGGTAAACTAATCCTACTCAATCACATAAAAGAAATCAAATCAGCAGACTGTAAATTCTAAATGCATATCAAAACAAGGAAATAAAGTGCTGCAACGAAACAAGTAACAGTACAAGGAAGAGGAGGTCTATTGCTCTCAGGTTGGGCCCTAACCTGAGAGCTATAGCTCCCTTAAAAGCTCAGAATTAGATCCAAATCTGCTTGCCTTTATTCATAATCAAAAGTCTAATGTCATGCCAAAACTGGCTTACACAAAAACAAACACCGAGTTGTAACTCGTGCTTAGAAATTACAATATCAGTCCAAAAGTTCAAAAAGCTCCTATCAAAGGCTACGGACTTCATATTTATACACAATGAAGATCAAGCTGGCTTCCTCCATTCGTGGGGCTTGGCTGTCCAATTGAAAGTCAAACTGCTGTAAACTGCTGATCCTGTAGAACACGTTGGCTGCCTTTAAGCTTGGTGGGGAGAGTTGTTGGAGCTCGGAGTTAAGGTGAAAATTACGAGGAAGGTCATCAAGACTGTGGACAACCTCCGTACGAACCCGCAATGTCACCTTTGCTGTCTCCTTGTCTCCATTTGCATGGTCTTTTGCTCTCTTTAATGCCAAAAACCTGAAATCACCATGTATTAGCCACATAGATATAATGCCTGCCCTTCTTCCTACAAATAACACGAATATACTAAGAAATGAATGCATAATTGATAAAAGATGAATGGTTGAGCAAGGTAAGCAGGCCAAAATGAGCCCAAATTGTACCAAAAATTGGGGCTCATCATCACCCCCCAGCTAAAATATTTGCTCATCCTTGAGAAAATTTGCTCCAGTTCCTTGTCCTTGGCCGAGAACTAGGGCCCGGAGCATGCTCTTCCTTTCCTGTTCTTGGTAGCCCTGCCTCCTCTGCCCCTGGCGGTGACGAGGGTGACGCTTCCTCCTTCTTTCCTGTTTCCTTGAGCTGGGCTTCGGAAGCCGATTGGCCTATCCTTCGTGTCTAGGAAGTTATTTTTGGGCTTCCCTTCTCGGGGGTGGCCGATGTTTTAGAGGGAGATTTCTCACTGGGTGAAGTAGGGACACTCCCTAAAGTGGTTTGGCTGCTTGGTGGGGGTTGCGGCTTGCCCGTTTTTATTCTCTGACTTCTCCTGGCTTCAAAAGGTAGAGGGATCTCCCTCTCTCTCTTCTCCTTTGGCTTTGTAGGTGTACTGAGGGCAGCCAGCACAGCTGCTACCTCCTTTTCGAGAATGCCAGCCTTCTCTTTCTTGTGTTTTTCTTTCCCACGGCTCCTTGTAGAGGGCCCCTTCCTTTCTGATTTCAGGCTTCCTGTAGAAGACCCTGCTTTATCCACTTTCGGCCCTCCTGTAGAAGACCCTTTCTTTACTAATTTTGGGCTTCCTGTAGAAGACCCTATTTTGACCAATGTCGGGCTTCCTGTAGGAGACCCTTTCTCTGTTTTCGGGCTTCCTGTAGAAGCCTGTTTCTGCTTTCCTGTAGACACTGTTCTCGGGCTTCCTGTAGAAGCCTGTTTCTGCTTTCCTGTAGGTACAGGTGTCGCCACCTTGGCTTGCTTTGCTGCAGGGGTTTTTCCTTTTGGTTTGGTTGTGGGTGCTGATGAGGTACTTGGGCTGATGTGGACCTCTCCAACTTTGTCCGTTCTGCTCTGCAACCTTTTCTCCCTTGCTGACAAGATGGGTGTGTCAGCTTTCTCCTCAGCATCCCTTTCCTTTTGCTTCTTCTCCCGCTTTTTCTTCTGCACTGTGCTCGGGGTCCTCGGGCTTGTTTCCTTCTTTCCCTCGGCCACTGATTCTTTTTCCTCACTGCTAGAGGAACCACTTTCTTCAGCGAGCATCCTTATGTCTCCATCTCTCGTCAAATTCCTGAATGATTCCCATGAGAGGCGAACCTTATATGAATGGAGCGCATCCTCCACAAGAAGTTTGATCAACCCATGGTGGGCTACCTGATCCGGTATGCCTTCTTTTAACTTTGTGGCACACTCAATTAGAGGCTGTAGCAGGAAATAAGGGATGCTCAGTTTCTGTTATACAGGAAGATCAATCCGGTGCCTCAATTCAGTGAGCAACCGAAAGTGATACGCGTACACGATGCTAAAACGGCCTTCACAGGTTATATACTTCATGATTTGCAGGGTAACCTCATTCCATGGTGGCAGCAAGCTGGTTCTTCGCGCCCCATTTTTGTCCTCCGAGAATTCCTCCTCAGGTGGAAAGAATTCTTTCTTGGCCTGCTGGCTCAACTTCCTTTCCTCCTTATCCCATGGCAAACCCATTGGGAGTTCAGTAATTCAACTGATATATTGCGGGGTGAGCTTGAGGCTTAGGCCCCTGAAGTTCACTATGGCCAGTGTCTTGGATTTCGGCCTCAGAGCCTGCAAAAATTCTTCTGCCACTTCATCGTCATAACCCTGCAATTTGTCACAAAAAGATATCCATTGAACCCGTGTGAAGAGCTCCACCACCTCCTAGTTTTCCCTTAACTTGGTTGAATCAGTAGGTTCTCATCTAATAAATCCACTCGGCATGATAAAACAGTTTCTTTAACCAGAGGTGGTGATTGTGGAAGAAATTTGGTCTACTGAGACAGAGCGTAGAATTACGCTTCTGTTATGCACATAACCCACAAAACTTATCCTTGAGGAACTTAACATAGTTTAATTACCCTAACATCCTGTAGAATGACAGTATAGGAACAACAGACAACAATTTCACCACTTTTCTATGACCAGACTGTGGACGACGATTCTGCCACCTTTAAAAACAGTTGCATGAAGAGTTCAGGGTTACCTTGTTTAATCTGCCACCTTTTTACGTGAGGCACCGCCTTCCTGTAGACTGCGTTCCTGTAGAAACAACGTTCCTGTAGGAGCAGCGCGCGATTTCCGGGAAGGACTGCAGTTGGACAGCGTGCTTCACAAGTGTTCTGATAGCCAAAGGCTCGGCGTATCGAGCTGCAGAAAGATCAGGCTAGCCACTCGAGTTCAAAACGGTGGTTGATAAATGCATGTGGGCAATCTAGTCGATTAGATTTTGAATCGGCGGAATCCGTGGCGCGGGGGTGAGCTGTCCCCGCCAGACCGTTGGGCGACGTCATCCCATCATTCAACTGCATGTTCACTTGTTGCCGCATCAATTCCTGCGGATCTGCCGCCGCCTCTTTTGTTAAACTAGTTCTTTCCTTCTGACGGGATTGCTCTCACGTGCGTGCTGCCCATTTTTTGTCATGGCCGCCACCCAATCATCCAACTAGACCATTAACTAGCCGATGTGGCTAGCCAAATGGCCATACGGTCGCTCAACCCATTCACCTTTACACTATGCAATCAATTTCGAAGTAAAATTCATGCAATCTGATGGAAGGAAGGGTCGAGACACTTACCTGTGCGGCTGCACACGATGTTTCAGTTTTTTGGACGCTTATGGGTGGATTTACCTGCTGCTGGCGAACTTACACAGGCCCGGAGGTTCATGTTTACGGCTACCGGCGATGGATTGGATGCTTTGGTTGCATGCACCCACGTTTCATTTCATATGGCCGGCACTGTGAATGGTATCCACTCTAGCTGGTTTAACTGTTACAGGACTCCCGCAGGATGTCTTGTAACAGTTCTTCCTCCTTGGGTGCATACTGCACGACGAAGGATCTGGCCTCACGATTACTCCCGGAGCTTCTGGACGACTGGGATGAACATGGGGTGAGATCTCCATCGTTTTTTCATTTAAAATTTTCTTTTTCTTGAGAACTCATCGATCTGCTTTGCTGGTGCAGGTAACTTTGTTGCATGTCGACAAGGATGGTGGAACAAGATAACAGCAATGTGCAAGGGTGACAATGGTGGCTTGCATGTGTCCAAACCGATCCTTAGCCATTAGATCTCCTCCTGAAATGAATTCTAGGTCGTTCTGAGCTTCTACAGGAAGTTTCCTGTAGAAATACAGAGCTTCCTGTAGAAAGGTTGCGCTTCCTGTAGAAAGTCTGCACCTTCCTGTAGAAAATCTGCAGCTTCCTGTAGAAAATCTGCGTCTTCCTGTAGAAGACTCAAGCTATAATAAAATTGCACATACCTTGGAGAAAATGAGTATTCTTGGAGGAGGTGCTGGTGAGGTCTCCTGACGGCATGATAAGGACCTTTGGCTTTGAGTTGAGAGACTCCCTCTTCTCCATAGAACACCTGCAATCTGCATGCAATTTCACATGATAAACTTGTTGTCTTTGTCTTTCTTGTTTTTTTCTTCTTGTTTTTTCCTTTTTCTCTTTTTTCCGTTTTTTTTTTTTTTTGAAAGATAACAGGGGCGCCTCAATGAGGTTTTCACCCTTGCCATCTGCCCTGAGCGCCTCAGAAAGGTTTTCACTCAAGGATCTTTTCCATATTTTTCCCTTTTTTTTAAGAGATAATAGGGGCGTCTCAATGAGGTTTTCACCCCTACCACCTGCCTTGGGTGCCTCAGAAAGGTTTTCACCCAAGGATCTTTATTATTTATTTTTTATTTATTTTTTATTTTTTTTTTAGATTCTTCAGGGTATGCCTGAAGCAGAGGCAGAACCCTTCTCTATGACCAACACTGCCTTCTCCATAGTTTTGATGAACTCTTGTCTTGAGAGAGGCTTCCTATAGATCTTCAATCGATGCCCATTGACAAGCATGGGGATGGCTTCCTCATCAATGGTCTGAATAAGAACAGATCCATTGTCATGACATTTTTCCACTGAATATGGCCCTAGCCATCTGGTTCTCAGCTTCCCCTTGAAATCTTTGTATCTGGAATCATACAACAAAGCCCAATCTCCTGGCTGAAATTGCTTGTCATGGAGATGTTGGTCATGCCACACCTTTCTCTGAAGTTGAACCACTTCTGAGTGAAGGAGGGCCTGCATTCGGTGCTCATCCAGTCCATTCAGCTGCAATAACCTTTCTTGTTGTGCATGGCTGAGATCTAGGTCCAGCTGAGCTGCCATCCTTAAAGTGTTGTATTCAAACTCAATGTACATCAAAGCTTTCTTCTCATAGACCAGCTCATAAGGTGTGAAGCCGTTGGTGGTCTTCCAAGTGGTGTTGTAAGCCCATGTGGCTTCAACCAGGCGATCTACCCAGTCCTTTCTGTTGCTGCTCACCACCTTAGTCAAGATCCCTTCTAATGCTCTATTGGTGACTTCCACCTGCCCATTTGCTTGAGGGTGGTAGCGGGTGGAGGTCCTATGCTTGATCTTGTGATGAGCTAGTAGATCCTCAACCAGGTTGGAGGTGAACTGGCTCCCTTGATCGGTGACCAGCTCTCTTGGATAGCCAAACTTATAGAAGATGTTTTCTCTTAAGAACTCGGCCACCTTTTCTTATGTTGCTGCTTTGATTGCTTTGGCCTCTCCCCACTTTGTCAGGTAGTCAGTGCACACAATGATGTAGCACCTTTGCCTTGAAGGAGGATTGATTGGGCCCACGAAGTCCATACCCCACTTCTCAAATGGCTCAAGAGTCACCTGAGGTTGGAGAGGCATCTCATCCCTTTGGGTTGGTTTCCCCATTCTTTGGCATTGGTCACACTGGCTGACATATCTTCTGACATCTTGATGAAGTGTGGGCCAATAGTAGCCTACCTGCAGGATTTTGAAGGCAGTTCTCTTTGCTGCAAAATGTCCTCCACAAGGCCCATCATGACAGGTGAGGAGGATATCAAAGACTTCCTCCTCCCTTACACAATGCCTTAAGATCTGATCGGGGCCAAGCTTGAACAAATTGCCCCCGATCCAAGTAAATGAGGCACTTTTTCTGATGATTCTGCTCTTCTCTCTTGAAGATAGGTGCGGCGGGAACTGTGCTGAAACAAGGTAGTTTGCTATATCAATAAACCATGGAGAGAGTACCGAAATAGCAAACAGATGTTCATCGGGCATCTGGTCATCCACTGTTCCATCCTCATCTGCAGACAAATCTAATCTAGATAAAAAGTCATCAACAACATTTTCTCTACCTGGTTTGTCAACAATGGTCAAATCAAACTGCTGCAATAAAAGTAGCCATCTAATAATACGAGCATTCACATCTGGTTTATTCATTAAATATCTAATTGCAGCATGGTCTGTATGTACAAAGGTTTGATAGCCAGTGATATAATGTCGGAACTTGTTTAGTGCATGGACCACAACTAAGAATTCTTTCTCGATTACAGTGTAATTCAGCTCAGCTTTGGACAAGTTTTTGCTAACAAAGTAAATGGCATATGGAAGTTTTTGCTCAACTTGTCCTAAAGCTGCACCTATGGCTTTCTTCGAGGCATCGGTGCAAAGGTAGGGCCCAGTTTGGACCTCTCAGGATTGGGGCTGACACCAACTTGTCCTTCAATTCATTCAAAGCCCTCTGACAATCGTTAGTCCATTTAAACTCCACATCTTTTGCCAACAGGCCAAACAATGGCGAGGCTAGCTTGCTGAAGTCTTTAATGAATCTCCGGTAATATCCTGCTAATCCCAAGAAACTCCGAACATCCCTTACCTTTTGAGGAGGTGGAACCTTCTTGATGAGAGCAATTTTGTTAGGATCCACCTGTAACCCTTGGCAAGAAATGGTATGACCTAGCACGGTCCCTTCAGTCATTAGGAATTCACATTTTTCAGGACTAAGGGACAAGTTCATCTCAATGCATTTGGCTAGGACTTTTCCCAGATTGGAAAATGCTTCCTGGAAGTTGGCCCCATAAGGAGTAAAGTCATCCATGTAGATTTCCACTGCATCATGGACCAGCTTCGAGAAGATGCTTAAGATAGCTCTCTGGAAGGTAGTAGGAGCATTGCATAGCCCAAAGGGAAGGACTCGATTGGCAAAGGTACCCCAAGGAAAAGTGAAGGTGGTCTTATCTTGGTCTTCCGAGCTGATTTGGATTTGGTTGTACCCGCTAAACCCATCCAGGAAAGAGAAGAACTTCTTTCCTGCCAGTCCATCCAACACTTGATCTATGAAAGGTAGAGGGAAATGGTCTTTCTTGGTGGCTTTGTTCAGTTCTCGGTAGTCCACACAGATTCTCCATTTCCCATTTTTCTTGGGAACCAACACCAGAGGGGACACCCATTCACTATCTGAGATGGGGTAGATGAATCCGGCATCCAACAGTTTTTGCAATTCTTCCTTGACAATGTCCTTAAGAGCTGGATTCATTCTCCTCTCGGGTTGCCTAACTGGTTTACAATCCTCTTTGATATAGATGTGATGGGTACAGACTGAAGGATGGACTCCTTTCATCTCCTTATAGCTCCAAGCAAAAGCATCTAGATGACTGGCCAACAGGCTACACAGCTCCTTTTCCTGGGAAGGAGATAGGGAGGAGCTGATCTTTAACGTTCTCTCAGGGAAAAACTCCACATTTTTTACTCTGGGAGTGATAGGGTTGGTTGTACAAAGATCCACTAAGGTGCTAGCTTGGGCATCCTCCACCAATTTCTCTAAGGATAGTGCACCGGAAGGTGGATTCTGGATCAAGGTCTCGATCAAGTCATCCTCGATTGGGGGGTCTCTTCTAGTGGTATCTAGGGTGCACAGAGGTGCTGAGTACACCTCGTCTTCCTCTCCTTCTTCCAACCAGAGTGGTAAGTCATGTTCTAAGGAGGGTTGGGCAGGAGGGTATAGGACAAGCTGTTTGGACATAGGACCATTTTTGATGGTCATATTTCCTGCACGGCAACTTATGTAAGCATCTGCAGTGGCTAACCAAGGCCTTCCCAAAATGAGAGGATATCCAGTAAGCTTTACCTTTGGTTGCAGAACGAGGAAGTCTGCAGGCTATTGCCAAGAGTCAATAGAGACCAAGACATCCTCCACAATCCCTTCGGGAGTCACGGTGGAGCGATCTGCTAGTTGCAGTATGGTCGAGGTCTTCCTCAAGGAACCCTGAAGATTGAGTTTGAGCATGCTATCTCTGGTCATCACATTAATGGCAGTCCCCAGATCAATCAAGGTGTGAGGAATGATGGTGCCATTGATGTGCACATCTACTACAGGACTTCCAGGATCTAGGTACTTTGGGCAGATGACTTGTCCTAACATAAGGTCAGACAGTTGTCCTATGACATTGATGGTTGAAGCATCTTTCTTCGGCCTGCCTGGGTGTTTGAAACACTTTTCCTTAACCAGTTTTTTGTATATTGGCACATCCTTGATGGCTTGGAGAAGTGGTATTTTTACACACAACTGCTTGAGGTCTCCCAGAATCTCATCCTCCTCTGGGTTGGGTTGTGTGGTGGCTGTTAGTCTCTCAGGAAAGGGTGGAATAACCTTTGTGTCACTTTCCTATTTGTCTTCCTCATCCTCTGGGGGAGGAGGTTGGCGATCTAGTAGAGTCTTTCCAGATCGAAGATTGATCTCCTGGATCTCCATAGCATAGGTAGGGCATGAGGTTTCCCCAGTGTATACCTGTTGGGCCTGTCTATTGTTGGGGTTCAGGTTCGGTTGAGCAGGTATTTGAGGTTGCCTTGGCAGAGCAGGAGGTAATGGTTGAGATTGAACTGGTGGTGGAGGCAAAATGGCAGGAGGAGTGTTGTACTGGGGCCTCCACCCCGACTGAGGTGCACTCCACTGAGGCTGTGACTGGGCATGTGAATGATATGAATGAGAAGTAGGTTGAGTAGGGTACTGAGGTGGATAAGACCATGAAGGAGGCATGGACCAGGAAGGATGAGCAGGGGGACCCCAGGAAGGCATAGGAGTCGATTGGTTGGGGCTGTAATAAGCTTGAGGTGCCCCTTGCATTCCCTGCTGATAAGGTCTAGATCCTTGTGGCCTCCTTTGGTTGATTAAATAGAGAGGTTCAGTGGGGGTTTCTGTCCCTTGGTACATGGCTTTAAACCCAGGTAAGGTTGGACACTGATTTGTGGGATGGTCCTCCTCACAAATGAAACATACTTCAACCGAATGCAATGGGCGTTCGTTCTTAGGGTGTCTCCTTGTGCACCTAGGGCAGAAGACAGCCAAGGCTCTCTCAGCTTCTTCTTTCTTCTGCTAAATCCTGAATGTGTCCAGCTGCATGGCAATGGTCTGTCTCACCTCACTCTTAAGATCTTCTAATTGATTTGCAAACTCATGTTTGGAGAAAGGGACACCAGTTGAGAGGAGATTTCCTCTACCTCGTTTCCTAGCTGCCCTGGAGTGATTTCTAAACACAGTCTTGATGTCCTCATAAGGCAGTTGGTAAATGTCCCCCCCAGCTAACATGTGAAGGGTATCTAAGAGGTCTTCATGGACTCCTCAGAGTAGGACCAACTTGAGGGATTCAGGGTCATGTGTGCACCTGGCCCGCTTATAGCTACGTTGGAACCTCTCCTCGTAATCTTCTAAGGACTCATCATTTCCCATAGTCATCCGAAATATTTCTCCCTTGGTTTCCTTGGACCTACAGTAATCCCGGTACTTGGTATTGAAAGCTTGCTGCATCTGAGCCCAAGTAGCGATAATATTCCCAGGTAAGCCCATGAACTAGCGTAGTGCTGCATCCTTAAGAGTTGAAGGGAAGAGTTTCAGCTTTTGCTCATCTTCAGTATAGTCATAGGTTCTACAAAGGACAACAAACTCAAACAGGAAGGTATCAGGATCTTCAGTAGTCAGTCCATGGAAGTGAGGTAAAGCAGAGGGGCTAATGTTCTTCATTTTCATCTCTCCATTGGTCTCTCAGATGGGGAAGGCACCTTCTATTCTCTCATCTTCTCCTTTATTGTCAGCCATAGCTTCAGATGGAGTGGTCTCTAACTCTTCTTCTTCTATAGGATCTTCGTATATCTCAGGATGTTCACCTATAGGTTCTTCTGGGTCACTGTCACCAAAGAAGAGAGAAGGGTGACTCAGTGATGTGGTGGGGGTGTTGGGTAGGAATTTTCCTGATTTATCTCGATTCCTACGAGGCATGAAATGAGAAAAACTTCTTTTTGATTGCTTTTGCTTTTTCTTGGTAGCTGCAAAACTGAAACAGATTGATCTACAACTAACTATAAAGATGCAGAATTAAATTGAAAACTAGAAAGAACTATTCTACTTTGCTCAAATGAAATTGCAGGAATGGAAATGCTAATCTACGCTTGCAGAATTGAAATTGCGGAATTGAAAGGCTATTCTAGGAAAGTATGAAATTCTAATCTATGAAAGCAAGAAATTCTAATCTATGAAAGCAGGAAATTCTATGCTACTTTTCCAGAATGGAAATGAAGTAAACTACTTAGCAGAAGGCAAGAGTAAGAAAGTAGAAGAAAAGAAAAAATTACTAATACTCTGAAGCTTCCCCAGCAACAGCGCCAAAAAGATGGTGAGCTCCAGTATTGTAGCAATAATGCTACAACTCCTGGGGCTTCCTATCTCTAATTTTATCAACCCGGTAGTTCGTACAAACTTGGAAGCGACGGTGCTGTATGCACAAGTACTAGCTCTTATCGCAGCTGTCACTTGGTCAGCTGGCACAAGTCCGCTAGGGCTCAAGCCAACTTCTATATGCTCTCAGAAGAAGCTTTCTAATTGATGAACTAAGACTAGTTGAAAGGAAATGAAGCTACTTTGCAAGAATGAACTGAAAGACAACCAAGCATGGAAACCCTAGTAAACCCTAATATGACTAGTTTAATCCCTACAATGCGATGATGCGAATGTAACTCTCTAAAAATGATGTCATTACTTCTAGTGATGTGAAATGCATGAACTCAACCTATTTTCATTGAAAAGAACATTGTTTTTGGATTTTTTCTTAAATGGTTGGAGTGATTATGACAGTGTTTCTTATTAGGGTTTGACTGTGCAGGGGTATTATGAAGGAAAGAAAGCTTGGGAAAGGTCAGGGAGGCTAGGAGAGGTCCCAGGGGATCTCCATCATCACCCCATAGAAGTTCCACATGTTCAGATGCTCAGCAACCGAGTGTGCAGACTTCTACAAGATGTCTGTAGGGGATCCTACAGGAAGTCTCAGGAATTCTACAGGAAGTCTGCTAACTTCTACAGGATGGCCTGTGGATGAATTTTGGGTGATGGTGAAGTGATGGAGTGGTATGGGTGGATAGGTAAGATGGAGATGTAGCTGGTGGTGGCTCAGGGGTAGAGAAATAAGATGGAGAATGAGTGCACAAAGTTGGTTGGTGGATAGAAGGCTAGAAGCAACGAAAGGTCAAGAAAATGAAGCTACGTGGGCAATGGAAGAGTTGGAAGGTAAACGAGCTGAACAGAGGTCGAGTGTGTGGCTTTAGGCGTGGTTAAGATGAAGAAGAAGGAAATGGAATGATACTGAGCAGTGTAAATAAAACAAATTGCTTATGTCTTGCACCAGAACGAGAATTCATTAACCTGTGCTACCTGTGCTATTAAACCAATGAATAGCAATGTAAATCGTGAAGAGAATTCATGCATGGAGTTGGAATGAAGAAGTATGGTTCAAGATCAAAGTGCATGGAAGAATCTATAATGAAAATGACTGTGTTGCAGCTTGCATGAAAGTAAAAAGACTGCGTTTTTTGGTGGTTGGTATAGACGACACCCCAACCTCTAAACAGAGATGGAAGTGAAGGCTCTCTCAACCTTTTTTGGGAGCTCCAATGAATTACAACTCTCCTATTCTAATCTAAACAACTAAAAGCACTTGAATGGTAAACTAATCCTACTCAATCACATAAAAGAAATCAAATCAGTAGACTGTAAATTCTAAATGCATATCAAAACAAGGAAATAAAGTGCTGCAAGGAAACAAGTAACAGTACAAGGAAGAGGAGGTCTATTGCTCTCAGGTTGGGCCCTAACCTGAGAGCTATATCTCCCTTAAAAGCTCATAATTAGATCCAAATCTGCTTGCCTTTATTCATAATCAAAAGTCTAATGTCATGCCAAAACTAGCTTACACAAAAACAAACACCGAGCTGTAACTCGTGCTCAGAAATTACAATATCAGTCCAAAAGTTCAAAAAGCTCCTATCAAAGGCTGCGACCTTCATATTTATACACAATGAAGATCAAGCTGGCTTCCTCCATTCGTGGGGCTTGGCTGTCGAACTGAAAGTCAAACTGCTGTAAACTGCTGATCCTGTAGAACATGTTGGCTGCCTTTAAGCTCGGTGGGGAGAGCTGTTGGAGCTCGAAGTTAAGGTGAAAATTACAAGGAAGGTCATCAAGACTGTGGACAACCTCCGTATGAACCCGCAATGTCACCTTTGTTGTCTCCTTGTCTCCATTTGCGTGGTATTTTTCTCTCTTTAATGCCAAAAACCTGAAATCACCATGTATTAGCCACATAGATATAATGCCTGCCCTTCTTCCTACAAATAACACGAATATACTAAGAAATGAATGCATAAGTGATAAAAGATGAATGGTTGAGCAAGGTAAGCAGGCCAAAATGAGCCCAAATTGTACCAAAAATTGGGGCTCATCAATGTGTCCAAACAACTTTCTCTCCTCTAGACCGAAGAGTTTTTTTTGAGGATTTAAAGAAATCCCAATTTTCCTACATTTGATAAATACTCTCCTTAAGTGATCTGGGTGTTCATTGTCAGATTTTGAGAAGACATTAATGTCATCTTGGTACACTACTAGGAAATCATGGATCTCTTCCATATGCATCAGCAGTTAGAAGCTTAATGTATGCAATGGTCTCCACAAGGCCTGATATTGCACATGCAGTGGGAGTTGTAAGCAGGTACATGAACAATCCGGGAAAAGAACATTGGATGGCAGTGAAGTGGGTTCTCAGGTATTTGAGAGGTACCACAAATCAAGAATTATACTTTGGTGGTTCAAACATTTCTTTACAAGGATATGTTGATGCATATATGGTAGGTGATAGAGATAATAGGAGGAGCACAACAAGCTATGTGTTTACTGTAGGTGGAACAGCTGCCAGTTGGGTCTCAAAACTACAAAGTGTTGTTGCACTCTCAACAATAGAAGCAGAGTATGTTACTGTTATAGAGGCTAGTAAAGAAATGATTTGGTTACAAAGGTGTTTGGATGAATTGGGCAAGAAGCAGTAGTTGGGCAAGCTATACAGTGACATCCAGAGTGCCATACATCTTGCAAAGAACTCTACATTTCATTCTATGACTAAACATATATAGCTCAAGTACCATTTCATACGGTTAGTGTTGGAAGAGGGACAGTTGAAGCTGGAAAAGATACACACTAGCCAGAATCCTATAGATATGTTAATAAAAGTTGTAACCATGGAGAAACTAAGAATATACTCAGTTTCAATTGGCCTTCAAGTATCATGAGGAAGATGAGAAACAATCATGTCCAAAGTGGAGTCATTTTCCAGCAAATGAAGCAGTGGTGGAGTTGCCATAATCTGTCTCCAAGTGGATGATTGTTGGGTGTGGAGCTTGATTATCTTCTATATTCAAAGACATCGCCACATTGGACCCCAGTTTGTAATGGGGCAGCAATGCCGCCTGTAAAATATTCGTTAAAGGGGGGGTCCAGGGGGGGTGTCTGTGACTTTTTGGAGCCCCCCCCTGGCGGGGGGATTCAGGGGCAGTGCCCACAAAGCTAAAAATAGATCTAAAATTTCCTTGTAAACCCCTCGCTATATATGAGGGAATTGTATTGCATCTATGTAGATTTGTATTCAGAGTGAGGAAGAGAGAGGAGATTGAGAGCGAAGAGGGAATTACACCGGATCTTTTGTAGGTTTTATCTCTTTAGTTTGTTGGATAATATAAAAGGAAGGACTAGCTGTTTCTTCGTGGATGTAGCCCAAACTAGGTGAACCACGTATATCTGTGTCTCTCTTGTTTTATGTGTTTTCCGTGTTTATATTTCTGCAATATTTTATGTCTTCCATTGCTCTATTTATAAATTTTCTAACAACTACTGACCATGTACTTCATCAAGGTCTCTCTGTATAGTTTTCTAAGTTGGCCAAAAATAGATATTGTGGCATAAGACATATCTAACTGCAAGGATCCTTGCAGTTTTTCTCCCCATAAGTGAGATAGCAACATTCCATATTTAGGAGGGATGTTTGCAACTACTATTTCCATTAGGATACTCTTTGCAAGGCACTAGACAAGAGTTACACATAAGTCCTTAATCAAACCAACGCATTTCACCTGGCTAGAGTCAAAGGTAAACAAATCCTTATATGGTCTGGTAATGTCTAGTTTTAGTCTTTCCATAATGGCTTTTGGCATCAAATTGTGGGATTCCCTTGAGTCTAACATTGATCCAGGTCCGGGTGTGATGAAGGACCCTTCCAAGACCTTTTACTTTCGTGATGTCTTAAATTGCATTTTTAAAATAACATTAATGAATACGTCTACATGTTGTAAAGAAGAGGAACATGTCAATCCTCAACACATGAAAACATAATATGTTGATAACAGAGTTCATCCAGGAGGGACTACGTCTCGAGGCCCCGGTGCCAAGATGGTGTAGGCTGCTACATTAAGTGCTGTCAATAATGTTGATGTACACAAGTGATGATGTCGCGATCATACAAGGAAAAATGCCCTCATGTAGGAGTGGCTCTAAGAGATGTTCCACTACAGGAACTCTCAGTCAAAAGACTCCTATCAGTATGACACAAAAGCATGCATGATGAGCATCCCGTCAACATGGCATAAAGGGATATCAATACAGAAACATGCATGATGACAACAAGAGTATCCCAACAACATACAACAAGGGATCTCAAAGCATAACATGGCAAATCGTGATAGCAATTACATCACATAGAAGATTCCGCATCAAATCAAGAAAGGAATCATGACAACATGTAATAAACAAGATCCTGCATCAACATCAATCAAGGATCTATGAAACAAAATGCATAAAGAAGAAGTACATGGACAAATAATATACCTCACAACCAAGGGCCATCTGAAGAAGCAGATGTCAAAATGTTGAAGCTGTTCGGACCATCGATCTTAAGGCATCGATCGCATGACAAAAGACTACTCGCACATGAATGTGGACATCTGCATTGGCACTTAGAAAAGTGGTTGAAGAATAGAAAGAGAGAATGACAAATTTGAATGACCATCAGATTTTTGGCATCAAGTAGTGCAAAATCGACAATCCAAAATCTGAATTTTGAAAATTTGAGAATCTGGGGCTCAAGGAATCTTTTAGATTCCCCAAAATTCCTCAAAGATTCTGCTCCATGGGTGGACTGGAAATTTGCACCTCAGATGGCAAATTTTATCTCGTCATTGTGATCCCTGTGGAAAACCATGAAAAACAAGTATAAACTTGACTATATTCTGACATGGAAAAATTTTACCTCCTTGGGAAAATTTCAAGGCTCATGGTTCCGCTCCCTATTTTTGCAGCAATCATGGTTCCACATGCATTCTGAAAATGACCGAAAATTGTAGAACACTGATGGAGAAACGGACAACACCGTTGCACTCGTGGCAATGAGAGGTGTAGAATCCATATAGAAATTGTCAATTTCTGACAAAGTGAAAACTTTTCCCTCCTGCAAAATTCATGGTTCCTGCATTAAAAAATTAATTACTCATCTTGAAATCCGTGCCCACCTTGTACCTCAAAATATGTGCCCTGCAGTCTCTCCCCTCCACTAGCACTGAAAAAATGAGTTTATATAAAAAAATCCTGGATGGATTTAACAAGGAATGCCTGCTTGGCGTGTTGGTTAAGAAAATAGTTTGAGGCAAGGAGGTTAGGGGATCAAACCCTACCCCCTGCCAAATATACATGCAATATTATATCTTTACACAAGATTTGTTTTTTTATAAAAAAACGCAAGTGGGTGGGCCCGCCTTGGGCGGCCCACCCCCATACCCTCCTCCGCTAGTCTATGTATTAATGTTGGGTGGTTATGATATATTAGGTGGTGGCGCATAAGGTTTTGGCTTTGTATCGGGGCTGCCCGCTTGGGGGCTAGCCAAGTGGGCCGGGCGGGTTTGACCCCCGCCAGTCCCTTACCTTATGTGTGCTGGCGCAATTATGGTCTTTGGGCATGTTAAGAGGTGGTTGGCCTCATTTAGTGGTGTGCGCTGGGTCCATCGCCGGTGGCCCGCGCCCATCCTAATAAAAACATATGATTTAATATATTTTGAGGTGTGGGCCATTAAATATTAATGTTTAACATATGCTTATGCATACGGTGGAGGAGGGTTTGGCGGGGTGATGGCCGCCGACCCTAAAACAAATATATATATTGTTTATTTATTTATTATTATTGTTGCAATTAGGCCAGCGGGGGTCATGGCCCATTGGCCTTATAATAATTAATTTTTTTTGGTTATAACATATATTTGGGGGTGGCAGGGGTGGTGGCCTACCACCCTAACATATATATATATATATATATATATATATATATATATATATATATATATATATATATATATACATACATACATACATACATACATACATACATACATATGTATGTATATATAATTTTTATGAAGGAGAGGTGTTTTTAAAATCTTCAGAAAATAAGGATCATTGGGAAAATTAATGAGGCCACAATGTCAACCAATTCCGGTAACTAGGTTTATGCCTCGAGGTCAATCAAATTGTAGGACACATAAACGTGGTCCACAGCCCAACTTTGACCAAAACTTTGACTGGCCCTTTCTCCCTCATACGAGCTCAGATTGACGAACCATTCGCACCTCCACGATCATGATGACAAGATATATGCTTTGTTCCTAGGTCGAAGTCTTTTTTAGCACTTTTATTTTTGAGCGTTCATAAGCCTTATTTGTCCTATGTGTTTCTCTGGAGCCACCTAGATCGATCCTCCCCATTGAGGAGATTTTGGTCCTCCAAAAGCATGAAAAATAATTTGCAACTTTCTTTGTACCCTTCCTACATCACAAGCATCCTAGAAAGGCCTCACTTCCATCTCCTTCATCTTTTTTCTTCGAAGCCCGACGAGACGGAACCTGCTACCTCAACTTGTAGTACATTGTTTTTCAGGTTACATGCTTGAATGACATGACCAACTAAAGACCCAAACATCCCACACTTGCCACGAGTTTATAACACATACTCGGTGGTCAAGTTTACGTCAAGATGGACGCAAGACCTCAGTTATGACAATAAGGTCAATTTATCATTATTGCTTCAACAAGTGATGGAAAACACATCATCATTGCAATACATGACTTAAGAACATAAGGCCAAATATTATTGTTTTGACAAGTGATGGAAACATAACATCACTTTCAGAGTGTAAAATATGACCAAACATCATTGTTGCTAACCAAGTGATGGAAACACATCATCACTTTTACATTTTAAAATGCAACAAATGATTTACAAAAGAATGACCATGAATCGACAACATGTCTAGAAACCATTTTTCACTTATCAATGTGAATGGGTCACCTCCTTGAGGTGCTTTTTCTTGCCGAAAAACTGCTTCACATGGTTCAAGCAGCGATGCTTTGTCTTTAAGGTGCTACTTTGGATGGAGCCTCCAACAAGTGGCTCTTTGATGGCCATTTCTATCGCAATGACTGCAGTAGGTTTTCTTCTTCCATATCTGCTTAACCTGTTTCTTTTCATGTTGTTGAGAGGGTATTTCTCGCCTCATCCTTTTGAGTGCTGCCATTCTTTTCCAACACTTAGAAAATGTATGGTTATGGAATCCACAAAAGGTGCATGCTTTTCTATGCCATGTTTTACGTTCATGATTGACAACATGATCATAATCAAAATGAACATTTGAAGATCGAAGTGGTTACACCTTCCCTTGCTGTCTCTAATGTCAGTATGGCAATGAGAGCTTGCCTCAGCTCTCTCC
This sequence comes from Pinus tabuliformis, assembly GCA_031772625.1. NCBI lineage: Eukaryota > Viridiplantae > Streptophyta > Pinopsida > Pinales > Pinaceae > Pinus > Pinus tabuliformis. The sequence goes on along the minus strand of CM062804.1, from coordinate 1,220,291,021 downwards.
CTACAATGGGCACTGATGTGGGATGATGGGGACGTGTTCCCATCATTCTTTTTCCTCGACAATTTCAACGATGTCTCAGACAACTCTGACACCTTAGAGCACTCTCCTTTTGTTCTGAAAATGAAGATCTTAGATTTCTTTTAAGGTATTACAGACTCATGTGCATGGATTTTCCTACATTACTAAGTGCAACGGATTGAGAAGATTGTGAATAATGCATACAATGAGCAGTTAAAGAAGCATAATAGACAACACACATAACACAACAAATTTAATATGGAGTTCACCCAGAACTCTTGGGCTACGTCTCCTGGTCTAGCCTTTAGTGTTGAACTCTCTATTATGTCTTCAAGAGAAGAGCTTTACAAAGTGTGAGCTCAAATTGAGTCTCAACACAACAGATGCAAAATAACAGGAGTTTTGCTTGAATCCCTCAAGCTTCTCTGAGTACACAAACTATTTCTTTCACTCACAGTCTTTGTTTTCTCTCTATCTCAGTACTACCTCTTTCTGTCTCTGTCAGTTTGTGGCTTTAAAGCCAATCAGCATTGTCTGTTTGTTCCCCCTTCTCGGGCTCTCTGGCTCTAGACCTCTGTCGCTCAAATCCCCCTCTGAACATTAAACAATCATTACATAACGTCTTTAGGGAAGTTGGAAACCTGTTCTACAACGGAAGGGACCATCAAGCCTTTGAAATCCCCAAAATAAACGATCTCTATTTACATAGAGAAATACACCAATCACGAGAAAAATCTGCCAAATCACTGTTCACCGGACTTCAAATATTATGAATTATGACTTGTACTCCTTTCAGGTCCACCTTGAAATCGCTATCGCATGTTGCAAATTCCATGTTCCATGGTTTCCCTTTGTATTTTCAAAATACATTAAAACATTGAAAAATCTGTAAAATGGCTTTAGATGGACTTATATATTTTCATTCATAAATCCCGTCAGGTCTGGTTTCATCGCATCGGGCACATTCCCTTTGTATTTCATTTATTTGGCGGAAATGCGAAATACACAGAAAAGTGTCACTTTCTAGATCTCAAAATATATTAAATATCATTTATAATCCCATTGGGTCCGGCTAAAGTAAGCAATATTTATATCCGCCCCACTCCTTTGTGTAACTCTGATGCGATATTGTGATGCGATTGATCGCAATCGCATATCGCATATCGCATAGACCCCCGGGCCTTTTGTAAGTGCTCCTCTGTAATCGCCGATTGCGATATCATGAGTTAACCTAGGCCATCAATATGCGTTCTTGATCAATGGTCCTCGTTGACTCCGCTGATCGCTATCGCAACTATCATATGATATGCTCCGATATCCTCTGCTTGCCACCGTTGATTGTGATTTTTCGATCGGATCTGGACCATTGATTGGCCAGATCTGACGGTTCCTGTGCATTGTTGTTCAAGCCTCCAATAGGCTTCATTTCACATTTTTCTTCATGTTGTTGCATCCTGATAGTGTAATCCAATATTTATAAAAGTTCTTCTTTTGCAATAGTTTTTTATTTTGAAGACTTAAAGGATTTTCTAGGATCCATTTTGGATCACGCCTTCCCACTAAAAACGATTTTGGACCACCAAAAGTTGGTTTTTAAGCATCGATCAAGTGAGGATACAAATTCTTCGTCCAATCCCTATCCATCATGCACTACTTGGTTTTGAACCTTTGAGTCCAATTCTGAGGTACTCAACATCCCCTTTGCGTGTAGTTCTCACCTTCTTGTCCAGAACTGTATCTTCCTGCAACTCATTGAGATATTTAGGCAACAGATCCTCAATAGAAGGCAACTAACTTTTCTCTTCGGGATCTTCAATCAATGAAGGTTCGAACAATCTCAAGCTTTCTGCATTAACTACTAAATAGATGTGCATGTAAGCTGGAAAATCAAGGCAAAAAGCATTCTCACCAATTTTCTCAAGTATCTTGAAAGGCCCATACCTTATTGGCTTCAGCTTCTTACCTTCACCTTGCATTCTATCTTTGCTGATGTACAACCAGACTTGATCACCAACTTGGAAGCTATTCTCCATTCGATGCTTATCATGCCTTGCCTTGTACTTGGTCTGGCTCTTTTCCAGCTATTCCTGCATTGCCTGGTGAATTTCTTGGATCTGTTCAATGAACTTGGTTGCTTTTTCCACATCACTGTGTCCATCAATGACTATGTCTTTTCCAAAGACAAAATCCAAGGGAGACTTTGGTTTAAAACCAAAAAAAGTCAAAAGGAGATCTCTGTGTAGAAGAGTGCTTGGCACGGTTGTAAGCATGTTGCACATAACACAAATGTTCATCCCAAAGCTTGGGATGCTTGCTGCAATAGCCCCTGAGCAATTGGATCACTATCATGTTGACCACCTCTATTTGGCCATCTATTTGTGGATGAAAGGTTGTGCTCTTCTTCAAGCTGGTGTCCATCAACTCTCATAGACTTGACAAAAACTTCCCAACAAATTGGGAATCTTTATCAGATACAATGGATGTGGGTAACCCAAAATGAACCCATACATGCTGGAAGAACAAATTTTTTGTTTGTTTAGCTATAATCTGCTTGTTACAAGGTATTAAAATACACATTTTGCTGAACCTATCCACAATAACATATAAATAATCATGACCTTTTCTAGATTTTGGCAATCCCCCAACAAAGTCCATGGAAACACTTTCCCAAGGATGAGAAGGAACTGGAAGTGGAGTATAGAAGCCTAGTTTTATATTGCTAGGCTTGCTTTTAGCACACATGGTACACCCTTTAATGTATCTTTATGTCAATTTAGTGTGTCCTAAATTGCTACGTAAGTTATCAATCTAGGAGTCGTAAATTGATGAAGTGTAGTGCACCATATGTGCTAGACAACCCTTTTCTTACCTCACTATTTTCAGTTTTATCTTGTTTAGGGGTTTTGTTCTTGTTGGTCTCCTAAATTTTTCTAATGCAATGGAAATCCTAATCTTCTCTTAAAGCAAAAGTTTAAGAATACTTGTAAAGATCAAGTGTGGATGTAGAGTTGAAGACAAGGTTTATTCTCTTGCTCCTTATGATAGTTTCCAAACTTTGAACTCAAGAGATCTTAAAACATGCTATCTACAAAATCAGAACTTGAATAAGAGTGTAAACATGCAGCTACATAAACCAAACTAAAAATGAAGTACTGAAAATGAGATTACTATCTCTATTGTCCATCTAATTTCAAAATTGAAATCTAATAAAGTGCTGCAACTCAAAACCAAAAAGTAAAGAAACTGGAAACTAGTCAATGATTTCATCCATAATTACAATATTTCGTCAATTAACTTCTAAAATGGGGTTAAGCTAAAGACTCCATAAATATCATCATATGGCATGAAAAGAATGACATCTAAATTATCTAATTTGCACACTAATGAAAGCAAAGTCAATTACTCCATCTATAATCACAATATTTCATCAATTAACTTCTAAAACAGGGTTAAGTTAAAGACTCTGGAAATATCATCATATAGCATGAAATAACTGACATCTAAACTATTTACTTCTAGACTAATGAAAGCAAAATCAATTACTTCACCTATAATCACAATATCTCGCCAATTAATTTCTAAAATGGGGTTAAACTAAAGGCTCCAGAAATATCATCATATAGCATGAAGAACTGATATCTAAACTATCTTGAACAGTAAACAAATCTCACTAAGTAAAAGCATAAACAACTGAAGTTGAAAACTAAAGTTCAGCAGAGGAAGCAAGTCTCAAATCACCACTTGATGCAAAAACTACACTAAGAAGCTCAAGCATAACCAGACTTAAAGAACTATTCAGAAGTGCACCTATCAGTGTTAGTAAGAAATGTGACAAGCTGCAAAAACATGTACAGGATTAGAATGATTAAGATCATAAGCAAAACATGAGAAATTTACAATTTGAATGAGAGAAAATATACATGAAAACTATACAAAAACAAAAGAAGGGACCTCAGCTACACAGGGGCCCTCTTCATAGCTTTGGACTAACATGTTGTTACTTCAAACCATGCTTAAACAACCATGTGAAAAACTAAGTTTTGTATTATGAAACAGAGTAATATGTCTCTCGATTGCAGAATTTCAAAATAACATTAAAACAACAATATCAAGAACTCCCTGTCTGCATTGCAAACACTTATATTTATAGAGAAAATGGATAGCTGTATCTCAGAGGAATTTCTTCAACAATGGACACATGAACAAGTCAAAATCCGAGGATTCATCCTCTTGGTTGCCATGAGCATTAAATATATGCAAGGTGGATGTTGTATTTCGTTATGGAGATGGCCTGCAGGGGGCAACAATGGATCCATGAGTTCAGGAATGGCCTCAGGCTTCTTTTACGTGAAAGAATAGAGTTCTAGTTAATGTAGAACTCTTTGTTGACCTCCCTTTGACCGAGACCTTTCCTTCTGAATTTGGCTAAGTAAATAGGACCTCATGCATGTGTGGATCATTCCTGAGCTGCCCATGTGTCTCATTCCTCCTACTGACACCTGTAACTTGTAAAACAATGAAAACGACTGTGGAATTGCCAGTTAGCTGCGGAAAGTGGCTACATTCCGTAGCTAATAAACAAAACCTAGATCAAATAGCACACACAATGATATAATTTGAAAATCACTCAAATACACTCCTGAAATCAACATGTAACAACTTTTGATAGCTTACAAGGTGCTAACATAGGAAAATAGAAGCAAAAGGGTTTAATAAAATGCTTGGAAGAGAGGTAGTTTTGGGGCTCAAGATACCCCCACTGTGAAGATGTTGCATGTCCTCATGCAACCAAAATTGTAGCTATCCTCCCTTCAATTCATCTGCTCTGAAACTTATACTAATACATCCAACCTTTTCTTCTTCTTTCTTGCTATCACTGCCATTCTGGGCTTCATCATAAGACATCTATACTTGATATTGATGAGGGCTCTACTCAACCTCCTATTCTTCTTCTTCAGTTTTCTATTTTTCTTATGCCATAATCCTAAATGCAGCGTGGTATTGTCATGGATAATTTTGTCCAATTTGTTTTGCTCTTTTAATGTTTCATTCTCCTTTTGGATATGTCTGTTTAGGACTTCTAGCTCATAAATTTCTTGCTTCAATGACTGAATCAAGGTTTCTTGAGTTGTACCTGGCTGATTAGATGAAGTTCTGTGTTCTACAGTAGTTATCTGCTATTCCAATTATTCAATGAAATCATATATCTGCTGCTGAGTTTGATCAATTTATGGAGTTGTCTTCCTTGGACTAGTTTCAAAATCTAACTGAGGAGAAGGAGAATACTATGGACTTTGATCTGGTGGAGTGTTTTCTAATGACTGATATAGAGTTTCACCTCCTAGGTCTATGAATTGACCTCCTTTCATTTGTGTTTTCTTCAATTTTCCCTTTAATCTAGAGCTTCTTCTTAGACCTTCTGAGCTTATGTCTCCCTTTCCTATGCTCTGCACTTGCTCTTCCTCTGAAGAAGGCTCAAGAGTCTGGTAGATGTCTTCAATTTTTCTCTTTCCTTTATGTTTTTCCTGTTTCCTAATTTTAGTCAATGTTTCAGAAGGAAATTTTTCTTCACTGGTTTCCTTGATCACACTAGTAGGAGTAGCTTTGATTGTTAAAGTTATTTTTTTCCTCCTAGTTTTCTTTGTTGAACTCCCCTCAAGCACCTCAGGAGGGTCTTGGAAGAAGTTTCTAACTAGGAATTTTTCCCATGTATCTTCCCTCTCTTTCAAATGATTTTCAACCAAGATTTTAATAAGGCCATGATGATAGAGATGAGATTCTACATCTTCCATGTTCTTTTGCACAGTAGTAGACATTTTTTTCAAACTACTCAATAAGAAATAAGGGAGGTTGATAGTTTCATTCTCCAAGAAATTAATTAATAATCTGATATGATACATGTACATGGAGCCATACCTCCCCTCGCAGATAAGGAATTTATGAATGATCAACAACAGACTAGTCCACTTATCTTTTAAGGCTGAAACATGAATTCCTTGTTTAAAGATTGATACGTCCATATCTGGATTATGAAGAATGACCCTCCAGACCTTTTCATCGAAATCCTTGTTCTTAAACCATCTCTCCCCTTCTTGTGGAAGCTTTTTGGCTATTGCAATTGATGACTCTGTCACTGGAAATTTGGTGTCCCCAATTTCAACTTCTACACCACTGAAAGATCTTGCAATGTTTTTGTAACCTCCTTATAATGACCCTTAAACTTCTTGATGAACTGCAACCATCTTGCTTTCTTCAATGTGCTCTTAAGCTGAGGGTATCCTTCCATGAATTTAACTCCTTCGGGTTCTGTTCTCACTATAAGACCCATTCTTCCTTCTTACTCTGAAGACACCTCTATAAATGACGGTTTTACGAGAGCAGAACGATTATGTGAGCAGAAAATAGAAGAGGGTCGTGGAGAAAATCGGTGGTTACGAAATAGGAAGAATATTGAGCATGAAATGAGAGAGGTTTTATGGAGCAGAATTCTGTGTAAACAAACAATGAATCGAGGATTGTAAAACCTGGTGTGCAGGCGTGGAGGAAGAGTGTTACTCGAGACTGAACGGAGTTTGAGTTCATAAAAAGGCTGCGGAGTGGAGCGTCAGTGGAAGAGATCCGTATTTAGTCAACTCACGTCTGCATGATTAGCCATTTTAATAAGTGTAATGAGGGTGTATGACTAAGTACGAGTTAAACTCGAAAACAGATTATGAGACTGTTAGGATCATTGTTGAAGATATAGTGGAGTTAAGGCAACCATGAAGTCAAATTGTTACACGTTATGGAGCTGTGATTTACAAAATATACAAATTATTTGTTTGAAATTCTATTTGAAAATGGTTTTTTCCATACCTTGGAATCATACCTCTTTCGTTTTTCTAACTTTTAATTGGCTACCTCTGTAGGTGCTTTTCAGGTGTATGTGTCTTCAAAGATCTTCTCCTTCCATACCTGCATCTTGCTTTTATTATTATTTGGCTAATCACTTGGCTGTCATTGCAGAGTGATAGAGGGCTATTTGTGGAATCAACAATCAGCTACAGAATCAGAACTCAGTTGCGGAATCAGAATTCAGCTGTGGAAACTAACATAGTGAATAACATATGACTTGGAAAATGAATGGAAATGAAAAATGACTGTATGGATGATACATTGAAAGGTGAATATGAAGAGAAACTAAAAGAAATTTTATTGATGGAATATGGTGGCGAGATGGAGCGAAATGAAATGGAATGGAACAAACTATGAGTGAAATGAGAGATTTTTTGGAAAATATAGGACGTCAGAATCTTCTGATTTTCACCCTATATTTTCTGTATAAGACTGCGAAACAGTGATTGGTTTTCATGCTTATAAATTATTATTATTATTATTATTATTATTATTATTATTATTATTATTATTATTATTAGATGATGATGAAAGAAACAAAGACTAGGCTGGTGGAGAAGAATGATTCCTCTTCACCAGCCTCATTGCAGAATTATCTTGAAAGATTTTGATAAACTCCTCCTTTGAGATTGGCTTATGATAGATCTTTAATCTATGACCATTCACAAGGAGAGGAGTTTGATGCTCATCAATTGTTTTGATTCCTATTGCTCCATTGCTAAAAACGTTTTCAATCTCATATGGCCCAAGCCAATGAGTTTGAAATTTACCTTGAAAATCTTTGAACTTTGAATCAAATAGCAATGCCCAATCTCCTTCTTGAAACTTTTTGTCCTTGATTTATTTGTCATGCCACTTAGCTCTCTGCTTTTAAACTAGATCAATTCTTTGAACTGCTTCTTGTTTGATCTCATCTAGTTCATTCAACTGCTCCAGTTTATGCTTTTGAGATTTTGATAGATCCATTCCCAACTGAGTTGCCATCTTGAAGGTTTTAACTTGGAAGTGAATGGGGAGCAGAAATTCCTTCCCATAAACAAGTTCATAGGGAGTGTGTCATGTTGTGTTCCTCCATGTAGTTCTGTAGGCCCATAAGGCTTCAGGAAGCCTTTCTACCCAATCTCTTCTATGTAGATGCACAGTCTTTGTAATGATTCCTTCAATTACTTTATTTTTGGACTCCACTTGACCATTTTCTTGCGGATGATAAGGAGTGGATTTCCTATGCTTGACCTTGTACTCTTCCATAAGCTTCTCCATCATTCTGGATGTGAATTGACTTCCCTAATCTATCACAATTTCCCTTGGAACACTAAAGTGAGTAAAAATATCCTCATAAAGAAAATTAACTACTGTATTTTCAGTAGCAGAAAATAATGCTTTGGCTTCTACCCATTTAGTGACATAATCAGTACATACCAATATATACTTTTTCTTCTTGGATGGAGGATTAATAGGTCCAATAAAGTTTAAAGCCCATTTTTCAAAGGGTTCGATGAGTACCTCAGGTTGTAATGGTATCTCATTTGAGGGGGTAGGTTTCCCTACCCTTTGGTAGTTGTCACACCTTTTGACATATTGTTTTGCATCTTTGAAGAGGGACGACCAATAATATCCTAAAGAAAGGATTTTATAAGCTGTCCTCTTGTCAGCAAAGTGTCCACCGCACGGTTCAGCATGGCATGCTTTGAGAATATCAGGCATTTCATCTTCCCTGACACATCTTCTAATCACAAATTCTTGCCCTGTTTTAAACAATTCGTTAGAAATCCATGAATAGTTTCAACTATCATGAATAATCATTCTTCTTTCACTAGGAAATAAATGTGGAGGTAGTTTCTCTATAACCAAATAGTTAGCCATATCTGCAAACCAAGGAGTTTTAGTAGTTACTGCAAATAAGTATTCATCAAGAAACTTATCCTCTACAGGAGAGTCTTCTTTGATATTCTGAATCCTAGACAAGAAATCAACAACTGTGTTTTGTTTCCCAGGTCTATCTAACATAGTAATATTGAATTCCTGTAAAAGTAGGAGCCATCTTGTAACTCTTCCATTAGTAATAGGTTTGTTCATCAAATATCTAATTTCAGAATGATCATTATGAATAAAAGTTTCATAGCTTGTTATATATTGTCTAAACTTATTAATTGCATGAACACCAGCTAAGAACACTTTTTAGTCACAGTATAATTTAACTCAGTGGGAGTCAAATTTTTATTGGTATAGTAAATGGCATAAGGAACCAAGTCTTTTTGTCCCAGTACAGCTCCTAGAGCTATATCTGAAGCATCTGTAGAAATATGGAAAGGAAGTTTTCAATTTGGTCCTCTCAAGATAGGTGCTTCAGATATTCTTGTTTTCAAAGCTTCAAATGTTGATTGGAAATCAGGACTCCACTTGAATTCACAGTCTTTTGTAAGCAATTTGAAGAGTGGGGATGCTATTTTGGTAAAGTTTTCTATAAATCTTCTATAATATCCAATAAATCCTAGAAAACTTCTAACATATTTTTGACAATTTGGAATAGGTAACTTGGAGATGACTTCAACTTTGGATTTGTCTACTTTAATCCCATCCCCTGAAATATGATGCCCCAAAAAAATACCTTCAGTAAACATCATAAAGAATTTTTCATGGCTTAATGAAAGGTTTGTTTCTTTACATCTTATAAGGACTTTTTCCAAATTTTCCAAGGCTTCTTCAAATGTATTCCCATAGACTATAAAATCATCCATATATACCTCTACACAATCATGGAGTAGATCAGAAAAAATTCCTAGTACTGCTCTTTGGAATGTTGCAGGTGCATTACACAATCCAAAAGGAAGCACTCAGTAGGAAAAAGTTCCCCATGGACAAGTAAATGTGGTTTTATATTGATCTTCGGGCGCTACCTGAATTTGATTATAACCACTAAAACCAACCAAAAATGAAAAGTACTTTTTTCCTACTAATGTATCTAATACTTGATTTATAAAGGGCAAAGGAAAGTGATCCTTCAAGGTTGCTTTATTCAATTCCCTATAATCAATGCACACCCTCCATTTACCATTCTTTTTGGGCACTATTACCAAGCGAGAAACCCATCGGCTATTTGAGATTGGGTAAATGAAGTTCACATTGAGTAATTTTTGGAGCTCTTCTTTCACAATCTCCCTAAGATTTGGATTCATCCTTCTCTGAGGTTGTCTGATTAGTCTACTGTTTTCCTCAATATAGATATGATGGATGCAAGTCTTAGGGTCAATACCTTTCATATCAGTACACTCCCATGAAAATGTAGCAGAATGTTTTTGTAAGATTTTGGTCAGCTCTTCTTGTTGTAACTTTTCCAAGTTTTTGTTGATATTCAATGTTTTACCTGGAAATATTCCAACTGCAGAACTGCCAAACTCTTCCATAGAGTAGAGATACACTTGCCTTGATGACAAGTATTCAATATCAGAATCTAACTAAAATTGTGTGTGATCATATTCTGAAGATGTTTCAAAATTTTCTAATGTGTTCAGAATTTGACTATCTTCACTAACTTCAGAGAATGTAAAGATATGTTATATAGCATCTTCATCATCAACCCATTCATTGTCTCCTACTTCTGTAATTGCTTTTGATGGAGGATGCAAAGTAAATTTCTTTGTTGAAATACCATCAAAAATGTACATGTCACCAAATCTACAACTAATAAAAGCATCAGCTGTGGCTAGCCAAGGTCTTCCTAAGATGAGTGGGTGTCCTCCTATATTATTCTTGGGAGTCAAAATCATGAAATCCACTGGATATTCCCAAGAATCCAAGGAGACCGAAATATCTTCTAGTAAACCATATGGTTTGATTACTGATCTATTTACAAGTTGCAGTAAGGTAGGTGTAAAAAGAAAATTAGGAAGTTTAAGCTATTCCATAGTCTGTCTACTCATAATGCTTATAGCAGCCCCTAAGTCAATCAATGTATTTGGAATTTCTATTCCAATTATGTGTGTCTTGAAAATTGGACTACTTGGATCCACATATTTCTGCATGGTAATCTTTCCCATCATGATATCTGCTACTTTTCCTACCAGGTGGATTCTTTTTGTGTCTCTTGGTTTCCTACCTAGTCTTTTGATACTCAACTCCTTTATTGTTTTTGCTAGAATAGGAATTTCTCTAATGGTTTGTAGCAAGGGAATCTTGATATAGACATTCTTTAATTCATCTAGGAAATCATAGTCAGGAAACAAGATTTGTTTTTCCACCCCTCCATCAATTTGTAATCTCTCAGGAAAAGGAGGTGTGGATGTAGATATAGGTTGCTCAACTATAGGAGTTGTGTGGGTTGACTCTTTTTGTTTTCTTTTTGAATGGTTGGGTTTTGAAGGGATGCTTCTTCAAAACTTTTATTGACTTTTAGAGACTCCTCCTTAGAAGCATCTTTCTCTTGAATATCGATAGAATATTTTTCCTTTTCTAAGATCCTACCAGATCTAAGTTGAACATCATAAAGATCTAGAGGGACAATCATGTAGGTAGTAAATCATTGTCCTTCTACCATGTAAGAATTCTGAGGGTTTTTGTTGTTGGGATTTGGTAATAGTTGGGATGGCAGTTGATTTGGATTCTGTTGAAATGGAAGAAAGAGTTGAGGATTTTGATTTTGTTGAGGAGGTTGTTGTTGTGGAAATGGTAATGAAAGTTGAGAGATTTGATTTGGAAGTTGTGGATTTTTTTGTTGGTTTTGTGGGGGAGGATAGCCGTGATAAGACAGAGGATATTGATAATATTGAGAAAATCCCCCATAAGGATTTTGTACCCCTCGTGCCCATGATTGAGATTGATACTGATTTTGAAGTTGAGGCCAACGTTGTTGCCAAGAATTCAAATTTGGTGGGGGCTGAAAATTCATTGGATTGTTAAATCCTTGATTTTGTTTCCCTTTCCAAGGTTTTCTTGAAACAAAGCAAAGAGATTCTACAGAATTCGGGTCCTCATGAAAGATAGCTTTAAGCCCTGGGATTGAAGGACAATCCTTGGTCTCATGACTTTCTGATCAAATCATACTTGTTTCTACAACTTTTGCATCTAAGGGACATTCTCATAGAGCATGTTTCTTTCTACATTTTAGGAAAAATATGGCTAAGGCATCAACTTCTGTTTTCTGCTTGCTTTGAATTTTGAGGGTGTCTAACTATTCACTAAGGCTCCCTAGAATGTCAGTTTTGAACTCATCAAGCATATTGCCAATTTCCGCCCTATTTACTGTTCTAGTTGCAAATTTGTTTGCTCTAATAAGAGAAGGATCTCTAGGCCCTTTTCTAGTTTTAGATTTTCCCCTTGAGAGATGGACACATATTTCTGCTATGTCACTTAGTGGAAGTAGAGAGATGTCTCCCTTCCCCATCATGTTTGAAATATCTATCCATTCATCTCTAATGGTTTTCAATAAAAGGGCTTTCAAGGTTTCCTCATCTAAATTGTTCATTTTTTCTCTCTTTAAATTGTGTTGAAATCTCTCAAGCAAATCCTCTAAGTTCTCATCTTCTTTTTCCATTATTTTGAATACCTCATCCTTATGATTGGTAGTCATACAATAATCCAAGTATCTATCCAAAAATGCTTGCCTCATGTCATTCCAAGTCCTAATATATTGAGTGACTAATCCCATAAACCATTTCTGAGCAACCCCTTTCAATGTTGAAGGGAACAATTTGAGTTTTTGAGAGTCTTCTAAATAGTCGTAAGTTCGGCATAAGACTTCAAACTAAAATAGAAATGTTTCAGGATCCTCACTTTGCAATCCATAAAAGTTTGGGAGGACAGATGGTGAAATGTTTTTCATTGTTGTATGGGTTTCCTCAGCTACTATAGGGAATCCAAATGAGTTATCTCCTTCCCTATTTCCTCCATTGTTACCTATACCACCTCCATTATTTCCTCTACCTCTGCCTCTACCCCTTCCCCCAAATAGTGAAAATTCTCCATCTTGCTCTTCTTCTACCATGATAGTTTCCTTGGAATCTGCTAGTTCTTCTATTAATTTCTAATGAGAGAGAGTTTCTACCTCCTCTTCCTCTCTGGGTAATTTTACTTCTTCCACTGCAATAGGCTCCCCTATGGAGGTGAAGAAGGGTTCTTCTCCTAGGTCAGATTTAGTAGATGAAGTGGGAGAATCTTCTAATTTAGTTGTTGCCCCTTGAATTCCAGGAATCCTAAGGCTGGGAATATGAGTCTGGGATGGAGGTGTATCTTGTCTATTCCTTGAAGTAGTTGGAGTTGTAAAAATCAAACTTTTTCCCTTAGCTATAAACCTTCCCCTAGAATCTCTTTCTCTATGCATGTAATTTTTTTTTTTAATTGGGCTAATATCCTTTTTCCGATCTTGCAGATCACACTAGGTGCAAGAAGAGAGCATACTCAAGAAATTATTGCACTAATATTTTTTTTTTTCTGATTCTCCAGATCACACTAGGTGTAAGAGGAGAGCATACTTCAAGGAATTATTAATTTTCCTTTTTTTTTTGAATGTAAGAGATAGGCTACCTAGTTACACCTCCCCAGCAACGGCGCCAAAATTTTAGTCAATTTAGTGTGTCCTAAATTTCTACATAAGTTATCAATCCAAGAGTCGTAAACTGATGAAGTGTAGTGCACCGTATGTGCTAGGCAACCCTTTTCTTACCTCATTATTTTCAGTTTTATCTTGTTTTGGGGTTTTATTGTTGTTGGTCTCCTAAAGTGCTATAATGCAATGGAAATCCTAATCTGTTGTTAAAGCAAAAGTTTAAGAATACTTTTAAAGATCAAGTGTGGATGCAGAGTTGAAGACAAGGTTTATTCTCTTGCTTCTTATGATAGTTTCCAAACTTTGAACTCAAGAGATCTTAAAACATGCTGTCTACAAAATCAGAACTTGAATAAGAGTGTAAACATGCAGCTACATAAACCAAACTAAAAATGAAGTACTGAAAATGAGATTACTATCTCTGTTGTTCATCTAATTGCAAAATTGAAATCTAATAAACTCTTGCAACTCAAAACCAAAAAGTAAAGAAACTAGAAACTAGTCAATGATTTCATCCATAATCACAATATTTCATCAATTGACTTCTAAAATGGGGTTAAGCTAGAGACTCTAGAAATATCATCATATGGCATGAAAAGAATGACATCTAAAATTATCTAATTTTCACACTAATGAAAGCAAAGTCAATTACTCCATCTATAATCACAATATTTCATCAATTAACTTCTAAAACGAGGTTAAGCTAAAGACTCTGGAAATATCATCATATAGCATGAAAGAACTGACATCTAAACTATCTACTTGTAGACTAATGAAAGAAAAATCAATTACTTCACCTATAATCACAATATCTCGCCAATTAACTTCTAAAATGGGGTTAAGCTAAAGGCTCCAGAAATATCATCATATAGCATGAAGAACTAATATCTAAACTATCATGAATAGTAAACAAATCTCACTAAGTAAAAGCATAGACAACTGAAGTTGAAAACTAAAGTTCAACAAAGGAAGCAAGTCTCAAATCACCACTTGATGCGAAAACTACACTAAGAAGCTCAAGCATAACCAGACTTAAAGAACTATTCTGAAGTGCACCTATCAGTGTTAGTAAGAAATGTGACAAGCTGCAAAAACATGTACATGATTAGAATAATTAAGATCATAAGCAAAACATGGGAAATGTACAATTTGAATGAGAGAAAATATACATGAAAACTATACAAAAACAAAAGAAGGGCCTCAGCTATGCAGGGGCCCTCTGCAGAACTTTGGACTAACACGTTTTTACTTCAAACCATGCTAAAATGACCATGTGAAAAACTGAGTTTTGTATTATGAAATAGAGTAATATGTCTCTCGGTTACAGAACTTCAAAATAACGTTAAAACAACAATATCAAGAACTCCCTATCTGCGTTGCAAACGCTTATATTTATAAAGAAAATGGATAACTATATCTCAGAGGAATTTCTTCAACAATGGACATGTGAACAGGTCAAAACCTGAGGATTCAGCCTCTCGGTTGCCATGAGTAGTAAATATATGCAGGTGGATGTTGGATTGCATTATGGAGATGGCCTTCAGGTGGAAAAAACGGATCGACGAGCTCAGAGACAGCTTCAGGCTACTTTTATGTGCAGGAACAGAGTTCTAGTTGATGTAGAACTCTCCGTTCACCTCCCTTTGACCGAGACCTTTCCTTCCAAATCTGGTTTAGTAAATAGGACCTCATCCATGTGTGGATCATTGTTAGGCCCCTATACTACTAGTGTAACGCCTTATTGTTATTAGTACAACCCACTTATTATATTGATGTACCCATGTAGTGCCCATATTGTTACTATTGTGCCCCATAGAAGCCCACTATTGTTATTATTGTGCCCTTACATTATTATTGTTATGTCGATTCTGATTATGTTATGACCCCTTAAACTCCTATATATAGAAGGGAGGTCTTTTCACTTGTATCATCCAAGAATTGTTCATTTATGTAATGTAAAGGAGGTTTCCCCCTCGAAGAGGCTGAATTCTAAGGCGTTGATCTATCTATTCTATCTTTTCTTAAGCTGGTTTCATAACATTTGGTATCAGAGCTTTGGATTCTAGGGTTTCACTTCTCCAAATAGGTCATCGTGGCATTTTCGCTATAACTTTTTTCTATGACATTTTATAAGTTGCAAAAAAAACCCATTTGAGAAGAAATCGCACTGAACCTCGTATCTGAATTTCAAAGCTTTTCGCACTATATTTGCGGCGATATGATCTGAGGAATTTGGTCTTTTTGCAGACTCCTCAATTACATTCCAAATAGGCGACCTGGGGAAAATCGTCATAACTTTCTCTCTGGGGATCGGATTGAAATTTCGTAAGATGGTACAGAAAGAGGATGGACTGTAGTTTCTTGTATGCATTTTTCAGATCCAAAGGTCGACACCGTAACTCGTGGCACATCGTACAAGTTTGATCTACTGAATTAGTCTATAATCAGGTCACTGTGGGAGATTTGGGATAAGTCTTCATTGGAGAATCAAATTTGGATCAGACTGGTGGCATTGGAAAGAGGACACGGAGGGATACTACAGATCGCAATTTCAGAACTTAAAGATCTGAAAGTACAGAGTTACAGTAGTTTCAAAATCGAGCTCCTAAAATCAAGAAAAAGAAAGATGAGGAAGTTTGATGGCAAGGATCCGGTAAATTGGATACTTTAGATGGAGCAATATTATGATCTACATGGTGTACAATTGTTACAAAACGTATGTATTGCATATTCATATTTAGAACCGGATCAATTTTTATGGTATGAAGGGCTTTGTTCTCGTAAACAAATTGTTACATGGTCAATTTTCACGGAACAAATGATTGCACATTATGAGGATACAAAGATCAACACCTTCTTTAGAGCAACAACACAACAATTGGAAAGAGTAAAAGGGCTTTGTGACATAGTGGAAAGAAAAATTATGGAAACCAGGAAGCATACCCCTCACAACTATAAAGATGGAAGTGTTGTTTCTCCTAGCCTTCCACAACCTATAAGGGTTACACCACAACAATTGGAAGAAAAAAGAGAAAAAGGGCTTTGTTACAATTGTGATAACAAATGCACTAAAGGTCATAAGTGTGCTGAGAAGAAATTATTTTACATAGAATATGAAGTGGAGGAAGAAAAGGATCAAGAAACATCAAAAAAATAAGATATACGCCAGGACCCCACCCCAGAGAAAGAAGAAATGAATCAAACCATATCTTGTAAAGAATTGGCAAGAATTACCACTCCTCAAACTCTCAAGATAGAAGGACATATCAAGAAGAAAAAGGTGCAAGAAGTGAAAGTTCACATCGAGCATCAAGAAATGAATCTAACTGTATCTTGTAAAGGATTGGAAGAAATTACCACTCCTCAAACTCTAGAGATCGAAGGACATAT
Source organism: Pinus tabuliformis (assembly GCA_031772625.1). Classification (NCBI taxonomy): domain Eukaryota; kingdom Viridiplantae; phylum Streptophyta; class Pinopsida; order Pinales; family Pinaceae; genus Pinus; species Pinus tabuliformis. Next base: position 1,220,274,178 of record CM062804.1, on the reverse strand, counting down.
CAAGAAGAAAAAGGTTCAAGTACTGAAATATCACATCGAGCATCAACAACAAGTTCTCCAACTTTTAAAGGATAACGCCACTTCGGTGCAAAATCAAATGAAACAATAGGTAGATCAACATCATAGTGAAAAAATTTTTGATGTAGGTGATTGGGTATTTTTACTACTACATCTCAAGAAAGCTATTTATGAGAAGGAAATGTTGGCCCTACTACATGCACTTAAAAAATGGCGACCTTACAGAATGGGAAGACTCTTCAAGGATGAGGATGTGGAAGCATTGTTTTGTGCTATTTCTATTATCCGACCAGATTGGATAAACAAAGCAAGGGATGAATGGAAGAAGGACAAAGAAGTATGACCACTTATTCAAAAGTTGCAAAAGATCCCAATTCAAACAATATTGCCATAAATTGAAGAGGAAGGAAAAATCATATTGGAACCTGGAGCAATCACAGAAACAAGAACCCGACAGCTATGAAATCGATCAATTTCAGAGTATCTCATCAAGTGGAAGAACTTACCCACTGAAGATTCCACATGGGAGGACAAGAATTTTATACAGAAGCATCAAGAACTACTCAAGTGTTGAGGACAACGCTTTTTGAAGGAGAGGGGCATGTTAGGCCCCTATAATACTAGTGTAACCCCTTATTGTTATTAGTACAACCCACTTATTATATTGATGTACCCATGTAGTGCCCATATTGTTACTATTGTGCCCCATAGAAGCTCACTATTGTTATTATTGTGCCCTTACATTATTATTGTTATGTTGGTTCTGATTATGTTATGACCCCTTAGACTCCTATATATAGAAAGGAGGTCTTTTCACTTGTATCATCCAAGAATTGTTCATTTATGTAATGTAAAGGAGGTTGCCCCCTCGAAGAGGCTGAATTCTAAGGCGTTGATCTATCTTTTCTATCTTTTCTTGGGCTGGTTTCATAACAATCATTTCTGAGCTGCCCACATGTCTCATTCCTCCTACTGATACATGTAACCTGTAAAACAATGAAAACGGCTGCAGAATTGCCAGTTAGCTGCGGAAAGTGGCTACATTCTGTAGCTGATAAACAAAACCTAGATCAAATAGCACACTCAATGATATAATTTGAAAATCTCTCAAATACACTCCTGAAATCAACATGTAACAACTTCTGATAAGTTAGGAGGCACTAACATGGGAAAATAGAAGAGAAAGGATTTAAAAAAATACTTAGAAGTGAGGTAGTTTTGGGGCTCAACAGTATCTAGAAATTATTTCATGCATTCTTGGCCAATAGCAGAATCTTTGCAGCTATGCAACTGTTTTACTTACACCAAAATGACCTGATATAAGAGAAGTATGTGCTTCCTGAATTATGTTAATTCTTTTAGTTTGTGGAATGCATAACTTTCCCAAATGATACAAGACTTGGTCCTTAACATAATAATCCAATTCTTCTACTTGTTTGCCATGACTTAAAGTTGCATATACATCTTTAAAATCTATATCTTGAGCATATTGTTCAATGTAGCTTTCATGCATTACTGAGTTATGCTTAAGTATAGTAAATGCATTTATGATTGGTATGGACCAAATATTTGCAACTTTATTGCGTGTGCCCTTCTTACATCTGATGACTAGATGAAATTGTTGTAGAAAACCCATCCACATATAGTGTCTTGATTGTTGCAACTTAGTTTGTGAGTGCAAATATTGAAGTGGTTGATGATCTGTATGAATGATTATTTATCTGCCCATTAGGTAATGTTTCCACTTTTTCACACTCTGTACTAATGCATACAATTCTTTATCATATGTGGGATAATTAACTACTGTAGAATTAAATGTCTCAGAGTGATAGCATATGGGTTTACCATGTTTTATCAACACTGCTCCCATGGCATAGTCACTAGCATCTATTTCAATCTCAAATGACCTTTGAAGATCGGGTAGTGCTAGTACTGGTGTTGTACTATCTTTTCTTTCAAGGTGTCGAAGGCTTTCGATTGTTTTCCTCCCCACTAAAACACCTTGTTCAATCCTATTAAAGCATGTAAGGGAGCTGCAATCAAGGAAAAGTTAGCAATAAACTTTCTACAATATTGTGCTTCTCTTAGGAAGATCCTAACTTCAGTAACAGATTTGGTTTAGGCCAGTTCACAATGACTTCAACCTTAGAGGGATCTATCTTCAATCCACCACCCCCTACAATATGACCCAAATAATTTAAATATGTTTTGCCAAATTCACATTTTGATAACTTTACACAGAGATTTTCTCTTTTCAAAACATCTAAAGTCTGCTTTACATGCTTCAAATTTTTTTCCCATGTTTTACTGAAAACAAGAATGTCATCTAAATATACAATTACAAAATCATCAATAAAAGGCCTGAGTACATCATTCATGACTCTCATTAAAGTGGCAGGAGCATTGGTTAAGCCAAAAGGCATAACCAGCTATTCATACAGTCCTTGCTTTGTTTTGAAAGCAGTCTTCCATGCATCTTGTTCTGCTACTCTGACCTGATGATAGCCACTGCGCAGGTCCAACTTGGAAAAGTAAACTACTTCTTTCCATTGATCTAATAGATCATCAATGCGAGGAAGAGGATAACGATTCTTGATCGTTATTTTATTCAGTGCTCTGTAATCAATGCACATCCTCCACGAAGCATCTTTCTTTCTCACCAACACGATTGGAGGTCCACATGGTAATGTGCTTGGCCTTATAAAACCTTTTTCGAGCATCTCCTGTACCTGCTTCTTGATCTCTGCATTCTCTAAAGCAAATAACCTATACATTATAATGTTAGGCAATGGAGCATCTTGCTGCAAATGAATATCATGTACTATTTCCCTTTTGTGTGGCAGACCTTTAGGTTCTTGAAATAGGATATCATATTCTGAAAAAACTTTTTCTAAATCAGCTTTCTATTTAGCATCAATGCCTTCAAATACATTGGTAAAAATTGCTTGCATGAATTTAAAATTCTTTTCATCTGCCCTAAGTTTATGAGCTCTTACAATATATTCTATTCCATTCTTAGAGAGTTGATACTTATTTTCATCTCTATAGAAAATTTCTTTTCTATCATACAAGTAAGGACTTCCTAAAACAATTCCATGTATATCCAAGGGAACTATATCTAACTCAACCTCATCTACAAATGCTAACCCAATATCAAATCTAAGTTTACATTGTCTTGTCACCTGTAGCTTTTCTTCATCACATACCCAACCTAATGGATATGGCTTCTTGAGAGGTGTGGTTAGTAGTCCCAATTTCTTTACAATTGCTTCAGAAATCAAGTTTACTTGTGATCCACTATCAAATAAAGTATCAATCTTTTGATGCCTGGAAATGACTCTAATATGAAAAATCTCATGTATTTTCCTCCCATTTTCTTCATTATCAATAGATTGTGCAGAATTACTAGTAGATGCTTCATAATTTTTACCTTTTATACTTGAGGCTGTGACAATTGTTTTATCACCTGAGCCTGACCCCAAATCTTTTTGAATAGCAGCAGCAGCCTTCTTCTTCTTACCATCGAACTTCTTGGGTTTTAGCTCCAGATTCAAAGACCAACAATGTGCATCATCGTATCCATCCTTCTTGCAGTGAGTGCATGAAGGTTTTTCTTTCTGTACAACGTTTGCCTTCCTCTCTTTCCATTTATTCTTCTTCTTTTCCTTGTTCTTTCTTGCAGTGGGTTTTGATGATCCCCCAATCTCTGGGTTCACATTCTTGCCTCTAGCCTCTAGATGTGTAGCCTGAACTGATACCTCATCTATGCTAGTAGGGTTAAACATGAGAATGGTGTGCCTTAAATAGCTATGCAGACTACCTATATACTTCAACAAAGTTTCAGGTGAGTCTAGAGAAATGCTTGGGATTAAAGCTCTTTTTCTAAATTCTTGGGTATAGCTTTGTAAACTTTGCCCCTTTAATTGGTGAAGAGTTTGCCAACCCAACGTTGCTTGCTGCATATAAGCTAGTGGATAGAATTGTTTTTTAATGGCAGAAACAAATTCACTCCAGGTAGAAAGAGTTTTACCATGCTTCTTCAAATCAGCTTGTGTCCTGCCTTCCCACCACACTAGGGCAGTTCCTCCAAGGCGAAGACTAGCCAACTGCATATTTCTCCTTTCTGAATCGATGTTTTACACCCAGCAATATAAATCAATCTGTTTAATCCAGTTATCTAGCTTTTATGCATTTAATTCCCCATCTTAAATTGGAAAATCAAATTTTACATCTAATTTAATCACAGAAGTCTTCTTCTTTTTCTTCTAAAGGCTAGGAGATGAAGATGTTGGAGGAGATGGTGGAGGAGATGATGGAGGAGGCTTTTCCACTTTCCCTTTGGCCTTTGGGGCATCTAGAGAAGGTTCTTCTGCTCCTTTCTCTTGTTTGGAGGTTCAAGTACTTTCACCTCAACCTTTCTTGAAGTATCGATACATCTCTTCTACCATGGCCCTCATGGCCATAAAATTGTACATGAACTGAGATTCCGATTCCACATGAGTTTCTTCTACCATTCGCCTCCTAGGATGGATTCTTCCAATTTCTGGGTTGGCCTTAACAAGTTCTCCTTTTCCCAGTTTGAGCTTTGACCTAGTTAGCATTCAACAAAAGTCTAGCACAAACTTGTCTAACCTTAACAAATCGAAAACCAAAAGCTTTTATACCACTTGATCTGAAAATGAAGACCTTAGATTACTTTTAAGGTATTACAGACTCATGTGCATGGCTTTGCCTACATTGCTTAGTGCAATGGATCGATAAGATTGCGAATGATGCAAACAATAAGGAGTTAAAGAAGCATAATAGACAACACACATAACACAACAAATTTAATATGGAGTTCACCCAAAACTCTTGGGTTATGTCTCTTAATCTAGCCTTCAGTGGTGACCTCTGTTATGTCTTCAAGGGCAGATTTTTACAAAGTGTGAGCTCAAATTGAGTCTCAACACAATAGATGCAAAATAACAAGAGTTTTCCTTGAATCCCTCAAGCCTCTCTGAGTACATAAACTCTTTCTTTCACTCTCTGTCTCAGTACTGCCTCTTTCTATCTCTATCAGTTTGCCTCTTTAAAGCTAATCGACGTTGTCTATTCGCTCCCCCTTCTCGAGCTCTTTGGCTCCCAGCCTCTGTCCACTCCAATCCCCCTCTGAGCATTAAACAATCATTGCATAACGTCTTTAGGGAAGGTGGCCACTTGTTCTGCAATGGAAGGGACCATCGGGCCTTTGAAATCCCCAAAATAGCTGTTCTCTCTTTACACAGAGAAATACACCAAACACAGGAAAAATCCGCCAAATCACTATTCACCGGACTTCAAATATTATGAATTTCCCCTTGCACTCCTATCGGGTCTGCCTTGAAATCGCTATCGCATGTCACAAATTCCCTGTTCTGTGGTTTCCCTTTGTATTTTAAAAATACATTAAAACATTGAAAAATCCGTAAAATGGCTTTAAACGGACTTATATATTTGCATTCATAAATCCCGTAGGGTCCGATTTCATCGCATCGGGCACATTCCCTTTGTATTTCATTTATTTGGCAGAAATGTGAAATACACAGAAAGGTGTCGCTTTCTGGATCTCAAAATATATTAAATATCATTTATAATCCCATTGGGTCTAGCTGTCGCAAGCCATATTTATATCTTCCTCGCTCCTTTGTGTAACCTATGATGCCATATTGCGATACGATTGATTGCAATCACATACGGCATAGACCCCTGGGCCATTTGTAAGCACTCCTCCGTAATCGCCGATTTTGATATCGCGAGTTAACCTGGACCGTCGATCTACGCGCTTGATCAACGATCCTCGCTAACTCTGTTGATCGCTATCGTAACTATCCTATGATATGCTCCGATATCCTCTGCTTGCTGCTGCTGATTGTGATTTTTCGATCAGATCTGGACCGTTGATCAGCCAGATCCGACGGCTCTTGTGCATTGTTGTCCAAGCCTCCGATAGGCTTCATTTCACTATTCTCTTCATGTTTTTTCCTCCCAATAGTGTAATCCGATATTTGTAAAATTTCTTCTTTTGTGATAGTTTTTGGATTTTAAAGACATAGATGGTTTTCTAGGATCCATTTTGGATCACCTTTGGTGTATCTCGAGCCTGCAAATCGATGTTCATGCACAACCTCCAAAGGTTGAGTTATGCCTTGATTATTAGCACCAAGTTCTTCTTCCTCATCATGCCTCATCCTTCTAAGGAGCCTCATGTTTGTCCCTGTAATTGGGATATCCAAATCTCCAATAGGCATCATACTATGAGAAGATGAAACCGAAAGGAAATCAATGTCTTTTACCTCGTCTTTCAATTTGGAAAGAACTGGTGAGGGTTTCTCATCATTCGTTGTTGGTGGTTTGCTAACTATCATGGCGCATTCCCCAACTTCCTTTCTGACATACCCAAGTCCTGTTCGACACGGTAATTCTTCTACTCTGATGAGGTTGACAATGCCTTGGCCATTAATGCCCAAGCCTTTTCCTTCATACCCCATTTTCTTCAACAGTTTGGAGTGAATTCCTTTGGTATGATTTTCAAAAACAATGAAATCATCATCAAGAAATATACATGAATATGGAGAACTACTTTTTACCTCGCATGGGTCATGCTACAGCTTTTCCAAGGCCTCGTCCTTTTCTTGCATCTATCGCAACAAACTATGTTTCTCCTCTTTCTCTTCATGTAGACGCATCTTCAGTTCAACGTTCTCTGTATGAAGATTACGTTTGTTTTGCTTCAGTTCTTCCATGGCCTCTTCTGTGGCTTGCAACTGAAGCTACAATCGCTCCTTTTCCTCTGTCTCTTTCTTTAGAGTTTCATACATTATCTCTACCCTATTGGAAATGTTGAGCATGGTCTCGTACATCGCTCATTCATCCTCTGTCGCTGCACATTCCATTGTTCACACTGCAATTCACATCAACACAAAGACCGCTCCGATACCACTTGTTCCAGGTCTGGGTGTGAAAAAGGACCCTTCCAAGACCTTTAACTTTTGTGATGTGTTAAATTGCATTTTTAAAATAACATTAATGAAGACATCGACATTCTGTAAAGAAGAGGAACATGTCAATCATCAACACATGAAAACATAAGAAGTTGATAATGAAGTTCGTCCATGAGGGACTACATCTCTGGGCCCAGTTTCAAGATGGTGTAAGCCGCTGCATTAAGTGCTATCAATAATGATGATGTACACAAGCAATGATGTTGCGATCATACAAGGAAAAATGCCCTCATGCAAGAGTGGCTCTAAGAGATGTTCCACGACAGGAACTCTTAGTCAAAAGACTCCTATTAATATGACACAAAAACATGCATGATGAGCATCCCGCCAACATGGCATAAAAGGGATCTTGCTGCAAAAACATGCATGACGACAACAGGAGTATCCTAGCAACATACAACAAGGGATCTCAAAGCATAACATGAAAATTCATGACAACAAGTACATCACATAGAATATTCTGCATCAAATCAAGCAAGGAATCATGACAACATGTAATAAACAAGATCATGCATCAACATCAATCAAGGATCCATGCAATATAATGCATAAAGAAGAAGTACATGGACACATCATATACCTCACAACCAAGGGCCATCTGAAGAAGCGAATGTCAAAATGTTGAAGCTGTTCGGACCATCGATCTTAAGGCATCGATCGCATGACAAAAGACTGCTCGCACATGAATGTGGACATCTACCCTGGCACTTAGAAAAGTGGCTGAAGAATATAAAGAGAGAATGAAAAATATGAATGCACCATCAAATTTGTGGCATCGAGCAGTGCAAAATCGATTGTCCAAGATCTGAATTCTGAATAGTTGAGAATCTGGGGCTCAAGGAATCTTTTATATTCACCTGGGATTCCTCAAAGATTCTACTCCATGGGTGGACTGGAAATCTGCAACTTAGATGGCGAATCTGATCTCATCATTGCTATCCCTATGAAAAACCATGAAAAACAAGTATAAACTTGACTATATTCTGACATGGAAAAATTTTACCTCCTTGGGAAAATTTCAAGGCTCATGGTTTCACTCCCTGTTTTGTAGCAATTATGGTTCCACATGCATTCTGAAAATGACTGAAGATGCAGAACCTTGATGGAGAAATGGACAGCTCCATTGTGCTCGTGGTGACGAGAGGTGTAGAATCCATATAAAATTTGTCAATTTCTGATAAAGTGAAAATTTTGCCCTCCTACAAAATTCATGGTTCCTGCGTTAAAAAATTAATTACTCATCTCGAAATCCGTGCCCACCTTCTACCTATAAATCCATGCCCTGTAGTCTCTCTCCTTCACCAGCACTGAAAAAATTAGTTTATATAAAAAAAATCCTGGGTGGATTTAACAAGGAATGCCTGCCTGGCGTGTTGGTTAAGCGGATAGTTTGAGGCAGGGAGGTTAGGGGATCAAATCCCGCCCCTACTAAATATACATGCAATGTTATATTTTTACACAATATTTTTTTTTTTTATAAGAAGAATTGGGTGGTTGGGCCCACCCCCATACCCTCCTCCACTGGTCTCCGTATTAATGTTAGGCGGTTATGATATATTAGGTTGTGGCGCATAAAGTTTTGGCTTTGTATTGGGGCTGCCCACTTGGGGACTGGCCGCGTGGGCCGGGTACGTTCGACCCCCACCGGTCCCTTACCTCTCATGTGCTAGTGCAGTTATGGCCATTGGGACGTGTTAAGAGGTGGTTGGCGGCATTTAGGGGTGTGGGTCGGGTCCACCACCGGTGGCCCACGCCCACCCCAATAAAAACATATGTTTTAATATAGTTCGGGGTGTGGGTTGTTAAATATTAACTTTAACATATGGTTATGCATGCGGTGGAGGAGGGTTCGGTTGGGTGATGGCCGCCGACCCTAATATATATATATATATATATATCTGTGTGTGTGTGTGTGTGTGCATATATATATATATATATATATATATATATATATATATATATATATATATTATTGTTGAGATTAGGCTGGCGGGGGTCATGGCCCATCGACCTTATAATAATTTTTTTCTTTTGGTTATAACATATATTCTGGGGTGGCGAGGGTGGTGGCTCGCCACCCTAACATATATATATATATATATATATATATATATATATATATATATATATATATATATAAGAGGTGTTTTTAAAATCTTCAAAAAATAAGGGTCATTGGGCAAATAAAAAAGGCTGCAATTTGGACCAATTCTAGGAGCTAGGTTTATGCCATAGGGTCAGTCAAATTGTAGGAAACTTAAACCTGGCCCATAGCCTAACTTTGACCAAAACTTTGACTGCCCCGTTCTCCCTCATACGAGCTCGGATTGACGAATCGTTTTCACCTCTGCGATTAGGATGAGGAGATCTACGCTCTGGTCCTAGGTCGAAGTCATTTTGAGCACTTTTATTTTCAAGCGTTCATAAGCCCTCTTTGTCTTGTGTGTCTCTCCGGAGCCACCTAGATCAAACATAACATTATGCAATATTTTGTCATGAATGTTTAAGCTTATGTAGAAAGGAGGGACTACTCCTTGGTGATGAATATCATTGGCCTCAAGGCCAAGCAATAATTCAGGCTTATCGTCATTCAAGTTAACATCATCTTCACCCTCTCCTATGCTTAAAGTTTCAGTTATCTGTGACCTATAGAATTGATTCTTTAATAGTTCAGTCAAAGGAACTGATATCTTTAATTTTGATATTTTGGTCTTTATATTGAAAGGGAGTTGAGGTTTGTTTGTTTGATTTAGATCTTCCTTAACATTTGGGGTTTGTGTGTTTTTATCTTTTTGTTCCATAGTAGGAATTTTAGTCTGTGTTTCTCCTGTTTTACCTTGGTTTCCCTTGTGAGGATTGGTTTCAGTGATTGTTTCAGTTTGTGTTTCAGTGTGTGTTATATCTACAATTTTAGGGGAAGAAGTTTCAGGTGTTCCCCTAGGGAGGATCTGTAATACTTTGGTAACTGGAACTTATTTTATTTTGTTAGTTTGTGTATGGATTGATATTTTTATGGGAGGTTCATTCTTATTATTACTCCTTAAGCTGACCCATAACCCTGTTTAAAGTCGAAGGATTCCATAGATTCCAACTGCAAATGTTGCAGATTTTATAACTCTTGTTCTTCTTGCGTAAGAAAAATAGTGTCTTCATATTTTACTCTTAGTAATTTAATCTGGGTATCATTCTCTCCTTCTTCGTTCTGTGAACCCTCAACATAGTTCTCCTGGAAGGGAGGCCTAATCTGCTAATCTGGTGTGGCATTCTTTCCTACATTAGGGTTCTTTCTAAAATTGGAGTTTCTTATTGGGGGTGGTTGTTGATTCTCCCATTGGTTTTTTCTCTCCATGTTCTCCAGCCTATCCATTATTACTTCTATACATTTAGCTAAATTATCTACTTTTCCTTCCGAAGTGGAAGTTTTCTCCTTAAATACAACTCTTTTTTCATTCTTCATTCTAGCCTTCTTGGCCAATAGGTTGGCCTCCACACTAACAACATTGGTTTGCATTTGTTCCAATGTTAGAGGATTTATTTCCTTTAACTAGTATGACATGTCAGTGTCAAACCCATCAGGGAATTTAATCAATGCTAGGTCAGGTGGAGGCTTAATCTTGGTTGGGATCACATTATACATACTATTAAACCTAGTGCAATATTCTTGAACTGACTCATTAGGAGATCTTCTAATGTTTTCATATTCAAACAATATTTTCAATGGGTTTTTATTTCTCTCCCATCTATCCAAAAATAATCTATGAAAATTAGCTAGGTCTGTTATGTGATTGGCAAGTAAGGATTTAAATCATTTCTTCACATCCCTAGTTAAAGTTTGGGCAAACAATCTCATTTGGACATCTGCTTCATCTATCTCATGCATCTCAAAATAGTCAATGATCTTGTTTACATGTTGATGGGCAATGTATTAACAAATGGCATCAAACAAGAAGATTTTGCTCTGATAATCCTAGGGCATGGCATTGAGTTGTACAGGTAGAACTAGAGGAGCATATTGGTTCGCCATGGCTGTGATTCTGGCTTGACTAGGCGGTAAGGTTGGGGTGCTTGAGGCAAGAACTGAACTGGATGGAGGCAAACTAGATGATGATGAGGATGGCTGATTAATAATTGGTTTACATTACTGGATTGTGGTAGATACAAGTGGTGAGGTTGTGATAAAAGAAGGGATTCTTATAGTGAGTGAAGTCTGTGCAGAAACTTCAGGGGCAACAGTAGTAAAGACAGTTGTTTCAAATGATTTTTGAAGGTAAGCTTCACTTACATTACTTATTAATTTAGATGCCCATGCTTCTATCTTGTCAAAAGTCTCAACGACAAATTTATCTGAATATGAATGAATAACCCTTTTCGATTCAATGAGTTGAAGAAACTCAAGGTCTAAGATTGTTTGATGGACATCATTCTTATATTTAATTCTAAATAAAGAGATGTCAAATGACAAGTCAAAAGGGAGTTCTTCTAAAGTTAACTACTCTTCCGGGAGTGAATTGACTCTGATCAACCGCTAGTACTGGCTTGAGTTTCTGCTATTTTGGGTTTTCTTAAAATTCGCTCTGGGTCATCAACTATGGTAGCAGGGTTTGGATTTGGGTTTGCCCTCGTATAGTGAATATTGTTAGGAGCCAAAATTTTAAAATTTTTAACTACTTTTTATGTATTTTTCAAGAGATCTTTTAGAAAATGGCCTTAAGAGGCTTACGATAAAACTTAAGGTTTCATTAAAACTTTCTAAAACTGAGGATTGAAGTCCCCATTGGAGTCACCAATGATGTTATCACTCCAAAATTCCTTTTGAAATTTTAAAGAAGGAAATAATAGAGGTAACCACAAACCACTTTTGGAGATCAGGACCTAGCCTTCCTGATGCTCAGAGAGGGCTCTCTCTTTATAATTTAACTTTGTTTTAGTTAATAAATTTTAGGCTAGTTATGGTTGCACTTGGGTTTTGTTTTGAATTTGGGTGGTGGGATCACTTACTTAGATGAAAAAAGGTTTTCTTTTTCCATTGGGCTATGGAGTCAAAAGTCAGACAAACAAGATTGGATCAAGGTTCTAAAAGACAATGTCTGCAGGGCAAGATAGGTGAGTTTTTATATATCTCAAGGGCTGGATGGCAAAAGGGCTTCTAATTGGATCCAGGAAGTAATTAAGGGTTCCCTAGGCCTGATTATGGAAGGAATGAAAGAGGTCAACCAAGATGGGAGAGAAATTAAGGATTCTTAGATCTGGGTATCAGAGGAAAACATGTAAATGACTAACTGTGAAAAACAGAGTGTACTTAAACAAATTGTGAGTGATATTTCCAGTTAATACATTCAAATTTAGAAAACAATTAAGTTTGTGAAAACATAAGAAAGGTAACAAAATCACATAAAGAAGATACTTCACTACAAATATCTCATCTCATGAATCCTGCAGTTCAATGCTATTATTACTTTTCTCCAACCCTTGACTTGAAAATGGTACAATCACCCTTAGGTTCAAGATCAAAATAACTCTACAAATGCATAGAAATCCACCATAAATACTTCGAATGGTGAAGTATTTATACAAAAAAAATTACAAAATATATCAAACTACTTTGAGAATTAATCTAGGAAAAGGAAAATATCTTCGTGCAAGAAGATAGAGACAACTATTGAACTGTTCCATGATGTCCCTGTTATTTTGGTTCTGTTGGCTTTAGACTTTATTTTTTAGCCCTTTATGCTACTAGGTTGTTTGTATTTCACGTTGGATGTTTTGTTTTACTTTCATTTTTCATTTGATACTCTTTTACATGATACACTTTGACTCTGGTGGCCTGTCAATATCCTTTTACGATGCTCTTTTACTTTTTACTTTACATTCATATTTTTACTGTGTTTTTACTACAAAAAATCATAAATTTTCTACCATGTTTCTTCATCTAGTAATTGGATATTGAGAATTTTCCTGTATATTTCATATGCCTCTATATATTTTGCAAAAGTAGGTTTATTTATAAACAGGTGTTTTACCTCATGCTAGAGGTAAAACAAATTTTCAAAAGTTTGATATAGTACTCTGCCTGTTGGTATGCCACTCATTGATGAAGTGTTTACCTATTACCTCACCACTTCCCTGATCTTCTTGTTGTAATCTTCCTGTGTCATTAATTTATCATTTATAACCAATGGATTAGGTAATCCCTTTTCTATCGAAAGTTCAAACTTAACCATGAACCTATCAACGGCTAGTTGCATGGTTTGACACTTATCCTCCAAGTTTAACATTAAATTCCTCTTAGCGAGGACCCTCTTGACTTCCAAAATTGTACATGTTATCTCAGGTATGTCAAGTTCTTGCAGCTCATATTTATTCTTGGAGTTGAGGAACTGAATGATTCTTACAGCTTCTTTTGGCATCTCTCCAAGTTCTTCTTCAACTTTTTGAATGGCTTCTGTATCCTGCTTTATTAAATCTATTTTCTCAAAGGTAACCTGGATGGATGGCAAAATATCATTGACAGAGTCAATTACATTGGCCCATAGTAACTCCTTGGCCTTTCCAAAAGGATCACTTAGTGTTAATTCTTTCTCCAGGCTCTTTACTCTTTCATTCATCCTTGTATCCTTGTGTTGTTCTTCTTTGTGCATTATCTGGGTTAGTCCGCAATTTGTCTCCAGGATGGTGACTTTCTCTTTTAGTCTGTTCATCTTAATGGTTTGAATGGACATTTCTTCCATTACTTTGACCAACCTATTTTCTTCATCACCTATGGTACTTGTTTCTGTTGATGTTGTTGCTGAAGTAGTCGAAGTTGATGTTTGTAATGCCATGGCCATTGGACTAGTGGGAGCTAATGCTGCTGCCAGAGTGGAAGGTACAACTATGGTCACTGTTGGAATGGCAGTTGGAGGAGCATTATCAAGACTAGCTTGTTTGAGTTGAATCAAGATATCTAGTTCCTCTTCCATCTCCCTCAACTAGTCATTCAATTGCAACACCAAATCCATCATCTCTTCATGATTGGTCTGGCTTTCAAGGACTTCCTTTGTTTGTGAGTGTTGTAACTGAGACAGCTTGAGATGTTTCTTGGGGGCTGCAATATCCTTATTCTTCTTCTTGATTAACTATTCAACAACCTTTCTATCCTTTGGATCATGGCCAAGTTCAATGACCAAGTATTCTAATGATTTAATCCTTGTGTCTTTGGCACTGGAGGAGGCCTTCTCCAGTTTGTATTGGGCTGTCACATTTTCTAATGAATCCTTCAGTTTGAAAGCAACCATGACCTTTGTTGTGAGGGTGGAGTAAATTATCTCTTCAGCCTGATTATGGAACTCTATTTGATCAATGGGATGAACATCCCTGGCCAACACCTCAAAATTGGTTTTCTTGTAATGTGCTGAGGTTTTAGGCTACTGTACAGTGGGTTGTAGGAATGACACCTACATTTTTCCTTCTTTGATGTCAAAAGCTGACATCAATCTATTCTGGTTTGGTGGTGTCATCTTTAGGTATTTGGCATATGTATCTGCCTTCAGTTTTTCATTCCTCATCTTTATTTCCTTAAACATCTCTTTGATATATGTTTCCTTGTCCGCTGACCTGACAAAGGAAGACACCTCCACACTCTGTTGTCTATGTATGATCCGTGTGTTGGAAGTAGATAGCTTCTATGCTTCTGTTAATGAAGTTGCCTCTATTGTTTGTTTACTTCTCTACCCCATTGCCTCAATGTCAATCATTCCCTCTGATGCAATGTTTTCCTCCTATTCAAACACAAGATTTAACTTTGGCCTTTTGTTTAGCTTGAATAGCTCATTAGTGGTCTCCATGGTAGAACTTGATGCCTCTTCCCTATTTCTTTTGGGATTCTTCTCCTCATTGGCAGGGGTCTGTATGATAGGAGGGATGTTCATTGGCTCTCCCAACTTTGGAACCTACAGGAAAGAGCTCTGGTCAAATTGCTTCTCTAAATCAATCATTGTGTTCTCGATATCCACAACTATGTTGTCCATGTCAATCAATGTATTCTCCATCCACTCTGACTGGTTAGCATACTGTTCAATTTCAGGTCTTGGGTAGTGGATGTAAGGTCCCAGCTTGACCTTTTTTTTGAGTTTGTTTATAACCCCAAGAGGGTCATAATGCCAGATGAAACTAGTCTTTAATTTCATTTGTTGAAGTATCTTATCGGCCTCAGGTCCAGCATCTCTGGTCTTTCAAATGAATGGCCCCAACTTTTTTTTCATCTTAAACTGTGTCTTCTTCCTAGAAGCTAGGAAGTTGACCTCATCTGAATTTATAATTTTTCTGAAATATTCAAGGGAAAATAACCTCATGGGAAGGTATTTGGGAAATTTGTATGGGGCTAGCTCACAACCATAAATCCTGGTCTCAGTGTGGTTCTGGTAAAGGTACCAGTCTCCCACCTTGCTATTCTTGGCCATTTGTAGTACTCTTTTGATTTCTGGGCTGATTCTAGGTAGAGTGTTGGATGTCAGTAGGTTCATGACTGGGTAACAAAGTAGTCTATGAAGTCTTTGTAAGCGAAGGCTGTGGATAACTCCCGGACCAAGGGTGTCCGGTAGATGACTGATCTTTCCTTTCCCCTGGTGTCTAATTTATGGATCTTCACTGGGCTTTTTTCTATCTGGTAATATAAAAACATGTAAAACAACACTGAAGATTATTTGAAAACTCTTTTAGTGGGCAGTCTAGTAAATTATTCATGCATTCTATCTGTAATGAACTGATCATAATAAAAAATAATAGCAGGAGGCTTGTCTAGAGTGGAAATGGACAATAAGGTCATGACTATCTCATCCACATCCTCATTTGTTGTATATCCTAGGATGCATGAGAGCATGGTGACTAAGCGCTTTCCAGTCTCTAAAAAAATGGTGGCAACATAGGGTGGAGCGTCCTTGGAAGTATGGCGCTCTTCAATGATGAAATCCTAAAAAATTTATTTTATTTTGGTTGGGTCTAGTGTCACATACAGTTCTAAGAGGCTTCCAATGGAAAAAGGGGTCAAATTATGGCTGGGTTGGATTTGAAGCATCTGGTTGATGGACTTAGCAGTAGTGGTAAACAACAAATCCTAGTTTGGGGCAATTATATCCCTTTGGCTAGGGTTATAGTAAGCATGGCAGAAATGTACAATGTCTAGGAATGGATGGACTTTTGGGAATGTATACTTAGGAAAATTAGACTCCCATAGGTGTATATCATCTGCATGGTTGAGGAACCTATCTTTACTCCAACAATGGATTTTCAGAAGGTCACCTGGAGTGGTTGTATCTTTGATTTGGAAGTCTCTGTCTGCTAGAGCCAGGTGGTCAATGTCTAAATGAGGGGTTGTCACTAGTCTAACATCCAGAGAGGTATGGGTAGCCATTTCTGTAATAAATTGTGGAAATTGGGCTTATATGGCTATGGGAAGTGAAGTTTTGACAATTCTGTAACCAGGGTAGGGTATTAGTAGCTTGCAAGTAGGGGTTTTGGTATTCTTAGGAGGGGAATACTCTCAATTTAAAGGGAATTAAATTAAGTTCATTCAATTATTTCATGAATTAACTGTATATTTTTAAATGAGAGGGACATTCTGGTTTTCTACTTAAATACCTGGAATTTATGGTGGGGGTTGCAAACCGGTTTAAAATGGAGGTTTGCATAGGCTTCTGCGGCTTTCAGGTGTGCTGTGGTGGCGTTTTGGAAGGTTCTACCAATTGGTAACTAGTCGTAGGAGTTCTAAGGGCACAGGTGTGCTTCGGAGGCTTCAACAATGCAAACGAGTTAAAAAGGCCAAAAATGGGGTCTAAGGGCTTCTAACTACGAGCAGTTAGAATTGTTGGGGAAAATCGAATGAACAGTGGCAATTTTGCTTTATGGTGGGGAGACGGTATTGTGGGTATCACACCGCTTATGAGGGTCGAGCCGTATTTTGGCAAGATCATGCGACTTAACATGGTGCCACCATGTAAGCCACGAGGGCCTGGGCAATACCGCCCATATCACGTGTTCTCGGGTCGTTAAAGGTCGAGGATTGAGTGGGCGCTATATGGGCGAGGGTCATTAGATCTTGAGGTGGGCGATCCAACGATCGTCGCATGGTAGAGTTGCACAGCTAAGTCATGGGGGCTGAGGTCAGCAGGGCCCATGGGATTAATTACAATTCAGTGAAATTAACCCATGATTAAGTGTGGGTTTTAATGGTGATGTGGATTTTAATAAAGAGTGGGACTAGGGTTTAAGCTTGGTGGGGTTAGTTTACTGCACCAAGGTGGCAAGTTAAACTATTTTTTATCAATAAAATGGTTATGTGATAGAGTTAGTGAGGTGGGGGGGTTTTATACTTAGAATAAAGGGTTTTCATGGGTTTTTGTAGTTTTTTTGGGGTTTTTAGGTAATTAATCAAGGGGAAAAATGATTTTTCCAAGGGGGGAAAGGGTTTCACACTAGGGGACTGAAATTTGAAAGTAATTGACTAGGAAATGTGTGAAACTAAGGGGTAGGAGTGAAAATGAAGGGAAAAGGGGTTTTCATAAGCCATGAAGGGGTAAAAGGGAATTTAGTAAGTTTATAGTGGGGGTGAAATGCAATGAAGGGGGGAGTTAGGAAAATCAGCTTATGAACATGCTTTTTCTTTGATAACTACTCTGCACACTGAAACGCATAGTTAAGCATGATAATAGTGCTTATGCTTCAAATGACTTGTATTTTTGCAACCTTTCTTCTAATTACCCTTTTACCTACCCTAACATGTTTTCTTCACTTTGGTGGGTGCACTTATGCTAGCAAACCATTTTATTTTCTTTTTCTTTTATGAAACAAACTACCTACTTGTAACCTTATATCTTCTAAGGGCTCAAATTAAACTAATGAGCTCCTTTTATTTCTCTACCTATCTACTGACCTACCAAGATTAAACTTTTTGGCGAGATATTTATTCTCTAACTATAAACATGAAATTCAAAGCATGAAGTAGTCAAGGTTAAACAATTTGACTATCATGGGTTGTCGCATTAATAATAAGCAGCACACAACCATTATTTGGATAGTAATAGTAAAAATTAGTGGCACCTGGACTTGCACACTTTCATGATCTGTTTTTGTTTGGGGTTCATATGTTTCATTTTTTTTATCTTTTATTATTCTTTTTGTTCTTTGATATTTCTTTTAGGACACACCCTCTTTACATTTTTAATTCTAATATAGAAAACATTTGCAGAAAGCAAAGGTATGTACAATATTACAAGGCTTAACCTCAACCAATTCAAAATTATGAATCCTATCATCAAGAAAATCATCAATTCTTCGGAGTCGACAACGATTCTTTACCATGATTTTATTCATTTCACATAAATCCACACACATGTGCCAATTTCCATCCTTCTTTGGCACCAAAACAATGGGCGAAACACATGGCAAAGTAGATGGGCATATGATACCTTTGCTCAACAATTCTTGAATTTTCTTTTTGATTTCCAAGATGTCCATAATATGCATGCGATACATGCCAATTTTAGAAAGTGGAACATCCTGTTGCAACTGAATCTCATGTTGAATTACCCTCTTGGGAGGTAACCCCTTTGGTTCTTGAAACATCTTGGTAGGTTTTCTTACCACATCAAACAAATCAGTTTTCAATTTATCATCACAACCTTCAAAAGATTCATAATCAATATCATTCTTTTTCTTGATCATGAGAAGCACAAATTTTTTACTTTAATTTATTAGTCTCTTCATCTGCCCTGCATTAACCAAAGAAATGTTTATATTTTTGCGATGGGATCTCACTATGTACTCCACCCTATCCTTGAGCAATATGTATTTGTTGTCATGGTGATAAAATATTTCTTTTATATCATACAAATATGGACTACACAAAACAATTCCTGAGATATCAACTGGAACTACATCTAACTCAACTTCATCAATGAAATTTTCAGTAATAGCGAACTTTAATAAACACTTCCTTGTAACCTATAAGTTTGCATTGTTAACTATCCAACCCAATGGATATGGCTTATGATGAGGTACAGCTTCAAGGTTTAGCTTTTTAACCAAGTCTTCTGAAATCAAGTTTGATTGTGACCCACTATCAAATAATGCATCAATATTTGTATGATTTGAAATCACTCTAACATGAAACAACTCTATTCTTGACTCTTCATTTGGAGTATTGCTTTGTGTTGAAAATAATACTGAGAGGGGGGGTGAATTAGTATTATCTAATTCTTTTAATAAATCTTCCTTATTTTATCTTTGAATTATTTTTGCATGTCAGCACCATAAAAATAATGAGCATGAACAGGAAAATAGATAGTCACACCAAAGAACACAAGATGTAAGGTGGAAACCCAATGTGGGTGAAAACCACCTGCTGCAATATGTCTCTATCTTCTTTCAAATTAGAAACTCCTTTTACAATGATTTTGTACTGGTGCAGTACTTTACCAGTACGCAGGCTGCAACCTGCAGAGAGCTACAACTCTCTCTCGGTTTCCAGTCTTCTCCTGGAAGGGAGCTACAACCCCCCTACTTCTTTTCATAAAGCATCAAATGATCATCAAGTATATAACAGTTACAGTCCACTACAATTATCAGATCAGTAATCACAAAACTAACCCATAACACCTTATCAACAGAGAAATTCAATCAACAGAACATCTTAAGACAGAGACGCACTTTTCCCTTCTGTGGCCTGCGTCGCGACGCAGTTCACCTTCTGCTCTTCTGTGTCCACCCGCAGAGATCCTTATGTTGCGCTGCGTGCCCACGCACTGTTCCTTCAACTGTTCTGCGTCCTTTTGCTGCAGGGACGCACCCAAAGACACTATCGCGCCGCGTCCTGTTGCTGAAGGGACGCCCCCAGAGATACTATCGCGCCGCATCTTTTTTCTACAGGGACGCACCTGAGCCTTATTCTGCTCTGCATCCCCACGCAGTGAGCCTGTTACTGTACTGCGTCCCGGACACACCTGAATCTTACTTTGCCCTGCGTCCCCACGCAGGTCTCTTCCTACTGCACTGCGTCCCGGCGCACTTGCCTTTCAGTGTACCTGCGTGCCTTCGGGTATGAATGATTTCAAGACTTTAAGAGTAACCCAAACAGTCAGATCTACAGATCTGATCATGCACCAAAGAGATCTCAGTCCTTCAGTAGATTCGCCTTCTTTAGATCTAGACCAGATCTCACCCAATAAGATATTCAACCAAAGACATTACTCTAGCCAAATGATCTCCTTTGCTTTATATAGGCAAGCTCCTCCTCAAATCATGGAACAATACCACGAGCCGACACCTTAATAACACAATACCGTCGGCTAGATACCAAGAGTAAATCACAAGAAACCCCCACGTGTGCTTTTCTCTACCTTGAAATGTGTGCACTGGGTGGACGCACCCCCTGAACGGCTGGCCTGCGTCTCTGGACGCGGAACCTGCATGGTGTACCTGCAGGTACACACCTTTTGAATTGATTTCTTGCGTCCTTCTTAATTTTCAACAAAATGAGAGCCTTGCGACGGGAGTTTCCATCAAGTACAACATCTGTAACATATAGCCATACCAGAAACATAATGCCAACAATCTCCCTCTTTGGACTTGATGGCAACCTCACAAACTTCAGCGTCATTCTCCCCCTTTGTCATCAAGGGCAAAGGGGTATGCTCCCCCTAGGATCATGCTCCCCCTGAATAAGAACCAGATCTGCAACAAAAAACCATAATCCACCATGAAAGAGATAGAGACATATTGCAGCCATTTCCAAGATCTCCTGCTGACCATCCTCCATAATGCCAACAATGCATTATATGCTCCCCCTGAGCCTGTACCATCAATAAGAAGAGGTTCAACAATAAGATGATGCATCAACAACCCCCAGCTTTTGCCTAAGGTATTCAAACGTGTCCCTGGGCAATGGTTTGGTGAGAATATCAGCAACTTGTTTGAAGGAAGGAACATACTCCAACTTGACCTTCTGTTCAAGCACTTGTTCCCGGAGAAAATGATACTTGATTGGTATGTGCTTGGTTTTTGAATGCATAAAGGGATTCTTTGAGATGTTGATTGCACTTGTGTTATCACATAAGATGGGGATTGGTGGTGTACAAGTGATTTGAAAATCCTGCAAAGTCTGCATCATCCAAAGGAGTTGGGTGGAACAAGATGCAGCAGCAACATATTCCGCTTGAGCTGTAGACAAGGCAATTGAACTTTGTTTCTTGTTGAACCAAGATACCAGTCTGCAACCTGTTTTCACAAAATCAGTACTAAGGGCTGCTACCTAGCAAGATCTCATGTAACTATTTCAACCAGGCTTTAGACTAAGGCTTAGCCTCCTTAGTCAGAGAGGGCTCTCTCACTGATTTTTGATAGGAAATATTAACAAGAAAAGATGGCTAACTCTTCAAACAGTTTATGAAAACAAGCTGGTTGGAACAACAAAATAACACTTCTTCCATTGGGCTCATGGAGTCAAACACTTCTGCAGTAAACTATTAACCACTCAATCATAGAAGCCAAGGCATATAATGTTTAACACTCAAAACATCTCTCAAAAAGAACCTCAACTCATAAATATACACAGGAAGTCTGAGCACTAGGTGAATTCAGAGTGATTGCATATTTAGTGAGCTGTAAAATACATAAAGGATAATAACAAAACCATACATATTCTGAGCATTGAACACATGATGAATCTTGGGAAGAAAAAGTAATTCTTATATTACTGTCAAAAGTCTTCTTACACAAGCTGATAAAAACTCTGTTTTTTCATAAATCTCCAACCCCTATTACATCCTAGTCTGATCCATTTATAGGAATACATTCTTCCCTCTCTAGAGCGAGCTCAAAGGCTCTATTAACTACTCCTATATGCTATTTAACTAATTCATTAATTACAAAAGTGCTGAGCTGTAATTACACAAAATCCTAATCAAACTAAAACACTAATTCCATTCTCCTCGTAACATGATTCTTCTTGGATCCTTGACACCTGTCCTCCTTCAGTTAGGCTGAGATGGCTGAGTTAAGGATGCAATAAACCAGCTAACCTTGGATGCTTGAAAGCGCTGTTGGCTCATTAATTGACCAAAAGATGTGCTCTATTTTTACGGTCTCTGTCTCCCAACATTCTCCAAAAATGTAGCAGCATGTTCCCAAATCTTTAATAACTCAAAGTATTGAACGCTGCTACCAAACACCATGTCTCCAGATGATCTGTAGGCTGTATTGATGTACAGGTGTCTCTCTTCTAACTTTCCCGGTCAAACTGTTTATTCTGCATTGAAAACATCACCTACAGCAGTTTCCTAGCGCGCTACGAAACTGCTGTGTAACTAAAAAAAAACACAATCTTCCTTTCATTCAAACCAAACTCATAATTTTCTGCGTTGAATCAGATACATTTTCAGTGTGATTCTCATTAATGCAAGTGACAATAATGAGCTTGACATCTTTGTTTTGGTGCCTTAAAAGCTCTGGCTTTACTAACGTACTCATGGATAGAATCACCGCATCCTGCATTATCTCAGAAGGTTACTGTTCCACCATAGATAACTAGTCCTCCACTTTCTGAATATTCATCATTCCAACAAATGAATAACAATTTGCAAGTAATCCTGTTCAGCTGCCAAGTTTCAAATTGTCATACATCCTCACTGCCCAGTTTATTCTGATTATTGTGCACATGAGACTTCAAATCTGTATGCATAATACACCTAACCCATTACTTGGTTGATTTCGATTATCATGCATATCTGGCATGAGATTAACATCCATAAGAAACCCAGAATTCTCTTTTTCCAGATTATAGTGTTCTAAGGCATACTTTGACCCACCATGTTTACCAAGTGGCATTGGTACAAGCATGCCATAGTGTTCTGAGTTGACAACTTGCTGAGAACTAAGACTTGGCTCCTCAGTGCTCTTAACAGGCAATAGTTCATGACCCTGACCATCCACTGACTTTTGATCATTATCGGACTTCAAAATTGCATCTGAAATATCCCCTGTCTTCTCTACAACCCGATTTAAAGCTCCTGTGGCCAGCTTCAAACAATAATGCTTCTTGGGAGACACAGTCATGAGCATGACACAGTGCTTTAATTCTTCAAGTTTCTGAGAGGTGAAATCCAATCTCTTGGTATCCTTAGCATATCCTGTAACATCAACCTGAACAGAAAATTCCTTTTGATCCTCTTCTACATGAGACTTTGAATCTGAGCGAATAATATTACATATCTTCTCTTCTACCTGAATAATACATTCTAAAGTGGATCATATAGAGCTCTAGCTTGATTGCACACTGCTCCAATACCGTCATAGCAAACCAACGAGCAATTGGAGAAACATCCTCTTTTCCTCTTCCCAAGCAAGCTAAAACCACAACTAATAACTGCTCTGGAATATCTTCACTCTCATCCAACACAAGAGTCATAATAGTTTGCATAGATGTTAACAAATTTTCCGGATGAGCTTCACTGGCAACAGAGAAGAAAATGTGAAACATTTCAAGAATCAGGTCATGACATTCAAGATCCAGCATCATAACACAAGACCTAATTTTTGCAACAGTTCCTAAAATGGTTACCCTCCTTCCAAATGAGGGACTATTTATATTATCTAAACCGCGAAAAGTTGTAACAATCAAATGAAAGATATCCCTCAACACATCATCATTGTTATCACAAAATCAGTGCCTATCTTCTTTTGATTATCATGTGCATCAGACTTGAGATTTACATCAATGAAACTTCCCAACTCGTCCTTTTCCTAATGATTGTGTTCTGAAGCAAACTTTAAAGCATCACGTTTCCTAGGCAGCCTTGATACAGGCATGCCATGTTGTTTTAATTAGACATCCTGCTGAGAGATAAGAGTAGATTCTTCGGCAATATTTGCATCTAAGACTGCAATACCATGGCCATCCATTTTCCTTTGATTGTTATGAATACAAGACTTCAAATTTTCATTTATAACTTGTTCTCTGGCCATTTGATTGTTCCAAGCATTACCACTTTGTCAATTTGAATGGTTACTTTACCCAAAGAACCCCTTTCCAAAATTGTTCATGCTCTTGCAAGCTATGTGCAGTTTCTGACCCTTAGGAGGCATGTCAAAGGCCCATCCAAACCCCTGTTTCCAAAAATTCCATTCTCTAATGTCAAATATAGATGGAAGGAGACTGTTGGAAAATTTTAACATTGTATGCTTAGACTACCAATGAATGTGACATTGGGAGCTCAAACTTTCCTTGAACGGGCTTTTTGATCATCTAAAATCAACTGTGGCCACACAATAGAAACATATGGGATCACAGTGAAATCTGCTCATCAACTTATTTCAAAAAGTTCGTGCTTCCTTTTTTCTTCCTCTACAACCTTAACTCCACCTATCTGATGAAGAATCAAATTTTAGTGGCATTTCATTGTTGAGTGTCCATATATACTCAGCTGTTGTTAGTACTTTAATTCATCCAGTTGAACATATCTCATCTTCCGTGCTGCTACAACAGAAACGTCTATCATCAATATATTCTGCATCCAGGCCCATCATCCATGAACCCACAGATATGTCCTCGTGTGCATAGGTGTTTAAGGAGGCACTGTTTATGTTAATATACTGTGCAAGATCCCTCGAAAAAACATACAATGGAGCAGCTGCATGACGGAAATACGATTTTTCATCTCCAAATTAGCAATTCTTTTTCCTGAATCCTTACATCCAAGATTCATCAGTTGCTCTTCCACAGTTACTACCCTTGTTTCCTGTTTGCCATTTTTCTCAAGAAGACTGCCAAGCAGTTTCCTTATCTCTGCATCTTGCCACAACCGTCCGCCAATGTAAAGCCAGGCGAAGCAAGCTAACAAAAACATCATCAATATAGTCATGGTGCCGCCTCGTCCCGAATCAGCTTGACGACCTTTGAAAGGAAACCTCCTGTTACTGTTACTCATCATCATCGTCTCCTATCCTCTTCCTCAAATATCAATTTTCCGCCCTCCGTAAAAACAGCGCCTTCTGTCTGTTGACGCAAGAAATTTAACACGACCCAGATCACGACTGCCCTCTTCTCTTCAACTGCATCGAAGAAGAAACCTCTGTTAAGATCATGCGTTACGGACAGAATGAAATGATTTAATAACAGGGAAGACTGCCCCTTATAAGACATAAAATTCTCTAGTTCCAACCGGTGTATTCGTCCGCTCGACACAACTAAAGGCATCTTTTTGGCTGGGAAGTGATGGGAGAGCAAGGGTTTTTCTTCGAGCCTCACGTTCTGTGTAAATAAGCTCCTTTATAAGATATTCAAGGATACCGCAAATTCCTCTCATATGACCACATATGTATCTCTTGCCAGATATTTAGTCTTGATTGTAGTCCTTCTTAGACCCTTCAAAGCAGCCTTCCGTAACTGAACACTAACGGGTTCCTTGTTGTGTGTACCATTTTGAGAAGAACCATAGCCCTTTGAACTCTACCACATACTATACAACTTAGAGAACCAGCCTTCCCCTGCTTCCACTTGTTTTGCTATAATGTCACACTTAGAAAACCGCGTTGTGATGCTTCTGCCAGCTAGCGGAAAGGCACGTAAGCTGGAATAATGCTTTTAATGTTTGATGCATTCACTTTTTACAAGCCCATGATATTTTTACGAAGAGCATCCCAATGCTTTTATATTGTAAACATTTTCATCATTTGCGCCAGCTTGAAAGGAGAATCATAACACCGCCACTTTTTCCAAGCGCCTTTTTAGTGTTTCTAACTCCCTCTTTCAGAACTCTATTCAATAGGCATGCTAGAATTTCAGACCTTCACTGAAAACTCGAACAAATCCCCAATTTCGTAGCACGCTACGAAATCACCTAAACAGGTAGCGCTGCGAAACTGCTAAAAAGAATTCATGCGCTGCGAAAACACCATGTCTTTAAGCTAGGCTAAAAATTTTTGGGAACAGAATTTTCAGTGATAACAGTGGCTCCACTTGGGATAGTGTGCCCTTGTGGTACACTAAGAACTCGCAGGTCCAGTGCCTTATCCATTTATAACAAACAGAAATTTGCTTGACAAGCATGACTGTAGGAGAATGAAAGCTACATCTACTGAAAAATGCTCAGTTAACCTTGAGCTTATTTTGCATTTACCTCTACCTACCTACCCTAACAGCTTCAACTTCTTTCTGCTCAATCAATATGAAATTTCCAATGTAGCCAATCCTATGTTTTATCTGATATTTGACTTCTTTGACTGCATCGGAGTTCAGAGCCAATATGATAGTGTGATGACCGCTGCCACTGAAATTGTCTCTGATCTTCTTTGAAAAACTGAAATACTGGAGAGTAAAACTCTTTCATGCAATCAGCTATAGGATCCCAGAATACATGATCAGCTTGTTTTTCCTTATAACTTTCCAGCTGTGCAAACTGATCTTCAACCACAGTGTTCAGTTCCTCAATCGTGAAAGAGAAAGGAACCAGCATAGTCTCCTTGCGTTCTGCCATAGAAAAGTTCTGAGAATAATGATCATGATCATGAAAACTATATGCCTGAATTTGTCCTTCTAAACCTTCAATTTCTTTTTCAAGGTCCTCAGCAAATTCATCCAAAAATCTCATCCTATCCTCTACCTTGCAGTCAAAAGATTTTATATATGAAGATAATGACAAAGAAAAAGATTCATTTGTTTCTTCTTTACTATGATCATCATTCCATTGTTTGAAACCTTCAACTGAGGGAAAGTCTGCCACCAACTCTGACCTATTTATCCATTCCTCCAAAAACATGAGCCAAAGGTCTTAAAATGACTTAATGGATTTGGCAGGAAAGCATTCAACCCACTGTTTGCACTTCCCTTGAAGTGAATCATAGAATAACCTTATGCAAACATCCTCATGTTTAACTCTAAGAAGCTCTAAAAATTCACAAAAATCTGATATATGATTCAAGGTTAAACTCAAATCTTTTCCGTTGAATTTAGGACCATTCCTTAGAAAATATGCATCCTTGGGAAAATGATTTGGGAAACCATGAATTCCTGAGAAATCTATACATGCATACCTTGAACTAAGAATGGCAGCTTCTGGGTCCTTCATAACTCCAGTGGAATCACCATGAATGTATGAACTTTGAATTCTTTAACAATGGAGTCGCCAAGGTAGATTTGCAGCCTCGAAAAACCTCTTTGAACTCCTGCTACCTTTAGAAATTCAATCTTTAAACTTCGGGAATGAGTAATCGTCAAGCTCCCGGCAGACGCACCAAAATGTTTTCACAAAATCAGTACTAAGGGCTGCTACCTAGCAAGATCTCATGTAACTATTTCAACCAGGCTTTAGACTAAGGCTTAGCCTCCTTAGTCAGAGAGGGCTCTCTCACTGATTTTTGATAGGAAATATTAACAAGAAAAGATGGCTAACTCTTCAAACAGTTTATGAAAACAAGATGGTTGGAACAACAAAATAACACTTCTTCCATTGGGCTCATGGAGTCAAACACTTCTGCAGTAAACTATTAACCACTCAATCATAGAAGCCAAGGCATATAATGTTTAACACTCAAAACATCTCTCAAAAAGAACCTCAACTCATAAATATACACAGGAAGTATGAGCACTAGGTGAATTCAGAGTGACTGCATATTTAGTGAGCTGTAAAATACATAAAGGATAATAACAAAACCATACATATTCTGAGCATTGAACACATGATGAATCTTGGGAAGAAAAAGTAATTCTTATATTACTGTCAAAAGTCTTCTTACACAAGCTGATAAAAACTCTGTTTTTTCATAAATCTCCAACCCCTATTACATCCTAGTCTGATCCATTTATAGGAATACATTCTTCCCTCTCTAGAGTGAGCTCAAAGGCTCTATTAACTACTCCTATATGCTATTTAACTAATTCATTAATTACAAAAGTGCTAAGCTGTAATTACACAAAATCCTAATCAAACTAAAACACTAATTCCATTCTCCTCGTAACATGATTCTTCTTGGATCCTTGACAGCTGTCCTCCTTCAGTTAGGCTGAGATGGCTGAGCTAAAGATGCAATAAACCAGCTAACCTTGGATGCTTGAAAGCGCTGATGGCTCATTAATTGACCAAAAGATGTGCTCTGTTTTTACGGTCTCTGTCTCCCAACATTCTCCGAAAATGTAGCAGCATGTTCCCAAATCTTTAATAACTCAAAGTATTGAACGCTGCTACCAAATACCATGTCTCCAGATGAGCTGTAGGCTGTATTGATGTACAGGTGTCTCTCTTCTAACATTCCCGGTCAAACTGTTTATTCTGCATTGAAAACATCACCTACAGCAGTTTCGTAGCGCGCTACGAAACTGCTGTGTAACTAAAAAAAAACACAATCTTCCTTTCATTCAAACCAAACTCATAATTGTCTGCGTTGAATCAGATACATTTTCAGTGTGATTCTCATTAATGCAAGTCACAATAATGAGCTTGACATCTTTGTTTTGGTGCCTTAAAAGCTATGGCTTTACTAACTCACTCATGGATAGAATCACCGCATCCTGCATTATCTCAGAAGGTTACTGTTCCACCATAGATAACTAGTCCTCCACTTTCTGACTATTCATCATTCCAACAAATGAATAACAATTTGCAAGTAATCCTGTTCAACTGCCAGGTTTCAAATTGTCATACATCCTCACTGCCCAGTTTATTCTGATTATTGTGCACATGAGACTTCAAATCTGTATGCATAATACACCTAACCCATTACTTGGTTGATTTCGATTATCATGCATATCTGGCATGAGATTAACATCCATAAGAAACCCAGAATTCTCTTTTGCCAGATTATAGTGTTCTAAGGCATACTTTGACCCACCATGTTTACCAAGTGGCATTGGTACAGGCATGCCATAGTCTTCTGAGTTGACAACTTGCTGAGAACTAAGACTTGGCTCCTCAGTGCTCTTAACAGGCAATAGTTCATGACCCTGACCATCCACTGACTTTTGATCATTATCGGACTTCAAAATTTCATCCGAAATATCCCCTGTCTTCTCTACAGCCCGATTTAAAGCTCCTGTGGCCAGCTTCAAACAATAATGCTTCTTGGGAGACACAGTCATGAGCATGACACAGTGCTTTAATTCTTCAAGTTTCTGAGAGGTGAAATCCAATCTCTTGGGAGACACAGTCATGAGCATGTAACATCAACCTGAACAGCAAATTCCTTTTGATCCTCTTCTACATGAGACTTTGAATCTGAGCGGATAATATTACATATCTTCTCTTCTACCTGACTAATACATTCTAAAGTGGATCATATAGAGCTCTAGCTTGATTGCACACTGCTCCAATATCGTCATAGAAAACCAACGAGCAATTGGAGAAACATCCTCTTTTCCTCTTCCCAAGCAAGCTAACACCACAGCTAATAACTGCTCTGGAATATCTTCACTCTCATCCAACAAAAGAGTCATAATAGTTTGCATAGCTGTTAACAAATTTTCTGGATGAGCTTCACTGGCAACAGAGAAGAAAATGTGAAACATTTCAAGAATCAAGTCATGACATTCTAGAGCCAGCATCATAACACAAGACCTAATTTTTGCAACAGCTCCTAAAATGGTTTTCCTCCTTCCAAATGAGGGACTATTTATATTATCTAAACTGCGGAAACCTGTAACAATCAAATGAAAGACATCACTCAACACATCATCATTGTTATCACAAAATCAGTGCCTATCTTCTTTTGATTATCATGTGCATCAGACTTGAGATTTACATCAGTGAAACTTCCCAACTCGTCCTTTTCCTAATGATTGTGTTCTGAAGCAAACTTTAAAGCATCACGTTTCCTAGGCAGCCTTGATACAGGCATGCCATGCTGTTTTAATTTGACATCTTGCTGAGAGATAAGAGTAGATTCTTCGGCAATATTTGCATCTAAGACTGCAATACCATGGCCATCCATTTTCCTTTGATTGTTATGAATACAAGACTTCAAATTTTCCTTTATAACTTGTTCTCTGGCCATTTGATTGTTCCAAGCATTACCAATTTGTCAATTTGAATGGTTACTTTACCCAAAGAACCCCTTTCCAAAATTGTTCATGATCTTGCAAGCTATGTGCAGTTTCTGACCCTTAGGAGGCATGTCAAAGGCCCATCCAAACCCCTGTTTCCAAAAATTCCATTCTCTAATGTCAAATATAAATGGAAGGAGACTGTTGGAAAATTTTAACATTGTATGCTTAGACTACCAATGAATGTGACATTGGGAGCTCAAACTTTCCTTGAACGGGATTTTTTGATCATCTAAAATCAACTGTGGCCACACAATAGAAAAATATGGGATCACAGTGAAATCTGCTCATCAACTTATTTCAAAAAGTTCGTGCTTCCTTTTTTCTTCCTCTACAACCTTAACTCCACCTATCTGATGAAGAATCAAATTTCAGTGGCATTCATTGTTGAGTATCCATATATACTCAGCTGTTGTTAGTACTTTAATTCATCTAGTTGAACATATCTCATCTTCTGTGCTGCTACAACAGAAACGTCTATCATCAATATATTCTGCATCCAGGCCCCATGAACCCACATATATGTCCTCGTGTGCATAAGTGTTTAAGGAGGCATTGTTTATGTTAATATATTGTGCAAGATCCCTCGAAAAACATACAATGGAGCAACTGCATGACAGAACTACGATTTTTCATCTCCAAATTAGCAATTCTTTTTCCTGAATCCTTACATCCAAGATTCATCAGTTTCTCTTCCACAGTTACTACCCTTGTTTCATGTTTGCCATTTTAATCAAGAAGACTGCCAAGCAGTTTCCTTATCTCTGCATCTTGCCACAACCGTCCGCCAATGTAAAGCCAGGCGAAGCAAGCTAACAAAAACATCATCAATATAGTCATGGTGCCGCCTCGTCCCGAATCAGCTTGACGACCTTTGAAAGGAAACCTCCTGTTACTGTTACTCATCATCATTGTCTCCTATCCTCTTCCTCAAATATTAATTTTCCACCCTCCATAAAAGCAACGCCTTCTGTCTATTGACGCAAGAAATTTAACACGACCCAGATCACGACTGCCCTCTTCTCTTCAACTGCATCGAAGAAGAAACCTCTGTTAAAATCATGCGTTACGGACAGAATGAAATGATTTAATAACAGGGAAGACTGCCCCTTATAAGACTTAAAATTCTCCAGTTCCAGCCGGTGTATTCGTCCGCTCGACACAACTGAAGGCATCTTTTTGGCTGGGAAGTGACGGGAGAGCAAGGGTTTTTCTTCAAGCCTCGCGTTCTCTGTAAATAAGCTCCTCTATAAGATATTCAAGGATACCTCAAATTCCTCTCATATGACCACATATGTATCTCTTGCCAGATATTTAGTCTTGATTGTAGTCCTTCTTAGGCCCTTCAAAGCAGCCTTCCGTAACTGAACACTAACAGGTTCCTTGTTGTGTGTACCATTTTGAGAAGATCCATAGCCCTTTGAACTCTGCCACATACAATACAACTTAGAGAACCAGCCTTCCCCTGCTTCCACTTGTTTTGCTATAATGTCACACTTAGACAACCGTGCTGTGATGCTTCTGCCAGCTAGCGAAAAGGCACGTAAGCTGGAATAATGCTTTTAATGTTTGATGCATTCACTTTTTACAAGCCCATGATAGTTTTACGAAGAGCATCCCAATGCTTTTATCTTGTAAACCTTTTCATCATTTGCGCCAGCTTGAAAGGAGAATCATAACACCACCACTTCTTCCAAGCGCCTTTTCAGTGTTTCTAACTCCCTCTTTCAGAACTCTATTCAATAGGCATGCTAGAATTTCGGACCTTCACTGAAAACTCGAACAAATCCCCAATTTCGTAGCACGCTACGAAATCACCTAAACAGGTAGTGCTGCGAAACTGCTAAAAAGAATTCATGCGCTGCAAAAACACCCTGTCTTTAAGCTAGGCTAAAAATTTTTGGGAACAGAATTTTCAGTGATAACACAACCCATGAAGAACGCACCACCACTTGTGCTTTTCCTGTCATCCACGCTTCCGGCCCAATCTGCATCTGTATAAGCATGAAGAGTAAGATCTGTATCTCTAGGATACCATAAGCCATAATTTTGAGTCCCTTGAAGATATTTGAAGATTCTGTTCACTGCCTGAAGATGAGTCTCCTTCGGATTTGCCTGAAATCTTCCAACTATTCCAACTGCATGCATGATGTCCGGTCGGGTACCTGTCAAATAAAGTAAACTTCCAATCATAGATCTGTAGGTTGGTTGATGTACTGCTGCAGATTCATCATTTGCACTGAGACTACATCCTGTGACCATGGGTGTACATACTGGTTTTGCATCTTCCATGCCATATTTCTTCAAAATCTGTTTGAGATACTTGGTTTGAGATAAAAAGATTCCTCCTTCCTTTTGTTGGATTTGCAAACCAAGGAAATATGTTAGTTCTCCTAGTAAGGACATTTCAAATTCTTTCTGCATGACCAAGGCAAAGTTTTGACTCATAGTTTCTTCATTGCTGCCAAAAATAATGTCATCTACATACACAACAAGAATTAGCAATTTGTCATTTTCAACTTTTATATAAAGATTGCTATCTGCTGATCCTTTTGAAAAGCCTTGTTGATGAAGATATTTGTCCAAGCGGTAGTACGAAGCCCTTGGAGATTGTTTGAGACCATAGAGAGCCTTTTTCAATCTTCATACAAGGTTTGGATCATTTCCAAGAATGAACCCATCAGGCTGTTCAATGTATACCTCTTCTTCCAAGTCTCCATTTAGAAAGGCCGATTTCACGTCCATTTGAAATAC
Organism: Pinus tabuliformis; assembly: GCA_031772625.1. Taxonomy (NCBI): domain Eukaryota; kingdom Viridiplantae; phylum Streptophyta; class Pinopsida; order Pinales; family Pinaceae; genus Pinus; species Pinus tabuliformis. The sequence continues at coordinate 1,220,241,325 of CM062804.1, read as the reverse complement.
TTTGAAGTTTTGAAAACTTGAGAGAGCAAGAAACATTCGGATGGCCTCAAGTCTTGCAACAGGAGCAAAGGTTTCTTCAAAGTTTATCCCTTCTTGCTGCGCATATCCTTTACAAACAAGTCTAGCTTTGTTTCTGATTACTTCTCCATTTTCATTCAATTTGTTTTTGAAGACCCATTTTGTCCCGATAACATTCTTATCTTTTGGTCTAGGAACCAGCTCCTAAGTGTTGTTCTTTTCGATCTTCTCAAGTTCTTCATCCATTGCTTTCACCCAACATTCATCTTTGCATGCTTCTTTCAAATTTTGTGGTTCAGTCGAGGAGAGTAATGCCAAATAGCTTGAGGCTTCTGCAACTGTTCTTCTAGTTTGTACACCTGCTTCTTTCTGTCCCATAATCTGAGATTCTGGATGGTTCTTCTGAACATATATGGATGGAGTCTTTTCTTCTATTCTTGTTTTCTCCTCTGGTTCTTCTTGAGGTTCTTCTTGAGGTTCTTCTTCTTCATCATTCTGTCTTTGAGGGTAGCCTTCATCTTCTTCGATGTATTTATGATGTACTTGCCTAGGAATGTATCCCTTCTCATCAACCACTACATCAATGCTGTCAACAATTATGCCAAGTGTTTTATTGTAGCATTTGTATGCTTTGCTATATGGATAGTAACCAAGAAGAATGCCTTCATCTGATCTAGGTTCAAGTTTGCCAAGCTGCTCATCAGTATTCTTGATATATAATTTGCTCCCAAATATTTTGAAGTGCTTTACCGAAGGAGTTTTACCACTCCAGAGCTCATGAGGAGTTTGAGTGTTGTTCACCCGGACATTTGTTTTGTTGAGAATAATAACCGCAGCATGTGCAGCTTCACCCCAGAAAGTTGCGGGAGTTCTTGATTCATCAAGCATAGCACGAGCCATTTGTTGGATTGTTCTATTCATTCTTTCCACAACTCCATTTTGCTGGGGAGTTCTTACTGTAGAAAATTCTCTTCTTATCCCATGTTCTTCATAGAAATCGAAAAATTCATTTGAAGTAAATTCCCCACCTCTGTCGGATCTGAGGCACTTAATTTTGTGACCTGATTCATTTTCAACCAAGGCTTTGAAAGATTTGAATTTTTCGAATGCTTCATCTTTGTGCTTCATAAGTCCTAACCAGACAAACCTGGAGAAATCGTCAATGAATAATATCAAGTATTCTTCTCCTCGAGGTGTCCTTTTTCTGAAGGGACCGCATGTATCTGTATGTACTAGCTCAAGAGGCATGCTAGCTGACCCTCTTTCTCTGGAAATTTAGTTCTGGTTTGTTTTCCAAACTGACATGATTTGCATATGGTGTTGTCAAGAATTTTGATATCTGGAAGATCACGAACTGCCTGATATTTGCATGCTTTCCTTATTTGTGAGAAGCTTAGATGTCCCAACCTTCGAGGCCATAACTAGTGCTCTTAATCCTTTCTCATATAGCATTGTTGTTTTCCTTCTTCAAATATGTACAAATTATTTGGAGTTCTTTTGCCTTTGAGCATTGTTTTACCTGTATCAAGATCACGAACAAGACATCCATTTGATCTGAATATAACCTCGGTTCTTTGATCACACATCTGGCTGACACTTAGAAGATTATGCTTTAATCCATCAACATACAAAACATTTCCAACCTTGACCTTTTCTTTTAACTGAGCAATGCCTTTTCCTTTTATAGTTGCAGGAGTATCATTTCCAAAAGAGACTTTCTTTCCCTTTTCTAAAGTAGAATAAGACTCAAGTTTTTCTTTATCACCTGTCATATGCTTCGAACATCCACTGTCAATGTACCATAGATTTTCCTGTCCCTCTGCATAAAATGCTATCCCACATCTTTCTGTTTGAGGTTCCTTTATTCTCCATGTTTTGGTGCTTGAGGCTTGTTCCTTTTTCCACTCTTGTTCCTTTTTCTGCTGAAACCTGCTCCTGCATTCAGAGTCTTCATGACCAAAATTATTGCAAATAGAACATTCAACTTCATTTTCAAGAACCGAAAAGTTGTTATAGGTCCTTTTTGTGATCCCTGTCATACTTCTTTGTTTTTGAGCTTCCCTAGTCATGATTGTTTTATATGCAACACATTGAGCTGCTTTGTGACCAAATTTATGGCAAGAAAATCATTGTCCATTGAAGAAGCTTCTGCGGTTATTGAATCTACCAGCCAACTGATTGTAATTTCTATTTTCATCTATTCTTGAACCAAACTGAGAAGATTTTACCTGTGGCTGGTTGTAGCTTTTGTTCACCCTTAAGATGGATTGCCCCTGATAATTTCTATTTGTAATACGTCCCTGCTTTACTTGATGATCTTCATTGTTCTTTTTCTCATTTCTTCTTGCCGCATCAAGATAATTTTTTGAGGTGAATGCTTGAGAGGTTTCTCCATTATAACCCAGACCTGTCTTGTTTAGAGGAGACCGTTGCACATTGATAATCTCCTCCAAAGTTTCAGATCCTTTGACAAACTTAAGATTAATAGCTTTTGTTTTCTCAATCTCTTTTCTAAGACCAACAATTTCACCTTCTAGTTTTTCAAGATGTTTTTCTTTTTCATCAATTTGAAATTGTAGAGTATCAATGATCACATTCTTTTCTTCTATACATCTCTTGAGTCCAGTAATTTCATCATAAAGGTTATCCACATCTACAGCATCCATATAATCATCATCTTCAAATGCCATTAACAACTTATATTTATTACCTTGTTCATCTTCATCGCTGTTTGATAAACCATCACTATCTTCATGGGTGTAGTAGCTTTTCTTATTTGCACTTTGTTTCTTGTTCCATCTAGCAGGTTCCTTTCCTTTATCCTTATAAGGACATTTTTCAGCATAATGACCTACTCTTCCACAAGCAAAGCATTTGAAAGGTAGCTTACCTCTGAACCTTCCAAAACCCCTTTGAAGATTTCTGACAAAATTTGATTCTTCTTCCTCTTCTTCTGGAACATGGCTTGCTTCATAATAATCTTATTTGCCTGATGCCTTGAAAGCAGCTTCCCTTCTGTCTGATGGACCTCCCTTTCTCATTTCATAAGCAGTTAGAATTCCATGTAGCTGAGACATAGTGAGAATTCGGAGATTTTCCTTTTCTTCTATTGCAGACACTTTAGATTCAAACTTGGCGGACAATGATCTTAAAATCTTTTCAACTACTATAGCCTCTTTTATTTCTTCACCCAAAGTTTTCATACAATTAACAATCTCATCTACTCGAAGAAAATAATTAGCCACACTTTCATCATTATACATCTTGAGAGTCTCATACTGAATCCTGAGAGTTTGAAGTTTAGCACGCTTTACCTGTTCATCTCCTTCATAGCTCGTGACCATTTTGTCCCATATCTCTTTTGCAGATTTGAAGTGCATTACCTTCATGAATTCTGTTTGGGATATACATCCTAATAGAGTACTGACTGCTTTCGCATTTGTTTCATACTTCTTCTTCTCAGTTGTATCTGTAGGAGTAGCTGAAGGAAAAGCGTAGCCTGTTTCTACAATGTCCCAAACTTCTGTACTAAGAGATTGAAGATATGAAGTAACTCTTACCTTCCAATAATTGAAGTTTGTCCCATCAAAAACCGGTGGCCTGATTAATGCTTCTCTCATAGTTGCTCATGATGAATGATCTACCTTCAGGCGATCAAGCTTCTCTGAAGGACCTGCTCTGATACCAATTGTTGAAAATAATACTGAGAGGGGGGGTGAATCAGTATTATCTAATTCTTTTAATAAATCTTCCTTATTTGATCTTTGAATTATTTTTGCATGTCAGTACCATAAAAATAATGAGCATGAACAAGAAAATAGATAGTCACACCAAAGAACACAAGATGTAAGGTGGAAACCCAATGTGGGTGAAAACCACCTGCTGCAATATGTCTCTATCTTCTTTCAAATTAGAAACTCCTTTTACAATGATTTTGTACTAGTGCAGTCCTTTACCAGTACGCAGGCTGCAACCTGCAGAGAGCTACAACTCTCTCTCGTTTTCCAGTCTTCTCCTGGAAGGGAGCTACAACCCCCCTACTTCTTTTCATAAAGCATCAAATGATCATCAAGTATATAACAGTTACAGTCCACTACAGTTATCAGATCAGTAATCATAGAACTAACCCAGAACACCTTATCAACAAAGAAATTCAATCAACGGAACATCTTAAGACAGAGACGCAGTTTTCCCTTCTGTGGCCTGCGTCGCGACGCAGTTCACCTTCTGCTCTCCTGCATCCACCCGCAGAGATCCTTCCGCTGCGCTGCGCGCCCACGCACTGTTCCTTCAACTGTTCTGCGTCCTTTTGCTGCAGGGACGCACCCAAAGACACTATCGCGCCGCGCCCTGTTGCTGAAGGGATGCCCCCAGAGATACTATCACGCCGCGTCTTTTTGCTGCAGGGACGCACCTGAGCCTTATTCTACTCTGCGTCCCCACGTAGTGAGCCTGTTACTGTACTGCATCCCGGACGCACCTGAATCTTACTCTGCCCTGCGTCCCCACGTAGGTCTCTTCCTACTGCACTGCGTCCCGGCGCACTTGCCTTTCACTGTACCTGCGTGCCTTCGGGTATGAATGATTTCAAGACTTTAAGAGTAACCCAAATAGTCAGATCTACAGATCTGATCATGCGCCAAAGAGATCTCAGTCCTTCAGTAGATTCGCCTTCTTTAGATCTAGACCAGATCTCACCCAATAAGATATTCAACCAAAGACATTGCTCTAGCCAAATGATCTCCTTTGCTTTATATAGGCAAGCTCCTTCTCAAATCATGGAACAATACCATGAGCCGACACCTTAATAACACAATACCGTCGGCTAGATACCAAGAGTAAATCACAAGAAACCCCCATGTGTGCTTTTCTCTGCCTTGAAATGTGTGCACTGGGTGGACGCACCTCCTGAACGGCTGGCCTGCGTCTCTGGACGCGGAACCTGCATGGTGTACCTGCGGGTATGCACCTTCTGAACTGATTTCCTGCGTCCTTCTTAATTTTCAACAAAATGAGAGCCTTGCCACGGGAGTTGCCATCAAGTACAACATCTGTAACATATAGCCATACCAGAAACATAATGCCAACACTTTGACTATGTGATGAACTCGTGCTTGCAAAAGTTTCTTTTCCTTTTGTAACCATGGCTCAAACCTTGGTCTCATCACCAGAATCTAAACCAAGACCATGTTGTGTGGTAGCTGTCGTCTTTTGTTTTCCCTTATTTTTTGTTTCTTAGGCCTTAATTCGAGATGAAATTTCCAGAAGTGGGATTCATCATTCCCCTCTTTGGAAAATTGTTTTCATGTGATTTTCTCCCCTTATTTCTTCATAGTTGCATTTTTCTTTCCCTTCCCTTTTCCACCCTTTTCTTTCTCCTTACCCTTGAATGGATTCCTCTTGCTACCCTCTTCCTGAATGCTCTTTCCTCTAGATTCAAGGTGCATGGCTTGCACACATACCTCATCTAAATTATTTCGATTGAACATAAGAATAGTATGCTTCAAATAAGAATATAAACCCCCAATATATTTCAAAGTGTATCTTGGGAATTCAAATTCACTCCTAATAATGAATATCTTTTCCTAAACTCCTGTGTATAATCTTGGAATGTTTGGCCTTTAAGCTACCTAAAATTCTGCCAACTCGTAATGGATTTTTTGCATATAGGCTAAAGGATAAAGCTGTCTTTTAATTGTAGAAACAAATTCAACCGAATTGATGTATATCTTACCATGGATTTTAATTTCCTCTTGAGTATTTGCTTCCCACCAAACTAGTGCAGCTCCTTCTCTATCTTTATGTCATCTTCTTGAAGGTTCTGAATTCTCCAGTATACCTCCAACCGTCGAATCCAATTGTCCAACTTTTCTACATTCACCTCTCCATTGTACATGGGAAGTTTGAATTTTATGTCCAATTCTAGTAATGGAGTCTTTCCTTTTAGGGTATTTGAACGAGCATGGGAAGTTTTATTGGTGGTAGTGGAAGATGATGCTATGTTAGATGATGTAAATGATGAGGATGGTGGAGATGGAGGTGGATTTCCACCATTCCCTTCAGAATCCTTCTTCTCATCCTTTTTTCCTCTGAGCTTCCTTCTCCATGTGGAGGTTTAGAACTCCCTCCAACCATTCTAGTGTTCTTCTCTTTGTAAAGGACTTTAACCATCTCAGTCAAAGTATAGAAATATTTCATGAATTCTTCCTCTTATAAAGAGGGACCTTCAGGCTCTCTTTCTCCAGTCATAATGGCTCTAGATTCAGGCTCAGAAATTGGTATTGCTTGTACCTCTTCAATCTCTGTTGAAGGAAAAACTTGAGGAGTTTCAAGTACAGTTGGAATTGGAACTTTGGGTGGTGGATATTGTGGCCTTGTGGCTCTCCTTCTTCTGGGCATTACCTTAGGAGTTGCAACCAATAGCTTCCCTTCTCCTTTTTGCAACTTTAACCTTGTAAGCACCACAATTTTGAAACCATTAAAACCCTAATTGCACAAACTCAAGAAATCAAGCACTTCAACCTTTTCTCTAATAACAACTTGATATATTTTTGTATGATTAGTTTTTTTGTGCTAATAGTAATTATAGATTTATAAAAATGTGCTTTATTATTGCTATCTGTGTGGAGGTTTTCATTAGTTGTTTGTGCATACAATTAGGGAAATTTCCTTAAGTTTAAAAAGAAATTCATGATAAAAGTAGATTTACAAAAAACTACTCAATAGAAAACATTCATAGTGTAGAAAACCATCAAAAAGACACATTAACACAATGTTTTGATGAAGGAGTTCACCCCTCCTTGGCTACATATCCTTGGTCCAGCTTCCATGGCTTGGGCCTCTATATTAGCTCAATGTGGAAAAATTTTGTTTTAAAAATATATATGGCTCCTGATACCTGCAACAATGTTTTCATAATGTCAAAATTAGATAAGAAGACCTCTTTATGAGCTCAATTTGGTCAAAATTGACTTCTCTAAAGATCATTTAGTCTTTTCCTACATTTTATCCTCTAATTTTGGAACATCTCCAGTTAGTGCCGCTAAAATTTGTGGAAGTACCGAATTTAGGGGCACCGCTGAATTTACCACTAGATTAACTCATAGCTAATTAAGGCTTAACTGCGCTTAATAAATTCAAAACTGGATTAGTGCTAAACAACCCGTAACCTCTGACGGCTTAATAGGCCTGGTTACATGTAATGGTTATGTCACATTGAATGTTGGAGTGGAACCGTTGAAGTTAACTGATGGTTTGAGGTTGCAGTGTTCACATGCAAGTTAATGTTGTGGTTTTGGAGGAGTTTGTTACCTTGACCACTGGGGTTATGTATTGTTCACATACAGAACTGTTAGAGGAGTGGTTTGGATAGTCGTCGTGGTAAACATAAATGGTGGAAATTTATTTATATTGCGATCACATGGGGATCGTTAGAGCAGTGGTTTGGATTGTCATCGTTGTAACATAAACTGTTATAGTTTGTTAATATGGTGTTCACATGGGGGAATGGCTAGCATGTGGGCATGCCCTCCCCTAATCGCCAATCTCTAAACATTTACAACTCAAATATACACCACAAATGTATTGTGTACGAAACATTTTGTAGAGTCGACGTTTAAGGCGTAGAGTTTTCATGTGGTAGGTCATGGGTTCAACCTCAACTTCCACCAATAATTTTTTCTCCCATACGTTGACCACCAACCTAACATTTGTGAGGTTCCACGTGGCGGCCTCCGGGCTTACCACATGGCATTCTTCCATTGGTCCAAAAATGAACCAATAAAAACGTGCCAACAAACCACTGTACAATCCAACCAGATAATGCCACTTATCGATTCCTGATTCATCGTTGACCAATGTTGACCATGCCTAGTCACCTACCATGTCAGGAGTATGTACTGCTGAATGTGCAGTGATTGAGCATCCTTTTTTTTGCAAATTTCACATGTTTAGCAAAGTGATAAAAACATAATAACTTTCTCATATGAACTCGGTTTTTTACAAAAGGAGTTGCATTAGGATCGATATTTTGAGATGGACATGGTCGTTTAGGTTTCGAGCCATTCTAAGAACTTTTATTTTTGAGCTAAATATTGAGAACCTAATCAATTGTGTTTTTATGGTTTTGATGGTTTGATGTAGTTGCATGTGTTTCTAAATTATGATTTCCATTCCGTAAAATTGTAGAGGAAATTTGTAATCTCTTATTTTCAGTTCGAATTCATGAGTAGTAGCAACTTTTTATTAATTTCTAGATTAAGGTGAAGCGTCACTTTTACGCAACAATTATCCATCCTACTACGTGGCAGTTAATGTGCAACAATTGTATATGCTCATTTTTGGATCTAAGTGAGTACATTTGTTGTGGGGATCCAACAATGCACATATATAGATGTTGCACATTAATTTCCACACAATACACTGGATAATTTTTGCCCTACTTTTATGGTATCCTCTTCAAGTTCATAATTATGTGATTGATTTTATGAAGTGATGAGTTCATGCATTTTCTTTTTAATGGAATTATGGTATAAGCGTTAATGGAATTATGGTATGAGTGTTTTGGATTATTGAATATAATTTTATTGAGTCTAGTCAACTCAATACGAAGTGTTTTGATTATGTTAGAATTAGATATTCTAACGAATCACAAGTATGTGAATATGGAAATCCAAGAAAACTATTGGATCGTGACATTGAAAATGTCAAAGAAAAATATGTGAAGGATATGAAAAATTCCATAAAAGGAGGTAAAGGAGCAATATAAAGTCATGCATCATGATAAACCATAAATGGGCTTATATTTTTGGGCAAATGATTGTTATAAAGGAATGTTGTTAATATTTGTATACTCGTTGTATCTAATTGAACTTATTATAATAATTTATATGAGTTGTAAGGGGTGCATGATCAATTGTATCTAATAACCAAAAGTATTGGCACAAGTTGATTTCCCTAGGTGTGTTGTAAGCCCTTTTGAGACAGGCCTAAAGTGTTGTGGTATTAACCACTAGGTAGGTACAAGGGTGGAAGGTATAGTGTAATTATATCTAAGAATGATGTGTAATGGAAGAAGTTAGCCTTTAATTAAAGTGGGGGTAGATGTGAGATGGAGTCAGAATGTAAGGTTCTAAGTCAGAGAGTTTAACATGATTGATGAACCATGCAGGCAATAAGGATTCCTAGAGAATTAACGAGTACATCTGTTGGCACCCATGTACTTCAGTAGATGGATTTATTTTATATGGACATCAATTACCAATTGTATGCATATACAAGAGAGAAAAGAGTAATTCCCATTGTAAAGAAATCCCAAGGAAAGATAAGTACAAATCAAGAAAATCATTTTGGAGGCACTATAACATAAGTGGTCGGAGCATCAGATGAAATTGGCTGGTGGAAAAATGTAGGTAAATGTGTGTTGAATAAATATCAAGTCTACAGATTTATTTTGGAGTTAATGGATATTTTAGTTTTTCCTGATTCATACCCACATTGTAGCGTAGGTTTGTGGTTACCCAAAAACCACTTGAGGGAGGGTCCATTGAGAAGACCCTAAATAATGGGTTAGGGTTAGCTGAGAAAAACCTAGGTATGCTTCTAAGAGGATGATGAATGGGGAGGTACATGTATAAATCCATGTCTATTTAATTAACCATGTATGTGAAGAGGCATCTTAGTAGATTGGCGATTCCAGTGGTTGAGCACCCATGCATTTTAGTGATAGGTTGTTTCTTTATATGGACGTCAACATTATGTTATTATTTGTAAACACTATGTTGTATTAGATGTATACTTTTTCCTTATTGATATTGAGATAAGAAGTCATTAAGGGGGAGTGTTAAAACAATAATTCCCACTTGTTTTAGTGTGAGCATGTTCCTATTATCTAGTATGTTGTTTAAGCTTAGTTGGTTAGTAGCGAGTTTCCCTCTGGCTAGTAGTCCTGTATTAGTGTAACAAACAAAGGTCGTATATAATCTAATACCAATGTAACAAACAAAGTTTGTTTACTTTATGATACCAATCTAAAAAACAAAGTTCGTATACACAACAAACTACTTTAGAATATCTGAAATATATAAATATCCATGATAGGAAAATAATATACTATTTAAGAATATTTAAATACAAGTGAGATGATTACAATTGAGGGTGAGGGCCTGCTTATATACCTAGGCAGGTACCCCTTCAAAAATGGTCATTTCCTTAGAGACATGCCTCTTCAATACCAATTACTAGTTAATTAATCATTATTATAGTTAGCATTATTATTGATATTATTATATATATTTTTTATTCATAAAATTTCCTTCCTCTTCGGAAAGCTTTCTCCTTAAAGCTAATTTCTTGACAAGGTATCGTCTGTTTATTTGTCTTTTAACCTTTTCGTATATTTTCGAGTTCTTTGAATTATCATCTTTGTTGATACTTGATGATAGGATCCTCTAAGTGATAAACATAATTGTCACACTGAGAAGGGATCTAACTGTCCTAAATCAATCTTTTGTGGAATATTTTGATTACTGGAAATTTGTAATCAATCGTTATCACTGGACTAAATTATGCAAACCTCGATATTATTTTGAGCATAAGTTTTTTGTTTATGTTCCGAGAGATAATTGAGATGTCTTCTCTTGAGATTTGGATGTCGATAAGGAGTATTAGTGATTTGATTTTCCCTTATCATGTGTTTCGAAATTTCTTGATTTAATTTAGATGTCAATGTTGTTGAGTTGTTTACAAAACCTTCAATTAGAATTTTCATCGTCTGAACTACAACATCTGAGTATGTCTTTTCTTTAACTAGTTTGTCTTCTTCTAGAGTTGTGATATTCATTGCATCAATATTTATTCCTTTCTCTTCAACTTGAATTTCTACATTTGAATATTTCGATCCTTCCTTCTCAATAAGGTGTTGTACCTTGTTTTGAAACAACTTCTTGTCTTTCTTAGGATTCTTAATTTGAATTAGTAATTTTCACTATGGTCATTAAGTCGAGAAACGTCTTCATTTTTTTCAGCGGTGATTTTATCAACATCCCTTTGCATGTTTTGTATTGCTCTTTTACTTTCTTGAAAAATTACTTTTGAGATATCTTGTATGTCTTCTGGTTTTACTGAATCTACATTCAAAGTGATGTCTTGCAATGTTATTTTATTCTTCCTATAGGAAAATGTCAAATTCTTCTTTTTCATATTTAGGATAAAAGATCCTAGTGATTCCATCTAGGGTGAACCTAGAATAACATAACCTTGATGGCTCCATATGGATTAGACTAAGAATTATGATATAAATGTATAATCCCGAATGTTTATTTGTAAATCAGTTATGCCACATTGTCTTTTATTCCGAGAGTCTAATTTTTCGATAACATTTGTCTCGGGAATCCCCAATTGGTAGAAAAGTTAAGGTTTATAAAAATTTTCTTCTTCAGTGAGAGATAGAAATAGTAATATATTTTCCTGCAAGAGTCCCTTAATTCTAAATTTCATGGAAACATAAGTTAATGAAGTTTATATAAATCTTCCTTCCTTTATTTCCGAATTAGACTCCATTTTTCCTTCAATAAAAATACCCTAATATTTTGGTTTTAATGATTTATTATATAAAATATTATTTTTATAATACTTATAATAATAATTTTGTATTTATTTATAATTTTTTTTTAAACTTCAATAATCTTACTTTTTTAATATCAATGACTTCCTTAACACTTATAAAGTGCTTAGTTACACCTTTTAATTAAAAGTTGTATAATTCCCTGTTGACTTTTTATAATCCTTTTAATATTGCTTTATAATTATATGAAATCTCTTCTTCCCAAATGTCTCAATATCACCCATTATGAAGTTGAATATCTTATTTATATTTAATTTCAATACTCAATATAACTTCGCTTTAACATAAGCTATTAAAACTAATTATAGCTTCGTGAACCCATACGCACCAACATCTTTCCACCGGTTCACAACTCAAATCTAATTAATGCATAGGTATTTACTTTTTTGATGGCTATAGTGTGTTATGCCTTGGGAGTGATTGTATTGGAAAAGTGATTGTGGATTTGTTCGACTGATATACTAGTGGCTTCGAACAAAGAAGACATGGAAAAATGGAAGTTGGATGACAATGGAGTGGTTAGCAGTTGTGGTGTGATAGTGGAAGGTAGAGCTGCAATGGTTGTTGTTGTAGCGATGACGAAAATAATCAATAGTAGCGATGTTGTAGGAGAGGATCGAAAGTTGTAGTCTGAGGTCGACGAGCAATTTTTTTTCTGCTAATTATTATTTTTATTTAATATGGTTTTTACTTTTTGTTTTTCTTTAAATACTAATATTTTTTAAAATACATTTTTTTTTAATAATAATATTTATATATAATAAAAAAATTATATATATATATCTATAATATTTTTTTCATATATATATATATAGATATTATAATTCTTTTGTTATTTATTTATTTTATTATTTCTTTTTTAAATGGCAAAAGGTCCAATGGAAGAATGGAGAACCTCCAACATTGTGTAGTGAAACACTTTGATTACGACAACAACCAAGTTGAAAAAAATTGATGGCCAAATTCAGATCAGACTTGCTTTGTGAAACGGTTGAGCGGTTAGATGATCAAAGAAATCTGATACCAATGTAGCGAACAAAGCTTGTATACGCTCTAATACCAACGTAACAAACAAAGTTCGTATACACAACAAAATACTTTAGAAGACATGAAATATATAAATATCAATGATATGGCAGTAATATATTATATAACAATATTTAAATACAAGTGAGATTATTAAAATTGAGGGTGAGGACCTTCTTATATACCTAGGCAGGTACCCATTCACAAATGGTCATGTCCTTAGAGACATGCCTCTTGAATACTAATTACTATTTAATTAACCATTATTACAATTATCATTATTATTTATACTTATATTATCTTATATTTTTTTTATTCATAACAATTAGTGTGTGTTTCAGATATTCTCTCAACTAAGTGTTCATCACTACTACATAAAAGGGGGTTTTAAGATAAAATTTATGACAAATTTTCAATAAATCATCTTAACACGAGACAAAAAGATTGTGTAAATTGTCTTAAAAATTGCCTCTAAGTGAGTGTCTCAAATTATTGTCTTAAAAATTTGTCTCTACAAAGACAATATAGAACACAAGTATTATTGTCTCTTAAGAGACAATTCATTTTTGTCTCTCTTGACACTATAGCTCCATTAAAGATATATTGTCTCTATAGAGATAATATGTCATTAATACCAATTATTGTCTCTATAGAGACAATACAAATTTCTCTTTAGAAACAAAATATAGAATGTTAACCTTTTTGTTTCTTCAATGATTAATTCATGTTAGGGAATGATGGAATCAAACCTCCTATTGAAAGGAAGGTGCTCTTCCATTAAGCTATCACCCTTTAAAGAAATGTGTTATCTTAATCATAAAAGACAAATATCAATGAGCCAAAACTCATTAAATTTTTTTGGGTAAAATTCTGGAACAAAAACCAAATATTGAAGAAGAGAAATTTTGATGCACTGCATTACACAACATCAAAAGTATAAGCCTCATGCAATGTATGAGTGGAATTGCTAATGTCTTGGTATTTGTATTTTCCTAGTGCCTGTTGCTACCATCTTAAATATGGTGATGATCACCATTGTCAATATCCTTATGCCAATGACCCCCATCTTTGCAATATTGGTGATTGGAGAGGATATGGTCATAACATTTTTATCCTTTGAAGATAAGCATATAAGATTGGAAGGCAGATTTTAACATAGACACATAACCATGGTTATCTAGACTAATATGTTTAACACCCCAAGCCATAAGACTACAAGCAACCTGACACCCAAGTTTACCACTAATATGATTGATGTATTTCTTTGATCTCCATCAGTGTACCTGTAGAATTGGAAAACATCACCGAAATCATTTTTTACCCTGGATTCAATTTTCCATTTATTATGTTTTGGTTTCCCTAATGAAGTCAAAGAAGCTCCATTTTTTACATCCTTTTTGAAATATATTGTGTGACCAAGAGTAGGGAATGAAGCTTCAAAGAACAAACTAAACAGAGGTCCAACTTGAGATGAAATTGCTTATGTGTAGGAGTTGTGAAGGCTTTAGGTTGTTGCATCAATTGGGGCAATTTGCACCTTTTGTATATGTCCATATGAGTTCAATATGTTAGCTACCTATACCAATAGGTTTCATATTTCATGATTGGCAAAGAAAGTTCCAAATATGCTTTGCTTTCGTGATGCAAAGATCCCATATTTCCAAAAAAAGACAATGTGTGTATATAGCTTGATGTTGACTCAATTTTGATGGATGGTCCAACAGCTTAATCTGGATCATGCCATGTTTCAATTTTCTGTTGTAGAATAGAGAAAGAAGTCTGTCCAAATTGTTTAATCTTGGCAGACCAGTACCTAGGTAGAGAAGTAAGGTTCCCAACTGCTTAATCTGGGACCTTGGAAGCAATAAGGGTAGCCCTAGATAGAAAATCAAAAGAAAAAGCCAAAAGAAAAGAAAAGACAAATAAGGGTCTACAAAGCTAAGTGCACCCTCCATGAAGAAACAAAAAAAATGCTAGGCAAGTAGATGGGTAGGCAGATGGGGTTGCAGAAATGTCATTCCTTACAATTGAATGTTTGGTAACCTATTATAAAGAAACATCAATGGATATAGAAGCTTCTCTTCTCCATCATGTTGTAGCAAAGCAAAGGAGCATGTATAACTTCTTGTTTCCCCCCTTCACATTCATTACTAACATCCTTTCATCAGTTGTGTTTATGAAAGAATTCAAGGTTTTATGTTGGTTCTTATTCCTTTAAAAGACACATTTCTTATCTAAAATTCTTTTCATTTTGATCTACTCCCTAAGATAAGTTGTTTTCATATAAACTTAGTGATATCACTCCTCATTCACTTCTTCCATTCATATTAACCCCTAACTTCTTATTATCTAAATCCCCTATGTTACCCTTTCCCTATTATTATAAACACTATGGTGTATAAACCCCAAGCAATCTATAAATATCCCTTCCCCTTTGCATTATAGCCATATGTTCACAGTCAGGGATTAAATTGACATCTGGTTAGTTTAAGAACACAAACTCTACCCCCATTTCCCCTTCAGAAGTTATTTAAACCATTAACCCCTTCATTTGCAAAAGAACCTTGTTAAAAACCCATTTTCACCCTTAACCCGCTTTATTTGCAAAATTACATGAAAACCCCACTTTTTCATTTTACCCAAAGTATTGGTGCAATGCGCGTTTGGATAAAAATACATTGAAAACCATACAAATTCGCCAAACTCCGAAGGTCCCCGCTGGGCGCATCTTCCAAAGAATATATTATTTTAATCCCCGCCCACATCCGTATTGACCTAGCACCTTAATGATTCGTCAACTGTCGGATCTGGCCCTTTTCATTGGACGACCCACATGCATATCGGACCGGGCCCAACGTCCGTAGGTTAGCTTCCAAAATTTGTCAGAGGGTGACGTCAGGCCTCTGCCACGCGTCACCCCCAAATCGTATTGGAGCGCCCTCTGACAATCCCGCTTCCGTATAAACAGCGGTGCGATATCATACCGCTTATCGTTTCTGGTTTCTATGAACCCGTCGTGCCAACGTCACTACCACGTCAGGCCCACGTCATTGCTACATCACCGCCGCGTCAGCGCCCCCGTCCGCCACTGCTCCAACCTGCCCGCCACCTCATCATCCCCGTGGACCACTCTCAGGCCGCCACATCACCCGATGACATCATGCTGATGTCATCCGACCTTGACCCCACCTGATGATGTTATGCTGACGTCATCCCAAAAAAAGCGCCAAATAACCCAAAAGTCTATATTTTGGCCAAAATTCGTGTTTTTCGTTACTTTTGCAAAAAAAAGACTGTTACTCCCCCTGCATGCATCTTATGTCCAAATCCATCGCCAACCAGCTGAAATCAACCAGGAGACCGTCGGCGCTTCCATCCCACCTGCATTTGCAAACTTTTCCAAGCAATTCACCAGGTATTTATGAAATTTACCTCCCCTGCGCTCGGTTGTGTCCATAATTGTCTGAAACAAAGTTAAAAGAGTGAGAAAGCTTATAATTTACCGGAAAATCCGCTGTGGCTAGCCTCCATTTTCAATTGTAAAGTCGAAATTCACCTGCAGAGCCTTGTTTACCCAAGTTTTCACAAAACTTACAGTTAGTTCGCGCATTCGTGAACTAAGAAGCCAAGCTACACCAATTCACCGTGAAGAGAGTTTTTAAGGCCAAGCATTTTCCCTATCAATGCTTTGTGCAGTATTTCAATTGCTGCCATTGCCATTTTATCCTATGTTCCTCAGTAAATCACCTCTCTTTCCAAGAAATACTCCTTTGGGATGCTCTGCTCATTAACACCAGTTCATATATAAACAGAGTCCTAAAGTAACCATGGATGCACCAGTAGCACCTATAGCCTTGAATATTGCTCCATTAAATGCCCCTCAGAGAGAATTGGAGTGGAAACCATTAGCAGACCTAGATTATCAAATATCAGAGGAAATGCTAATGCATAGCAAGTACCACATCCACTTGCTAAATGAATTGAAGATCAGGCATGAGAGTGGAACAGATGTATTGGGCATTTGGGACTCTTTTCTCCCTATCTTCAAGCTCCCTTGGGTCAACCAGTTTCCTGACCTAATCCACCTATGTGCTGACTGCTATGACCCCACTCAGAGGGCTATGCTTGACCCTTCAGGCTCAGTTGTTTTCTATGTCACCCCTGAAGCCATCAGAGAGATGCTGCACTTCAATACTGAGAAGAAATTAGTTCCTTTATCACTGATTGATCTGATAAAGCAAGGAGCTAAATTGACAGATGCTCAGGTCACCAAGCTAAATCAATTGTACATTGGCTCTGACACTGTGATGTACCCTCCTATTTCTCATGTATACCTCAACCAATTGGGAAGAGACCTTGTAGACATGATTAGTCCCATTCTGGGCTATAATTCAATTGAATTTGTTGATGAAACTGTGCTGGTGATGATGCTCATGTTTTCCCCTGGCAAGTCTCCAATCTGCTATGACTATGCCACTTACATATCTGACAAAATACATGAGAAATTGATGAAATTGGCAAGAGAAAAGGTGTTCAGATACACCTCCTATATCTACCACTTAATCTTATATTATCAACATGAAAAATTTCCTTTTTCTGTGAAACGATTGGATGCACAAGGCAATCCAAGATCAGTGGTTTATTGGTCCTCTGCCTTCCACAGCAGATCTTATTCTCCATACACTTATTGTGAGTTTATAGACCTCTTCATTCACCCAGCCATGTCTCTGCTTCTGAGCTCACCTCCTCCAAGACTAACTGATGAGATGAAGAGGGTTCTTCAGATGTCTAAGGCATACAACATTGGGGATTGGTACTATTACCAAAACCACACAGTCATCAGAATATATGGGTGTAGTTGCCCCCATACAGATTACCCAAATATGTGCCCATGAGATTGTTTGCCCTTGAATACTTCAGGCAATTTGGGAATGTTGATGTACTACATTTTTCAGGCAAAGGCAAGAAAGCACAGCTCAAAGTCAGCAACCAATTAGGCCACTTAATTTACAACAAAAGGGAGGAAGGTTGGCAAGAGGCAGATAGAATGTTAGAATCCCTTGGCTTGCAGACCAGTTTCCTTTGGAAACCATATGACCCCAATCATTTCATAAGTTTAAGAAGGGTCAAATATAGGCTGGCCAGTTATGACCACTTAAGGTTGCCTCACATAGAAAAATATGCAAATAAAATAAAGTGGAGGAGAGGAACCTTAGAGGAGGCTGCCACACAAGAAGAATTAAATGAAAGAGCAGTAAAAAATCTCCAAAAATTGGCTGACTTAGAGCTTTGTGCACAGGTATTTTCTCTTCCACGCACTCAAGTGGGAGCAGCTGCCTCATCTTCCACAGCACATCAACAAGCAGCCAAAGCTACTGATCAAACTCTTAGCAAAGGCAAAGAAAAGGAGATGGAGCCAGAGCAGCCACCTCATGAGGAGGTACAGCAGCAGGAAGTGCAGCAACAGCAACAGGTACAACAACAACAAGGGGGGCAGCAAGAAAAAGAGCAGCCAGTGCAAAAAGAGCAAACATCACAGGCCCCAATATCCACCGGGCAGCAGGCTCAGGACACTCTGCCTCCTAGGCGGGACACAACAGTGGAGGCCTCAGTCCTCCAAACTCCACAAAAAGAAGATATAAATAGAAAGAGGGACAGAGAACTGGAAACTCTCCTCACTACCTCCACAACTCAACGGGACAAAAGAAAAAGTTTGAATCCCCTCTCAGAAGAAGAAATGCCTATAGGGTAATCTTTGGGCATGGGCCCACCTAGCATGGAGGCATCTGCAAGTTCCTTCCAGCAGGAACAAGAGAGGGCAGTGGGAGAAGAAGCCAGCTCCTCAAGCTAGCAAAGAGGAGGTGAACTGGGCATCAAGCAACATTTCATTGATATAAATAAGAGGAATGAGCCCATAAGAATACATCTATACAATCATTTGTTAAAGATGGCTCCCACTAACCAACAGAGATTAATGTCTGCATATGATGTCCAGGAAGACAAAATGATCATGAGCCACTTTATGCCAGCCGTGTTGCAGCCACAGTCAGCGGCAGATTACATAAGGACCAACCTTGAGGTCCTTGCCAAGGACATCCACCCAATGGATCAAATTGAACTGCATAAGCAAACGGGTGAGATGGTGTATGCCTCCTTGGCAGATAAGACATTGGTGAACTACATGTTAGAAAATAGCCTAAATAATACATCTTCCCAACTTGAGTTGGAAAGGGCATCCTCTCAAGCAAAGGACAACCGAATCAAAGCCTTAGAGAAGATAATCATAGAACTTGGGAATGATCCCAAGGACATCAAGGCTATACAAGCATTATTGAAATTAAGAGATGCAGATATGGCAGCACTAAGGAAAATGGTCAAAATCCCAGCAACCATTCACCCACAAACTAAAGAAGTTGCCCAACTGAGACATGACCAAGATGCAGGAGCTATGCTGGTGTCATTATACAAACAGCTGATCCAGACACAGGAGAAATTGGGAGAATCATAGGCTGCACAGGCTGCACTGCAGGCAGCATTACAACATAAAGAAGGAGGCCAAACATCTCAGCTTCCTCCAGAGATAATTAACCTTGAGGAACCTCCTCAAACTACTGCTCCTCCCACTGAACAAACAGAACAAGCAGCACCTTCTACATCACCACCAGCGCCAACAACAGAGCAGGCTCCAAGCCTGGACATGGAGAAGCTAAGGAGTGAAATCCAAGCCTGGAAGCCCAAATGGAAGAATTAAATGAGGCCAGGGAAAATTTTGTCAAGTTGAATGAAAGATATGATAAATAAAAAAAAAGTGTTGCTGAGAAAGGAAGAGAGATAAAGGCTCTCAAAGAGAAGATAAAGGAGCTGGAGAAAGAGCTCACACTTGATAAAGTAGTGGCTGAACTCAAGATAGTCCTATGGGCCAACATTGGCCAATCAATCATTGATCAATGGCAATACATTGAGACCATTCATGAGCAAATGGAGCTCATAGGGAAGGTGCATAGGGAAATCCAAAGAGCAAGGGCATCTCTAGGCAATATGCCTGAGGTTGCCAATAGAATGATTAATGTGCTTAATAAGCCTGGTACAAACACTAGAAAGAAGAAGCCAGGATATGCAGACAAAGGTTAATAAGTTTATGGACAAATTCGTGGCATTTCAAAACAGAGGTCTTCCTAGCTTACTTAACAACGCAGGGAGACTACTTTCACATGAAAATTATGCCAAGAGGGTCAACACATTTGCTACAAATCAAATTACTGAAAGACCCAACACTTCAGAAGAAACAGGGCCAGCATCAGGACAGAGTCTCTACAACAGGGTAGAGAACTTATTCTTTATAATGAATGAGATCAAACATTTGTTTGAAGTGCCTCCAAATTTCTACAAATACACAGAGGCAGATGAGACTTTAGAGGCAATTCTGAGACATCAATTTCCCACACAGGAAGTCTGGACCAAGATGATACAGTTAATATTGTAAACTAGAGCCTGTAATCAAGTTTTTTCATTAAAATACATAAATTATCATGCACAGGAAAAATTTGATAAAATCAGCATGTATGGAGAAGAATGGGCTGAGCCAACTCAGCAGAACCATTCAGCCACTAAAGCAGCACTGACAGTCACAGGTGACAGGGCCAAGAAGCTACAACATGACAACCATAAAGACACGTTATCCAGCATTAAAAAAGAACGTTCAATCCGACTCAGTGGCCTCCAAAGGTAAAAAAGTCTTCTAACAGAATTAATGAGCATTTATTTTGTATTCAAAGCTGTAATAACTTTCTTATCTGCTATTCTGTAATAGTTGGCGAACGTATTTATTTCTCAGACGACTGAACGCTTCATATATTTTGTATAACCAAATGTATATATTCCCCCTCGCATAAGCTTGCAGGGGTTGTTGTTGATTTCTCTTCTAGAGTTTCTTATGCTGTAAATTTCCAGAGTATTAATACAAAAGCTGATGGAATTTCCAAAGCTCTGCGTTATCTGAGTCATTGTGGTGTTTTTCTGAACGTTACAGGATTCCTGCGTACTTCATGGCACAATAAGTTTTCCTTAAAAACTCTTCGTTATGTGTTTTTGTTATCTTTTCATAGCTCATTCATGTTTGTGTGTTTCATAGTTAAAGGCAGAGAAAATGAATAGTTCCAGGATTTATTCACAGAGTACCATGAACTCAATCTATGATGTTATAAATTTCTTTCTTCAGTTATATTCATGAGGTGTAATTCTTAACTACTGCACCTCCAAACTATATCTTTCACAGTGATTGTTGTTTCAGGAATTCAAGTTTGCTCCTATGCAATATATCTCTTTCTTACACCCAGCTTAGTGGAAAATTCTTAATTGCTTTTCACTGGTTAAACACAATTCATAATCACAATTACAATTTTGTTTCATGAGGTATTTAAATGGCCCTGTAGTTTCAGCAACTCAACTCAATATTTCAGACAACCTGTAGCCACAGACTCCATTGCCCAATGGACTAGAACTATCTGAAGATTTCCACCTTAGGTACATAAGACATCCCTCAACCAAAACATAAAACCAAACCCTGAATTCATAACTAGCCTAAAATAATCACAAAACAGAGACAAACCTTTAAAGAGAGAGCCCTCTCTGATTACAGTTTGGCCAGAAGCTGTAATCCAAAGATTGGTTAGTGGTTACCCCGGCCGTATTCCCTTGGGAGTCAAAGGGAACAACATGGGTGTTAACATAATTGGCGACTCCACTGGGGAGAGAATATTTTCAACTGTTGTCTGTCCACAGACAGTGGTTCTAAAGCTTGAGTAGTCCCTTGAAACAATTCCAAAAATATCCTAAAAATACCAAAAAGAAGTTCAGAAGTTGGCTCCTAAAAGGAAAACAAGGCACACTAGGTCAAATCCTGACCCAAACCCTCCTCCTGTTTTCAATAATAAAATCCAAGAGGAATGGGAGCAGTCTCCTGAATCCAGCCCTGAGGCAGTCCAGCATAGTTTTATCCCCACCCCTGCTAAACCTACTATTCACCTCCATCCCACTCATTCCTCCCCCTCTTCATCATCCACTTCACAAAATATATTGGCAACACCTAACACACAAACTGCCATTGTTGTTCCTGTTGTTCCAGTTGTCCCACTTATCCCACCAAATATGGCAAATCGTTATGAACCCCTCCAGCTGCCTAACAATCCCGGAGCCATGCCTCAGGATTACCAGAGTAAAATAACTTATTTTGATGGAACTAGTACATACACTGCCTTACAACATACTAAGAAAATGCAAGACTACTTTGAAAACTATGAGATAGATGATGATGACGTAAGGATGAAAATCTTTGTGCAAAGTCTCACAGGTGAAGTGAGAACATGGTTCAGAGCACTGGCTGCAAATTCTATAGCTAATTCGGCTGCCCTTTATCAGTCCTTCCTAAACATATGGGAGAAGAAAAAGGACCCTCTGCACATTCTATCTGAATATGACACCATAAAGAGGGGTCCACAAGAAACTGTCTCGGACTATTGCACTAGATTCAATGCTGTCTATAGTGCAATTCCTCAAAACCTCAGACCACCACCTGATCTAGCATTAATTAAGTTCCCTGATAGATTTGATGCTGATATGGCATATCAATTGAGAGAAAGAGCCCCTGCTACTTTGGCAGACATGCAAGACATAGCAGTAAGTGTAGAGGCAAATTTGATTGCCAAGAGAAATAGGGCAAGAACTGAAAGAAGAACTACATTTAAAGAAGAACCCTCAGCATTTGAGCAGAAGTTAGATGCAATCATCAAAGGTATGGATAGACTTGGGGACATAGTGGAAACTATAGAAAGAAAGTCATCATGGGAAGGGCCAACAAGCAACGTGAGAAACCAAAACTTTAGAAAGACTCAAAATCCCAATGTTGGAAGGACTGATCCTGACCAACATGTCAGACCCCCTTTCCAAGAGAATTATGATGAGGCTTCTACATCAAGTGAACCCAATGAAGACCCTCACATTAATCTAATGGGCTTGGATGGTGAAAATCAAGTCTTTTTAACACAAGAAGATCATAAGGATGATGGCATCAAGCAATTCCAAACAAAATCAGGTGAGTCATTTGATTTCAAACAAGGATATGATACAACTGTTTTTGAAGTTCATAAACAATACATATTGAGGAGTAGAACAATAAATGTGACACAGCCTGACAAAACAAAGGACACCCCACAGCCTAAGAAAGCCATTGTCACAGAACCAAGTGACAAAACTGGTCCAATTATAGATGAGGTAACAGTTGAGGAAATAACTGAAACATTCCCCTCAAAACAGCAACCAGTAGATACAACACCCTTCCAACATAAGCCAAGCAACATTTTTCAAAAGACAAGTAAAAAGGATAAGCCTCAAGATCAAAAAGAGAATCAGGAGGAAGGAATTAAGGATTCCATTGAAAAGGAAAGGGCTATTAACAAAAACACTAAGACCCAATCTGAAAAACCTTTTGACTTAGAAGTTGAAATTGGAAAATTGAAGATAGCCAGTCCTCTTTCAGAGTTGGCCAAACACAACATCTACAAACAACAAATCAGGAAATCCCTTCAACTCAATCACAACAAAGATGATGTTAATGTGTTGGATGATACCCCATAACTACTTTTCGGCCCAGAGGTTGATGGAAAGACAACAGTTGCAGGAATTTTACCTTTTTATGTCAGCCTGCATGTTCATGATAAGATATTACACAATGCAATGTTTGACTCTGGTGATTCTCACAACCTGATGCCCAAATCAGTCATGGAGAGATTAAATCTGGATATTACAAGACCCTATAAGGAATTATTCTCATTTGACTCCAGCCAAGTTAAGTGTTTAGGTCTGATAAAAGATTTCCGTGTGTCACTTGTCCAATACCCCAATAAGACAATCTTGATGGACGTTATAGTTGCTGATATCCCACCCAAGTATGGAATGTTGTTATCTAGATCATGGGGGGCTAAACTCCAAGGTTCCCTACAGTTAGACATGTCATATGCCACTATCTCTGTCTTTGGGCAACCAAAGAGACTATATAGAGAAACACTCATGAAATACATGGTCAACAGTGAAGAAAAACCTCAAAATTTTCCCATATATGCTGTCCATTCTGACATAGATTCATATATTCTCTTCAATGATAATTCAGGTCCTACGAATGATGTTGAAACCAAGACACTCAAACAAGATCAGGACATTAATGAACAAGCTGCTGCTCTAGAAATCAAGCTGATCCAATCAAGTGATGAGACTGTCCTAAAAGACAAACTAAATGAAAAACCAGAACTTCAACTCACAATTCCATATTACAGAGAAGCTATTAAGTCTCCCCTAGAACAAGAGATCCTATGGTTCCTATAATTTGATGGGTCAATCAACAAATTAGGGGCAGGAGCTGGAGTTTGGATACATAATGAACTAAACAGTCATGTAGAAGTTCGAGCTTATAGACTAAATTTCAGATGTGCTAATAACATGGCAGAATATGAAGCTCTTTTACTAGGCCTCAAACTAGTAAATTCCTTGCAAGCCACAAAAGTTTCAATCATGGGAGATTCAGACTTAATTATCCAACAAGTGAAGGGAAATTTTGTCACCAATGACAAAAGATTGAGATCTTATAGGTCTGCTGCTGCTGAAATACTAAACTCCTTCACTGAATTTCAAATCACTAAAATTTCTAGAACCCATAACCTTCATGCTCATAGTTTGGCCACATTTGCAAGTACCTGCAAGCTGCCTGTTGAACCTAAGAATTGTTTTACAGCCGAGATAAAACACAGACCTTCTGTCCCAAACAATGTTAAAGATTGGCAAGTATTTGAAGATGATACACAGATAAATAACTTCTTGACCTTACAACAAGAATTTGCAGGATTAAACATTGACACTGAGGGAGCAAGTCAATCACAAATACTGAGTGAACATAACAACAAGCCAATATCACCCAAAACAGCCAACTAAATGCTACATCCAACAATTTTTAACAAAGACAACATACAAGAAATTCAACAAATCAGTTGTGAAGAAATAGCTGGTACAGAGGCTGAAATCATAGAGCTGAAAGACAATTTTCTTCCAACAGGCCTAAGTCCATTAGAGGACATCTTTGACTCAAATGATATCCCTAGAAAACCAAAAATGCAGCCCCTTAATGCTGCCATTGAGGAATGCAACATTGGAACTATTGAGAAGCCCAAAATAATAAAATTGTCTGCATCCTTACCTCCTGATCAAAAACCCAAATACATTGACCTCTTCAAAGAGTTTCAAGATGTCTTTGCATGGGGTTATGAGGATTTAAAATCCTATGACACCTCTGTTATCCAGCATACTATCCCTCTCAAGCCTAATCAGAAGCCATTCAAGCAGAAATTGAGAAGGATCAATCCCATGCTTCTCCCTTCAATTGAAAAAGAGCTGCAAAAAATGTTTAAAGCTGGCATCATAGCACCAATCAGGTTCATTGATTGGATTTCAAATTTGGTCCCCACAAGAAAGAAAACTGGTGAGATAAGACTTTGTGTCGATCTTAGAAACTTAAATCAAGTGTCCCTCAAAGACAACTATCCCTTACCTAAGATGGATCACATTCTCCGAAGAGTGGTAGGGGCCTCAAGGATCTCGTTACTTGATGGATTCTCAGGCTTTAATCAAATCCTAGTGCACCCTGATGATCAAGACAAAACTGCATTCACAACCCCATGGGGAACTTTCAAATATGTAAAAATGCCTTTTGGATTGAAAAATGCAGGGGCAACATTCCAAAGAGCAATGGATATTGCTTTTGCCAAAGAGATTCATGACTTTCTTGTCATTTATTTGGATGACCTCACACCTTTCTCAAAATCCGACCAAGAACACTTGAAGCACTTGAGGCAGATCTTCTTAACATGTAGGAAATATGGAATTTCCTTGAATCCGAAGAAGTCTCTATTTGGTTTGGAAGAAGGCAAGCTGTTAGGACATATCATTTCAAAGGATGGCATAAGAATTGACCCAGACAGGATACAAGCTATCTTACAAATTCCCCACCCAAGAAACATCAAAGAATTGCAAGCTTTCTTAGGGAAGATCAACTTCTTAAGGAGGTTCATCCCAAACTTAGCAGAATTGATTAGATTACTAAATAACATGCTAAAGAAAGATTCAAAAGTGAAATGGACAGTAGAAGCAAATCAAGCCTTTTAAGGTATAAAATTGGCCCTTACCCAAACCCCAATCTTAACAAATCCCCAATTTGATAGAGAATTCATCATTTTCTCTTTTTCCTCCCAGCATACCATTGCTGCTGTTTTATTAGAGAAAGATGACCAAGGAAATGAGAAACTCATTGCTTTCTTTAGCAGAGCTCTTAGAGATGCACCTCTAAAATATCAGATCATGGAGAAACAAGCTTATGCTTTGGTCAAGGCCATTAAAGAGTTCAGGATTTACATCCTTTATTCCCACGTTATAGCTTATGTGCCAAGTCCCATTGTGAAAGACATACTCACTCAAGAAAACTTGGAGGGCAGAAGAGGAAAGTGGATTGCCAACATCTTGGAATTTGATATTGAAATAAAACCTACAAAACTGATAAAAGGGCAAGGTTTGGCCAAATTAATGACAGAAGCAAACTTCCAAGCCTTAGACATAAACCAGCTGGACAATGAACCGGAGCTGGCGACTTCAAAGATCAATGTAGCCTTTGAACAATCCCCTTGGTATTCTGATATCTGTTATGTGTTACAAAACCTGTGTGCTCCCCTAGGATTGTCCAGAACTAAATGTAGGTTCCTAAAAATGAAAGCTTCAAGATTTTGTGTTATGGATGGCAATTTGCTTTGGAAAAACCATGAGGGTATACTGTTAAATTGCTTGATTGAGAATGAGACTAACAATATCATGAAAGAATTTCATGCAGGTGATTGTGGTGGACACTAGTATTGGAAGTCCACTGTGGATAAGATACTGAGGGCTGGTTACTATTGGCCCGCTGTATTCTATGATGTCAAGAAGTTTACCACCTCATGTCATAAATGTCAAGTGTTCGAGGGAAAGAGAAAGTTACTGCCACTTCCTTTGAGGCCTATTGCAACAAAGAGACCTTTTCAACAATGGGGCTTGGATTTCATTGGGGAAATTCATCCCTCATCTTCAGGCCAACATAGATGGATTCTAACAACTACATACTACTTTACTAAATGGATTGAAGTTGTTCCATGCAGACAAGCAAATGATTCCACTATCATTCAGTTCCTTGAGACCAATATTCTTTCTAGATTTGGTTGTCCTGATAAGATAATAACAGACAATGCTGCTGCCTTCAGATCTAAGAAGATGGTGAATTTCTGCCACAAATTTCACATTACCCTGGGCCATTCTACTGCATAATATCCCCAAGGAAATGGCCTTGCTGAATCATCAAATAAAAGTCTTGTAAACATCATAAAGAAGGTGTTAGAAGAAAATTAGAAGAATTGGCATAAGAAGCTGGTCAATGCCTTATGGGCAGATAGACTAACAACCAAGAGATCAATTGGGGTCAACCCATATGAGTTAGTTTATGGACTAGAAGCCAAATTTCCCTCATCACTAGGGGTTCCTGTCATGAAACTTCTTCAAGAAAGCCAGGCTGAACCAAATGATATGCAAAGAAGAATCAATCAGATAATATGTTTGCAGCAAACTAGAGATCAAGTTTATAATAGAGTTCAAGTTTTACAAGAAAAATTAAAGAAAGCTTTTGATAGAAGGACT
Organism: Pinus tabuliformis; assembly: GCA_031772625.1. NCBI lineage: Eukaryota > Viridiplantae > Streptophyta > Pinopsida > Pinales > Pinaceae > Pinus > Pinus tabuliformis. The sequence goes on along the minus strand of CM062804.1, from coordinate 1,220,213,901 downwards.
AAGGTAGAAGATTTCAACATTGGTGACAAAGTCCTCAAGTGGGATTCAAGAAGGGAAGATAAGGGAAAACATGGAAAATTTGATTCTCTTTGGAGAGGACCATTTGATGTTCAAGCAGTACAAGGAAACAATACTTATTTCCTTAAAAGTATTGATGAAGCTGATTTGGATGAAGGTCCTGTAAATGGCAGGATGTTGAAGCACTATCTTGACTACTATCCATAAGTGCATCCTAAGTTTCTCTTGTACATATTCAGGTGTATATATTACTTTCTGTTAACATGTAAAAATGTAGTTTCTCAAGTTTTATAAGTTATCAGCAAAAGGCAAATAAGTTCAGAGATTTACCAAGATGGGAAGAGCACAATTTTGGGATTTCAAAGGGGAATACTCCAAGTTTTGGTAAAAGAAGTCAAGGGCCAAGGCATTCTGACCTGCTGTTCTTGGTCTTTCAAATGGAAAAACCATCCCCATGTGGAGCCACTGTTAGCTACCTATACCAATAGGTTTCATATTTCAGGATTGGCAAAGAAAGTTCCAAATATGCTCTGCTTTGGTGATGCAAAGATCCCATATTTCCAAAAAAAGACAATGTGTGTATATAGCTTGATGTTGACTCAATTTTGATGGATGGTCCAACAGCTTAATCTGGATCATGCCATGTTTCAATTTTCTGTTGTAGAATAGAGAAAGAAGTCTGTCCAAACTGTTTAATCTTGGCAGGCCAGTAGCTAGGTAGAGAAGTAAGGTTCCCAACTGCTTAATCTGGGACCTTGGAAGCAATAAGGGTAGCCCTAGATAGAAAATCAAAAGAAAAAGCCAAAAGAAAAGAAAATGAAAATAAGGGTCTGCAAAGCTAAGTGCACCCTCCATGAAGAAACAAAAAAAATGCTAGGCAAGTAGATTGGTAGGCAGATGGGGTTGCAGAAATGTCATTCCTTACAATTGAATGTTTGGTAACCTATTATAAAGAAACATCAGTGGATAGAGAAGCTTCTCTTATCCATCATGTTGCAGCAAAGCAAAGGAGCATGTCTAAATTCCTGTTTCCCCCCTTCACATTCATTACTAACATCCTTTCATCAGTTGTGTTCATGAAAGAATTCAAGGTTTTATGTTGGTTCTTATTCCTTTAAAAGCCACATTTCTTGTCTAAAATTCTTTTCATTTTGATCTACTCCCTAAGCTAAGTTGTTTTCATATAAAATTAGTGATATCACTCCTCATTCACTTCTTCCATTCATATTAACCCCTAACTTCTTATTATCTAAATCTCCTATGTTACCCTTTCCCTATTATTATAAACACTATGGTGTATAAACCCCAAGCATTCTATAAATATCCCTTCCCCTTGGCATTATAGCCATATGTTCACAGTCAGGGATTAAATTGACATCTGGTCAGTTTAAGAACCCAAACCCTACCCCCATTTCCCCTTCAGAAGTTATTTAAACCATTAACCCCTTCATTTGCAAAAGAACCTTGTTAAAAACCCATTTTCACCCTTAACCCGCTTTATTTGCAAAATTACATGAAAAACCCACTTTTTCATTTTACCCAAAGTATTGGCGCAATGCGCATTTGGATAAAAATACATTGAAAACCATACAAATTCGCCAAACTCCGAAGGTCCCCACCAGGTGCATCTTCCAAAGAATATATTATTTTAATCCCCGCCCACATCCGTATTGACCTGGCACCTTAACGATCCGTCAACCGTCAGATCTGGCCCTTTTCATCAGACGGCCCACATGCATATCGGACCGGGCCCGACGTCCATAGGTTAGCTTCCGAAATTTGTCAGGGGGTGATGTCAGGCCTCTGCCACGCGTCACCCCCAAATCGTATCGGAGCGCCCTCTGACAATCCCGCTTCCGTATAAACAGTGGTGCGATATCATACCGCTTATCGTTTCGGGTTTCTGTGAACCCGCCATGCCAACATCACTACCACGTCAACGCCCCCGTCCGCCACTGCTCCAACCTGCCCGCCACCTCATCATCCCCGTGGACCACTCTCAGGCCGCCACGTCACCTGATGACGTCATGCTGACGTCATCCGACCTTGACCCCACCTGATGACGTTATGCTGATGTCATAAAAAAAAAGCGCCAAATAACCCAAAAGTCTATATTTTGGCCAAAATTCGTGTTTTTCGTTACTTTTGCAAAAAAAAGATTGTTACTCCCCCTGCATGCATTTTACGTCCAAATCCGTCGCCAAGCAGCTGAAATCAACCAGGAGACCGCCGACGCTTCCATCCCACCTGCATTTGCAAACTTTTCCAAGAAATTCACCAGGTATTTATCAAATTTACCTCCCCTACGCTCGGTTGTGTCCATAATTGTCTGAAACAAAGTTAAAAGAGTGAGAAAGCTTATAATTTACCAGAAAATCCCCTGTGGCTAGCCTCCATTTTCAATTGTAAAGTCGAAATTTGCCTGCAGAGCCTTGTTTACCCAAGTTTTCACAAAACTTACAGTTAGTTCGCGCATTCGTGAACTAAGAACCCAAGCTGCACCAATTCACTGTGAAGAGACTTTTTAAGGCCAAGCATTTGCCCTATCAGTGCTTTGTGCAGTATTTCAATTGCTGCCATTGCCATTTTATCCACTGTTCCTCAGTAAATCACCTCTCTTTCCAAGAAATACTCCTTTGTGCTGCTCTGCTCAGTAACTGTTGGAATAATACTAAGAGGGGGGGGGGGGTGAGTCAGTATTATCAGATCAGATAACACTTTTCAAACATATACGCTACTTCAGTTAAGTGAACCCGCGTGTACACGCGACTGTGTCTAATGCAACTAGCGTATACCCAGAGATCTTATAATTCAGTTAGCTTAATCTTCAGTAAATGCATCAGAACATTATTAAGCAATTTAACAGTAAACAGGTGCAGTATCACAGAACAGAACATCACACAAGAGCCACACACATGAACACCATGATATAAGGTGGAAACCCAATGTGGGTGAAAACCACCTGCTGCAATTCGTCTCTTTCTTCTTTAATGAGAAACTTCTTTTACAATGTACTAGTGCAGTCCTTTACCAGTACGCAGGCTACAACCTGCAGAGGGCTACAAACCTCTCTCGTTTTCCAACTACTTTTGGAAGGGAGCTACAACCCCCTCAGCTCTTGTACTAGCTGATCCATTTACTAGTACGTAGGTGCTGACCCTACAACCTTTAGGGACCACGTTTCATCAATTTTCAAACTGGATCCAAGAGTACAAAGCAAACATTACCGCAATACAATCATCAACTTATACTTGCATCATAATTCATTAAACAACCCAATACAGAATCACTGAAACCTTGTCATCAAGAACACAGAACCCAAACCAGAATCCAGAACTCTGCAACAACCACCAGAATCAGCAGCAACCTGAAATATCAACCGTTATCATGCATACGCTACTTCACTGTACCAAAACCGCGTGTATACGCGCTTTCTCCAAAGGCAACCCGCGTGCAGATCTAGAAATGATTACTTCTGCCTTCGCTGTCAGATCCGACCCTTGCCAAGCATCCCGTACAGATAACCAGCACTACCAGATCCTCTCACTGCGTCAGACACCCAATCCATCTCTCTTTGTCTAGTGATCTTCTCCTTATATAGCCTTAGGCCTTGTTCAATACCAAGAGCCAAAACCATAGAAACACAATACCATCAACCTCGAAACTAGGGATCAACACGTCCGTCGAGACATTATGGTCCAAAACCATAGGCACAACTTCCAAGGTCTAACTACCACGGACCAAAGGTACTTTTCACATGTACGCGCTTTTACTGAAGCCAACCTGCGTGTACACGCGGATTCTCCTTGCTGAACCTGCGTATATCTCTTTCTTGTCCTTCTTGTCCTGCTGTACTGAGATCTGTCCTCTGATTAAGTTGCCATCACCTGTACCAACCTCTGAGCACCTGTACCAACTTCTGAGTGAGTTGCCATCAAGGACAACACTTGAAACATAATGCCAACAATCTCCCCCTTTGGACTTGATGGCAACCACCACACCAAGTCACTCTCCCCCTTTGACATCAAGGGCAAAGGGCGTACCAAGATATGCTCTTCTTTGGTATACCTTCTACTGTCCATACTGTTGTCCATACTCCCCCTGAGTACATGCTGAAGTTTTTGATTTGGCTCCTCCTTTTTATATGACAAAGTGTACCAATCTATCCATGCTCCCCCTGAGCAGATGCAAGTTCTAAGACCAGCCATTCAGATCTGTATCATAAGCATCAGCCTGCAATACCATTCCTTTGATCAAACAAAAAGATGTATCATCAACTTCTAACCATAGTGCCAACAATGAATTATTTGAAGAATATTCTCCCCCTGAGTGTGAGCCAACCATGTCTGAACCATTTCCTGAGTCTGTTCTGCTCCCCCTGAGCCTGAGCCAACCATGACTGAACCTGGGTCTGTTCTGCTGCCCTTTCTCCATATACGCGACTTTGCAGCCTGTAACTCGCGTATATACGCGACTTGTCTTCATTATATCAGCGTATGCAGGATGGAATACTGAATTTCATCACTTTCAGATTCCCCTGTGTCTGTTATGTCAGCTGACTGAGTTATCCCACACTTTTCTGTCTCTGTCTTCTTCAACTGTGGTGATGTATGGTCCCCTTGTCTTGAATTTTGAAATCTGCTCCTGCATTCCCTTGCTTTATGCCCATAGTTGTTGCATGTATAACACCTTATATTTTTCATGTTCCTTCTATCACAATCAATTGCTTTGTGTCCATATGCATTGCAGGCAAAGCAATACCCTCTGAAATACCTGGGATGCGATGATCTTTCTTGAACCATTCTACTTCTGCATCTGGCTGCAACATGTCCAAGATTATGACATACATAACATTCAACATTATTCAGCGGAGGAAATAATCGTCTATCACGTCCATAGTTAGGAGTAAAGGATCTTCCTTGAGGAATTTCTTTCCTTGGTTGTTCCTTGAGCATTTCAGATTTCTCATTAGAGTTTCTTGCCTCACCTTGTGAACTAGATTCACCTTCAACATATTCATGAAAACCAAGACCAGTCTTGATAGCAGGAGATCTTTGACTATTAAGAATATCATCCAAGACTTTAGAACTATCTTGAAATCGTAAAAGCTTATCCTTTTCTTCTAGTTTACCTTTCAAGATATTTACCTCAACTTGATGTTGTTCTTCCTTTTTCAGATATTGCTTCCTTAGGTCTTCTTCAACTTTTCTCCCTTCTTCCACTTGTCGCTTTAGTTTGATCACTTCATGTTCTTGATCTTCAAGATCTTCTTTTAGAGAGAGGATCTTTGATTCAAGTCTCTGAATAGTTGTACTCTGATCCTTTACTATATCCTGCAATTTCTCCCTTACCCTGGTTTCTGTCTCCAATTGTTCTTTTAATTTGGCAACTTCTTCAGTTTCTGCATTCTTCTCTTCATGTGCCATGAGACTTTTAATATCTTCGCTATTATTGGATGAAGCATTCTTCTTCTTGTGTGCCATGAGACTTCTAATATCTTCACTATTATTGAATGAACTTTTAATATGAGTATAATAGCTTCTACCATCTTCTTCAGATGTCTTTCCTTTGTTATGAGGACATCTAGCAGCATAGTGACCAACTCTACCACATAGAAAACATTTGAAAGGTAGCTTACCTTTGAACCGTCCAGTTCCCTGTTCAAGATTCTTGACAAAATTTACCTCATCTTCTTCCTCTGACACTTCGAATGCGGCCTCTGGTGGTACCTCTTGTCGCATTTCAAAAGCAGTTAAGATCCCGTGAAGTTGTGACATGGTGATTTTCCGCACATTCTCCTTTTCTTATATGGTAGATACTTTAGAATCAAATTTAGCAGACATAGATCTCAAAACCTTTTCAACTAAGACAATTTCCTCAAATTCTTCACCCAGATCCCTCATACAATTCACAATCTCATCCATACGCAGGAAATAATTAGCTACGCTTTCATTACTTCGCATCTTAAGAGTTTCATACCAGATTCTGAGAGTTTGAAGCTTTGCTCTTTTTACCTAATCATCTCCTTCGTATCTTGTAACGATTTTGTCCCATATTTCCTTAGCTGATTTTAAATGCATGATCTTCATAAATTCTGATTGAGTCAAGGTACTCAATAGGACAGTAACTGCTTTGGCATTGAGCTCATATTGCTTTTTCTCTGCTGGATCTGTAGGAGTTGCTGATGGGAATTTGTATCCTCCTTCTACGATTCCCCAAACTTCTGCTCCAAGAGACTGTAGATATGCAGTGGTTCTTATCTTCCAGTGAGTAAAATTGTTCCCGTCAAAGACTGGTGGCCTGATGTGTGCCTCTCTTTCTGGTTTAGCCATTCTGATGGATCTTTTCCTTCAAGCGATCAAGCTTCCTCTGAAGGACCTGCTCTGATACCAATTGTTGGAATAATACTGAGAGGGGGGGGGGTGAATCAGTATTATCAGATCAGATAAAACTTTTCAAACATATACGCTACTTCAGTTAAGTGAACCCGCGTGTACACGCGACTGTGTCTAATGCAACTAGCGTATACCCAGAGATCTTATAATTCAGTTAGCTTAATCTTCAGTAAATGCATCAGAACATTATTAAGCAATTTAACAGTAAACAGGTGCAGTATCACAGAACAGAACATCACACAAGAGCCACACACATGAACACCATGATATAAGGTGGAAACCCAATGTGGGTGAAAACCACCTTCTGCAATTCGTCTCTTTCTTCTTTAATGAGAAACTTCTTTTACAATGTACTAGTGCAGTCCTTTACCAGTACGCAGGCTACAACCTGCAGAGGGCTACAACCCTCTCTCGTTTTCCAACTACTTTTGGAAGGGAGCTACAACCCCCTCAGCTCTTGTACTAGCTGATCCATTTACTAGTACGTAGGTGCTGACCCTACAACCTTCAGGGACCACGTTTCATCAATTTTCAAACTGGATCCAAGAGTACAAAGCAAACATTACCGCAATACAATCATCAACTTATACTTGCATCATAATTCATTAAACAACCCAATACAGAATCACTGAAACCTTGTCATCAAGAAAACAGAACCCAAACCAGAGTCTAGAACTCTGCAACAACCACCAGAATCAGCAGCAACCTGAAATATCAACCCTTATCATGCATACGCTACTTCACTGTACCAAAACCGCGTGTATACGCGCTTTCTCCAAAGGCAACCCGCGTGCAGATCTAGAAATGATTACTTTTGCCTTCGCTGTCAGATCCAACCCTTGCCAAGCGTCCCATACAGATAACCAGCACTACCATATCCTCTCACTGCGTCAGACACCCAATCCATCTCTCTTTGTCTAGTGATCTTCTCCTTATATAGCCTTAGGCCTTGTTCAATACCAAGAGCCAAAACCATAGAAACACAATACCATCAACCTCGAAACTAGGGATCAACACGTCCGTCGAGACATTATGGTCCAAAACCATAGGCACAACTTCCAAGGTCTAACTACCACGGACCAAAGGTACTTTTCACATGTACGTGCTTTTACTGAAGCCAACCTCCGTGTACACGCGGATTCTCCTTGCTGAACCTGCGTATATCTCTTTCTTGTCCTTCTTGTCCCGCTGTACTGAGATCTGTCCTCTGATTAAGTTGCCATCACCTGTACCAACCTCTGAGCACCTTTACCAACTTCTGAGTGAGTTGCCATCAAGGACAACACTTGAAACATAATGCCAACAGTAACACCAGTTCATATATAAACAGAGTCCTAAAGTAACCATGGATGCACCAGTAGCACCTGTAGCCTTGAATATTGCTCCATTAAATGCCCCTCAGAGAGAATTGGAGTGGAAACCATTAGCAGACCTAGATTATCAAATATCAGAGGAAATGCTAATGCATAGCAAGTACCACATCCACTTGCTAAATGAATTGAATATCAAGCATGAGAGTGGAACATATGTATTGGGCATTTGGGACTCTTTTCTCCCTATCTTCAAGCTCCCTCAGGTCAACCAATTTCCTGACCTAATCCACCTATGTGCTGACTGCTATGACCCCACTCAGAGGGTTGTGCTTGACCCTTCAGGCTCAGTTGTTTTCTATGTCACCCCTGAAGCCATCAGAGAGATACTGCACTTCAATACTGAGAAGAAATTAGTCCCTTTATCACTGATTGATCTGATAAAGCAAGGAGCTAAATTGACAGATGCTCAGGTCACCAAGCTAAATCAATTGTACATTGGCTCTAACACTGTGATGTACCCTCCTATTTCTCATGTATACCTCAACCAATTGGGAAGAGACCTTGTAGACATGATTAGTCCCATTCTGGGCTATAATTTAATTGAATTTGTTGATAAAACTGTGTTGGTGATGATGCTCATGTTTTCCCCTGGCAAGTCTCCAATCTGCTATGACTATGCCACTTACATATCTGACAAAATACATGAGAAATTGATGAACTTGGCAAGAGAAAAGGTGTTCAGATACACCTCCTATATCTACCACTTAATCTTATATTATCAACATGAAAAATTTCCTTTTTCTGTGAAAAGAGTGGATGCACAAGGCAATCCAAGATCAGTGGTTTATTTTTCTTCTACCTTCCACAGCAGATCTTATTCTCCATACACTTATTGTGAGTTTATAGACTTCTTCATTCACCCAGCCATGTCTCTGCTTCTGAGCTCACCTCCTCCAAGACTAACTGATGAGATGAAGAGGGCTCTTCAGATGTCTAAGGCATACAACATTGGGGATTGGTACTATTACCAAAACCACACAGTCATCAGAATATATGGGTGTAGTTGCCCCCATACAGATTACCCAAATATGTTCCCATGAGATTGTTTGCCCTTGAATACTTCAGGAAATTTGGGAATGTTGATGTACTACATTTTTCAGGCAAAGGCAAGAAAGCACAGCTCAAAGTCAGGAACCAATTAGGCCACTTCATTTACAACAAAAGGGAGGAAGGTTGGCAAGAGGCAGATCGAATGTTAGAATCCCTTGGCTTGCAGACCAGTTTCCTTTGGAAACCATATGACCCCAATCATTTCATAAGTTTAAGAAGGGTCAAATATAGGCTGGCCAGTTATGACCACTTAAGGTTGCCTCACATAGAAAAATATGCAAATCAAATAAAGTGGAGGAGAGGAACCTTAGAGGAGGCTGCCACACAAGAAGAACTAAATCAAAGAGCAGTAAAAAATCTCCAAAAATTGGCTGACTTAGAGCTTTGTGCACAGGTATTTACTCTTCTAGGCACTCAAGTGGGAGCAGCTGCCTCATCTTCCACAGCACATCAACAAGCAGCCAAAGCTACCGATCAAACTTCCAGCAAAGGCAAAGAAAAGGAGATGGAGCCAAAGCAGCCACCTCATGAGGAGGTACAGCAGCAGGAAGTGCAGCAACAACAACAGGTACAACAGAAACAAGGGGGGCAGCAAGAAAAAGAGCAACCAGTGCAAAAAGAGAAAACATCACAAGCCCCAATATCCACCGGGCAGCAGGCTCAGGACACTCTGCCTCCTAGGCATGACACAACAGTGGAGGCCTCAGTCCTCCAAACTCCACAAAAAGAAGATATAAATAGAAAGATGGACAGAGAACTGGAAACTCTCCTCACTACCTCCACAACTCAAGGGGACAAAAGCAAAGGTTGAATCCCCTCTCAGAAGAAGAAATTCCTATAGGGAAATCTTTGGGCATGGGCCCACCTAGCATGGAGGCATATGCAAGTTCCTTCCAGTAGGAACAAGAGAGGGCAGTGGGAGGAGAAGTCAGCTCCTCAAGCCAGCAAAGAGGAGGTGAACTGGGCATCAAGCAGTAGTTCATTGATATAAAGAAGAGGAATGAGCCCATAAGAATACAACTATACAATCATTTGTTAAAGATGGCTCCCACTAACCAGCAGAGATTAATGTCTGCAAGATGATGTCCAGGAAGGCAAAATGATCATGAGCCACTTTATGCCAGCCGTGTTGCAGCCACAGTCAGCTGCAGATTACATAAGGACCAACCTTGAGGTCCTTGCCAAGGACATCCACCCAATGGATCAAATTGAACTGCATAAGAAAACGGGTGAGATGGTGTATGCCTCCTGGGCAGATAAGACATTGGTGAACTACAGGCTAGAAAATAGCCTAAATAATACAGCTGCCCAACTTGAGTTGGAAAGGGAATCCTCTCAAGCAAAGGAAAACCGAATCAAAGCCTTAGAGGAGATAATCATAGAACTTAGGCATGATCCCAAGGACATCAAGGTTGTACAAGCATTATTGAAATTAAGAGATGCAGATATGGCAGCACTAAGGAAAATGGTCAAAATCCCAGCAACCATTCACCCACAAACTAAAGAAGTTGCCCAGCTGAGACATGACCAAGATGCAGCAGCTATGCTGGTGTCATTATACAAATAGCTGATCCAGACACAGGAGAAATTGGGAGAATCATAGGCTGCACAGGCTGCACTGCAGGCAGCATTACAATAGAAATAAGGAGGCCAAACATCTCAACCTCCTCCAGAGATAATTAACCTTGAGGAACCTCCTCAAACTACTGCTCCTCCCACTGAACAGACAGAACAAGCAGCACCTTCTACATCAGCACCAACGCCAACAATAGAGCAGGCTCCAAGCCTGGACATGCAGAAGCTAAGGAGTGAAATCCAAGCCCTAGAAGCCCAAATGGTAGAATTAAATGAGGCCAGGGAGAATTTGGTCAAGTTGAATGAAAGATATGATAAATCAAAACAAAGTGTTGATGAGAAAGGAAGAGAGATAAAGGCTCTCAAAGAGAAGATAAAGGAGCTGGAGAAAGAGCTCACACTTGATAAAGTAGTGGCTGAACTCAAGACAGTCCTATGGGCCAACATTGGCCAGTCAATCACTGATCAATGGCAATACATTGAGACCATTCATGAGCAAATGGAGCTCATAGGGAAGGCGCATAGGGAAATCCAAAGAGCAAGGGCATCTCTAGGCAATATGCCTGAGGTTGCCAATAAAATGATTAATGTGCTTAATAACAGAACAAGTGCTCAGCTGGCAACAATGGGAATTTCCAACAGGACTGAGACCATTTTGCTAATTAAGAGAGTCCTAACACTAAGAAGCCTGGTACAAACACTAGAAAGAAGAAGCCAGGATATGCAGACAGAGGTTAATAAGTTTATGGACAAATTCGTGGCATTGCAAAACAGAGGTCTTCCTAGCTTACTGAACAACGCAGGGAGACTACTTTCACATGAAAATTATGCCAAGAGGGTCAACACATTTGCTACAAATCAAATTACTGAAAGACCCAGCACTTTAGAAGAAACAGGGCCAGCATCAGGACAGAGTCTCTACAACAGGGTAGAGAACTTATTCTTTATAATGAATGAGATCAAACATTTGTTTGAAGTGCCTCCAAATTTCTACAAATACACAGAGGCAGATGAGACTTTAGAGGCAATTCTGAGACATCAATTGCCCACACAGGAAGTTTGGACCAAGATGATACAGTTAATATTGTAAACCAGAGCCTGTAATCAAGTTTTTTCATTAAAATACATAAATTATCATGCACAGGAAAAATTTGATAAAATCAGCATGTATGGAGAAGAATGGGCTGAGCCAACTCAGCAGAACCATTCGGCTACTAAAACAACACTGACAGGCACAGGTGACAGGGCCAAGAAGCTACAGCACGACAACCATAAAGACACATTATCCAGCATTAAAAAAGAACGTTCAAACCGACTCAGTGGCCTCCAAAGGTCAAAAAGTCTTCTGACAGAATTAATGAGCATTTATTTTGTATTCAAAGCTGTAATAACTTTCTTATCTGCTATTCTGTAATAGTTGGTGAACGTATCTATTTCTTAGATGACTCAACGCTTCAGATATTTTGTATAACCAAATGTATATATTCCCCCTCGCATAAGCTTGCAGGGGTTGTTGTTGATTTCTCTTCTAGAGTTTCTTATGCTGTAAATTTCCAGAGTATTAATACAAAAGCTGATGGAATTTCCAAAGCTCTGCGTTATCTGAGTCATTGTGGTGTTTTTCTGAATGTTACAGGATTCCTACGTACTTCATGGCACAATAAGTTTTCCTTAAAAACTCTTCGTTATGTGTTTTTGTTATCTTTTCATAGCTCATTCATGTTTCTGTGTTTCATAGTTAATGGTAGAGAAAAAGAATAGTTCCAGGATTTATTCACAGAGTACCCTGAACTCAATCTATGTTGTTATAAATGTCTTTCTTCAGTTATAGTCATGAGGTGTAATTCTTAACTGTTGCACCTCCAAACTATATCTTTCACAGTGATTGTTGTTTCAGGAATTCAAGTTTTCTCCTGTGCAGTATATCTCTTTCTTACACCCAGCTTAGTGGAAAATTCCTAATTGCTTTTCACTGGTTAAACACAATTCATAATCACAATACAATTTTGTTTCATGAGGTATTTAAATGGCCCTGCAGTTTTAGCAACTCAACTCAATATTTCAGACAACCTGTAGCCACAGACTCCATTTCCCAATGGACTAGAACTATCTGAAGATTTCCACCTTAGGTACAGAAGACATCCCTCAACCAAAACATAAAACCAAACCCTGAAAGCATAACTAGCCTAAAATCATTACAAAATAGAGACAAACCTTTAAAGAGAGAGCCCTCTCTGATTACAATTTGGCTAGAAGTTGTAATCGAAAGATTGGTTAGTGGTTACCCCGGCCGTATTCCCTTGGGAGTCAAAGGGAACAACCTGGGTGTTAACACAATACATTCAAGATTCTCTCTTGCTTGGATATCCACCAATTCAGTTGTCTTTAGTGCAATAAAAAAACCTCATGAGTCAAATATATATTTTTTTATCTCGGGGAACTACAATATCACAAGTAGTTGTAAAATAAGATTTACACTCCTTTGAATGTTCAACAATGACATGAAGGATTTCTACCTCCTTTAGAAATTCATACTTTTTCATCTGAGAGGAATCGATTTGCACTTGTACCATATAATTCATGTTTTCCAACTTGTAATATTTCAATAGATGTGATATTTGTTGTCAATGGGTAAAGAATTATTCCAACACTAAAATACCATTAAGGGTGAAAGTTGTAAGCCACTGGGAATATTTACCCCAAATAATTATAATTCCTTATGTAGAGAGGGATACAATGTCTACTATCTTTATTGGTAACCCCTTTATCAAACATCCTCTTGAATTTGAATGCAGTAGCACAACACCTCACATTGATAGCTACAGATGATGAACTCTTAAAGATGTCTCCCATGGTAGTTTCCACACATGCACTGGCCAAACCTAAAAGCAAGACTTGCACAATTTTACATACATTCTCTACTTGATACTAATCACATGAAAATGATGATTAATACTATATCGTATTTCGTAACTTGGTCTTCTACTTCGACCCACACCTAAATCTAAATCAAGTGTACTAGTCTCTCTAGACATCCTAGATGAATCCATAACTACTTCATAATGGATATCCTTAAACCATCCTTAGCAACAAATTATGCTCATTAGTAATGTAAAGACTTTTTCTTTTACAAAATACCATATTTTAGAAAAACATTGTGTGACATGGTGAAGAATTGGATCACTCATTGTGAGAAAAACATTATTTTCCTCTCTGTTTATCCAAATATGAGGTCAATCCATTCATTCATATGTACACAGACATGCTCACTCTCAAGTGTTATCCAATGTTTGTGAATAAAGTCAATGGGACAATTAGCTGAAGGAGGAAGCTTGATTGCCTCCAACTCACACATTTCCATGAGAATTTATAGAATCATATATAGTCATTGTGTCATCCATACAGAGGTCATAATTAAAGTAAAACTCATGCTTTATGTGGTTTTCTCTACCAGAAGAACCATTGTTCCTATTAGAAATTCCCAATACTTCAGATCCTCATTTTTAGGGATATGCATATCGGTGCGTAAATGAATAATATAAGGAGGATATTAGTCTCCCTAGTCATAATGTAAATAAGAAACTTATTAATTATTGAAAATTATCTAAGAATAATGCCACATGAGTATTATTACTCTACTAGAATGAATAAAAAAAGGATTTTAAAGTGAAATGCATACAATAGTATGCTAGAAGTTTGCTACACTACATGTCATTTGGAGGAAAATTAAGCGAATATTCTAAATTAAAACACTGCAATAATACGGGAAAAGTCCCAAAAGATCATATAATGTCATCTAACATGGAAAATCCATGCAATTATTGTAGAAATTTTGAATAATATGACACATATTCAACAGAGATTATCCTGATCATACAATTTAAGCGGAACATGTATAATACATAATCTCCTCTACGTTGATCATCAAATTACAGAAGAAGAAACATCCACAGGCACACATAGAAGCATCAATCAAACTCATAAACACAATATGTATCCCGAGGAAAGCATCTCGCTAAAAACCCACACTATCTGTATATTATATTAATTGAATCATGTAACAATACAAAGCATAATACTTCTCACAAGTATCTCCACCTGTTACACACAATACAGCTCAGATCTGATCTCCAAATCTCTTCCACTGCTTGCCTGCCTCCACTGCTCAAACCTGCTCGAGAACTGATGAGAATAGCTTCCCAAACTCGATTTTACAGTGCAAAATAGTCACCCACACTATATTGGACGTGAGCAACAGCTATAATATCATGAAGATACGTGAGAAAACTCATTGGCATACTCAATCCTTTGATTGTGCAAATCATCATGCACAACTATAGTCACAACTGATAGCAATCTGATCCTCTACCACTTGTCCCTGCTGAACTGAACATGCACTGACATGCAACTGAGTTAACTGATGTATTCGATAGTTGCATTATGAGTTAATAAATTGTGAATTAATTAATAACTAATTCACCCAACTCATCTTTAGTCTATTGATCAGTTAGACTAAATACAACCAGTTTAACAAAGCTAAACTGAACACAACTCCATCAACTGTACCTCCAGTCCACTAAACTCAACTCACTTGAGTTATAACTGAAGTCATGCATGCAACAACTCAACTGACTCATAAGAAAAACCAATTTCCTTCTGACAGCTGCATGTGCCACTTCCGTAGCTCAAACTGAACTGCTCCAAGAGAATAAGATTAAGTTTATAGTCCAAATATTATTGTGAGATAATAATATTTGACTTTTCTATTTTTGACTTTGATCACTCACACTGTGATCACTCACACTGTAATCACTCACACTGTGATCACTCACACTTTCATCAAAAATATAATTCCATCTATTTTTCCCAACTTGATCAATCATCCATAGACATGATCCATATGTCTAAAAATAGACATAGTCTAGAAATAGACATAGTCTAAAAATAGACTTGCGCCAAAAATAGCCTGCGGGCCCACTTAGTGAAGGCGACTCTTTTCACTAAGCTCCATCATCTTGTTGCACTCTCAACAAGCATTTCTTGTTGCACACTTTTCAACACTCCCTCTCAACAAGAAAGGCTTCCTCTCAAACCCGATCCTGTAACTCTGGAATGTTCTCCATGCAACACATTTGGCCGGTGCACTTGCTCTGTCATCAAAGTCTCTGACTGCTATTGCCTCTGTCAACTGAAACTCTGCATCTCTATGCTCTTCAGTATCTGACTGCTCTAGCCTCTGTCACTTTGATCTCTGACTGCATCTGTGCTGCTGCTGGTTCTATCTCCCAGCATTGCATCCGCACTGCACCTCCCAACTGACCTCCCTGTTGGGATAGAAACATCCTATGATGCTGAAGCTCTACCTGCTGCTGACAAGTGCTCCCTCTCTGACATCTGCGCTACTGCAACATCTCCATGCATCTCGCACCATTGCACACCTCTCTGTGCCACCTAGTACTGTGCAAAACACTTGTGCCTCTCGCATTGCTACAGCCTGCTAGCTATGCGCTGTCCTGGGATTCCCTACACTGTCGCTCTCTCTGCCGCTCCATCCGCATCTGTCTCTACCCAATCAGTCAGTTCCTGCTACTACACATCGGGGCTCCCGTAGCAAGGTCTCATCCAAGAGGTTGGGTACCTCAAGGATCTTGCCCCTCCTCCTTGGGATGATCAATCCACATCACCCCACCTCCTACCTGGAGGTATGGATGCATGCGATCCCTCAGCCCACCTGGCTTGAAGTTTCCCCCTACTGGAGGTCTCTGGATGAGTAGATGTCTCTACTCGATCTCCTCTCAGCTTCCCCTGTTGTGGCTCCTCCACAACCTCCTGAAGTTGCTGCACCAATCGTGGCTCCTCCACAATCGTCTAAGACTTCTTCTGGCTCTGCATGTTGAGAGGTAATATACGCTCCCTCTCAACCACCAAGTCTCCATCAGTTTCCTTGCTGCTCAAGGCTTTGCATGCATCTTGAACCTCAAGAGCATACAGGTTCTTGACCCGTGAACCAATCTGCTTCACCTGTCTAGTGATGATGTGTCTAAGGAAAACCTTTCCCTTAGTAAAGACCACATCATATCCTCTGTCTTCCAACATCACGATCGACACCAAGTTTCTCTTCAGTCCTGGTACA
Organism: Pinus tabuliformis; assembly: GCA_031772625.1. Taxonomy (NCBI): domain Eukaryota; kingdom Viridiplantae; phylum Streptophyta; class Pinopsida; order Pinales; family Pinaceae; genus Pinus; species Pinus tabuliformis. The sequence goes on along the minus strand of CM062804.1, from coordinate 1,220,197,357 downwards.
TACTTGACATCGGTCAAGGTAAGGCGAGCTCCATGCTTCCTCTGAAAAATAATCGTGCCTACACCTGAGACACTATACTTCTCATCATTACCCATCCCTATGAGTATCTCGAGATCTTTATCCTCCAAAGTACTGAACAAACTTTTGTCACCGGTCATGTGGAAGGAAGCTCCACTGTCAAGAAACCAACCACTTCCCATCATGGATGAAACCATGCATGCGAAGAGTGTGAAGTCCAACTCAAACTGTGAAGCAAGTGAGGCTGCCTCACCTTCAGATCCTTCCCCGGATCCCTTCTTGGACTTCTTCTTTGGGCAATTAGTAGCATAATGACCCAACTCATGACAACGAAAGCATCTCACCTTCACCTTGTCAACCTTCTTCCCATCATAGGAAGAACTGGATTCGGAAAGAGAAACCTTCCCCTTCCCCTTCCTCGCCTTACTCGCTAAGGCACAATTCTCCTCATCCTGCATGGATGAAGAATCATCTCTGGTGCTCCGTCTAATCTCCTCCTGCATCAAATCCGACCATGGTCATTCCCAATTTGGCAGTTTCTCCCTTCCATTCACCGAGTCCTGGTAGCTATGCCAACTCTTAGGAAGGTCAAGGAGTGCTAGATTCACCATCCTCATCCAACAGTCACCCCCACACTTCCTAGCTCATCCCGGCATTGGGTGAACTTCATGAGATACTGGGGCATACTGTCTCCATTCTCACACTGAATGTTTCTGAGTTTTATCTCTTGCTTTGGAATTAAATTCGAATTTCACCAGCTCAAAACTCAACCTTTTCCGATCTAGAATTCGTGAGAACAAAGTATTTCTTGTACAGAGATCGACTGTATGGGCATTCACCGGATATCTCACCTTCCAAAAGAAGGATGAATCCAGAGGCTACCTGGCCCGATTACAGACTCTGCCTAAAGAAATAAAATGTAAACACTTCCTGAATAGTAGATCTGATGATAAATCCTCGCTTGATATCCTGTAAAAATCTCTTCTACAAATCAAGCTGCTCCGATACCATGTAGGAATTTCCTGCAAATTCTCTACAAATCTAGCTCTGATACCATGTAGAAATTTTGAATAATATGACACATATTCAACAGAGATTATCCTGATCATACAATTTAAGCGGAACATGTATAATACATAATCTCCTCTACGTTGATCATCAAATTACAGAAGCAGAAACATCCACAGGCACACATAGAAGCATCAATCAAACTCATAAACACAGTATGTATCCCGGGGAAAGCATCTCGCTAAAAACCCCACATTATCTGTATATTATATTAATTGAATCATGTAACAATACAAAGCATAATACTTCTCACAAGTATCTCCACCTGTTACACACAATACAGCTCAGATCTGATCTCCAAATCTCTTCCACTGCTTGCCTGCCTCCACTGCTCAAACCTGCTCGAGAACTGATGAGAATAGCTTCCCAAACTCGATTTTACAGTGCAAAATAGTCACCCACACTATGTTGGACGTGAGCAACAGCTATAATATCATGAAGATACGTGAGAAAACTCATTGGCATACTCAATCCTTTGATTGTGCAAATCATCATGCACAGCTATAGTCACAACTGATAGCAATCTGATCCTCTACCACTTGTCCCTGCTGAACTGAACATGCACTGACATGCAACTGAGTTAACTGATGTATTCTATAGTTTCATTATGATTTAATAACTTGTGAATTAATTAATAACTAATTCACCCAACTCATCTTTAGTCTATTGATCAGTTAGACTAAATACAACCAGTTTAACAAAGCTAAACTGAACACAACTCCATCAACTGTACCTCCAGTCCACTAAACTCAACTCACTTGAGTTCTAACTGAAGTCATGCATGCAACAACTCAACTGACTCATAAGAAAAACGAATTTCCTTCTGACAGCTGCATGTGCCACTTCCGTAGCTTAAACTGAAGTGCTCCAAGAGAATAAGATTAAGTGTATAGTCCAAATATTATTGTGAGATAATAATATTTGACTTTTCTATTTTTGACTTTGATCACTCACACTGTGATCACTCACACTGTAATCACTCACACTGTGATCACTCACACTTTCATCAAAAATAGAAGTCCATCTATTTTTCCCAACTTGATCAATCATCCATAGACATGATCCATATGTCTAAAAATAGACTTGCGCCAAAAATAGCCTGCGGGCCCACTTAGTGAAGGCGACTCTTTTCACTAAGCTCCATCATCTTGTTGCACTCTCAACAAGCATTTATTGTTGCACACTTTTCAACAATTATTACAAATACCAAGAGCCTCAAGGTCTCCCCTCATTGTAGTGATCATCAGGTTAGTACATGATTGGGTGAATGCTCCTACTTGATTCAACCTTTTGGCATGCTCAAGTTGTTTCCTAATAAGCATAACATGTGTTCACAAAGAGAAAACCCTAGGCATCAATTCTTTCATCCTCTGAAATTGGACTCACCCACCTTTGGGAGAAAACACCTTATGAACTACCTATTCTAACATAATAGAATCACAACACAAGATGTTATTTAGAGGCTCCATACAACCATTTACTTCCTCCATTCCTGCATGTCCTTTCACCACAAATAAAAATCCTTTTGAGTTACTCCATTAACTACTAATTTCCCAGTAAAAAAAATTTCATGTATCCTACAAAAACCCATTGTGCCCATCATGCTCAAGCATGAATGACCTTGTAAATTGTTCCTATACTATGAATCCTTCAAAAAATTTAAAGAAAATGATTTATGCTTTTTATAAAGATCAAAAGTAAAGTTAATGTCCCTAAAATGGCTCATGTGGATTATCAATAGCTGAAATTTGCTTACAATAGCATAATCAAAGGCAAAGTTGTGATAGTGAATGTCATGAAACACTTTTCTGTGCAAAACAAAGATTTTGAATTGAAGTATACCTTGTTTCATATTCTAGTCCACATTGTTTCACATTTTAGTGTGGAGGTTCAATTCAGCCTTCCTAGTCAACCAGTGATTTTGATTCAAACAATTTCTAAACCTTGACATAGGGTCAAACATCAACCTCCAGTGTTCAATTTAATTGATTCTTCAACATTTCATTGAGTCATCTGATGTTAAATGGTGATCTACTTGGTATGTAAGTGTTTTCCAGTATAATAACCATATTCGAGCATCTCATCTTCATCATAAATGGGCTATATAGAGATATCCATCACAAGCATTGCTAGATCACATCATGAATAACCAAGTATTGGTGATAAGCAAACATTTAAGAAAAAGCATAAGCATAAATCGAGATTCGTTTTCACAAAGATGTTTTTCATGTGCCAAAAGTGTAGATGAAACATTAAAACCATAAATTAAAATCCATAAAAGATGACGACTCTTATGTTACTATATGTCCTAAAAAAGTATTAAGATTCAGGAAATGGTTGGACTTCAAATGTGGAATATCAGTGGTGTATACTTGTGTTCTCCACAATGACCATGATTTGGTCACACTAACCCCACATGGATTCCATACAAGTGGCTCCTTTGGTGGAAAAGTGGTTTTGTCAATAGACGACAACCACAAATAAAAATTACTTTTTTAACACAACGAAACAAATTTAGAAATATTGCAAGCCTAGGTAATGCCTTGGTGACTTTCATGAATGGATATAATCATTTATGTGCTCCAGATTTAGTTTTAATCACATATCATGGTTCCAAATTCGGTTGTATTCACTAGAAATGTTTTTCTATTCATGCTCAATACCTTAAGTATTTTTGAAGATCCCGTTCCAATGAAATCTTTTATCCTACTACAATATCAACAAAAAAATGAGCTACCACAAAGATTATGTCAAGCTAAAACCTAAAACTAACATCATTTACAAGACAAACATACTGATCCAATGACTAGAAATGTAAAATGAACATGACCAACTCTCACAATTTAAATTGTGAAACTAGAAAGTGGAATATGAACAATGCCCAAGGCATAGAGAAGAAATATAACATGTAGAATATGTGTAGTAAGAACAATAATAAGTATGATCAACTTGTAATCCTAATGTTCCCTTTCTGAAACAATACCTTTTACAATTTCCAAATGCACATCAATATTGATCAAATAACTAATATTACTTAGATTTGATTGAAATTGGATTGTTGAACAATATGGATGATGATAGCCTAGTTAGTCTCAACTTCACAAGAAAACTAAAATTTAGTATAACCAAAACCACCTCACTCAAACCAAATCATGAGACTGGAATTTGAACTAACCCAAGGCCAGTGAAGTAATACAATGTGTAGAATGTACAACATAAACAAGGTTGAGGGTGGTCAACTTGCAATCCTAATGTACCCTGTCTTCACAGACTTAGGGTAGTCAAACTGCAATCCTAATGAATGTTCTCTACAATTATGTTTCCTAAAGCTTCCAAATGCACATCAATACCTATCCAAGAACTAATTTTGAGTAAAACTGGACCATTTTGACCAAAGTAGACAATGCAATTAGGTGCCTGAATTGTACATGATGTGAATGTGAGGACAATAAAATCAAAAAACCGTTAATGTAATTCATTATTAACTCAATAGTATTAATGAGATGTAAGAGGTTTTTTTCCCACTTGTAATTGCTTTAGCGATTAATGCATTATGCCTTTTTTTATGTTCTAGATGCGAGTTCATATTTTTTTTGTTCTTCCTTCAATTATTAATATCTATGTGCTCATGGATAGACTGACATAGGAATAAAAAGAAGACTGACATGTAAGAACTGAAGGTGCCAACAAACTCTAGAATCTAATAAAAGATACTCAATAATTGCCATCTTTTATTCCTTGCTAACTGTAGATTACATAGCAAGTGCATCGTTCTGGTCTACATAAATGATTCTTATACCATAACCTTTCCCTTTAACAACTACACCATCACCTGAAAATTTCCAAAAAATAGAGAAAAAATAGACAATCAAATCAGAGGGATCTTCCAGAAGAGATAATAATATTAAGAACAAACAACCATACATATGTATTAAATATGCAGAGTACTTTTGAACTATTCTGAATATGGGTTACTTTTGAATTATTCTGGAGAAGGAGTACTAACTCTAAAGTGTATAATTATCCATGGATGGTAAAATCTCTACTTACAACCTTTTAACTATTTCTTTGTTTGGATTTGATTCTTTTCCAGTCTCAAGGGTATCCTTAAATTTATTATACATTGGTGTCTAACAAATGAATTTATCTATAAAATTTCCCTTTAGGTACCAATATGGACTAAATAACAAGGGTAAATCATCAATAAAATTTATCATGTTTGCGACCACATTCCTTGTGCTAATTTTAACATTTAAACGAATGAAGTGAGTTGAGCGTGTTCTTTAAGTGAATAAGAAATTCATGTAAGTGAAAAGAAAAGAAACCAAACCATGTAATGAGAAACATATGACATGATGCAATAATTTTGATGGAACGTAGTGGTGGAATATTTTGATTGGATCCTAGGATTGAAGGAAGATAACTGACAGTATAAGTCTCTGCAAAATTATACATTCCTATTTATATGTGATTTCGTGCTATTCTACCTCTGGTTCCACTTACCAACAAGCCATTATAATTCATGTCTCTCTATATTTGTTGTTGGTGCTAAGTCAAAACATCAAAAAAATCTCATCACATAATTAGCTATTGTCTTAATCACACACACTCTGAAATACGATGGAAACAAGTCCAAACAAAGTGATTTTACCATATTCATTTCATTGGTTGTTGACAATGGGCACAAAATCTCACTGAAACTCCTCTGTGTGCATTGTTGACAATGAGTATTATGACAAATTTCATCAAATTATACTCTTCATGGGCTCTTATGAAAATAATAAGCTATTTATTAACTGTGAACTACGAAATATGATAGGAAAAAAATCACCATATAGCTCTTCTCCTTCCCTCACACAACATTGATTTCAAAATATAAACCCAAATGCTTGGAACAAATAAAACTCATAAAATGGATGTAGATGTATTAAAATTGTAGTTGGTGTATTAGAATAATAGATGCATGCACAGATTGTAGAAGTCTACATTAAAAGAATACTATTGTTTATGTTGCAAGATGGTCATGCAAACCCTTAAAGGACTTCCTATAGAGCGACTTCCATTAATAATTCCTCAACCGGATAAATATATGCTAACCCCATGTGTTCATCTCTTCCTTATGAGGTTGTCTACTAAATTTGATTACCATAATTCATTGAAAATGGAATATTACAATGCTAAACTTGTATTGTAACTATCATCATAAGATAAACCTACTATTTTCTAATGACATGCCTCTAATCCGTTAAAGATTGTTAACATGCAACACTGGTTACCAATAAAAAACCTTCATTGTCCTTTAATTATGGTTGCAAAATATCATGCAAAGCATAGTACCCTATCGAATCCCTCTAGATTAGGATACAACCATAGTAGTTTTGATGAAAATAAGAGAATGAACTTGTTTGGATTACATAGTTATTTTCTCTTCTAAAAACCTTTGGAATTCATCCTTATGTTAGCTCTATTTACCACACTATAGCTATGATTCCCATTTATATCGACCAACAATGCCATCCTTTTTCCAAAGTAGTACTTTCATGCATGGTGACTTAGGCTCAAGGAGGGAGTCACCTTGGATACTTATGGGAGTCAAGTTTTGAATTCCAATAGAACCTACTGGCATTGATGCTAACAAAGAAAATTTTAAGTTAGAAAAAAATCACTTTACCCTACCCCATTCTCATAACTTCATGATGAGAGTTGGGTATAAACATAGTAACTACCTTAGGTAAATTAAGGGGGTGTGTTACAGGAACCTCCATGGAAGATCTAGAATCCAAAAGGAAATGTCTCTTTAGCTTTGTTCATACTCTAAAACTTCCTTTTCAATTCCACCCAATTGTGGAGAAACTTGGGAAATTCGATCTTTTTTCTCTTCATGTAAGAAGTAGTGATGCCTTGGAAGTTCATTGGTTTCATCATTTTTTTTATGGTGTTATAGGATCAGACACATGCACTCTTGGTTTTTAGCAAATATTAAACTCTAAAGTCATAACTATGGTAGAACACGAATTAAATATAATGGGTCCATTCTTGAACTATTTTGTTGAAGTGTTGCACTATTATTTTGCAATGTTTGATGCTCTAGGGGCATGCTTTAACGAAGAAAACAAGGAGAGACATAAAATGGAGAATCAATTGTTATCACATGAAATAAGGAGCATTCTTGTTATTCACGGACCTGCTAGCACAAGAGATCCCAACTTCCAAAATTGGAGAACACAGTTGCAGAATTATGGATTTCAACAAATATCAATGAGAGGGAATGCTTCTGTGTAGGAAGAGATTTTACTGAACATGTTTTGTTGTGAAGAATATTCACTTGAAAGAGAGAATAGATATAAAAAAAAACTACATATCTATCCAGTCAAACTCACTATCTCACAATAAGTTGGAGAACCCACCATAATTCTTTTTAAATAAAACAAATCAGTTAAAGTGTCTACTGTAAAGACAAATAAGAATTTCAACATATAAGGATTTCAATAATTTATTTTTGGTACCGGTGTAACTCCTTGATGGGATGGCCAAAAAAATGAGAGAAAATTGAGTTTCTATTTTCCAAATATGTAGGAATAAGTGTAGCACGGTGAATTGATGGGGAGATTTTCCTTTCCAAATGTAGTAATAGGTGTAGGAGAGTGAATTGGTTAGAGTATATAGTTTTTTATGAGTATTCTACCACATCTTAACACTAGTAGAAAATGAGAAATTAGTGACTATGTGACCAAAAAAGTTAGTCACCACAACTTTTCCAAGTGAAATACTACCAAAAATGAGCAACCTTAAGTGACCTAACTAAAAACTACTAACATAAATGACTAATTTGGTCTTGGGTTAAAATAGACAACTAAATAATAAGTAATATAACTAAAAATGACTAATGTGAATGACTAATTTACTCTAGGAGCAAAAATATGATTACCTAAGAAGTACTACAATTATACAAATTAGTGGTTTATGTTAGTCATTCATTAATTGTGTCACTTTTGCTATCTAAGCTTACAAGTGATAGGGGATTTAGGACAAACCTACAATCAAACCTAGTGAAAACCATTATAACTCAAGAGTATATCTAATAACTTGAGAGCTAGATGTGACAATATTCTAATAACTTGTGAGCTAGATATAAAAATATTCTAGTAACTTGCAAGCTAGATATAACAATATTCTAGTAACTTGCAAGCTAGATATAAAAATAGCTTGTGATTTATTAAGTGGTGAGATATCTTGAGGCAAACTGTAGTGGACCTCTATCCTACGAGGTGCCTACCTTCTAACCTTATTACAATTATAAGTCAATATGTCTCATGTAATAATTGAAATCTCTTAGATTAAAAAAACAAACAATCCACCTAACCACCCAAACTATAAATCATAGAAACACTAGTACATTTTATAATAATTATTATTATCATAATTTAATTTTAAAATCATATTCAAAACTAAACATAAAATTAATATATGAAATATATTTAATTATGAGGGTGAAAAAAACCCTTATTTTAAAATTTACAAAAATGTAAATAAATAAACTACATATTTACATAAACGAGATACCATCACAACTAGTTCCACTAAATCACAACCAACCCCAATAAAATGCATCCCACTAAGGGACGCCGTCTTGAATAGAAACAAGCGGTTCACTACATATTACTAGTGCCATATATGCTATATGACTATTCTCTACATTGTTCATTTTCATTACTCGTACATTCATTTCACCCCGGCTTCTGCTTGCCACATGGTTTCAAGTTCCATCCAAGATTTTTTCTATCCGACGACAACATAATCTAGGCATGGGGCCATATTTTATACACAGTAGGGGGCCCTGGTTTAGAAAATATTCACAGGTATTCTTTGGTTTAGCTTAGTAATATTTGCAAGCATTAACTTAGTTAAGTTTTATTAAAATCAAAGAACAAGGTTTTTAGGATTTTTTGGTGGAACACTATATCTAAGATACAAAGTACTTCATTTGAGCTTTTGTTTCACATTTTTTTGCTCATCATATATCAAAATATCAATGGATTTTTTGGTGGGTTCATGGACATCCATTATTTTTGTTATTAATCGAGATATTATAATTCATATTATTCTTTATGGGTTATGTTTAGAGTTGTTGGCAAAGATTCAAGATTGATAGGTTCTTGTTCATTAGTGCCTAAACTTGTGGTTTCAAATCACAATCTTTCTATATTATTTGATACTTTAGATGAATGGATATATTCTCATACAAGGATCCGTAATCGACAAATTCTCTCAAGCAAGTTATTGTACTTCATTTGTATCATATATATATATATAGCAAGATCAAGTACATACCTACATAAATAGGCATGATTTGGTAGTTAGTGTAGTCAATGAAGAAAAGTCTAAAATTGATATTTTTTGGTGGATATTAAGAAAAGGACTACCAAAACCACCTCTCTTACATAGAATAAGATGTCATTGAGATCACTTTTCTTTGCATGGAATTAAACACTAACTGGTTAAACTTTAGAGTCATCTAGAAAATCCCTCGAAATGGTGAAAGTCAAGCCAAAGGATGTTGAATTGGTTTTGATGTGTAAATTCTCCATAAGATCTATTTGGAGGTGCTCCCAAAGTAAGAATCATATGGTTTTTATTTTATCTATAGTTGAATAGATATCATTAACCTGGCTATGCCACTTCAATGTATTTGCACACCAGATTTTTGAGTTTTCCCATGGTTCTGCTTGGCTCAAATTTTTTCATTTGATGTTTTCCATAATATGGGAGCTACTTGGACTAGATAGATTATGCTATATTATTATCATTTTTATGGAACTTTATGAGTTATAAAATCTGTAGCATGACAGTATCAAATTTTATTGATGTTATAGAAGCTAACATGGAGTTTAGATGCATTTCATTGAGTAGTGACTGATTTTTTTTGTATTCATGTATTGATTGTCTTGGTGAGAAATTTCATTTGTCTATGCTAATATCAATTTAGAGGTGTTGTAGTTTGAAATTCTATAATTCACAATTTTGTTGATATCAAAATTCGTATTATTGTGTTTTTTGTTTTGAAAGGATGTTTGTAGCCAACATTTGGGCTTTGTTGTGAAAATTTTTGTGTATAATTTGACATAAGGGGATGGCTTTAAACTCATTATATTTGTTGCATTGATTAAAAGAGAAGCATCTTAATAACTTAAAAATGAACTGTAGTGACATTGAAGTCAAATTTGAAGTTCTGGATGCATTTTTTTTAGCTTGTTAATGCTAGTTTTTGTTTTAGGGAATCACTTTGATGTTGGGTTGGTTTTTTATCATTACCATTTTGATGGCAAGAAACAATTTTTGAATTCATGTATGTGTTTCCTTGGGGTGTGCTAAAAATCCTTGGAAATAGGCACATGGAGGAGTAGGTAAATGAAGATTTGAGCAAGTGTCTTCTTAAAGGAATAGAAAGGGAAATGGTGGGAAACTAGAGGCCAATAATTTTGCTTAATGTTTTATATTGTTTTAAATGTCTATTCTAACCTATGTGCTACGATGCCTGACAATTCACTAACATTGTTATTTAGTCTTGCCATAGTATTAAAGATACCCCTTTATTCACTACTCATATGGACATGTGGATGCAACTTATAAAAATACTGTAATGACCTGCGATGTGCTCATACCGAGATGGTCTTCAAAATTATTATTAACAAATGGTGGTTATGACTTATCAAATTATCAGTTATGATACATGGATGGATAATAGTAACATGCATTATAATTCTCATTTTTGGTTTTTCTTATGAACTTGTAGTTCTACTCTTGTCATTCTTAAATGGTTTTGATTATTGACTATTTTTTAAATTGTCTCTCTTTATATATATTACAATTTGTTTTTTGACTTTCCATTTCCATACTATTTATGGATCCTAGGTTTTCAAAAATTTTGTAAATTTGTATCCTTTGGACTTAGATTGAAATTTATCTTTGCATCATATCACCATTTAGCCACACATTCCCAAGCAAATTCCTCCATTTTTTATCAATGGAGGGCTAAGAACTAAGGATGTTCCTATTTGTTGTTATCGATTAGGGGTTTCGACCCTCTTCTAGAGCACAAACATAATACTTGGAAGATATTAGATGATTTCTCTTGGCTCTTCCAAACCAAGTAGCTCAACCTTCTCAAAATGTTTTTAGTAATAGTAAAAAAAATTCCTTTACAAGAGCAACATTAGTTCTGAAAAATGATTGAACTTTCACAAGAGGATTTCGGCCTCCAAAACTAGTAAGGAACTCAACCTCTTCCTCACTTTAAAATTATGAATTTCCTTGACTTAGCCATATCTATTTACAATTTTGGGGGTATAGATTATACTTGAGTTTGAGGTACTCCTCTACCTGTTCAATCCTCCAAAATTCACTTCTTCAAACACTGGTAAGTATCAATCTAGGAATTAGAGACTAAAGATTAGCTCCCTCTGGATTCTTGAATCAAACAGTATTTTATTCTTGCAAGTAATGACCTCTTATTTGTATCAGTCGAATTTCATCCTTAACTTACAAGCGAGGCTCCTTTTAGTGACTTGTATAAACAACAATATTATCCATAGTTTGAGGACTACAAGTAGAAATTACAAATCTAGGAAACTGTTGTGTTGTACAATAACCATCCATTTCTAAAAACTTTTACACAAAATTTTTAATAAGAAATGGGTGCCTTTTTAAATAAACTTAGTGAGATTTCTGATTTGATAAATAAAACTGGTATTGACATCATTATAAGAAAAACATTTATCAAAAGGCCCGATGTAAGTAATTCATTTTGTAAAGCCTTCTGAATAAGGTATAAAGTGTTCCTTTGAAAAATATCATAAATAATTCTACATTGCGATAAAGCGATCGGAGATCGCATATCGTAATGGCAAAGGGATACACATGAAAGGTCCTCATCAAATCTTCCGATTCGATAAAGGTAATCGCAATCAGCAATCAGAGGTATCATATGGCAAAGAACTAAAGCACAAGCTGAACCCCCGATTGCAATTAATAAATAAGGTGCGCATCTCAAGAATAAAGCATTCACAAAAACTGTTTACATGCATAAGTCTTTTAAAATTAATGAATCAAACCAATCCAATGAAAACACACTCTGCCTTATTATAATATCACTTTGTCGCAATCAGAGATATTTGTCTCAAGTGAAGAAGCCTCGCCCTTTTGAAACTCCCGATTGCGATTTTCAATTTATCATCGATCACCGAGCGGGGAAATCTAGACACATGCTTGAGATAATCATTCAATATATGATTGATGAGACGGGTATTTATGGTATTTATTCATCACGATTGGTGGCTTGAATGGCTATTAATTTCACAGTTAAGAGTAAATCCTTCAAATATTTCACTCGTGGTGGTTCTTAATTTTGTCCGACTTATCATATGTCAATTGCCTTAATTCTGTTCATTTTCATATTGGCTTGCAGCGACAATATCATTGTGTTACGGTTTGTAATTGTTTGTGCAGAGTTTCTTTGAACTCATGAATCGAGAGAATATGGGCAAAAAATCTAAGAAGGCTAAGGCAACTCCTATAGCTAAAGAACCAGAGCTGAGTAAGAAGGGACTAATATCAGATACAACATGCCTCGGTCTGGGAAATGCGAGCTGGGAAAGTATCTACAATTTGATAGAAGTTGAAGAGCCTAAAGAACTCGAAGAGGAAGCCAAGCCGATTCCACTAGCAAATCAGAAGGAACTCTTAAAGAACTGGCCTATTCATACCTTCACAGGATAGCAGCGCGGGCCAAAATTTTGCCACACACTGATGTGGTTAGATGGGTCGTCGAGAAAATCTCAACTTTAGACAGAACATTTTCTACGGTTGATGGAAGAATATTCGAGTCATTTAAACCTGAAGATCTTAGACAAATGTACCATTTACCTCCGCCTAAGAAGCGCTATAACAAGGCATTCCTGGAAGCATTTGCAAAAGAAAATGACTTGGAATCGGACCCAATCAGACACTGGAGGCATTTCCTGGAGAAACATAAGCACGAGTCATCGGGTAAGTATTCTGTTGACTCATTAGCTTCTCATTATTGTTGTGTTTGCGCTATGATGTGTAGACAATGGGGACAACATGATTCTGCAAGATTTACTATAGATATGGTCCCGTTAATGGAAGTTGTGATTCATGGTCATGTTATGGATTGGGAAAATATTCCATTTGATAGAATAGCCACTAAGATACTAGAATACAGAAGGAAAGCGTATACAACTTCTCGGACCATTCCTCCTTTTTACTACAATGCATATATTCTTGATATCATTTATTTTAATTCTAAATACCCCGTACTCGGATGGAAGTGGACTTCCCAAGATCCTAATCCTATTCATATCTATCACAAATAGTTGTGGAAGGTCCACTATAAGAATCACTTGTACAAAATTTGCAATGGTTTTTTCCTACCTATATACTATTCTATCTTCAATAAGCCTGCCCCTAGGATATCTCAAGAAGCAACAATCAACCTAACAGCAATGGGCAGCTGGTTCGGAGAGGATAAATTCACTTATGTAAGGCTTTTTGGTAGTCTTACCAAACCCCATGTTCTTCCTCTATATGTTCCTGATAAACTGTTAGCCCAAGAGTTAGCATATCAGATAACAGTTGAAGGAACGTCAAAAACCCTGAGTGATTCCAAGAAACATATACGGCCTACATTCCCCCTACGATGTGGCATTTTTACCGTACATGATTATAAACATGAAGAGAAAGAGGCGGAGAAGATTTAGATGCTAAATCTTGCCACCATTCTGAAGAAGCAATATGACCCAAGGAAGGTTGCCTATAACATTACTTCTCAAGCTAAACTTACTAGATTTGATCATGAAGAAAATGACTTTGATGATTTGTTTGCTTTAGCTGAAATATTTTATCGGGTTAAAGGGTTGGATAATGTCAAATATGGAGAAGAGGGACTAGAAAAATTCAATAGGATCAGAGCCCAGAGGTTGCAAACTCTGCCTTTGGATCTATTAGCTACAACCCCAACAGTTCAGCCATAGAGTTAAAGTAAACAATAAGCTGCCGATAATACTCCTATAATGGAGAAGGTTCCTGAAAAGGAAAAGTTTCCAGAGCAGGAGTAGAGACAAGAAACAAGTAGCAGACCCCTTGATTCAAACATTTATGTTGATCCTAAACTAATCAAAGAATGGTAGCAATTTTATTCCATCATTAGTAATACTGAGAGCATTCAAGGATTTAGTACACCTAAGGTGACCACTACTCAGAAATCCGTAATCAACACAGTTCCAATTGAAGGAACAAGCGGCCCACCCATGATCCATAAGGACATAGAAATAATCCCTGAAAATCCCTCCGATGAAATTGTTTTACACAGAGAAGAAATACCACCGTTAGATGTCTTCTACAACCCTAAGCATAGGTTGGTAATCAAAAAACAAAGGAAAACGAGGAAAATTGATCAGTATCCTCTTTTGACTTAAAAAATGGAGATGATGAATGTTGTATGGAGAGAAGAAGTTAATCCTTCTGAGGATCTCACCAAACTTTCTTAGTATACTGGATCATACACAGTGGCCACAATGGATAAAGCATCATAATTTAGTAATTTACTAAAAGAAAAAGACCAAGCAATCAGTTTGCTAGAAGCACAGGCACAAGAGAAACAACAAAAGATAGAATAGCTGGAACAACAATTAGCAATCTAGAAGTAGCTAAATGACCAATTGAATGATCAATTTCTCAAAGAAAAGCAAAGGATTGATGAGCAAGTAATTCATAAGCAACAGGAATTATCCCAAGCATTGAGTAAGTTGAAATTATTAAATGAACAACTAAGTAAATCAAAGGAAGAAAAAATCGCTCAACTGATTGTTCAGATAGAACAATTCAAAGAATATCCCCAAGAGGGAGAATTCAGATCTGAGGCTCTACAAATTACCAAGGCATTGTCTAGCCAGTTGAGCTTACAATGTCATAATATCTCACTGGTTCTTCCTCTATGTGAAATTTCATCATCCATGGTTGACAAATTAGAAGATGCAAGACTAAACTTGGAAAAAGAAGATGAAAGATTAACAAATTTTCTCTCTTGGAAAGAAACTAAAGAGGGAAAAGTTGCTAATCTACCACAAATCTAGGAATCACATAAATAAATTCTATTTATTGAATGGAAATCTCAGGTAATGGAGCCTGAAAGAGAAACATCAAGATGCAGATCGACAACAAACAACGTGGTTGAATTAATTAATAACAATCTTTATTTATCAAATTTAATAACAGAGTGTTCTCCAGGAAAAATTCCACCAGTAAAAGCATTAGAATAGATGTGGAAACAAGAGTTGGAGCAAAGGGAAAGATTGATTGCAGGTATTCAAAGTTTAACATGGGAAACCTTTTGGTTTTTCCTTGTCAAACCATATAGTCAGTGGACAACGATGAAATGCCTCACTGATGCAATTGGCCACATGATCCCTGAACTTAATGATGCCACATACACTGCTCTGTTACACTCACGCATGAGTCATCCACCAGAACTTCAGTAGATCCTCGCCATATGTCAACTCCAATCACAAGATTATCAGCCAATACAGTGAATCATTTTTGACCGACTGCAACATGCCTATTTCAAGAAGATTTTCACATTTTTGTGATTGGGTTATTTCTTTCATAGTTTGTTAGTTTAAATAGTATTTATAGACCCTTTCATGTTTTTAGAAAAGGTCCTCAAATTTTTGTATTAACATTTGGATCGGAAGTTGCACTATTGTGCTTCCGATATATTTATTTTTATAAAAACTGGACCTGAATTCTGAGTTTTGATAAAGAATGCTTTTATGTGATATGCGCTATTGCTTCTTGTGAAAGTATTTCCAAGTTAAAAGGCAGTATCTGAATGTGACTCATATCAGAGGAGACTCAAATGCATACAGTACTACTATCTGTGTTTTTGCTTCATGCTTTTATGTGAATCAACATTTATTTATTTTGCTATTATTGATATATGTATATATTTTTACAGCAATTCTTTGACTTATCACTATTGAATGTTTAAGAGTTGTTATCTTTCATATATATGTGTGTCAGTAATATATAACGATTAGTGTGATAACATTTTAATTATTACTTTGTTCAACTACTTGAACAAAGTAATTATCATATGAATGAATATTTTTTTTTATGAGTAAGTCATCTATATGTTTACTTGTCAATAAGAACCATCTAAAATCCCACTAGGAGAAAGACTTCTTGGGATAGATTAGTTACTTTTATATTGTTGCATTTTAGAATAGATCATTTATCATTCCCATTAGATATTAAAAATCGATCACTTATCCATCCCACTTATAAATCATTGGGAAATTGGTCCCATTATAGCCAATCAGAGCCACCACACCAAACATAAAAGGAGTTGCTTTAAGGTCCAGACCGGGTGGTTTTCCCCAATGTTGATGCAACGATTTTCGAGGCATCAACATTTTTGGTGCTAGAAGGAGGGCATGAACTATGAATGGCGAGCAAATCTAAATCTATAATCCATTTTGAGAGTAAATCTCCCTCCACCTCACCTCCAACTTCTCCCTCGCATGCTAAATCTCCAGTTTCTGAGCAAGAAGTTGAGAAAACAACCACTACTGAACCCCAAAGCATCTTAGATAAATAAATTTTAGAATCTCCTGAAGTACAGTCTCTAATTCATAAACTTAAAGGATTCTCAATATCACCACAGAAATCTGAGTTATCTCAAGGTAGTGTGACTTCACAATTCATTCCTTCTCATCACCTCACCAGACATTAGAGTGAAAAGCTTGGTATTGATCCTACTAAATTGCCTTTGCCTAAAAGGAAAAGAGCAAGGAAGACAACTAAAGGGTCTGATAGTGAACCTCTCTCATCATCATCATCCATTTCATCTTCTCCATTTCAAAGTCAACCCTCTACTCCCCCACTCCAGATTGTCATTCAACAAGGTACTGGTACTTCAACATATGCTTCTCAACCATCTGGAACTTCAATATTCACTCCTTCTCAACCCCTTGGAACTTCATTTGGTTATCATCCATTAGCAGCTCAACAATGGCACAAAACCCATGGAACAATCCTGGTGCAATCACAATGCCTGCACCTTTGAACCAATTGCCAACCCGGATGCAGGCATACAGGAAGATGAACACATAAACAAATTTATGTTGTCAGTCAATTTAAAAGGAGTTACTGAAGAAGACATGGTTGTTAGGATTTTCCCGTATGTTGGAAATAATACTGAGAGGGGGGGGTTGAATCAGTATTATCAAGTCAATTATTTTTCATTTCATAATCAGATTTTTCATACGCTACTTCAGTTAGTGAAAACGGTGTATATACAAATCTGCAGTTAAGGAAAATCGCGTATAACTTGCATACTTATAATTTAATTTATCCTTCAAATGTTGATCATTAATCTGTGTGTTAGAACCATATAAATAGTAACCAGGAACAGTAAAACAAAATAGACAATCACACAAAAAAACACAAGATATAAGGTGGAAACCCAATGTGGGTGAAAACCACCTGCTGCAATTTGTCTCTATATTCTTTCAATTAGAAACTTCTTTATACAATGTTTATGTACTAGTGCAGTATTATACTAGTACCTGTAGAAGGCTACAACCTTCTATCATTTTCGAGCTTTTCCTGGAAGGAAGCTACAACCCCCTTAGCTCTTGTACTAGCTGATGTACTAGTACATAGGTGCTGACCTACAGAAGGCTACAACCTTCTCTTTTCTTCCGGGGACCACGTTTCATAAATTTTAAGACTGGATCCATCAATAACAATAATCAAACATCAAATACATCTGCATCAATCAATCTCCTTTTCTCCAATCAAAACTGAATCAAACAATTACTTCTCTGAAAGCTATAACTAGAATATAGTAACAGTAACTAGAAACCAATCCTGAACCTAGAACACTGTAGCAATAAACAGAAGTAGCTAAAACATATTTCATGAGACGTACGCTACTTCAATATGTAGAACCTATGTGCATACATTGTTGTATTAAGGCCAACCTGCGTATATGCTATTTTGAATTACCGAACCAGCGTGTATACATGCCTTTGCTTCGCTGAACCTGCATACATATCTATAAAAGATAATATTACCCTTTTCAGTTATTCAGACATTAGTAATACCCAAATCATCAGATTTATAGATCAAGTCATGCGCCAAATATAATAGATCAAATCACACAAAGATACTTCTCTTCAAGCCTTAAGATCTTGAACCATCAATAGAACTTATCCTTCTTTTAGCGCTCAGGTTCCTCCTTGGTTCAGATATAGCTATGCACCATAACCCAATGACCAGTATTCTAGATCTTGGTCTTCATAAGATATTCAATGCTTGAGTGAATGCCTTTTACAAATAATCTCCTTCCCCTTTTATAGTCTTAGGCCTTACTGAATACCATGGTCCAAAACCATAGAGAATCAATACCATGGACCCAATACCTGGGTTCAACACTTCGGACGAGATACCATGGTCCAAAAACCAAGGACTAAATACCATGAACCAAAAAATAAGTTTTCCCACATGTACATGCTTTTCCTTGCATGAAAGTGCGTGCACACGTATACACGCCTCTTGATCAGCTATGCCGCGTGTATATGTGACTTGGCTAAGAGGAACCTACGCATATCTCTTTTTCCTTCATTCTGAGGGCCTGAATTGTGATCTGTCATTTGAGTGAGTTTCCATCAAGGACAATACCTGTGTCATAGCACCAACCTGTGTCATAATGCCAACACTGTATACCCTACAAGGATCAACTGGGTCTTGGTACTTTTCGTTACCATCAGGATCCATTACTAGTTGGAATATTTTCCAAGAGCAGTTCTTCACTAAATTTGGTGATGACAAGTCCACATCAACATTAATCAATGATCTATCAAATCTTAAAATGAAATCTAAAGAGCCTATAAAAGAGTTCAATTCATGATTTAATAAACTCTTAAATAAGATTCCTACTGCATCAAAACTAGTGAAGAGGTTAGAAGTGAATGGTACATATCAGCTTTACCTTCAAACATAGATATCTTTGTGGATAGAGCTGCAAAGCTTACTTTAGCAGATAATATGAAAGAGGCAATTGCTGTCGAAAAATGTATCATCGCCTTAGAAAAGGAAGCTGCTCTGAAAGATAGAAAATCTAAAAAAGTTACCTTCAAAGATGATTCAAGGAAGAAAATGGATAAAGATCCATATGATATGGAAGGTTTCCATAAGGTTCTAAAAACTATGTCAAATGAAATGATAGAAATTAAGAAACAAGTAGTTGAGACCTCAACTAAGAAGCCATTTAGAAACTTTAAGAAACCAGAATCAAAACCCCCTAATGCTATATCCAACATAGAGTCAGACCCCGAGAATGATGAAGAAGAAGATACAGTCTTATCATCTGAATAAACTGAAGAAGAGGAAGTTGTAGAAGGTCATGGGATGTGGGACTTCATTTTGCCCAATTCTGATACTAAAAATGAACAGGAAGCTTTTCCAGTAAGTACGAGGAGTAAAGGAACTCCTAAACCTGTTCAAGCAACTCAAAATAAAAAGAACATGGGTACTACTACTAAAGAAAAGGTTCCTACAAAGAAGTCTATAGTGACACCTGCTCAAAATCAGCCATCAGCTTCCAATCCACCTTCAACATCTAAAATATTAGTAGTTGCGGACTCTATGGATTACAACATCATTGAAGACATGAAGAAAACGAGAGCAAATATCACTATATTTGAGCTTAGTAAGCTCAAACATCAACAAAAATTATTGCTCAATGAATTAAATGTAGTACCTTCTTCTCCTCTTCCAAATGCTATATTGTCCAAAGCTGCTAATGAGACAGGTAAGCCACCAGCTGGTAGAGTAGAAGCTACTGATGTTGTTCTAATTGGAGATAGATCAAATTCCCATGCTAATTTTCTCTTGACCTATGAGATTTATAATAGAAATCTACACAATTTCTTGATAGACTCAGGGGCTTCATCAAATATAATTCCAGCTTCAGTTTGTTCTAAACTAAATATTGAACCCCAAAAGTCTACAATGCATATTGTCCAGTTGGATAGAACTAAGGTCCAAGTATTGGGAGAAATCAAATCAGTTACCATTAGGTTATCAGCTGATCCAAGAGTAGTGGAGAGAATTGATATATTAATTGCTGATATTCCCGAGTTTTATGGTTTGATTTTAAGCAGAGACTGGTCTCAGAAACTTCATGGTTACATTTCTACCGATTGGTCTCACATGTGGCTTCCCTATAAAGGGAAGCCAAATCAGATCAAGATTGATCGAGAAAAGCATATGACTCATACTGTAACAGAGTTTGAATAAGAAAACCAAACTATAGCATTCAACAATAATATTCTTGGCAAATACTCATCTGAATCATTCATTGGTAATTTTAGAGCTCAATCATCACCTTTCTCAGTTAATAGTTTCACATCTCAAATTGAAATTTTTTCCCAAAAACATACATCAAGATGTGTTAAAATTGCTGAGGAAATTGTAAATAAAATTGTAGATAAACCTTTATTTTGGTCATTATATTTTGATAGGTCTAAATCTAATAATGGTGTAGGAACAAGATGTATTTTAGTTAGTCTGGAAGGAGAAAAGACTATGCTATCATTTAGATTATAATTTGAGTGCACAAATAACACTACTGAATATGAAGCCTTGATTCAAGGACTTTACAAAGCAATAGGTCTTAAGGTGCAATATCTCTAGTCACTTTAAACATTATAAATCCTTGGTACAAGACCTTGTATTTCATTTTCTAGCATTTAATATTTCTCCCATTCCTAGATCTCAGAATGTAGTAGCAGATTTACTAGCCAATGTTGCTTCTAAGCTCCTTCCATCTGAAGATTACAGTCCTGATAGATTTTCAGTAGAGTTAATTTTCAGACCATCGATTCCCGATAATGTCACTAACTGGTGAGTATTCAATCATGACAACGACATTTTAAATTTCTTAACTTCTGATAAGTCCTATGATGATCAAATTATTGACAAAAGTGAGCATGATTTTCAAATGAAGAAAAAACTTGAAGAAAATTCAATACCTAAACCAGTTGTCAAACTTGAAGGCCTTTATGACATCAAAGATAGGTTTAAATAGGCTACTAATTCAAAGCTTCAAAGTTTTACTTTAAGATTTGAATTAATAAACCTTGGCACAGAGGACAAGCCATAAAATATGAATCTGGAATTAGGACTTACTTCAAAAGAAATATTTACATTTAGCAGATCATTGAATAGATATAAAAATGTCTTCTCTTGGAATTATGATGACTTGAAAACATACGATACTTCTATCATATAGCATACAATTCCAATGATATAAGAAGAAAAACCAGTACAACAGAAATTAAGGAAAATTCATCCGAACCTTGAAATCCAGATAAAAGATGAGTTAAACAAATTCTTGAAGGCTAAGATAATTTTTCCTGTTAGAAATTCAAATTGGGTGTCCAAATTGGTACATGTAAGAAAGAATAATGCTGGCATTAGAATTTGCAATGATTTCAGAAATCTTAATAAGGCAAGTCAAAAAGATAACTTCCCACTACCAACAATGGAGAAAACTCTGCATTCAACAGTTGGTTCTGAATCAATGTCTTTCTTAGATGGTTTTTTAGGGTATAACCAAATCTTCGTTCACCCCGATGACAGACTCAAGACTACTTTGAGAAGTAAGTGGGGAACTTATGCCTATCAAAAAATGCCTTTCGGTTTAACTAATGTTGGAGCTACATTCCAAAGAGAAATGGATATAGCATTCAAAGGTCTGATTAATAAATCAGTAGTTGTCTATTTGGATGACATTATTGTCTTCTCTAAGAAAAGAGAAAATCATTTACATGATTTGAAACAAATCTTTGAATGCTGTAAAGGTTATGGGATTTCACTGAATCCTAAGAAGTCATTTTTTGCTCTTGACCAAGGTAAACTCTTGGGGTTCATTGTTTTAAAAGATGGTATTTATATCGATCCAGGTAGAATCAAAGAGATTTATGACATTCCATTTCCACATAATAAAAAATCAATGCAATCATTTTTAGGTCAAATAAATTTTGCAAAAGGATTTGCTCCAGATTTTTCACAGATTGTTTTACCATTACAAATCATGATCAAGAAAAACTTAATGTTTAAATAGGGGCATATAAAAAGGGAGGCATTTGATTCAATCAAGCAAGTAATCATAAATTCTCCTGCATTGAACACCCCCAATTTTTCAAATCATTTTCTTTTATATACTCTAGCATTTGATTCATCTTACGCAGCAGTACTGACACAAATCAATGATCAAAACTTGGAACCACCAATATCATTTTATAGTTCAAATCTTCAAGATGCTGAGCTTAATTACTCTGAAGTTGAAAAGAAATCCTTTGCTGTATTCAAAGCCATTAAACACTTTAGGCCCTTTCTCTTAAAGACTCACACAAAAGCAATAGTCCCTTTTTCAGCAGTAAGATAGTTGCTAGTGCAAAGGGAATTGGGAGAAAAAAGGGAAAACTGGGTTACAACATTACAAGAATATGATTTGGACATTAGACCAGCAAAGATTGTCAAAGGCCAAGGTTCTTGCAGGTTGTTAGCAGGACCTTATAATATTCAGGAACATGAAGGTACCAACAATATTGAAGAAATCAAGGAGATAAGTACCATCAATTCTGAATCCCAATATGCAGATTTAATATTTTATTTGAAAAATGGATATGCTTCTTCTAAACTTTCGTATAAAAATAAGCATGCCATAAGACTGAAAGAAAAAAACTTCATGATTGTTGATAATGTGTTGTTTAGACAGAATTATGATTCAATTTTGTTAAGATGCTTAGAAAAAACTGAGGCACAAAAGATCTTGCAGGAATTACATGATGGTCCAGCAGGAGGACATTTTGGAGTTGATACAACAACTCACAAAACTATTCATACTGGGTATTATTGGCCCACTTTATTTAAAGATACTCATGAGTATGTAAGGAAATGCAGAACATGTCAAATTGCCAGTGGAAGACAAAGAAAGCCAGCTTTTCCTTTGCAACCAGTCAACATTGAGCAGCCTATTGAAAAATGGGGATTGGATATCATTGGAGAAATTATTCCACATTCATCAAAATAGCACAGATACATCCTTATAGCTACGGATTACTTATTAAGTGGGTAGAAGAAATTCTTTTGAAGGCAACAAACTTTGAGGCAATCATTGAATTCATAGACCAGTTCATCATTACCAGGTTTGGTGTACCAAAAGTTCTTATTTTTTATAATGCATCTTATTTCTCTAGTAATTCCATGCTTGAATTTTCTATCAAAAGAGGATTCAGATTGAAATATTCTGCAAATTACTACCCTCGGGGCAATGGTTTAGCAGAATCCACCATTAAAAATCTTATCAAAATCATTAAGAGAACTATTGATCAAGATCATAAGAATTGGCATAAGTCTTTGATATTCGCATTATGGGCAGACCATACAACACAGAAGGCCTCAATAGGAACTTCTCCATTTAATCTAGTGTATGGAAAGGAGGTTGTCATACTAGCAAACTTAGTACTTCCATCACTAGCCTTAGTGCAGTTTATTGAAAAAAATCCCTCATCTTCTATTCAATTGAGACATAATCAGATTCTGAAATTTGAAGAAGAAAGAGAGAAATCCCAAACTACACATGCAAAGCATAAAAAAATTATTAAGTCTTCTTTTGATACAACTTCCACTGGCCCAAAACTTTTACAAGTTGGTGATCTTGTTTTGAAATGGGACAAAGCCCATGAGGATAAAGGAAAACACACTAAATTTCAGAAAATGTGGCTTGGACCATTTCAAATCAGTGAGAAGATAGGCCCATCAACATTCATATTGCAAGATCTATCAGGAAAGAGAGATTCTTTTCTTGTCAATGGGCTTATTTTGAAAAAATATTTCACTTGAGGAGGTAACCCCTTCTAACTTTGTAAATATTCAATTTTCAGCTATATTTGTGTGAATAATTAGTTTAGTTTGATTCTTGGAAAATAAAGTTGTAAATATCCCTCTATTGGTTTTTACTATTTTGAAAAGGTTACTTAAAAGAAAAATTGTGTTAATATTTACTTTTGATAGATGGAAGCCTTGAAGGAAAAAGAGAAAGTTCTAGGAAATTAAGTATAATTAAACTCTGAAAACTCTTTTTATTTTTGTAAAATCTTTTCAAAACTTGAAAATACTGTAAATAATTCTAAGTTTTAAAAAGCCTAAAAAATGTTATTAATAGAAAGAAAAGACTGATCCAATCTTAGCATCTTCAACTCTTAAAACTATCATCCATGTTCTCTTAAGGAGTAAATTATTCACCCCATCCATAAAAGTTTATAATTTTTCAGAGTGTAATTCTAAAATATATTTGATATAAAAGATAAAAGGTCTCATCACGAGCCTACTTACCATGATCATAGGGGACTATTTCAACTGACATTACCAACATTGCATACTAAAACAGGGTATTGGCTGATAATTATAAGACAAGCGGTCTCATCACGAGCCAGCTTGTTCAATTAAATTACAACAAGTGAATGGCGTTGTCAACAACTAGCCACCAAACCAGGACAATGACTTTTTATCTTACAAAATAAAGAAATAAGGAAAAGAGAAAAATGCAATACAAAATATGTGGAAACATATCTTTTGGATTCATTCTTTTAAATTATACTCTGAAATGGAAGGGACAATGAATGATTAAATGGTAAAAAGGTAACCCTGTCAAAACTATAAACGTTTGCTGGCAGCAGTGGTTCTACCTGTGACAAGGGAGTCATTATATAGGCTAAGTTGGAGAAGTCTATTGTTTTATCATTATCAACCAATTAAGTTTTACTTAAACTTCGAATGTATTTAATTTTGAGATGAGAAAGAGATAGCAAAAATATTTTTCATTATATTCAAAGTTTATGATTACCTAGTTATATTAGATTTTCTCTATCCACTAAGGTTTTCAGATTAAGGTTAACGTATTACATTACTTTCTCAGAGATAACTGTTTCTTCCAGTGAATCGCCAATTGTTGTGCTGTACAACAACCCCCCATTTCTAAAAACTTTTACACAATTTTTTTATAAGAAATGTGTCCCTTTCTAAATAAACTTAGTGAGATTTGTGATTTGATAAATAAAATTGGTATTGACCTCATTATAAGAAAAACCTTTATCAAAAGGCCCAATATAAGTAATTCATTTTGTAAAGCCTTCTGAATAAAGTATAAAGTGTTCCTTTGAAAAATATCATAAATAATTCTACATTGCGATAAAGCGATTGGAGATCGCGTATCGCAATGACAAAGGGATACACATAAAAGGTCCTCATCAAATCTTCCAATCCGATAAAGGTAATCGCAATCGACAATCGGAGGTATCATACGGCAAAGAACTAAAGCACAATCTGAACCCTCAATTGCGATTAATAAACAAGTCGTGTATCTTAAGAATAAAGCATTCACAAAAATGGTTTGCATGCATGACTCTTTTAAAATTAATGAATCAAACCAATCCAATGAAAACACACTCCATCTTATTATAATATCACTTTATCGCAATCAGAGATATTTGTCTCAAGTGATGAAGCCTTGCCATTTTGAAACTCCCGATTGCAATTTGCGATTTATCACCGATCACTGATCGAGGAAATCCAAAGATACACTTGAGATAATCATTCAATATATGATCGATGAGACGGTTATTTATGGTATTTATTCATCATGATTGGCGGATTGAATGTCTATTCATTTCACATTTAAGAGTAAATCCTTCAAAGATTTCACTCGTGGTGGTTCTTAATTGTGTCCGACTTATCATATGTCAATTGCCTTAATTCTGTTCATTTTCATATTGGCTTGTAGTGACAATATCCCTGTGTTACGGTTGGTAGTTTTCTGTGCAAAGTTTATTTGAACTCATGAATCCAGAAAAGATGGGGAAAATATCTAAGAAGGCTAAGGCAAATCCTGTAACTAAAGAACCAGAGCTGAGCAAGAAGGGACTAATATCATATACAACATGCCTCGGTTTGGGAAATGCGAGTTGGGAAAGTATCTACAATTTTATAGAAGTTGAAGAGCCCGAAGAACTAGAAGAGGAAGCCACAACCGATTCCACTAGCAAATCAAAAGGAAATCTCAAAGAACTGGCCTGTTCATACCTTCACAGGATAGTAGCATGGGCCGAAATTTTGCCATACATTGATGTGGTTAGATGGGTCATCAAGAAAATCCCAACTTCAGACTGAACATTTTCTACAGTTGATGGAAGAATATTTGGGTCATTTAAACCTGAAGATCTCAGGAAAATGTACCATCTACCTCCACCCAAGAAGCGCTATAACAAAGCATTCTTGGAAGCATTCGCAAAAGAAAATGACTTGGAATCAGACCCGATCAGACACTGGATGCATTTCCCAGAGAAACATAAGCATGAGTCATCAAGTAAGTATTCTGTTGACTCATTAGCTTCTCCTTATTGCTATGTTGGCGCTATGATGTGTAGACTATGGGGACAACATGATCCTGCAAGATTTACTATAGATATGGTCCCGTTAATGGAAGCTGCAATTCATGGTCATGTTATGGATTGGGAAAATATTCTATCTGATAGAGTAGCCACTAAGATACTAGAATACAAAAGGAAAGCGTATACAACTTCCTGGACCATTCCTCCTTTTTACTACAATGCATATATTCTTGATATCATTTGTTTTAATTCTGAATACCGCATACTCGGATGGAAGTGGACTTCCCAAGATCCTAATCTTATTCATATCTATCACAAATAGTTGTGGAAGGCCCACTATAAGAATCACTTGTACAGAATTTGCAGTGGTTTTGTCCTACCTATATACTATTCTATATTCAATAAGCCTACCCCTAGGATATCTCAAGAAGCAGCAATCGACCTAACAGTAGTGAGTAGCTAGTTCGGAGAGGAGAAATTTACTTATGTAAGGCTTTTTGGCAGTCTTACCAAACCCCATGTTCTTCCTCTATATGTTCATGATAAACTGTTAGCCCGAGAGTTAGCATATTAGATAACAGTTGAAGGAACGTCAAAAACCCTAAGGGATTCCAAGAAACATATGTGGCCTACATTCCCCCTACAGTGTGGCATTTTTACCTTACTTGATTATAAACATGCAGAGAAAGAGGCAAAGAAGATTCAGATACTAAATCTTGCCACCATCCCAAATAGGCAATATGACCCAAGGAAGGTTGCCTATAACGTTACTTCTCAAGCTAAACTTACCAGATTTGATCATGAAGAAGATGACTTTGATGATTTGTTTGCTTCAGCTGAAATATTTTATCAGGTTAAAGGGTTGGCTAATATCAAATATGGAGAAGAGGGACTAGAAAAATTCAATAGGCTCAAAGCCCAGAGGTTGCAAACTCTACCTTTGGATCTATTAGCTACAACCCCAACAGTTCAGCCACAGAGTCAATGTAAACAACAAGCTGCTAATAATACTCCTTTAGTGGAGAAGGTTCCCGAAAAGGAAAAGTTTCCAGAGCAGGAGGAGAGACAAGAAACAAGTAGCAGACCCCTTAATTCAAAAATTTATGTTGATCCTAAACTAATCAAGGAATGGCAGCAATTTGATTCCAACATTAGTAATACTGAGAGCATTCAAGGATTCAGTACACCTAAGGTGACCACTACTCAGAAATCAGTAATCAACACAGTTCCAACTAAAGGAACAAGCGGCCCACCCATGATCCATAAGGATGTAGAAATAATCCCTGAAAAACCCTCTGATGAAATTGTTTTATACATAGAAGAAATATCACCATTAGATGTCTTCTACAGCCCTAAGCATAGGGTTGTAATCAAAAAACAAAGGAAAAAGAATAAAATTGATGAATCTCCTCTTTCAAAATCACAAATGGAGATGATGAATGTGGCATGGAGAGAGGAAGTTAATCTTTCTGAAGATCTCACCAAACTTTCTCACTATACTAGAGCATACACAACGACCACAATGAATAAAGCATCGAAGGCCAATAATTTACTAAAAGAAAAAATACCAAGAAATCAGTTTACTAGAAGCACAGGCACAGGACAAACAACAAAAGATAGAACAACTGGAACAACAATTAGCAGTCTAAAAAGCAGCTAAATGACCAGTTGAATGATAAATTGCTCAAAGAAAAGCAAAGGATTGATGAGAAAGAAATTCATAAGCAACAGGAGTTATCCCAAGCGTAAGTGCAATTATTAAATGAACAACTAAGTAAATCAAAGAAAGAACAAATCGCTCAACTGACAGTTCAGATAGAACGATTCAAAGAATATTCCCAAGTGGGAGAATTCAGATCTGAGGCTCTACAAATTACCAAGGCATTGTCTAGCTAGTTGAGCTTACTATGTCATAATATCTCACTGGTTCTTCCTCTGTGTGAAATTTCATCATCCATTGTTGACAAATCAGTAGATGCAAGACTGGACTTGGAAAAAGAAGATGAAAGATTAACAAATTTTCTCTCTTAGCAAGAAACTAAAGAGAGAAAAGCTGCTAATCTACTACAAATCCAGGAATCGCATAAAGAAATTCTATTTACTGAATGGCAATCTCAAGTAATGAAGGCTGAAAGAGAAAAATCAAGATGCAGATCGGCAACAAGCAACGTGGTTGAATTAATTAATAACAGTCTTTATTTATCAAATTTAATAACAGAGTGTTCTCCAAGAAAACTTCCACCAGTAAAAGCATTAGAACAGATGTGGAAACAGGAGCTGGAGCAGAGGGAAAGATTGATCACAGGTATTCAAAGTTTAACATGGGAAACCTTTTGGTTTTTCCTTGTCAAACCATATAGTCAATGGACAGTGATGAAATGCCTCACCAATGCAATTGGCCACATGATCCCAAAACTTAATGATGCCACATACACTGCTCAGTTACACTTACGCATGAGTCATCCACCAGAACTTTAGCTGATGCTATTAGAAAATTATATATTACGGAGAAATGAAACACATAAAATATTGAAGAAATATAAACACAGAAAACGCATAAAACAAGAGTGACATAGATATACGTGGTTCACCTAGTTTGGGCTACGTCCATGGAGAAACAACCAATCCTTCCTTTTATATTATCCAGCAAACTGAAGAGATACAAACTACAACAGATCTGCTTTAACACCCTCTTTGCTCTCAATCTCCTCTCTCCTCCTCACTCAAAATATAGATATGCATAGACGCAATACAATTCCCTCATATATAGTGAAGGGTTGCCTTCTAGGTCAAAAAACACTAAATTAAACATTACTTCTATCGTCAGATCATCCGCCTAATGAATGGCCCATATTGACTAGAAATTACTAGACTTTTAGAAGGAAATTTTACATCTATTTGTTAGCTTCAGAGGCGCTGCCCCTGAACCCCTGCCAGGGGACTGCTGGCCCCCGTACCCCCTAGCCAGGAGGGATTATGCCCCCCACACCCCCGCGGGGGGGACAAGTCCCCCCCGCATGGAGGGGTGTACAGTCTTCCTGGGGTATACATTTGGCTGAAACCTTTGAATACAGAAGATAATCAGGCTCCACATCTAACAGATGCTCGCCATATGTCAACTCCAATCACAAGATGATCAGCCAATACAGTGAACCATTTTTGACCGACCATAGCATGCCTATTTCAAGAAGATTTTCACATTTTTGTGATTTGGTTATACCAGCGCATAGCATATTTCTTTCATAGTTTGTTAGTTTAAGTAGTATTTATAGACCCTTTCATGTTTTTAGAAAAGGTTCTCAAATTTTTGTATTAACACTTGGATCGAAAGTTGCACTATTGTGCTTCCGATATATTTATTTTTATTAAAACTGGACTTGAATTCTGAGTTTTGATAAAGAATGCTTTTATGTGATATGCACTATTTCTTCTTGTGAAAGTATTTCCAAGTTAAAAGGAAAGATCTGAATGCGATTTATATCGGAGGAGACTCAAATGCATATAGTACTATTATATGTTTTTTTTCTTCATGCTTTTATGTGAATCAACATTTATTTATTTTTCTATTATTGATATATGTATATGTTTTTACAGAAATTCTTTGACTTATCACTATTGAATGTTTAAGAGTTGTTATCTTTCACATATATGTGTGTCAGTAATATATAACTATTAGTGCGATAACATTTTAATTATTACATTTTTCAACTATTTGAACAAAGTAATTATCATATGAATGAATTATTTTATTTATGAGTAAGTCATCTATATGTTTACTTGTCAATAAGAACCATCTAAAATCGCACTAGGAGAAAGACTTCCCGGGATAGATTAGTTACTTTTATATTGTTGCATTTTAGAATAGATCATTTATCATTCCCATTAGATATTAAAAATTGATCACTTACCCATCCCACATAAATCATTGGGAAACTGGTCCCATTATATCCAGTCAGAGCCACCACACCAAACAGAAAAGGAGTTGCTTTAAGGTTCAGACCAGGTGGTTTTCCTCGATGTTGATGCAGTGATTTTCGAGGCATCAACAAAAACATTAATTCAAACCTCCTCTTGTAAACAAACTTCAACAGATAGACAATTTTTATTGGCCTCTTCATTGGATTCTCGACTTCCTTTGTTTACCCACTGAGGAGTGTCATACTTCTTGTTCACTGCCTGAGGCCTTTCGACTCTCCTCAGACATAATTGAGGTCTCTCAGCCTCCTCATGTGGGTTGCATCCTATGTTCTTATGCCTGAGGTTTCCTTCTAAAAGTTTGTTCAAAGAACCCGAGGTCTGAAGCCTTATTTTAGGAATTCAACTTCCCCTTCTTCTAGGGAAGAACATGCTTGACCATAGATACCATCTTTCTCTAGAAATGGATTTCTTTATCAATCCTTTTTATCACATGAACATATACTCCTTCATTGGTATCTTAAATGGTGACTCTGCAACCCTCCTATGATACCATGTTGATTTTTCATGATCTTCTAGTTTGATAATTACTTCCAATAATATCTTAATTAATTCTTCTTGTGTCACATTCATCATCAAGAAATTATGAATAGAAAATCTCAATAGTAAAGAAATAATGACATTAGGATCATGAAGAGATAGTCAATCACAAGAGACACAAAAATTTACCTCGGGAAATCCCAACAACGTTTTCTTAGAGAAATTTTCCAATTCAACAAGAGATATTGATCTATAAACCGTCATGGATATTCCATTGGATAGTTCGTCACAACAGATCTGATAATATTATATTAAATATCTCAGATTCTACACTATTACTATCTTATTTAATTTCTATATCTATAAAATTAACTATAATTAGTGCATGCATGTAAAAGTAAATCAAGAAGAAAAGTAGAGAATGAAAAAATAAGCCCACACACACATAATACACAATATATTCTCTTTGGGAAACCCTTTCAGGAGAAAACCCAGTTGGAAGGTGACGCTGCTTCCCTCTCTTTCTCTGTCTAGAAATTTGGCTATAGATACAAAGAAGTAATGTTTGTAGCCCATGGGCTGCTACAGTGCACATATCCTCTCTATGTGCTCTACCTCCTATTTCTCCTGGCTATCTTTGCTCAGCTATGGAACAAAATTCTCTCGAAAGAATGGAATGCCTCTTCCTCCTAGTGGCCCAGTTATAACACAACTTGATAGCCTACTAGTGGTTATGTTTGAGTACATAAACTCTTAACTAGAGTTACAAAATAGACTCTTCTAAAGTCTTTTAAATCAAAAACACGTGGCTAGCACCTTTTCCATGAATAATGGGGACTACCACGGTATCCTCCCGAACTATAGGTGTGAAAACAGGAAGGTCAACTTTTAAGTGGCATAAGTTTTGTATACATACTCTGATTTATGTGATTCTTGTGCCATTGGAAAGATCTGTGTGTGTAGAATAGAAAGAAAATTTGTTGTGCTTTTGTGGTAAAGTTTTACCCCCAAAAATCATCATTTGATGCCTCAAAATGTTCTGGGAAAGTTTTGGACCCTGTTACACCAAACTAGGTCCCGCCGATAAAAATGGTTCCGTGAGCTGATTCCTCCACTTTTTCCACTCCATATGCATCAATATCGATGAAAAAAATATAATGATCCAATTAGGATTAGATACAATATGATTTTTCTAGTAAAATAAATTGAAACTAACCATAATCATCCTGTTAAACCTTAAGAAACCAATTTCCTCGTTGTGTAGAAATTGTTCTTAAGAAATTAATGATTATTGATTATGTCACTTAGTTGTCACTTAATTGTATGTTTTATCTTCAAATAAAGGACCTGAAAGACCTGGTTTTAACCCTCAATACTTATGTGACATGAAAATCTCAGAATGCCATTTGATTGCTAAATAGAATGTTGAATGAAGAATGCTAAGAAAAGTCATAGACAATATGTTGTTTACACAGATTCTACTATCTGTGACACTTAGAGAAATTAAAGATAATATGTTGTATTACACAAAACTATTATCTGTAACTTAGAATAATTGCAGAGGCAAGAACTTCAAGTATAAGAGCGCTCTTTTAACGGATTTTAACTTCATTTACATAAGCAAATAAAGACCTACATCTTCATTACCATACATAAAGGAAGAAAACATACGAAGAAACATAACAAAGAAGTCACAAAAAGCATACCCAACAATGTGTGGAAAACGTTTGATTCTTTCATTAATCAACAGTTTTATCAAGAATACAGTGGCCTAGTCTCCAGGTTATTCAAAATTCGAACCCTTTCTCTGTAATTTTTCCTCTTTTTTATACATTATGAGACAGTTGGTAATCACCAAAACTGTCAGACTGCTTAACTATCTACTAACTGTCAAAAGTAAAAATCACTATAGAATATTACATTAGAGGGTAAAAGGCACCTCATTCTCAAGAAAATAAACTAACAGGAAGTAACAAAGTTTAAAAAATTGATGATGATTGTTCATTGTTCAGATCTGTGGCTTGACTATTGATGAAGCTTCTTTGTAGATGTTCTAATAATGGTTAAATTGTTTTAACACAACATAATGCATTTTAGCAAAACACCGTGCATGGACTTGTGGGCCACATAAACATTAGAAATGTTATGATTGGCTAAATCACAAGGAACCGGACCAATCACTGTTGCCAGAAACCAAAGCAATAAAGCCCCAATTCATTATGTACCTGGTCCACCTAAGCCATTAACCCACGTGCACATTTGAGAGCAATCAACAACCCTTTCACTTACACATGGACCCGATAAGAAATAAAAATTCCAGTTAAATATTTATCGGGCACGATTTTAAAAATAAAACCCAATTACTTTTCAACATGATATCCATCAGATCTACTGCCTGCAAGCGGACGACCCTGATTAATTGTGGTCTTAACTCCATTTTATATTTTATCATGTTTGATTTTGAATTAGCCCTTGTTCTTGTTAACTACATGATTACTGTCGGATTTACTATCTGTTGATCAGACAAATCAGACCTTCTACCGAGTTTCTCACATTCAAAAGCCATCAATGAAACAAAATAAGTTATTTCTTTCAAATTTCCATTTTTCCTCTTATTTCCACTATAACATAATATTTGATTTTTTTTCCATTTTGTAATAAAAATAAAAATAAAATTAAAAGGACAATGAAAGCTACAACATCTAGCTCCACCTGGGGATAGTGCTTTTGCCACAGAAGCACTAAGAATCGCATATCAGTGCTTTCACCTCAGGCATGGAGTCACACATTTCTTAGCCAATTAAAATTATATGTAGTTTATACAATGAATTCACTTCGGTATCTACAATGACAGGATGCTTGTGCTTCAGAACTGGAAGTAATGTTTGAGGTACTGCCCATTGACAAACAGCTATAAAGAATCACCAACAAGATTCTCCAAGAAGAATTTATTATTTGTTCTTTCTTCTATAATTCTGAATGGGCCATACCAGAGAGGATCAAACTTTCCATGTTTACCCTTATCATCTCTTCTAATATCCCACCTTAATACCAGGTCTCCAACATTAAAATCAATCTCTCTAGCTTTTCTGTCAAAAATACTCTTCATCTTTGATTGATACATAATCAAGTTGTCTCTTACCTTTCCCTGTTTTCACTCAAATCCACTACCTTATTCATTCTTCTTATTAGAGCATTGGGTTCTTCTTTTGCCTCCTGAATCATTGTAATCACAGGCTTCACAAGCTGACTTGGGAACAGAGCTTGTATTCCATACACTAACTCAAAAGGTGATTTGCCTGTAGACATTCTTGTAGTCACTCTAGCAGCCCATAGAGAAAACTTTAACTTAGAATCCCAGTCTTTTTGGTTCTCTACAATAGTTTCCTTAAGGATCTTCATCAAAGTTTTGTTAGTGGATTCAGCCAATCCATTTCCTTGTGGATGATATGCTATTGAATGGGATAAAATAACATTATACTTTTGACAAAAGCAATAAGCTTACTTGAATTGAAGACTCGAGCATTGTCTATTATGATTTTGACAAGGCATCCAAATCTGCTGAAAATATTCTCCTCTAAGAACTTCATCACCACCTAGTCATTTTCCCTTTTAGTAGGTATAGATTCACCCACTTAGTGAAATAATTAGTAGCTATAAGAACCCACTTGTGCTGTCCACTTCAAGGTGGGTTAATCTCTCCAACGAAGTCCAGTCCCCATTTTCTGAATGGCTCTTCTATAAAGATTGGGATCAAAGGCAAGGGAGCTAGCCTCTTCTTCTCAACAAAAAGCTGACACTTTTGATAGCTTCTAACAAACTTATATGTATCACCAAATAGAGTAGGCCAATAAAACCTTGCCTGGAGGATTTTATGTGCAGTAGCATTCCAACTATAATGTCCTCCACATAACTTCTCATGATAATATTTGATGGTATCTGTAAATTCATCCTCTGTTAAACATAATAACAAAATTCCTACAGGATCCTTCCAATACAATCTGCCCTCAACAATCACATATGGTTGTGCATTGATATTTAATGCTCTATACTTTGTTCTATACAAAGATTCAGGACAAGAAAGAAAACACAAATAATGAGCTATGTTCTTGTACCATTCTGAACATAAAAACTTATACCTAATCTTCATACCTGGATTTGGTTTTTCTTCACCTTCTTCAATTGTTTCTTCATTCATAGGTGTCAGCAAGTTGATTCCCAATTTCTGAAAGTTTGACTCTATCAACATCTTTGCCAATCCCTACCCTTTCACCAACTTTTTGGGCTTTATGTCCAAGTCATACTCTTGGATCTTGGCTATCCACTTTCCTCTTTTGCCTTCCACATCACTCTGGACTAAGACATCCTTTACTGCAACATTTGGCACATAAGTAATGATTTGTGACTGCATCACATAAGTCCTGAAGGCATTTAGGGATTTTAACAAAACATATACCTGTTTTTCAAGAATATTGTACTTTAGTTTAGCATCTCTGATAATCTTGCTAGAGAAAGCATCTAGCTGCTCCTTTCCTTCATCATTCTTCTGTAACAAAACAACAAATATTGAATTAGGTGATGCAAATGAAAAAACTTGAGAAGGATTTTGATAATCATGGCTAATTAGGACTGGGGCTACTTGTAATTCTTCTTTAATCCTGGAGAATGACTCTCTGGCTTCCTTGGTCCAATGCACTTCATTCTCTTTCTTCAACATATTGGTAATTTATTTTACAATCTGAGCATAATTGGACACAAATCTCCTTAAGAAGTTTATCTTTCCCAAAAATTTCTGAATGTCCTTCTTACTCCTGGGCAGGGGTATTTTCTGCATAGCTTGCACCCTTGCTAGATCTATCTTCACTCCATCTCTAGAAACAATGTGCCCCAACAGTTTGCCCTCCTCCAAAGAAAAAATGGACTTCTTAGGATTCAAGGAAAGCCAAAATCTTCTACATTTCTCAAAAGTCCTTTTTAGATGTTCCAGATGCTCCTCATTAGACTTAGAGAAAACAGTGATGTCATCCAAGTATATGACTACAAGCTTATCTCCCACAAAAGCAATGTCCATAGCCCTCTAAAATCTAGCACCTGCATTCATCAACCCAAAAAGGAATTCTGGCATACATAAAGGTTCCCCAAGGAGTTGTGAATGCAATCTTCTTTTGATCCTCTTTATCCACAGCCACCTGGTTATACCCAAAAAACCCATCCAGCATTGACATCCTAAATGATCATGTTACCTTCTACAACACATGATCCATTTTAGGTAACGGATAGTTATCTTTCAAGGAAGCCCTATTGGGATTTCTAAAGTCCACGCACAGCCTTATCTCTCCATTCTTCTTCCTTACAGGCACTAAATTGGCCACCCAACCAGAGTACGTGAGTGGAACTATTATTTTGGCATCAAATAACTTTTTGACCTCTTTTTCAATCGATGGTAAAAGCAGAGGGTTTATCTGTCTGAGCTTTTTCTTAAATGGTTTAATCCCCTCTTTCAAGGGAACCTTGTGTTGAATAATATACTTACATCATATGTTTTAAGATCCTCATAGGACCAAGAAAAAACATCAACATAGTCCTTGAAATGTTTAATACATCTCTCCTTATAATTAGGTGGATCTCCATTAGATAATTTGACTAATTTGGGCTATGTGCTCATCCTGTGGAATTTTCTCTAAACTGAAAGCTATATCATTGGAGTTAAAAAATATTTCAAGAGGGACAAGTCCCCTTGGAAGAATATTATCTTTCAATTGAAAAACTTTTTGATTAGCTATATAATTTTCAAACCACTTACTTTTGCACCTTTTGTTGCTTCATCTTCATCTTGATCAATCTTTGTGCCCTGAATATCTTCAATCATAGTCGAAAATTCTTTAATATGCTAATCATCTTCAAAAATCTTCCAGTGTTTAATATTATCGGGAACAGAAGGCCTATGCCTCATTTCAACCTCATATCTCAACTTTGGATTAATAGGAGGCCTAAAAGTACTAGCAGCCATAGCCAAAGAGTCTGCCAATCTGTTTCCATATCTTGGAATGAACTAAATATTGAAAGCTTCAAAGAAGTTCTCAACCAAATCCCACACTTCCTTTCTATATGCCCTAAGCCTAGGGTGTTTTGTTTGACAGTGATTCTTTATTTTCTTTATAATCAGATTTGAATCTCCAAAGACAGAAACTAAATGGACTCCCATTTGTTTTGTTGTTTGCAGAGCTATGATCAAGGATTCATATTCTGCAACATTATTTGTCGCTTCAAACTCCAATTTAAAAGAAAAAAGAAACATACTACCTCCAAGTGCAATTAAAAGGAAACCAACACCTATTCCTTCCTTATAATAGGTTCCATCAAAGAAACACTTCCACACCCCTTCTATTTGCAGCTCTGTATTTACACTGGCTGAAGTAAGTAAGTTGCCTTTGGTTATCTTTAGGCAGCTCTGCATTATAATGCAGCATGAAGTAAGCAAAGTCGTGTTTCTCCTGGCTATATATAGGTTAATTACTTGCTCCATTTTTTGTAATTATTTTTACAAATATAGTTTCTCTATACATCCACCTTTCTTCTCCACCAAAAATTGGTATAACATCATATGTAAAATATATCTTTATAACACCCCCCGGTTTGCCCCCCCATGACCTAGACAACAACATTCCAAACCTAGCAGGGATATCTGCTACCACTACATCCATTACCAAGCTTCTAGCTGGGATCTGGGCTAGTGACACCACCATATCTTTAATGACCCCTAGACACTTGACTTTATTTGAATCAAAAGAATACAAGTCTCTGTAAGGTTTAGTAACTTGTAGGTTTAGTTGTTTCATCAATGATAATGGCATAAAGGTTATGTGAAGCTCCTGAATCAAACATACAATTGTGCAAGAGGAAATCATGAATCAATAAAGAAATGTATAAAGGAGGGGTTGAAGAATCTACCTCCTCCACATGTGGACCAAAAACCACTACTGATTTATCTTCTTGCAGATTCATAGTGTCATTTATATTTACATTCTCCTTTAGATTGATAAACTCAACAATCTCTCTTTGATAAACTGGTGTTTTGACCAACTCTGTGAGGGGCACTTGGATTCTGATTTTTTCTAATTCTTTGGTAAGACTAAACACATGACCCTATTTAGTATTCATTTCATTTTCATCTTCACCTCTCTTCATGACTGAAATCTCTTGTGGAATGGAAACAAGTTTTTCTTAAGGAATTTTTTCACTTTTGTCTTGAGAAGACTCACCTTGAAGCATTTGAGTCTTCCTACTTGTATTATGTTGTTGTTTTCCTTTATTCACTTGTTTTGCAGGCTATGGTTCTTGTGGAGTCGCCTTTTCTAAGGGAGCTGGAACTTGCTGCTCACCTTCATCTTCTTGAATTCTAGATATTTTCCTTGATCTCAAGTCATATTTATTTTGTAGTTCCGCCTGCATAAAATCGGAAAACTTCTTCCAATACTCATCAATTTCTTTCTCATCATAAATGGCATCTGCTTCAGCATATTCATATTCTTCTCCCTCAACAATAGTTCATCTTCATCTATTGCATACAATGTGGAAATCTAATCATCATTATCCCTGGAATGCTCTGGTATTTCATCAGGATCTGCTTCTATATACAGTGGTGCTTGAATCTGATCTTGATCTTTTCTCTCCTTCTGCAAAATCTGCAGAGGTTGTCTTCTATATTGAGGATTAAAATTTCTGTTCTATTGTGCTTGCCTCTGAGAATTCTTACTTTCCAACTCTAATTTAATCAATTTATTTGACAAAGTTTTAATTACATTACTCATATACTCTAATGTTTTACTGTGAGAGGATTCTACTTTAGCCTTTCCCTTCTCTTGTATAGGTTGTGTCTCTTGTGTTTCACCTGCAGCCACCAGATTTGCTTCTATCTCTAATGCATCAGTTTAGATCTGATCAAGGGTTGGGTATCTCCTCTCCCTCAATGTAAATCCAAAATATGACTCAAAATCCCCTGCAAAAGTTATTTTTGCACTAGAAGGAGTGGGCTTAATCTCCATTGGAAGACTATTGTACAATTTATTGAATCTTCTGCTGAATTCAACAACACTTTCATCAGATTTCTTCTTCATGGCATTAAACTCTGTGAGCGAATATCCATGATCTCTTTTCTCTTCCCATCTCTGGATGAATCGGCACTCCATCTCTTCCCATGTAGGAATAGAGTTGTTAGGAAGCCCTTTAAACCATTTTCTTTCTTCTCCATCCAAGGATTGCATAAAAATTCTTAGAAAAACATCCAAGTGTTCAACATTTAGGTTTTCTGCAAAGTGACAAAATATTGCTATATGATTCTCTGCTATTTTTTCATCCTCCCCTGTGAAATGAGGAAGAATCTTCAAGTACTCTTGTGGCATTTGATTCAACTGTTGTGGCAATTGAAAAGGTGAATACCTATTCATCAAGAATGCAGGTGCTACCATGTTTTCTATTGAACTTACTGAACCCCGATCACCAACAGAAGTGGAACCTGACTGAGGAGTAAATGAAGTATGAGAAGGTGGCAATGTAGTTATAGGTTTAGGCTGAATAAATATAGTAGGTACTGAGAAAGAAAGAGACTCTAAAGACTGTTCTTGACAGTTAGATTCTTGAAATGAATTGGATGTAAAAGGTGACTCTTGTTCAAATGAAGGTAAATGTTTGGATGAAAAATGTGATGAATTGCTACCAAGTGCATACAATGTAGGACTTGGGGTAACTGGAGTTTTTGGCCTTCCAACCCTCTTAGAAACTAGCCTCTCAAGGTCTGAAATGGCTTGAACTTTCTGCTCTAAGGTGTCTGACCTTGTATGGGGCCTCTTTGGAGCCAGAGTTATTCTTTCTATTCACTAAAACCAAATATTTCCTCCTCGCTAACAACTAGAGGAAAATATTAAAAACCCATGGAAACGTGTTCTTTTCTTCTCTCCCTGGCAACAACGCTAATTAATGTTGAACCTTAAGAAACTAATTTCCTGACTGTGTAGAAATTGTGCTTAAGACATTAATGATTATTACTTACATCACTTAGTTTTCACTTAATTGTATGTTGTATCCTCAAATGAAGGACCTAAAAGACCTGGTTTTAACACTCAATACTTATGTTACACGAAAATCTCAGAATTCCATTTGATTGTTGAATATGAATGTTGAATGAAGAATGCTAAGAGAAGTTAGAGACAATATGTTGTTTTACATGGAATATACTATCGATAACACTTGGAGAAGTTAAAGATAATATTTTGTCTTACACATAAACTACTATCTGTAACTTAGAAGAATTGCAGAGGCAGGAACTTCAATTATAGGAGCGCTCTTTTAAGGGATTTTAACTTCATTTACATAACCAAATAAAGACCTGCGACTTCATTACCATACTTAAAGGAAGAAAACTTATGAAGACACATAACAGAGAAGTCACAAAATCATACCCAACATTGTTTGGAAAACTTTTGATTCTTTCATTAATCAACAATTTTGTCAAGAATACAGTGGCCTAGTCTAAAGGTTCTTCAAAATTCGAACCCTTTCTCTATAAATTTTCCTCTTTTTTATACATTATGAGACAGTTGGTAATCACCAA
This sequence comes from Pinus tabuliformis, assembly GCA_031772625.1. Lineage (NCBI taxonomy): Eukaryota > Viridiplantae > Streptophyta > Pinopsida > Pinales > Pinaceae > Pinus > Pinus tabuliformis. Next base: position 1,220,156,668 of record CM062804.1, on the reverse strand, counting down.
AACTGTCAAACTGCTTAACTATCTACTAACTTTCAAAAGTAAAAATCACTACAAAATATTACATTAGAGGGTAAAAGACACCTCGTTCTATAGAAAATAATCTAACAGGAAGTAACACAATTTAGAAAACTGATGATGATTGTTCATTGTTTAGATCTGTGGCTTGACTGCTGATGAAGCTTCTCAGTAGATGTTCTGATAATGGTTAAATTTTTTTAACACAACACAATGCATTTTAAAAAAACATCATGCATGGACTTGTGGGCCACATACATATCGGAAATGTTCTGATAGGCTAAATCGCAAGGAAACCTGACTAATCACCATTGCCAGAAACCAAAGGAATAAAGCCCCAATTCATTACGTAGCGGGTCCACCTGAGACGTTAACCCACACGCACATTTGAGCACGATCACCATCCGATCACTCATTCAATGGATGGTTCAATCCTTCGGAACTCAACGAGACTTTAAACTTGTTGAACAAAACCTTATCGCGTCTATTTTTTCAACAACCCTTTGACTTCCACACAGACCCGATAAGAAATAAAACTTCTTGTTAAAGATTTATCGTGTCCGATTTTAAAAATAAAATTCAAATACTTTTCGACATGATATCCATCGGATCTGCTGCCTGTAAGCGAACGACCCTGATTAACTATGGTCTTAACTCCATTTTATATTTTACTGTGTCTGATTTTGAATTATCCCTTGCTCTTGTTAACTGCATGATTACCATCGGATCTGATGCCTATTGATCAAATGAATCAGATCTTCTGCCGAGTTTCTCACATTCAAAAGTCGTCAATGAAACAAAATAAGTTATTTCTTTCAAATTTCTGCTTTTCCTCTTATTTCCACTATAACATAATATTTTATTTTTTTCCCTTTTGTAATAAAACTAAAAATAAAATTAAAAGGACAATGGATCCTACAACACATCCAATGAGTCAAACCTAGTTAAACAAAACACATTCTCGACCACCTGAACTTCTTTTGAAATTTGGTTAACCTTGGTGAACAGGGATGAATTTAGGCTTCCTGTAACTACCTCAGAAACCCTAGTAAAGTATGGTCAAACTACCTCAGACCTGTGGTTAAAATGCTCCATAGAAAATCCAATCAAACTGATGATCACTGCAATTCAAAGGTTGGTCAAACTTCTATCTACTTCTCTCCTCTCTCCTTCACATGTGTCAATCAAAGAGAAAATATCTTGAGGTGATTCGATTTGGTCTTCAAATGAGGAAGTAGGTTGGGAATATGTAGTGGTTTAATGAACCTAAATAAGCCTATCTTTAGGGTTGGATGACTTGATCTTGGAGGCAAAGTTTGAGTTTTAATTGGGAGCCAACTTGTCATCAAATTTATATTTCCATTATTTTTAAATTTTGTGGGTTAATTCAATGATGAATATTGACCGTACCTATCAAAATTCGACATGGAAACGTAATTATATAGAAAATATACAAAGGAGATAGAACTGGCATGAGAATGATGATAATCCTTCATATTTTCTATGGATATATTAATCAAATTGATGACAAATGAGTGATCAATTTCCCAACCATAGGCATCTACTATAAATTCCACCCCCAAATTGGTTTATGAGATCACAGGGATGAGGGATGACTATTGGGTTTATTTATCTTCCATCCCAATGTTGGGTGTTGTCCTTGATGGCAACTCACTCAAATGACAGATCACAGTTCAGGCTCTCATAATGAAGGAAAAAGGGATATATGCAGGTTCCTCTTAACCAAGTCACGTATACACGCAGGATCGCTGATCAAAAGGCGCGTATGCGTATGCACGCACTTTCATGCAAGGAAAAGCGCGTACATGTGGGAAAACTTGGTTTTAGTCCATGGTATTTAGTCCTTGGTATTTGGACTTATGGTTTTGGACCATGGTATCTCATCAAAAGTGTTGAACCCAGGTATTGGGTCCAAGGTATTGATTCTATATGGTTTTGGACCATGGTATTGAGTAAGGCCTAAGACTATAAAAGGGGAAGGAGATCATTAGGCAAAGGCACTCAAGGATTGAATATCTTAGGAAGAGCAAGATCTAGAATACTGTTCTTTGGGTAATGGTGCATAGCTGGATCTGAATCAAGGAGGAACCTGAGTGCTAGAAGAAGGATAAGTTCTATTGATGGGTCAAGATCTCAAGGCTTGAAGAGAAGTATCTTTGTGTGTTTTTGATCTGTTATATTTGGCACATGACTTGATCTTTAAATCTAATGATCTGGGTATAATTGTCTTCTAAATATTTGAAAAAGGGTAAATCATATTTTATAGATTTGTATGCAGGTTCTGCATAGAAAAGGCGTGTATGCACGCTGGTTCGATATATCAAAACTGCGTATACATAGGTTTGCCTTAATATAACAGCATATGCATGCAGGGTATACATATTGAAGTAGTGTACGTCTCATGAAATATGTTTTAATTACTTGTGTTTATTGTTGCAGTGTTCTGGGTTCAGGATTGGGTTTTGCTTATTGTTACTGTATTCTGGTTACAACATTCAGAGAAATGATTGTTTGATTCAGTTTTGGTTGGTGGAAAGGAGATTGGTTGATGCAGATGTATTTGATGTTTGATTAATGTTATTGATGGATCCAGTCTGAGAATTTATGAAGCGTGGTCCCTGGAAGAAAAGAGAAGGTTGTAGCCTTCTGTAGGTCAGCACCTACATGCTAGTACATCAGCTAGTACAAGAGCTAAGGGGGTTGTAGCTCCCTTCCAGGAGAAGCTGGAGAAAGAGAAAAATGTTGTAGCCTTTTGCGGGTAGAAGCCTGCATACTGGTATAAGGCTACACCAGTATAGAAAAATTGTAAAAAGAAGTTTCTTATTAAAATAAGATAGAGACAAATTGTAGTAGGTGGTTTTCACCCACATTTGGTTTCCACCTTATATCTTGTGTTCATGTGTGTGATTTCCTGTACTGTTTACTGCACTTAATTACTGTTTTATGGTTCTGATACATAGATTAAGATCGGCTAACTAAATTAGAAGTCTACAAGATATACATGGTTGTCTCAAAGCATAGTTGCATATATATGTAGGTTTAATTAACATAAGTAGTGTATAACAATTTTTTTATGGAAATAAAAGATTGTTAAATTGCTAATACTACTTCACCGCCCATTGGAATCAGAGCAGGTCCTTTAGAAGAAGATTGATCGCTTGGAGGAAGATCTATCATAATAAAAAACTATGAAAAAGAGGCATCCATCAGGCCACCAATCTTTGATCGGAGCAACTTCGTCTATTGGAAGGTAAGAATCACAGCCTATCTTCAATCTCTTAGTGCAAAAGGTTGGGATATCATGGAAGGAGGATACACTTTCCCATTAGCAACTCCTATAGATACAGCTGGTAAAAAGCAGTATGAAACAAATGCAAAGGCAGTCAATACTCTATTGGGGAGTCTATCTCAATCAGAATTCGTCAAGGTTATGCAGCTCAAAACTGCCAAAGAAATATGGGACAAGATCATTCTAAGCTATGAAGGAGACGATAAGGTAAAACGTGAAAAACTACAATCACTCATAATTCAATAGGAAACTCTCAGAGTGAACAATGATGAAAGTGTGGCTAATTATTTCTTATATATAGATGAGATTGTTAGTCGCATGAAGAACTTGGGTGAAGAGATAAAAGAAGTTACTTTAGTTGGAAATGTTTTAAGATCTTTGTCTTCTAAGTTTGAATCAAAAGTTTCTACCATAGAAGAAAAGCATAATATTCAAAGTATTACCATGTCACAGCTGCACAGAATCCTAACTGCATTCGAAATGAGAAAAGGGGGTCCATCAGACATAAGAGAAGCTGCATTCAAAACCTCAAAAGGAGAATACAATGAGTCAGGACATACATCAGAAGGAGAGGAAGAATCAAACTTTGTCAAGAACCTTCAACGGGGTTCTAGAAGATTCAGAGGTAAGCTACCTTTCAAATGCTTTGCTTGTGGAAGATTCGGTCACTATGCAGCCAAATGTCCTCATAAAGATAAGTTTGTTAAAGGTAAGAAACTAGTTAAATGGAACAGAAAACAGAACTTAATTAAGAAGAGCTATTATACACATGAAGACAGTGATGGACTTTCAAATAGTGATGAAGATGAACATAGTAATGATTATAGACTTTTGATGGCTTTTGAAGATGATGATTTCTTGGATGTTGTAGATGAAGATGATCTCTATGAATAAATTTCTAAACTTAAAATTTGTTTAGAAGAAAAGAGTATGATTATAGATACTCTGACATTCCAACTTGCTAAAAGGGAAAAACACAATGAAAAGTTAGAATGTGAAATTGTGGGACTTAGAAAAGATATTGAGAAAACAAAAGCTCTTAATCTTAGATTTGCTAAAGGATCTGAAACTTTAGATGAGATTATCAAAGTACAACATTCTCCTCTAATCAAGACAGGTCTTGGATATACTGAAGAAGCATCTCAAGCACAGAAGCCATCCACCTCCAAAAGTTATCTTGATGCAGCAAGGAGAAGTGAACAGGTTGACAATCATCAGCAAAAGCATAAAGTGGATCACCAGGTAAATTGGGGTCAATCTACTTCAAGGATGAACAGAAGCTACAACCAACCGCAGGTAAATCATTCTCAATTTTCCTCAAGAATGAATGTCAATGGAAACTACAATCACCTAGTCAGTAGATTTGATAATCGCAGGAATTTCGTTAATGGCCAATGTTTCTCTTGTCATAAATTTGGACACAAAGCTTCTCAATGTGTTGCCTACAATACCATCATGACTAGAGAGGCACGAAATCAAAAGAGTGTGACTAGGATCATGAAGAGGACCTAAAATAACTTTTCTGCTCCTGAAAATGAAATAGAATGCTCTATTTGTAACAACATCGGTCATGAAGATTCTAAATGTAGGATTAAGTTTGGCAAACATCTCAGAAGGAGCAAACTTCATTGGGTTGCAAAGCATGGAGAAAGAAAGAACCGCAACCAGAAAGATGTGGTATAGCCTTACATGTGGAAGGAAAAGAAAATTAGTGGTACATCAACAGTGGATGCTTGAAACATATGAAAGGTGATAAAGAAAAACTTCAGTCATATAGTGCCTTAGAAAAGGAAAGGAAGGTCTTATTTGGAAATGACACCCGTGCACTCATAAAAGGTAAAGGTTCTTTTCTTTGAAAGAAAAAGTCAAAGTTGGAAATGTTATGTATGTTGATGGCTTAAAGCATAATCTATTGAGTGTTAGACAAATGTGTGATCAAGGAAATGAGGTAATATTTTGATCAAATGGATGTATTGTTCATGAGCTTGATACAGGAGAAACAATGATCAAAGGCATAAGAATTCCAAATATTTTTTACATACTCAAGGGAGGACAACATCAATTCTATCTAAGAAAGAATGATGAACACTGGCTATGGCACAGAAGATTGGGGCATCTAAGCTTCCCTCAGATAAGGAAATCATGCAAATATCAGGTTTTTCATGATCTTCTTGACATCAAAATTCCAGACAATACAATATGAAAAGCATGTCAGTTTGGTAATCAAACCAGAACACATTTCCCTGAGAAGGAAGGATCAGCTAGTAAGCCACTTGAACTTGTCCATACTGATTTATATGGTCCATCAAGGAAAAAGTCACCTCGTGGAGAAGAATATTTATATTGTTCATTGACGACTTTTCTAGGATGTGTTGGATAGGACTTCTGAAGCATAAAGACGAAACTTTCGAAAAGTTCAAAGCTTTCAAAGCCTTGGTTGAAAATGAATTAGATCGCAGAATCAAATGCCTCAGGTCTGATCGAGGAGGGGAATTTACCTCAGATGAATTTTTCAACTTTTGAGAAGAACATGGAATAAGAAGGGAATTCTCTACTACAAGGGCTGCTCAGCAAAATGGAGTAGTGGAAAGGATGAATAGAATGGTTCAACAAATGGCTCGTGCTATGCTTGATGAATCTGGAATTCCTGCAACCCTCTGGGGTGAAGCTACATTTGTTGTCATTACTATTCTCAACAAAACAAACATCCAGGTAAACAACACTCAAACTCCTCGTGAACTTTGGTATGGTAAGACTCCTACGGTAAAATACTTCAAAGTTTTTGGAAGCAAATGTTACATCAAAAGGAGTGATGAAAACCTTGGCAAGTTTGAACCTAGAGCAGATGAAGGCATTCTCCTTGGTTACTCTTCTCAAAGTAAAGGATATAAGTGTTACAATAAAAGACTTGGAAAAATTGTTGAAAGTATTGATGTGGTGGTTGATGAAGCAGGCAACAATTCAAAATAGATAAAAACCGAAGATTTTGAAGATGAAGAGGACTATCCTTCAACTTCAAATCAGATGAATGATGAAGAAGAAACCTATGAGGCACTAGAAGAAGAGATAAGGGTAGAAGAAAAGACTCCATCTAGGTACGTACAAAAGAATCATCCAAAGACTCAAATTTTGGGGCAGAAAGAGGCAGGTGTTCAAACAAGAAGAACTATTACAGAAGCTTCAAGCTATCTAGCATTGCTCTCCTCCGTCGAACCACGAAATGTAAGTGAAGCATGTAAAGATGAATGTAGGGTCAAGGCCATGAATGAAGAACTTGAGCAGATTGAAAAGAATAACACTTGGGAATTAGTATCTAGACCTAATGATAATAATGTCATAGGGACCAAATGGATATTCAAAAACAAGCTGAATGAAAATGGAGATGTTACTAGAAACAAGGCCAGACTTGCTTGTAAAGGGTATGCTCAATAAGAAGGTATAGACTTTGGAGAAACCTTTGCACCGGTTCCTAGACTTGAAGCCATAAGTATGTTCCTTTCTCTTTCTAGCTTTCAGAAGTTCAAAGTATATCAAATGGATGTAAAATTTGCCTTTCTAAATGGACACTTAGAAGAAGAAGTGTATATTGAAAAACCAGATGGATTCATCCTTGGGAATGATCCAAAACTTGTATGCAGACTCAAAAAGGTTCTCTATGGCCTTAAACAGGTTCCAAGGGCTTGGTATTATCATTTGGACAAATACCTCCATCAACAAGGTTTTTCAAAAGGATCAACAAATAGCAATCTATATATAAAAATTAACAATGATAAATTGCTAATACTTGTTGTGTATGTTGATGATATCATATTTGGTAGCAATGAAGAAACCATGAGTCAAAATTTTTCTTTGGTGATGCATAAAGAATTTGAAATGTCCCTTCTTGGTGAGCTCACATATTTTCTTGGTTTACAAGTCCAACAAAACAAAGATGGTATCTTTCTATCACAAACCAAGTACCTCAAGTAGATCTTGAAGAAATATGGGATGGAGGATTCAAAACCAGTATGTACCCCTATGGTAACAGGATGCAGCCTCAGCGCAAATGATGAATCATCAGCAGTCCATCAACCAACCTATAGATTCATGATTGGTAGTATGCTCTATCTGACAGGTACCCGACCAGACATCATGCATGCAGTAGGAATAGTTGGAAGATTCCAGGAAAATCCAAAGGAAGCACACCTTCAGGTAGTTAAAAGGATTTTCAAATATCTTCAAGGAACATAACACTATGGCTTATGGTATTCTAGAGACACAGATCTCGCAGTTCATGCATATACAGATGCAGATTGGGCAGGAAGCGTGGATGATAGAAAAAGAACTAGTGGTGGTGCATCCTTTTGTAGGTTTTAACCCTATACAGAAATTACCTGCATACGAATTCTTAAACAAAGAAAATAAACAATGCGAGAGCATAACCCATAAAACACATATGCACAGAGATTTTTCCCTAGATCCCAAAACCGGGACTACCAGCTTGATTTTTCATTATGTTCCTTTCAATGTTACAATACATATTTATACATGCCGAAGCATCCAATACCATGGACCGAAAACCATCGCGTCTGAAAACATGTGCAAAAATCATGCAAAAAACCATAGGTGGGTCCGCCCAACCTAACATATGGTCCAAAACCAAAATTTTCCGGGACGAAGCCCCAGGCCCCATAAAGTGGGGTTACGGGTTCCCTTCAAACCCCCTATTAACTACGTGGAAATAATATAACACAACCCAACAATCTCCCACTTGTTGTTTTCTTTCCACAGGGGGCCACAGGAGAGTTTAGTCATTTTTCAGCCCTGAGATTCCCATTGCTTCTCTACACCAAGAGAACTTCTCAGAGCTCACAGATTTTTTCAATGCATCTGCAGTATTCTTCAAAGTGTCCACCTTTACCAGCAACACCTTTTTGTCTTCTATCATATCCCTCACAAAGTGATACTGAACATCAATGTGAAGTGTCTTTGAATGATAAGCAGGGTTCTTTGCTAAGAAAATTGCACTTTGGCTATCACAGTCTATTCTTATAGCTCCTTGTACTAACCCCATACTTGAACACAATCTCTAAAACCAAATTGCTTCCTTGCTTGCATGAGTGGCTGCCATGTATTCTGCCTCTGTAGTTGATAGTGCCACTACAGATTGTTTCTTACTCATCCAACCGACTGCACCTCCAAATATGTTAAACACATACCCACTTGTAGATCTTCTCTGATCCAGATCTCCAACCCAGTCTACATCAACAAAGACATGAATATCCAACACTCTGTCCAATCCTGGTCTTCCTTGGTAGCACAAACCATAATCACTAGTGCCACGCAAATACCTAAAAACCCGCTTCACTGCTATCCAGTGCTCCTTCCCAGGTTTTGACATAAACCTGCTCAATACTCCCACTGCATGTGTAATGCCTGGTCTAGTACAGACCATTGCATACATCAGGCTACCCACTACACTTGCATATGCAACACGAGACATGTCATCTTCCTCTTCGTGTGTCTTGGGACACTGTTCAGCAGATAACCTCACCCCTACAGGAATAGGAACCTTCACCGGTTTACTATCCTGCATATTAAACCTCTGCAGAATTGTCTCGACATACTTCCTCTGGTTTAACCACAGCTTCCTCTTTGACCGATCTCTTTTAATTCCCATGCCCAAAATATAGTTTGCAGCACCAAGATCTTTCATGTCGAATTTGGAGGACAATTGGGTCTTCAAATTCTGGATAATTTCTTTGTCATTTCCAACCAGCAACATATCATCCACATACAAGACCAGATAAATAACACAGTCACCAATTAATTTAAAATACACACAATGATCTGGTTTGCTTCTCGTGAAGCCAAGTCCCCGTATAAATGTATCAAATTTTCGATACCACATCCTTGGTGACTGTTTTAACCCATACAGAGACTTCTTTAACTTGAATACCAATTCTTTCTTACCCTTCACCGCAAAGCGTTCAAGTTGCTTCATGTAGATTTCCTCTTCCAAATCCCCATGAAGAAATGTTGTCTTCACATCCATCTGTTCTACCTCAAAATCAAAAGCAGAAGCAATAGATAAAAGTAATATAATAGAAGTTACCTTGGCAACAGGAGAAAAAATATCACCAAAATCAATTCCCGGCACCTGGGAATAACCTTTTGCTACCAACTGAGCTTTTTATTTCTCCACCTTTCCTTCTGCATTTGTCTTCTTCTTGAACACCCATTTGCTGCCAATGGGTTCCCTTCCAGCCGCCAACTCCACCAGATCCCAAGCCTCATTTTTGTGGAAAGATGCCATTTCATCAACCATGGCCTCTTTCCAGAGTTTTTCATCCTCTGAATCCACTGCTTCCTTCACAGTTTTGGGATCATCATCAGTAACAGACAAAGCAAAATTTGAACTGAAAGCAGATGGACTATACCTTTCTGGTTTCCTTCTTTCTCGAACTGATCTTCTCACAGCCGGAGTTTTTGGCTCTTCATCTTCCGATTCCTCCTCTGCTTCAAAGTCTGATTCTTCCTCCTTTGGCTCAAACTCTATCTTCTCAGGTTCCTTTGGTTGGACTTCATGTTGAATAACATATTTTACCTCTCTGAACAACACATCTCGGTTGTACACAACCTTCCGTGTGACTGGGTTCCAAAGCTTATAACCCTTTAAACCATCCTTATACCCAATAAAGATGCACTTTTTAGATTTACTATCAAACTTGGTTCGTTTCTCCTTTGGAACATGTACATATGCATCACATCCAAATACCCTTAGATGTGAAAGAGAGGGTTTCTTACCAGTCCATACTTCTTGTGGAGTCTTATCCTCCAATGCTGATGAAGGTGATCTGTTGATCAGGTAACATGCAGTATCCACCGCCTCTGCCCAAAATTCCTCTCCTAACCCGACACCACTGGGCACGCTTCTTGCCCTTTCCATCAACGTCTTGTTCATTCTTTCTGCGACTCCATTTTGCTGAGGTGTATAGGGAGTAGTCTTCTGCCATGCTATACCACACTTCTTACAAAATTCTTCAAATTTCTTGCTGCAAAATTCTCCACCATTATCTATCCTCAACACCTTTATCTTCTTCTCTGTCTGATTTTCCACCAGAGCCTTAAATTCTTTAAACCTGTCAAAGACTCCAGATTTCTTCTTAAGGAAATATATCCATGTATTCCTTCAGAAGTCATCTATGAATGATACATAGTACATAGACTTACCCAGTGATGGAACCTTCACAGGTCCAAACACATCACTGTGCACAATCTCTAATATCTGTTTCGTCCTCTTACCACCAGAGGGGAAACTCACCCGATTCTGCTTCCCATACACACAATTTTCACAGAAATCAAAATCCAGAGAGCTATCATTCATACCTTCTACCATACCTTTACCATGAAGTATTCGAAGGCCCTTCTCTCCAATATGTCCAAGCCTTTGATGCCACAACATGGTCTTCTCTCCAGAGACCACTAGATTTTCTACTCCATTTTCAGGAACCATAGAACTATTGCACCCATCAACAAAAGTGCTACCTTGCAGCTTGTACAGAGTTCCAATCCGAACTCCCCGCATCAATATCAGTGCTCCTCGAACCATCTTGCAGGTATCTTTCTTGAACACCGTCTTTACACCTGCATCATCCAACTTGCTTACAGAAATAAGATTTCTGGCCAATGCAAGAATATGTAGAACACCCGGAAGTGTTCTAACCTTTCCACCTTGCAACTTCAACTTTACTTTTCCCCGACCCTCTAGCCTTCCTATCATCTCCTAAGAAGACATCACCACCATCGTATTTCTCATACTCACAGAACCACTCTCTATGGGGAGCGAAGTGAAAGGATGCACCTGAGTCAATCAACCATGCCTCATGATCTACATATGTACTTGAAGAAGCCAAGTACACATCCCCACCTTCATCTGAGGTGGTTTTCACCTCTGCAGAAGGAGCATCATCAGATCCCTTTCCTTTATCAGGAGCTTTATATTTACAATCCCTTTTGAAGTGCCCTTCCTTTCCGCATTTCCAGCACACCACCTTTGTAGGTTTTCCTGGAGATTTAGATCTCCCTCTAGATTTAGATCTCCCACTAGATGACTTATTTTTGTTTCTGTTCTGGGACCATACTTGTACAGACAAGGCATCACCATTCTGGTTGTCCATATTTTTTCGTCTCATCTCCTCCGTCAGCAAGGCTGAGACTATTTCATCAAACTGCAAAGCAGTTGCATTGCTACCTATTGCAATAACCAGACTATCCCATGAATCTGGTAGAGAACACAACAGACTGATGCACTTATCTTCATCTAAAATTTTAATATCAACAGATAATAACTGACTTACCATAGTATTAAATGCATTCTGATGCTCTGTCACCGAGTCTCCATATTTCATCCTCAGGTTATACAGCTTTTTCCGCAGTAACAATTTATTCACCAGAGACTTAGAATTACACAAAGTCCCTAACTTGACCCACAAAGCCTTTTCCGTAGCTTCCCCTGATACATTCAGCAATACTGAATCTGAGACACACAATCGTATTGTGCTCTTTGTCTTCCGATCCAACTTCTTCCATTCTGCATCGGTCACTCCCGATGGTTTAGTACCCGGATCTACCGCGATCCACTGATCTTTATCCACCAATAGATCCTCCATCTTGAGTTTCCACAACTCAAAATTATGACCATTGAACTTCTCAATCTCTATCTTTCCACTGCTCGCCATCTTCTTTCACCACCAGAATCGATCTCGTAGATCTCCCACTGAACAGGGTCTACCACAAGCCCGAGCGAAACCCCTCAGCAACAAAGGCGTCCCCTTGAAGCCAAAAAAGATCTGATACCAAATGTAGGTTCTAACCTTGTACATAAATTACCTGCATAGTAATTCTTAAACAAAGAAAATAAGCAATGCGAGAGAATAACCCATAAAACACATATGCATAGAGATTTTTCCCTGGATCCCAAAACCGGGACTACCAGCTTGATTTTTCATTATGTTCCTTTCAATGTTACAATACATATTTATACATGCCAAAGCATCCAATAACATGGACCAAAAACCATCGCGTCCAAAACCATGTGCGAAAATCATGCACAAAACCATAGGTGGGTCCGCCCAACCTAACATATGGTCCAAAACCAAAATTGGCCGGGGCACTGCCCCGGACCCCATAAAGTGGGGTTACGGGTGCCCTTCAAACCCATATTAACTACGTGGAAAGAATATAACACAACCCAACATCTTTATGGGATCCAGATTATTATCTTGGTTTAGCAAGAAACAAAGTTCAATTTCATTATCTACAGCTGAAGCAGAATATGTGGCTACAACATCTTGTTGCACACAACTCCTTTGGATGATGCAATCATTGCAAGACATTCAAATCACTTATACTCCAGCTATCTCCATTTTTTGTGATAATACAAGTGAAATCAGTATTTCAAAGAATCCAATGATTCATTCAAAGATCAAGCACATACCTATCAAATATCATTTTCTTTGGGAACAAGTGCTTGAACAAAAGGCCAAATTAGAGTATGTTCCCTCCAAGGAACAGGTTGCTGATATATTCACTAAACCACTGCCCAGGGAGACATTTGAATACCTCAGACAGAAGCTGGGAGTAGTTTATGCATCATCTTGGTGTTGACACTTATCTGGTTAAGAGAACAGTGGTTGTACGCGAGTTTCATGAAGCGTATCCTCATACATACGTCAGTTTCTGTGGATACAGTTGCGTATATCTTGGTTTGAAGACAAATAGTGGGCCAGACTCAGGATGAAAAGAGTCTGATATGGGTCTGACAGAGACCATCTGGCACAGCTTCAGGGGGAGAATATACTTCTAATAATGCATTGTTGGCATTATCTTAGAATATATTGGTTCAATTTCACAACTGTTTTTGTTTCAGGTGGAACAGGTGCAGAGGGAGATCGTGGTTGCTAGTCTGGATGATGATTGATAGATATTGCTGATGATAGTTGCTAATGACTATCATAGTCTTGTCAAAAATATTTAGTCTCTATGTCATGTATTTCTTTTATTATTAAGGTCATGTAATGACCTATTTTGGTTTCCCCACTATGCCTAGGATGGATGATGTAATGCTCTTGTTTATCACGTGTAAACTTTTGGTGTATTCCCACTTGGTTGGGTGGATGAGTCCATATTGGTATATCCCCACTTGTTTGGGAGATGGATGTATGTATGAGTCTTTGGTGATAGGAAAGTCATTTATGATGTATAGAGTCATGTTTCTTCTTGTAGAACATCTTTTTGCAGACCTTGCCTACAGTCAAGGGGAGCATGGACAACACAGTAGAGTAGAGATTTCAACATGTGCTCAGGGGGAGCATAACCCTTTACCCTTGATGACAAAGGGGGAGAATGAATTTGAGTGACTTGGGGTTGCCATCAAGTCCAAAGGGGGATATTTTTGGCATTATGACACAGGTTTGGCACTATGACATAGGTGTTTTCCTTGATGGAAACTCACTCAAATGACAAATCATAGTTCAGGCTCTCAGAATGAAGGAAAAAGGGATATACATAGGTTCCTCTTAACCAAGTCGCGTATACACGCAGGATCGTCGATCAAAAGGTGCGTATGGGTATGCACGCACTTTCATGCAAGGAAAAGCGCATACATATGGGAAAACTTGTTTTTAGTCCATGGTATTTAGTCCTTGGTTTTTGGACCTATGGTTTTTGACCATGGTATCTCATCTGAAGTCTTGAACCCGGGTATTGGGTCCAAGGTATTGATTCTATATGGTTTTGGACCATGGTATTGAGTAAGGCCTAAGACTATAAAAGGGGAAGGAGATCATTAGGCAAAGGCACTCAAGGATAAAATATCTTAGGAAGAGTAAGATCTAGAATACTGGTCTTTGGGTAATGGTGCATATCTAGATCTGAATCAAGGAGAAACCAGAGCGGTAGAAGAAGGATAAGTTCTATTGATGGGTTAAGATCTCAAGGCTTGAAGAGAAGTATCTCTATGTGATTTTGATCTATTATATTTGGCGCATGACTTGATCTATAAATCTGATGATCTAGGTATAACTGATGTCTGAATATTTGAAAAAGGGTAAATTATCTTTTATAGATCTATACGCAGGTTCCGCATAGAAAGGGCACGTATGCATGCTGGTTCGGTATATCAAAACTACGTGTACGTAGGTTTGCCTTAATATAACAACATATGCACAATTGTTATACATATTGAAGTAGCATAAGTCTCAAGAAATATGTTTTAGCTACTTATGTTTATTGCTGCAGTGTTCTGGGTTCAGGATTGGGTTCTGGTTACTGTTACTGTATTTTGGTTACACCATTCAGAGAAATGATTGTTTGATTCAGTTTTGGTTGGTGCAAAGGAGATTGGTTGATGCAGATGTATTTGATGTTTGATTAATGTTATTGATGGATCCAGTTTGAAAATTTATGAAACATGGTCCCTGGAAGAAAAGAGAAGGTTGTAGCCTTCTGTAGGTCAACACCTACGTACTAGTACATCAACTAGTACAAGAGCTAAGGGGGTTGTAGCTCCCTTTCAGGAGAAGCTGGAGAACGAGAGAAGGTTGTAGCCTTCTGCAGGTAGAAGCCTACGTACTGGTATAAGGCTGCACCAGTACAAAAATATTGTAAAAAGAATTTTCTTATTAAAAGAAGATAGAGACAAATTGCAGTAGGTGGTTTTCACCCACATTTGGTTTCCACCTTATATCTTTTGTTCATGTGTGTGATTGCCTATACTGTTTACTACACTTAATTATTGTTTTATGGTTCTGATACACATATTAAGATCAGCTAACTAAATTATAAGTCTACAAGATACACGTAGTTGTCTCAAAGAAAAGTTGCGTATATACGTAGGTTTAATTAACATAAGTAGTGTATAACAATTTGTTTATGGAAATGAAATATTTTTAAATTGCTAATACTGATTCACCCCCCCCCCCCTCTCAGTATTATTTCCAACACCCAACACACGATACTTAAGAATATAGAAACAACTAGCCACCAACATTGCTTTCCCTCATGGGAATCTTCTCTAGTTATCTCATCCAACATTCAAATAGTGATAGACCTCTTCCACTTAGAAAAATAAAACACAAGATCATGATCTCCATTGAATCCATCCCCTCTAGTCCCATATTGTTGGCATCAAGAATTTGAGCGGTTGGTTACTCTTTGGGAATCCATGAAATTCATAGAACTTGTCTCATTCCATGATGAATCAATCAAATGGATAATTTGATTTCAAATATACCTTAGCTCCTTTGGAGTGAACGTTGATTTAAACAAGTGAGTAATGATATTTCATGTTTCTTAGTCTAACACTCTCCTTTCAAACATAGTGTCTTCCTCCCAATTCTACCACAACCTCTCTAGCTTGGCATAGACTCACACATCTTTCAATATCACTAGCTTCTTGTGTTGCTTATATGGAAAACCAGTTATGGAGGCATGTGTTCTTTCATCATGAGGAAGAATGTAAGAATGATAATGAAAGAATCTCTCCAAGGAAAAGTATATTTTATGTTTCCTATGCATGAGGATCGCATGTCTTCCATATAACATTTTGAGTTTGTACTTGGAAAATATGATCAATAGGGTAGGTGAAAGAGATTTTAGTATAGCATGGTCAAAATATAGAACCTCTTCAAGGGACACATGGAAACAATGGTATATTGGGTTATAAGAGGCATCCCAACCCTTGATAAGAAAACCCATGTGATGTTTTCATATGGGGTTTCAAGATAGCTCATGTTATATGGGTAGGAAGGTCCCTTCTACCAATTGCTTGTAGAGGGCCATTTTCTCCATACAGAGAGACATCCCTCAGACCAAATCCATCTGTTTTACCCATATTTCTATCTAGAGCCTGAGATGGTAGGATAGCTTCCCTTTTGACTTCAGAGGAACACCCTCTGTTAGACAGTGGGAACTTCTCCTGTAATTGAATCCAGAGCTTTGTATTTCTACTTCTTAGCATTGTGATAGTCATTCTTAGATATTTCCGAGTAGGATTGATTCTTGCTTTTATAGGGGTGGCCTTTGCAATCCCACTTTGTACTGCCACTTATGAACTGAACAGTCCCGTTGATTTAATTTTGGTTATTTTTTGGACATTAAGTAAACTATATTACCTTTCCAATGACTCCCTTTGATTTTCCACCCTTGGATTTAGCTCTTGTGTTAATTCACAAAAAATCTTTGTGGTGGTTATTATATTATTTATTTTACTTTGGTTTTATAATAGTTAAGCATAACATCAAAACCTAGTTTTCCTTGCATTTGGACTCATGACAATTAATTAGTGCGACCTTTGTCTTGGGCTTTGAGTTATTAAAATTTGCAAATCATGTTCAAATTCTATAGTATGGTGTCATTGCAATTCAACCCTCTTGGATTGAGACAAATCTCATAAACCACTGCATTGCAAATGATACAAGATTTAGTCTTTTATTAGAATCTTAAATTCTCTAGGTCATCACTTTCACTTACAAAAACTGGTGGGGACTATTTTTTGTTTGGTCTATTGGAAAGCTCTTGAGAAGGTCTACAAGGTGGGGGCATTTAGGGCATGCATGGGTGGGTCAAACTTCAAAAATATGCTAGGAAGGGCCTGAGATGGGCTCCCAATGTTTAATATTTAAGCTCATACTAATCTACTTGAATCCATCCAAACTTGTTCGAAGTTTGATTTGCCCCTAACTATTGTAAATGGTCTGTGATCCAAATTTTATAAATGGGGACATGTGTAGGCCCTCATTTAGACAATTTGGATCATCTGAACCTGTTTTGTCCCTAACTGTTGTGAATGTCATGTGGTGCAAATTATCTAAATGTGTGCCATGAGTTCCTGGATCACTACATTCTTCAAGATTATCTAGCTTGGGTCAATCTACTGATGAATGACCTATTGAGGACTGTGGCATGAGTTATCATTAAATTTCTCTTTGATTAGGACCTATCATATATGATTTTAGATTGGATATGCCTTACATAACCCCTTGGTACATTTTTTGTTACTTCTTCTCCCATTAACTCTTTGAGTCATTCAATGGCATTAATATATTTGTTCTATTTTTCCTTCTCTACCTATTAGTGCATCTAGTTTTTTGGTGGAAAATCAATGGAGCTTATTTATCTACAAGTATCTAATGGGCTAGCATACTATTGCGGGTTGAAATTATGAAACAAGCAATTTTAAAATCATTAAGTTGATTGTATGTTATAATTTATGTTAGCTACCTATATCAATAGGTTTCATATTTCATGATTGGCAAAGAAAGTTCCAAATATGCTCTGCTTTCGTGACACAAAGATCCCATATTTCCAAAAAAGAGACAAGGTGTGTATATAGCTTTATGGTGACTAAGTTTTGATGGATGGTCCAAAAGCCTAATCTAGATCATGCCATGTTTCAATTTTCTATTGTAGAATAGAGAAAGAAGTCTGTCCAAACTGTTTAATCTTGGCAGACCAGTAGCTTAGGTAGAGAATTAAGGTTCCCAACTTCTTAATATGGGACCTTGCAAGCAATAAGGGTAATTATAGATAGAAAATCAAAAGAAAAAGCCAAGAGAAAAGAAAAGGCAAATAAGGGTCTGCAAGTCTAAGTGCACCCTCCAAGAAGAAACAAAAAATGCTAGGCAAATAGATGGGTAGGCAGATGGGGTAGCAGAAATGTCATTCCTTACAATTGAATGTGTGCTAACCTATTCACAAAGGAAAATTAATGGACTGAGAAGGTCTTCTTCTCCGTCATGTTGCAGCAAAGCAAAGGAGCATGTCTAACTTCACATTTTCCCCTTTCACATTCATTGCTAACATCCCTTCATCAGTTGAGATTCAGGGAAGAGTTTGAGGTTTTATGGTGGTTCTTATTCCTTTAAAAGCCACATTTCTTGTCTATAAATCTTTTTATTTTGATCTACTCCCTAAGCTAAGTTATCTGCACATAAACTTAGTGATTTCACTCCTCATTCACCTTTTCCATCCATATTAAACCCTTCTATTATCTAAATTCCCTATGTTACCTTTTCCCTACTATTATAACACCATGGTGTATAAATCCCTAGCTTTGTATAAATATCCTCCCTTTTTAGCACTATAGCTAAATAAGTTTGTCTAAATGGAGACATTAGTCCACCAGGGACTATGGTCAACCCTGTCACGGGATTGCTCTAACCTCTGGTTGGAATGATAACCTGCCCCTAAGCCCTCACCTCACCTCTACTCAAGAATTCCACACAAACCCCTTCCCTCTACTTAAAACCCACTTTTTAAACCTTCTTCCCCCCTCAGATTAACCCTTGCCCCAAAAAACTCACAAAAAACACTTAAACCTAAAGTTCGCCGCCCAAAATATTAATTTGAATATTTTAATATGCTGGCGGGACCCCCCCAACATGCATGATCCATCGGGAGGCTCGCCAGCCGTCCATCATCTGCCACCCCCGATCCAACGGTGGGCGGGTATTTCCAGATTTGGATCTGCCAACCTTTAGCGTCCGGGGAATGGTGGTTTTCCGCCCCGTACATGGGACGCGTGGCAGGCGGCGGGGTTGTTCGGAGCCCCCCTCCCCGATACCGCCTTTGCCCAAAGGTGGTGCGGGGAAACCGCTTACCACCCTCCCCGTTACCACCTTCCCTCCTACGTCACCCACACGTCACCATGATGTCGGACCATCTCCCGCCCCGCGCCGTGTGGACCTCCACGTAGCCCTTGCCACCTTATCCATCCGCCACCGTCTCCGGCCACGCTGGCCTCCACCTTAGCACCCATGTCACCCTCTGTACCTGGGCCCGCCATGGCGTCATGCTGATGTCATTGGCGGAAAAGCGCCAATAACCCGTTTTTACCAAAATTGTCGTTATAAATGCACGAAATAGCCGTTTTATGTCATTTTCGAGTGAAATACATAGAGCTCTTGTCGTTGCTTCCGCGCCAGATTGTTCCCGAACCTCCAAATTTGAATTTTTGACCGTCCAAGCTTATCAACTCAGCTACATTGAGCCTTCACAGTTCGGCCTGCAGGCTTGTCAAGCGATTTTATCCAGGTATTCACCATAATTTTCCCATTTCACCCATACATACCATTTCTTTGCAAATTACCATTAAAGAACTTGTCAAATTCCAAATTAAACTCTTTCTGCTACCTAAAAGTGAGCTAAGGTAACCTGCATTGCCCCAGCACCATAATTTAACATCAAAACAGACAATTTGCAGACCAAAACTGTAAATTTGTCCTCGAGGTGCCCGACATTGTTCCCTTTTGCCCGGTGTAGACCAGCTGCAGCTTCTTACCAAAGTAAATCTCACATACCCTCTGTAATTTACCCCTAGCAATTCACAATCCCTGTGAATTTACCAAAAACTACAGAAGCAAGCCTGCCTTTTCCACTGTGAGAAACATTTCAAACATTGTCTATAGTGAGTCTATCACTTAAGCTCTGAGGAACCTTGCAATCCATTGCACTCACCTTGTTCAAAATCAGATTATACAATGGCTACCCCTGCACCCTCAGCCCTCAGTGTAGCTCCATTAAATCCACCAAATAAAGACCTGGAGGCCTTGCCCTTTGCTGACAAGGACTACCTCATTGAAGACTTTGTGGGTAACAGGGACTTTCTGTGGACCTTCAGGCAATTAAGAGAGGACTACCTGAATGGTCATGAAACATATGGGATATGGGAGTCAAACCTGCCATACTATTGTCTCCCCACTGTCAATGTCTTTCTTGAGATCATTCGCCTATGTGAAGAAAACTATGATGTGCAGCGCAGAGCTATTAGCTCTCCATCTGGGAGGATCCTCTTTTACATTAATCCTGAATCCATCAATAAAATGCTCCATTTTGATCAGACAGAGCTATTGTTCCCATTTTCCATGAATTATCTGCTGGACACTTGTGCCAAGATGACCAGTGAGGAGATTCAAAAAGTCACCAGGACATTCATGAGACCTGAGTGCCAGCCTACAGGGCCACCTTCTTATCTGGATGTCTATTTTACTGAAGTAGGAAGACTATTACTGGACATGATTGCTTATGTACTGGGATACAGAACTAGCGAGCATGTGGATGAAACAATGCTGGTATTGCTAGCTGCTTACAGCCCAGGCCAACCCCCTGCCTGCAAATATAACTTTGCCAAGTTCATAGCCAACAATATCCATGATTAGTTGGGCAAAGTGGATAGACAGGGTGTCTTCAAGTACTCGGCCTATATCTATCACCTTTTCATGTACTATCAGTCTGAGTCTTTTCCATGATACATCAAAAAGTTGGATTATAGAGGGGAAAGAAGATTTGTTATCTTCTGGACCTCTGTCTATCACAAAGTCTCAAATTCACCCTATTCCTATTGTGAATTTGTTGACCAATTTGTATACCCAGTCTCTTGCCTATTGATGAGGTCCCCTCCTCCCAGAATATCAACTGAGATACAAAAATCTCTGCACAGGCTCCCAAAATATGTGCCTATGAGGTTATTTGCCTTGGAGTATTACAGGCAGTTGATTCAGTCCGACCTCACCCACTTCCACAACTCCAAAAAGAAGGCCCACCTCAAGTTCAAACACCAGTTGGGCCCCTTCATCATGAATAAGAAAGAAGGATGGGAAGATGTGGACCTAATCCTCAAAGATAAATACAAGTTGTCATATAGTTTTCGGTGGGTCCCTTATGACCCTGAAGGCTTCATTACTGCTAGAAGAACCAAGTACATGCTTCTAGGTTATAGCCATTGTCAATACCCACACATTGAAAGATATGCCAACCAGCAAGAATGGCAGCAGGGTACTCTAGTTGAAAAACTAACTGAAAAAGAGACAATTCTAAAGAATGTAAAGGAGCTTGAAAAAACTATTGACCTAGACTCTGTGCAGCAGGTACCTTTCAAACGGCCTTATTCAGCAGGAGAAGGGACCTCGACCTCAAGGACTGCACTAGTCGCACATGCACCTTCCACAGCAGCACCAGCTACAGATAAAGTAAAAGGCATAATGGGTGTTGAGGAGGAAACCATGAAAGAAAATTCTGCCCCTTCAAGTGAACAACAACAAGAACAAAAACAAGGGCAGCAACAAGAGCAGCCACAAGGGCAGCAACCGGAGCAGCAATAAGAGCAGACTCGCCCTCCACAAACTGAGGCACCCACAACTCCAATCTTGCAGACCCAAGCACAAGAGGACAGGGGTACGAAGAGAGCCAGAGAAGAGTCCACTCCTGCTAGTGGATCCTCCCAGAACCCCAGACCAAGAGGCCAAGGGCTGATTCCCCGAAGGTAGAAGACATCACTCAAGAATTCCTTGACAGTTCAAGGAAAAACAGGGAGGGTAGCCAGCACACAGGTACAAGCTCCTTTCAGCAGGAGCAAGGATTACAACTTGGTTTGGAGGTGTCCCCCTCCTCACAGCAGAGCAAGAAGCCCAAAGGCACTAAGGACTTCTTCAAACAAATAAAGGAACAGAATGACCTGCTGAGGGTGGAGGTTTATAAGAAATCTCTCAATGCCACACCAACCCAAAAGGAAATTCTAATGTCTGTGTATGACATCCAGGAGGAGAAAGTGATCCTCAACCATTTCAAGCCTACAGTGCCCCATCCAAAATCCGCAGCAGATTATGAGAAGACAAGGGTGGAGGTCTTAGCCAAAGACATCCATCCAATGGACCAGATTGAACTCCACAAACAGACTGGAGAAATGGTCTATGCAACCTTGGTGGAGAGGGCAACATTGGCCCATGAACTAAAAAAGTCACTCAAAAATACCAACACTCAGTTGGATTTTGAGAGAATGTCCTCCCTAGCCAAAGATAATAGAATAAAGTCACTTGAGGACATCATTGTCGACCTAGGGCATGATCCTACGGATCCAAAGGGTGTAAGGGCCCTTATGAAGAAAAAGGAGCACGACCTCAATGCATTAAAGAAGAGGTTAAAGCTGCTACCTACAAAGCATCCTCAGACAGTAGAGCTACAGAAGGAAAAACAGGTCGATGAGCAGCTAGACCTCATAATGCAGTTAAATCAGAAAATCCTTGAGTTGGAGAAAGAGCTTGAGGGGGCATTACAAGACAAACAGGGAGAATCCACATCCCAAGCCCCCCCAACTACTTCAACCACTGCAACAACTACAGAGCCAGCAGTGGCTCCCACAACAGAAGCAGCAGCAACAGCTCCAAGCTCCAGTGCAAGTGTGGAAGAATTAACCAAGGCCATTAAGGAAATGGAGCTCCAGGCAGATGAAATAAAGAAGGCCAAAGAAAAATTGGCAGAATTAGATGCCAAGTATGAAAAATCAAAGGTGGCAGTGGCAGAACAAGGCAGAGAAATAAAGGCCCTAAAAGAAAAGATAAAGGCCTTGGAAAAGGAGCTGAATCTGGAAAGTGCCATGGCCGAAATAAGGAGAATTATGTCGCCCAAAATTGGCCAATCCATCGATAAACAATGGAGATCAATTAAAACCATACATGAGCAGATGGATTTAATTGGCCTAGCACAAACAAAGATTCAGAGGGCCAAGACAACACTAGGAGACAAGCCAGAACAGGCCAACAGAATGATAGATTTTTTGAACGGGCAAGAAAAGGAGGAACTGGCAGCCATGGGCATAGTCAACAGAACAGAGGTCTTCCTTACAGCCAAGAAAGTACTCACTCTCAGGAATTATGTACACACAGTGGAGAGAAAGTGCTTTGAGATACAAGTTGAAATACATGAGTACCAGCACAAGATGGTAGCACTGCAAGCAAAAGGACTGCCCAACCTACTAAGCGGTGCAGGAAAGCTGATCTCCCGAGATCAATTTGCTAACAGGATGGCAGCTTCTATTGAAAACCAAATCACTGCATCTGCCAGTACCTCCCAGGAAACAGGGCCTCTAGCAGGACAGAGCTTATATAATAAACTTGAAGGCATGTTTTTTATTGAGAGTGAGGTGAAGCACCTTTTTGAAATTCCTCCTAATTTTTACAGGTATACAGAGGCCGATGAAACTTTGATTAAGATTCGAAGACATCAAATGCCTAAGGAGGATTGGTGGCAGGAAATGCTTCAAATTTTGCCACGGTAGCCTCAGTTGCTTGGTCACTGCCATCTCCAGCTCACTAGAAGACAAACAGCAGAAAAAGGTTAGCATTTAAGGCAGCTGAAAAGTGACTCAGCACATGTACAACGACAACTAGCCCAAAGGATAAGAAAAAATGCATATCTTTGACAGCGTATCCTCAGCCAACTCCAACAGCCACCAAGTCAACAGTCTCTGACCATTTTGACAGCTAAAGCACTGAATAGTTATTACAGCATTAACTTTCTCAGCTACAACGCTCCAGGAGTTGGCATAACATCAATGAGCCATTAACTCATTTCCTTGATATTTTTCATGTAAATTTTGTATATATACCCCCCTTAGTAACGCATAAGGGGTTGGTAATTTTTACTCTGAGGAAAATATATTGTACACTTTCAGAATTATCTAATACAAAGGGCTGGACTAGCTCAGTGATTTCCTGAAGTTTTGATGTCTTGCTGATGACCTGCATGCTGTTGCAGAATTCTTGTGCTATCTGGTGGAATAATAAGTCTTCTTAATCTCTGTTTGTCTTCTCATGTTATTGAATACTCATGTTTTCATCAAATCTAGCAATAGAGAAAAGGAATAGTACAGGACATGATTCATAACACTCTGTGCTCAATCTTTTATTGCTGTAAATGTTTTCTTCTGAATTAACCATGGACATGAAATTTTAAGTGCTCATGTTTGCGTTAATTCAATAACTGTGAATGTTTATCTAGAAATTCTTAGTTGCTTCTAAATAAATATTCTCATTTCATTACACATCCTTTTATTGAAAGATTCTTAACTGCCTTTCATAAACTGAATACATCACACTTAATCAAAATTCCAAAGCGTTGTTTCCCAGATAAGTTATCCATCTCTGCAGCATCACTATCATATCAACATACCACACCAAACATCTAAAGGACCACTGACTCCATGCCCAATGACCTATAACATTTTAGTGTGAGCACATATATATCTTGACTGAAACATTCTCCAACCAAATACAAAAAACAAATCTTGAAAATCATAACTAGCCTAAAATACTATCAGAACAGAGACAAATCATAAAGAGAGAGCCCTCTCTGATTATAGTTTGGCTAGGAGCTGTAATCCAAAGATTGGTTAGTGGTTACCCTAGCTGTATTCCCTTGGGAGTCAAAGGGAACAACCTGGGAGTTAACATAATTGGCGACTCCACTGGGGACAACTTATTTTTCAACTATTGTCTGTCTATAGATAGTGGTTCTAAAAATTTGAGTAGTCCCTTGAAATAGTTCTAAAAATATCCTAAAATATCAAAAATCAAGTTCAGAAGCTGGCTCCTAAAAGGGAAACTAGACATACTAGGTCAAACCCTGACCCCAATCCACCAGCTATTTTTGAAAATCCTAATACCATCCCCAAGATCATTAGGAAGCAACAGGAACAGGAGACCCTTGCTGACTCAAGTCCTGAGACAGCTCATCCAAACCCTGTGCCAACTCCAATCAAGGTTTTATTTCGGTCTACCCTTGGTTCCACCAGCTCACCATCTACCTCTCAAATTCCTACTTTCACACCTCCATCCACTGCACATATTCCCTTGACCAACACTCTAGTCTCCACCTTTCCCACTACCCCTGTTATACCAGTCATTCATGTTATCCCAGTCATCCCTGTTAACCCTCTAAATCCTGCAAATATGGCAAACAGATATGCTCCCCTGCAGCTACCTGCCAATGCTCCAGCTCTACCTCAGGACTATCAATCCAAGATCTCGTATTTTGACTCCATTGGCCCTTTCACAGCAATTCAGCATGCCAGGAGGATGCAAGACCACTTTGAGAACTATGAAATTGATGATGACAGTGTGAGAATGAGATTCTTTGTTCAGAGCCTCACAGGGGATGTAAGAACTTGGTTTAGATCACTAGCTACAAATACCATCACAACTCCTGATGACCTTTATCAAGCCTTTACTAATAGATGGGAGAAGAAAAAAGATCCCTTGCACATACTTGGTGAATATGACACAATCAGACGAGGTCCTCAAGAGACCGTTTTGGAGTATTGTGCAAGATTCATTAATGTATATAACGCAATACCACAGAATTTAAGACTTCCCCCTGATTTAGCCTTGTACAAATTTCCTGATGGTTTTGACCCTGATATGGCATATCAATTGAAAGAAAGGGCACCTGAAACCCTTGAAGAAGCCCAAAAGGTTGATGTCACAGTAGAGGCTAACCTGATTTCCAAAAGAAACAGGGAAAGATTAGAAAAGAGAACCACCTTCAAAGAAGAACCCTCAACCTTTGATCAAAAACTGGATGCAATACTCACTGGCATGAAGAGATTGGGGGACAGAGTAGAATCAGTTGAGAGAAAGTCATCATGGGATGCATAACCCTAACAGGAATCCAAACTTTAGGAGAAATCAAAACCCAAACGTTGGCAAGACCGGTTCTGACCCAGACATAAGACCTCCTTTCCAGGAAAACTATACTGAGGCATCCACTTCGGATGAACAAACAGATGACACCCACATTAACCTGATGGGCCTTAATGATGAGCAGCAAGTTTTTCTAAGTCAAGAGGGTCATAAAGATGATGACATTCAGCAATTCCAAACCAGGTCAGGTGAGTCATTTGACTTTAAACAAGGATATGACACAGCTCTTTATGAAGTTCATAAACAATATAAGCTAAGAAGCAGAACTATAAATGTGACACAGCCTGACAAGACAAAGGACACAACACAGCCTAAGAAAGCTATTATCACGGAACCAAGTGACAAAACTGGTCCAATTACAGATGAGGTAACAGTTGAGGAAATAGCTGTAACTTCTCCCTCAAAACAGTAACCAGTAGAGTCATCACCCTTGCAGCCCAATCCAAGTAACACTTCTCAAGAGGTCAGTAACAAGGACAAGCTTCAAGATCAAGATAAGAATCAAGAAGAAAACCTAGTGAACAAGGAAAAGGTTGCCACCCACAACACCAAGGTCCAATCTGAAAGGCCCTTTGACCTAGAAGCTGAAATTGGAAAATTGAAGGTAGTTGTTCCTCTTTCAGAACTAGCCAAGCATGACATTTATAGACAAAAAATCAAGAAGTCCCTTCAGCTAACTCGTAATAAAGATAATGTAAATGTGTTAGATGACACCCCAGAATTGATTTTCGGCCCAGCAGTTGATGGAAAACAGCCGTTGCAGGTATCTTACCTTTTTATGTCAGTTTACATGTTCATGATAAGATACTACACAATGCAATGTTTGATTCAGGTGCCTCTCACAACTTGATGCCCAAATCAGTCATGGAAAGATTGAATCTAGATATTACAAGACCATATAAGGACCTATTCTCATTTGACTCCAGCCAAGTCAAGTGTCTAGGCTTGATAAAAGACTTATGTGTGTCCCTTGTTCAGTACCCAATTAAAACAATTCTCATGGATGTTGTGGTTGCTGATATCCCACCTAAATATGGGATGTTGTTATCAAGATCATGGGGGGCTAAACTCCAAGGTTCCCTACAACTAGACATGTCATATGCAACCATCTCTATCTTTGGCCAACCAAAAAGACTATATAGAGAAACACTTATGAAATACATGGTCAGCAGTGAAGAAAAACCTGAAAATTTTCCCATATATGCTGTTCAATCTGATATAGACTCATATATTCTTTTCAATGACAATACAGGCCTTACAAAAAATGATGTTGAAACCAAAATATTTGAACAAGATCAGGACATTAATGAACAAGCTGTTGCTCTAGAAATCAAGCTAATTCAAGCAAGTGATCAGACTGTCCTAGAAGACAAACCAGGTGAAAAACCAGAACTTCAACTTATGATCCCAGATCACAGACAAGTTATTAAGTCTCCCCCAGAACAAGAGATCCTATGGTTCCTTGAATTTGTGTTATGAAACCAGCTCACAAAAAGATAGAAAAGAGAGATCCACGACTTAGAATTCAGCCTCTTCGAGGGGGCAACCTCCTTTACATTACATAAATGAACAATTCTTGGATGATACAAATGAAAAACCTCCTTTCTATATATAGGAGTCTAAGGGTCACAATATAATCAGAGCCTACATAACAATAATATTATAAGGCACAAAAATAACAATAGAGGGATTCTATGTGGCACAATAATAACAATATGGGCACTACATGGGCACAACAATATAAATAAGGGGTATAACTACAATAGTAATGGGGTAATCACTAGTATTATAGGGACCCAACATGCCCCTCTCCTTCAAAAAAGTGTTGTCCTCAACGCTTGAGTAGTTCTGGATACTTCTGCATAAAATTCTCATCCTCCCATGTGGAATCTTCAGCGGATAAGTTCTTCCACTTGATAAGATACTCTGAAATTGATCGATTTCGTAGCTGTCGAGTTCTTGTTTCTGTGACTGCTTCCGGTTCCAATATAATTTTTCCTTCCTCGTCAAGTTCTGGCAATATTGTTTGAACTGGGAGCTTGTCGCCTATAACCTTCTTTAAACATGAAACATGGAAAACTGGGTGCAATCGAGAAGCTGCAGGAAGCTCCAATTTGTATGCCATAGTACCAATCTTTTGCAACACCTTGTACGGACCATAATACTTTGGTGATAATTTATTATCCTTCTTAGCTTGCTTGAGGGACATTTGCTTATATGGTTGTAGCCGTAGGAATACCCAATCACCTACATCAAAACTTCTTTCACTGCGATGTTGATCTGCCTGTTGTTTCATTCTATTTTGTGCCAACACGAGGTTATCCTTTAAGAGTTGGAGGACTTGTTGTTGATGTTCGATGTGATGTTCCACTGCCTGAACCTTAGAATTTTCTCTTAAATATGATGTGATGGATGGTGGTTGATACCCATAAAGTGCCATAAATGGGGTCATTTTTGTTGCTGTATGGAAGGAAGTGTTATACCACCATTCAGCCAGAGGCAACCATTTGACCCATTGTGTCTGTTTATCAGATACAAAGCAACGAAGATATCCTTCCAAACATTTGTTTACTATCTCAGTTTGCCCATCAGATTGAGGATGATAAGATGAGCTATGAGCTAACTGAGTACCAAGACAAGAAAATAATTCTGTCCAAAAATTTCCAGTGAAAATGGGATCTCTGTCACTTACAATAATCTTTGGGTTTCCATGTAGCTTTTGAACTGTTTCCATAAATGCAGTAGAAACTGTACTGGCTTTAAATGGATGTGATAATGCACAAAAGTGTGCATACTTGGTAAGTCTGTCAACTACCACCATGATGACACTCTTTCCCTCAGACTTGGGTAAACCTGTGATAAAATCCATTGAAACCTCCTCCCAACGTTGGCTTGGAATGGATAAAGGTTGTAATAGACCCGGTGTCTTAATTGTTTCAACTTTATTTTGCTGGCAAACCAAACATTCCGCCACAAACTTTTGAATATCTGATTTAAGGCCATCCCAAAAAAATTCCTTCTTAACCCTGTGGTAAGTTTTTAAAAATCCTGAGTGCCCTCCTAAGGGAGAAGTGTGCAATTCCATAAGAATCTTTTGTTTTAGCTGGGAATTCTTACAGAGGTATAAGCGATCTTTGTACCATAACGAATCATTTTTCCAGCTAAATGTATCAGAAGTACTGGAATCTTGTTGTAGCTTTCGAATAAGTGCCCACACTTCTTCGTCATTCTTCCATTCCTCCCTTGCTTCGTTTATCCAATCTGGTTGGATAATAGAAATGGCACACAACAATGCTTCCACATCCTCATCCTTTCTTGAGAGTGCATCTGCCACCACATTTTGCTTCCCTTTTTTGTAGATGATTTCAAAGTCATAACCCAACATCTTTGTGACCCACTTTTGTTGCTCTTCAGAGGATAATCTTTGTTCTAAAAAGTATTTAAGGCTATCATGATCCGTTTTTACCTTGAAGTGTCTTCCCATTAGGTAGGGTCGCCATTTCTTAAGTGCATGGAGTATTGCCAACATTTCCTTCTCATAAATAGCTTTGCTTAAAAACTTTCCCTTGATTGGACGACTTTCAAAAGCAATGGGTCTTTCATCTTGCATTAGAACAGCACCAATTCCATTTCCTGAAGCATCACATTCCACAATAAAGGTTTTTGTGAAGTCCGGTGTAGCTAAGACCGGTGCTTGGCACATTGCCTCTTTAAGATGTTCAAAGGCCTTTGTTGCTTCCGAAGTCCATGAAAATGAATCTTTCTTCAATAATGTTGTTAGAGGTGCTGCTATTCTCCCATAATTCTTAACAAACTTGCGATAATACCCTGTCAACCCAAGAAATCCTCGCAGATGCTTTATGGATGTGGGGATTTTCCATTCCTTAATGGCTTTAATTTTGCTAGGGTCTACCTTAACTCCTTCATGAGATACAATATGACCCAAATATTCCACCTCCTGGACTCCAAAGAAACATTTGGATCTTTTTGCATATAATTGTTTCTCCTCCAATAGTTGTAGCACCCTGTCAACATGTTCAACATGATCCTTCCAAGACTTGCTGTAGATTAGTATATCATCAAAAAATACTAACACAAATTTTCTAAGGAATGGTTTGAAAATTGAATTCATCAAACCTTGAAATGTTGAAGGTGCATTGGTAAGGCCAAAAGGCATGACCAAAAATTCATAATGACCCTCATGAGTTCTAAATGCTGTTTTCGGAATGTCTTCAATCTTCATTCTGATTTGATGATATCCCGAACGAAGATCCAACTTGGTGAAGTAAATTGATCCATGCAATTCATCCAGTAATTCATCAATAACAGGAATGGGGAACTTATCTTTAATAGTGAGCTTGTTGAGCTCCCTATAATCTGGACACATGCGCCATGATCCATCCTTCTTGTGCACCAATACTACTGGAGCTGAGAAAGAACTTTGACTCGGTTGAATTATACCAGCCTCTAGCATTTCTGCAACCATACGTTCAATTTCACTTTTTTGGACATAGGGATATCTGTACGGCCTGATGTTTGGAGGAACACTTCCTGGAATCAGATGAATAGCATGATCATGATCACGCATAGGTGGGAGACCTTTGGGAGTCTCAAATACCTTGGAATGATTGTCCAGGACTTTTTGGAGATCTGGAGAAATAGATGATTCCAATGTGGAAACATCTAGCGAACATAATTGTGCAATTACACCTCTTTGCTCCTTTTTTAGAAGCTTTGTCATACCATTAGAGCTGATTATCTTTCCTGGTTTCCCTGCAATACCCCTTAATTCAACTTCCTTTCCTTCCACAGAAAATTTCATGAAAAGTTCTTGAAAATTAAAAGCTATTGTACCCAAGGATTGTAGCCATTGGACTCCTAGTACAACATCAGCACCTCCCATTGGAATGGAAAGCATTGGGCTAGTCAATACATATTCTCCCATGGATAGCTTGATATTATGGCACTTTCCAGAACAATTTATTGTTCCTCCATTTGCAATCATCACTTGACACTCTGGTGCTGGATATAGGAAGCAATTCAATTCTTTTGCTACCCTACAATGAATAAAATTGTGGGTGCTTCCTGAATCAATCAACACTATTACCTTTTTCTTCTTGATTTGTCCTTCTATCTTGATGGTTTGAGGAGTGGTAATTCCCGCCAATGCATTACAAGATATGGTCGGATTTATTTGTTCTTCATCTAGGCTTTGTTCCTGGAATATATCCTCTTCTTTTGACCTTTCTTGCTCCTTTTCTTCTTCCTCTTCACAATCTATGTAGAATAATTTCTTCTCAGCACACTTATGACCTTTTGTGTATTTGCTATCACAATTGTAACAAAGCCCTTTTGCTCTTTTTTCTTCCAATTGTTGTGGTGTCAACCTTGTAGGTTGTGGAAGACTATGGGCAACAACACTTCCGTCTTTATAGTTGTGAATGGTATGCTTCCTAGTTGCCATAATTTTGCTTTCCATTTTTCTTGCTAACCTGAATGCCTTCTCTAATGAATCAGGTTCCCAAAGGCGCACATCATGTTGGATATTATCCTTTAAAGACCCTATGAACACATCAATCCTATGCTCCTCTGGAATATCTTTTACCCTTATGTTCAATTTTTGGAACTCCTCAATGTGCTCCATTATTGAACCCTTTTGTTTGAGACTTATCAATTGGCTAAAAAAAGTGTTGCTTTTTGTATCCTCATAATGTGCTATCAATTCTTCCGTAAAAATTGCCCAAGTGATAAATTGTTTACGAGAACAAAGCCATTGATACCATACAAACTGATTTGGTTCCAAATATAAAGTTGCCATACGTACCTTTTGTGTGTTTTGCACATTATTGAGATCGAAGAATTGCTCCATCTGTAATATCCATGTGGCGGGATCCTTGCCATCAAACTTCCTCATATCGATTTTTGGAACATGGTGAGTCTTCGATCCAACATTAGATCTATGGAATCATGATTAACATTTCTTTTGTTCTCATCATGAGTTTCCTTTACTACCTTTTCACCATTAGTGACCCTTTCTTGTAGCAACTTCTTCAATTCATCCATCTTATCATCCATGCCATCAAATTTAGCATCAATCTTAGCTTCCATGCCATCCATCTTAGCTTCCATTCCCTTTATCTTAGATTCCACGCCATTTACCTTAGATTCCACGCCACTTATCTTAGCTTCTGTTAGCTTTTGTGAGCGTGACATTTGTTGCACTTGTTCTTGTAATTTTGATATATCATGTAGCATTTCTTCCTCTTCTTCATGAGTCATGCTAGAGCTTTCAGGTTCCTTACTAGGTGTTTGCATTTTCTTTCCTCGGGGCATCAGTTACCGATAATAATGCTTTACTATGCCCTTTGAATTCCGTTAAACCAAGCTTACACAAAAATTAAAAAAAAAACTACACACCTTTTTTCACTTTATAGAAGCCTGATATTGAATCTGATGTATCTCTGTAATTTCAGATCATCCAATTCTGAAATTGCTACCTGTAGTAGCCTTCTGTGTCCTCTTTCCAATGCCACAAGTCTGAGCCAAATTGGATTCTCCAAGGAAGAGTTATGTGAAATCTCCCACAGTGACTTGCTTTTAGACTGGTTCAGTAGAGCGAACTTGTACGACGTGCCACGAGTCACTGTTTCAACCTTTGAATCTGAAACACACGCACAAGAAACTACAGTCCGTCCTCTTTCTGTACCTTTTTACGAAATTTCAATCCGATCCTCAGAGAGAGAGTTATGACGATTTTCCCCAGGTCACCTGTTTTGAATGTAATTCAGGAGTCTGCAAAAAGACCAACTTCCTCAGATCATATCTCCGAAATATCACAAGAAAAGCTCTGAAATTCGGACCCAAGGTTCAGCGCCAATTCTTCTCAAATGGGTTTTTTTTGCGACTTCTGAAACGTCACAGAAAAAAAGTTATAGCGAAAATGCCACGATGACCTGTTTGGAGCAGCGAAACCCTAGAATCCAAAGCTCTGATACCAAATGTTATGAAACCAGCTCACAAAAAGATAGAAAAGAGAGATCCACGCCTTAGAATTCAGCCTCTTCGAGGGGGAAACCTCCTTTACATTACATAAATGAACAATTCTTGGATGATACAAATGAAAAACCTCCTTTCTATATATAGGAGTCTAAGGGTCCCAATACAATCAGAGCCTACATAACAATAATATTGTAGGCACAACAATAACAATAGTGGCTTCTATGTGGCACAATAGTAACAATATGGGCACTACATGGGTACATCAATATAAATAAGGGGTATAACTACAATAGTAATGGGGTAATCACTAGTATTATAGGGACCCAACAATTTGATGGGTCATTCAACAAGTTAGGGGCAGGAGCAGGGGTTTGGATACATAATAAACAAGACAGTCATGCAGAGGGCCGAGCCTATAGGTTAAACTTCAAATGCACCAACAATATGGCAGAATATGAAGCTCTCTTGTTAGGCCTTAAGCTAGTAAAATCCTTACAAGCCATAAAGGTTTCAATTATGGGAGATTCAGACTTGATCATCCAACAAGTAAAGGGAAATTTTGTTACTAATGATAAAAGACTGAGATCTTATAGGTTTGCTGCTGCTGAACTACTACAGTCCTTCACTGAATTCAGGATTGCCAAAATTCCTAGAACCCATAATCTGCATGCCCATAGCTTGGCCACATTTGCAAGTACCTGCAAGCTACCTTTTGAGCCCCACCATTTCTTTACAGCTGAGGTAAAACATAGACCTTCTGTCCCAAACAATGTCAAGGACTGGAAAGTATTTGAAGATGATGCACAAATAAATAATTTCTTGACCTTGCAACAAGAATTTGTAGGACTAAATATTGACACTGAAAGAGAAAGTCAATCACAAATACTTGAAAGAGAAAGTCAATCACAAATACTTGAAAGAGAAAGTCAATGAAAAATACCTGATCAACAGAATCATAAGCCAATATCACCTAAAACAGCTAACCAAATCCTACATCCAACAATTTTCAACAAAGACAACATACTAGAAATTCAACAAACCGGTTGTGAAGAAGTGGCTGATGCTGAAGCTGAAGTGATACAATTCAAAGATAATTTTCTTCCAACAGGCCTAACTCCACTAGAGGATATTTTTTATTCAAATCATGTCCCTAGAAAACCAAAAATGCAGCCCCTTAACTCTGCCATCGAGGAATGCAACATTGGAACCATGGAAAAGCCCAAGATAATAAAATTGTCTACATCCCTACCTCCTTATCAGAAGCCCAAATACATTGACATTTTCAAAGAGTTCCAGGATGTCTTTGCATGGAGTTATGAGGACTTGAAATCCTATGACACCTCTGTGATCCAACACACAATCCCTCTCAAGCCAAATCAAAATCCATTTAAGCAAAAATTGAGAAGAATAAACCCTATGCTCCTCCCTGCAATTGAGAAAGATGTACAAAAAATGTTTAAAGCTGGTATCATAGCACCAATCAGGTTTTCTGATTGGATCTCAAATTTGGTACCTACAAGAAAGAAAACTGGTGAAATAAGATTTTGTGTTGATCTTAGAAATCTAAACCAAGTGTCCCTCAAAGACAATTATCCCTTACCTAAGATGGATCACATTCTCCAAAGAGTGGTAGGAGCATCAAGGATCTCGTTACTTGATGGATTCTCGGGCTTTAATCAAATCCTAGTACACCCTAATGATCAAGACAAAACTGCATTCACAACCCCATGGGGAACTTTCAAATATGTGAAAATGCCTTTTGGATTGAAAAATGCAGGGGCAACCTTTCAAAGGGCAATGGAAATTTCTTTTGCCAAAGAGATTCATGACTTCCTTGTCATTTATTTGGATGACCTCACACCTTTCTCAAAATCAGACAAAGAACATTTGAAACACTTGAGGCAGATCTTCCTAAAATGCAGGAAATATGGAATTTCCTTGAATCCAAAGAAGTCCATGTTTGGCATGGAAGAAGGAAAGCTCTTAGGGCATATCATTTCAAAGGATGGCATTAGAATTGACCCAGGTAGGATACAAGCTATCTTGCAAATTCCCCACCC
The DNA here is from genome assembly GCA_031772625.1 of Pinus tabuliformis. Taxonomy (NCBI): domain Eukaryota; kingdom Viridiplantae; phylum Streptophyta; class Pinopsida; order Pinales; family Pinaceae; genus Pinus; species Pinus tabuliformis. Next base: position 1,220,121,770 of record CM062804.1, on the reverse strand, counting down.
AAGAAACACCAGAGAATTGCAAGCCTTCTTAGGGAAAATTAATTTCTTAAGAAGGTTTATCCCAAACTTAGCAGAACTAATCAGATTATTAAACAACATGCTAAAAAAGGATTCAAAAGTGAAATGGACAGTAGAAGCAAATCAAGCCTTTGAAGGCATAAAATTGTCCCTTACCCAAACTCCAGCCTTAACAAATCCTCAGTTTGACAGGGAATTTATCATTTTTTCTTTTGCCTCTTAGCATACTATTGCTGTTGTTTTATTACAAAAAGATGACCAAGGAAATGAGAAACCCATTGCTTTCTTTAGAAGAGCTCTTAGAGATGCACCTCTGAAATATCAAATCATGGAGAAACAAGCTTATGCTTTGGTCAAGGCCATTAAAGACTTTAGGATTTACATCCTTTATTCCCATGCTATAGCTTATGTGCCAAGTCCCATTGTTAAAGACATTCTCACTCAAGAAAACTTGGAAGTTAGAAGAGGAAAATGGATTGCCAACATCTTGGAATTTGATATTGAGATAAAACCAACAAAACTAATAAAAGGGCAAGGCTTGGCCAAACTAATGACAGAAACAAACTTCCAAGCCCTAGACATAAACCAGCTGGACAATGAACCAGAGTTGGCGACTCCAAAGATCAATGTAGCCTTTGAACAATCCCCTTGATATTCTGATATATGTTATGTGTTACAAAACCTGTGTGCTCCACCAGGATTGTCCAGAACTAAGTGTAGGTTCCTAAAAATGAAAGCTTCTAAATTTTGTGTTATAAATGGCAATTTTCTTTGGAAAAACCATGAAGGTATACTGTTAAACTGCTTGATTGAGAATGAGACTAACAATGTCACCAAAGAATTTCATGCAGGTGACTGTGGTGGACACTTGTATTGGAAGTCCACTGTGGATAAGATACTGAGGGCTGGTTACTATTGGCCCACCATTTTCTCTGATGTCAAGAAATTCACCACCTCATGTCATAAATGTCAAGTGTTTGAGGGAAAGAGAAAGTTATTGCCACTCCCTTTGAGGCCTATTGCAACAGAGAGAGCTTTTCAACAATGGGGCTTGGATTTCATTGGGGAAATTCATCCTTCATCTTCAGGCCAACATAGATGTATTCGAACAGCTACAGACTACTTTACTAAATGGATTGAAGTTGTTCCATGCAGACAAGTAAATGATTCCACTATCATTCAGTTCCTTGAGACCAATATTCTTGCTAGATTTGGCTGTCCTGATAAAATAATAACAAACAATGTTGTTGCCTTCAGATCAAAGAAGATGGTGAATTTCTGCCACAAATTTCATATTACCTTGGGCCATTCTACTGAATACTATCGTCAAGGAAATGGCCTTGCTGAATCATCAAATAAAAGCCTGGTGAACATAATAAAAAAGGTGCTGGAAGAAAATAAAAAGAACTGGCACAAGAAGCTTGTGAATGCCTTATGGGCAGATAGACTAACAACCAAGAGATCAATTGGGGTCAGCCCATATGAGTTAGTCTATGGACTAGAGGCCAAATTCCCTTCATCACTAGTGGTTCCTGTTATGAAACTATTGCAAGAAAGTCAAGCTGAACCAAATGATATACAAAGAAGAATTAATCAAATAATATGTTTACAGGAAACTAGAGACCAAGTTTATAACAGAGTTCAAGTTTTACAAGAAAAGTTAAAGAAAGCCATTGACAGAAGGACCAAGGTAGAAGATTTCAACATTGGTGACAAAGTCCTCAAATGGGATTCAAGAAGGGAAGAAAAAGGAAAACATGGAAAGTTTGATTCCCTTTGGAAAGGACCATTTGTTGTTCAAGCAGTACAAGGAAACAATACTTACTTCCTTAAAAGTCTTGATGAAACTGATTTGGATGAAGGTCTTGTGAATGGCAGGATGTTGAAGCACTATTTTGACTACTACCCATAAGTGCAGCCTGAGTTTCCCTTGTACATATTCAGGTGTATATATTACTTTCTGTTAAAATGTGAAAATGCAGTTTCTCAAGTTTCATTAGTTATCAGCAAAAGGCAAATGAGTTCAGAGATCTACCAATATGGGAAGAGTACAATTTGGCATGTCAAAGCAGCATACTTCAAGTTTTAAAAGCAATCAAGGGCCCAAGGCATTCTGACCTGGTGTTCTTGGCCTTTCAAATGGAAAAGCCATCCCCATATGGAGCCATTGTTAGCTACCTATATCAATAGGTTTCATATTTCATGATTGGCAAAGCAAGTTCCAAATATGCTCTGCTTTGGTGACACAAAGATCCCATATTTCCAAAAAAGAGACAAGGTGTGTATATAGCTTTATGGTGACTAAGTTTTGATTGATGGTCCAAAAGACTAATCTAGATCATGCCATGTTTCAATTTTCTGTTGTAGAATAGAGAAAGAAGTCTGTCCAAACTATTTAATCTTGGAAGACCAGTAGCTTAGGTAGAGAATTAAGGTTCCCAACTGCTTAATCTGGGACCTTGCAAGCAATAAGGGTAATTCTAGATAGAAAATCAAAAGAAAAATCCAAGAGAAAAGAAAAGGCAAATAAGGGTCTGCAAGTCTAAGTGCACCCTCCAAGAAGAAACAAAAAATGTTAGGCAAATAGATGGGTAGGCAGATGGGGTTGCAGAAATGTCATTCCTTACAATTGAATGTGTGCTAACCTATTCACAAAAGAAAATTAATGGATTGAGAAGGCCTTCTTCTCCATCATGCTGCAACAAAGCAAAGGAGCATGTCTAACTTCACATTTTCCCCTTTCACATTCATTGCTAACATCCCTTCATTAGTTGAGATTCAGGGAAGAACTTGAGGTTTTATGGTGGTTCTTATTCCTTTAAAAGCCACATTTCTTGTCTAAAAATCTTTTTATTTTTATCTACTCCCTAAGCTAAGTTATCTGCACATAAACTTAGTGATTTCACTCCTCATTCACCTTTTCCATCCATATTAACCCCTTAATTCTATTATCTAAATTCTCTATGTTACCTTTTCCCTACTATTATAACACCATGGTGTATAAATCCCTAGCTTTGTATAAATATCGTCCCTTTTTAGCACTATAGCTAAATAAGTTTGTCTAAAGGGAGACATTAGTCCACCAGGGACTATGGTCAACCCTGTCACAGGATTGCTCTAACCTCTGATTGGAATGATAACCTCCCCCTAAGCCCTCACCTCACCTCTGCTCAAGAATTCCACAAAACCCCTTCCCTCTACTTAAAACCCACTTTTTAACCCTTCTTCCCCCCTCAGATTAACCCTTGCCCCGAAAAACCCACAAAAAACCCTTAAACCTAAAGTTCTCCACCAAAAATATTAATTTGAATATTTTAATATGCCGGCGGGACCCCCCCAACATGCACGATCTATCGGGAGGCCCGCCAGAGGTCCATCATCTGCCACCCCCGATCCAACAGTGGGCGGGTATTTTCAGATTTGGATCTGCCGACCTTTAGCGTCCGGGGAACGGTGATTTTCCGCCCCGTACATGGGGCGCGTGGCAGGCGGCGGGGTTGTTCGAAGCCCCCCTCCCCAATACCGCCTTTGCCCAAAGGTGGTGCGGGGAAACCGCTTACCACCCTCCCCGTTACCACCTTCCCTCCTACGTCACCCACACGTCACCATGACGTCGGACCATCTCCCGCCCCGCGCCACATGGCCCTCCACGTAGCCCTGCCACCTTATCCGCCCGCCACCGTGTTCGGCCACACTGGCCTCCACCTCAGCGCCCACGTCACCCTCCGTACCCGGGCCCGCCATGACGTCATGCTGACGTCATCGGCGGAAAAGCGCCAATAACCTGTTTTTACCAAACTTGTCGTTATAAATGCCCGAAATAGCCATTTTATGTCATTTTCGAGCGAAATACATAGAGCTCTTGTCGCTTCTTCCGTGCCAGATTGTTCCCGAACCTCCAAATTTGAATTTGCGACCGTCCAAGCTTATCAACTCAGCTACATTGAGCCTTCACAGTTCGGCCCGCAGGCTTGTCAAGCGATTTTATCCAGGTATTCACCATAATTTTCCCATTTCGCCCATACATACCATTTCTCTGCAAATTACCATTAAAGAACTTGTCAAATTCCAAATTAAACTCTGTCTGCTACCTAAAAGTGAGCTAAGGTAACCTACATTTCCCCAGCACCATAATTTAACATCAAAACAGACAATTCACGGACCAAAATTGTAAATTTGTCCTCGAGGTGCCCGACATTGTTCCCTTTTGCCGGGTGTAGACCAGCTGCAGCTTTTTACCAAAGTAAATCTCACATACCCTCTACAATTTACCCCTAGATTCACAACCCCTGCGAATTTACCAAAAACTGCAGAAGCAAGCCTGCCTTTTCCACTGTGAGAAACATTTCAAACATTGTCTACAGTGAGTCTATCACTTAAGCTCTGAGGAACCTTGCAATCCATTGCACTCACCTTGTTCAAAATAATATTATACAATGGCTGCCCCTGCACCCTCAGCCCTCAGTGTAGCTCCATTAAATCCACCAAATAAAGACCTGGAGGCCTTGCCCTTTGCTGACAAGGACTACCTCATTGAAGACTTTGTGGGTAACAGGGACTTTTTGCAGACCTTCAGGCAATTGAGAGAGGACTACCTGAATGGTCATGATACATATGGGATATGGGAGTCAAACCTGCCATACTATTGTCTCCCCAATGTCAATGTCTTTCCTGAGAGCATTCGCCTATGCGCAGAAAACTATGATGTGCAGCACAGAGCTATTAGCTCTCCATCTGGGAGGATCCTCTTTTACATTAATCCTGAATCCATCAATAAAATGCTCCATTTTGATCAGACAGAGCTGTTGTTCCCATTTTCCATGAATTATCTGCTGGACACTGGTGCCAAGATGACCAGTGAGGAGATTCAAAAGGTCACCAGGACATTCATGAGACTTGAGTGCCAGCCTACAGGGCCACCTCCTTATCTGGATGTCTATTTTACTGAAGTAGGCAGACTATTACTGGACATGATTGCTTATGTACTGGGATACAGAACCAGCGAGCATGTGGATGAAACAATGTTGGTATTGCTAGCTGCTTATAGCCCAGGACAACCCCCTGCCCACAAATATAACTTTGCCAACTTCATAGCTAACAAGATCCATGATCAGTTGGGAAAAGTGGATAGACAGGGTGTCTTCAAGTACTCGGCCTATATCTATCACCTTTTCATGTACTATCAGTTTGAGTCTTTTCCATGCTACATTAAAAAGTTGGATTATAGAGGGGAAAGAAGATCTGTTATCTTTTGGACCTTCGTCTATCATGAAGTCTCAAATTCACCCTATTCCTATTGTGAATTTTTTGAACAATTTGTATACCCAGTCTCTTGCCTATTGATGAGGTCCCCTCCTCCCAGAATATCAACTGAGATACAGAAAGCTCTCCAGCTTTCAAAAAAATAAAAAATAGGTGATTGGTACCTATATGAGAATCATACAGTCATCAGAGTCTATGGCTGTGAGCTCTGTCCATACAGGCTCCCAAAATATGTGCCTATGAGGTTATTTGCCTTGGAGTATTACAGGCAGTTGATTCAGTTCGACCTCACCCACTTCCACAGCTCCAAAAAGAAGGCCCACCTCAAGTTCAAACACCAGTTGGGCCCCTTCATCATGAATAAGAAAGAAGGATGGGAAGATGTCGACCTAATCCTCAAAGATAAATACAAGCTGTCATATAGTTTTCGGTGGGTCCCTTATGACCCTAAAGGCTTCATTACTGCTAGAAGAACCAAGTATAGGCTTCTAGGTTATAGGCATTGTCAATACCCACACATTGGAAGATATGCTAACCAGCAAGAATGGCAGCAGGGTACTCTAGTTGAAAAACTAACTGAAGAAGAGACAATGCTAAAGAATGTAAAGGAGCTTGAAAAAACTATTGACCTAGACTCTGTGCAACATGTACCTTTCAAACGGCCGTATTCAGCAGGAGAAGGGACCTCGACCTCGAGGACTGCACCAGTCGCATAGGCACCTTCCACAGCAGTACCAGCTACAGATAAAGGGAAAGGCATAATGGGTGCCGAGGAGGAAACCATGAAAGAAAAGTCTGCCCCTTCAAGTGAATAGCAACAAGAACAACAACAAGGGTAGCAACAAGAGCAGCCACAAGGGCAGCAACAAGAGCAGCCACAAGGGCAGCAACCGGAGCAGTAGCAAGAGCAGACTCCCCCTCCACAAACTGAGGCACCCACAACTCCAATCTTGCAGACCCCAGCACAAGAGGACAGGGGTACGAAGAGAGCCAGAGAAGAGTCCACTCCTGCTAGTGGATCCTCCCAGCAACCCCAGACCGAGAGGCCAAGAGCTGATTCCCCGGAGGTAGAAGACATCACTGAAGAATTCCTTGACAGTTTAAGGAAAAACAGGGAGGGCAGCCAGCACACAGGTACAAGCTCCTTTCAACAGGAGCAAGGATTACAACTTGGTTTGGAGGTGTCCTCCTCCTCACAGCAGAGCAATAAGCCCAAAGGCAATAAGGACTTCTTCAAACAAATAAAGGAACAGAATGACCTGCTGAGGGTGGAGATTTATAAGAAATTTCTCAATGCCACACCAACCCAAAAGGAAAGGCTAATGTCTGTGTATGACATCCAGGAGGAGAAAATGATCCTCAGCCATTTCAAGCCTACAGTGCCCCATCCAAAATCCGCAGTAGATTATGTGAAGACAAGGGTGGAGGTCTTAGCCAAAGACATCCATCCAATGGACCAGATTGAAATCCACAAACAAACTCGAGAAATGGTCTATGCAACCTTTGTGGAGAGGGCAGCGTTGGCCCATGAACTAAAAGAGTCACTCAAAAATACGAACACTTAGTTGAATTTTGAGAGAATGTCCTCCCTAGCCAAAGATAACAGAATAAAGTCACTTGAGGACATCATTGTCGACCTAGGGCATGATCCTACGGATCCAAAGGGTGTAAGGGCCCTTATGAAGAAAAATGAGGATGACCTCAATGCATTAAAGAAGAGGTTAAAGCTGCTGCCTACAAAGCATCTTGAGACAGCAGAGCTACAGAAGGAAAAACAGGTCGATGAGCAGCTAGACCTCATAATGCAGTTAAATCAGAAAATCCTTGAGTTGGAGAAAGAGCTTGAGGGGGCATTACAAGACAAACAGGGAGAATCCACATCCCAAGCCCCCCCAACTACTTCAACCACTACAAAAACTACAGAGCCAGCAGTGGCTCCCACAACAGAAGCAGCAGCAACAACTCCAAGCTCCAGTGCAAGTGTGGAAGAATTAACCAAGGCCATTAAGGAAATGGAGCTCCAGGTAGATGAAATAAAGAAGGCGAAAGAAAAATTGGTAGAATTAGATGCCAAGTATGACAAATCAAAGGTGACAGTGGCAAAACAAGGCAGATAAATAAAGGCCCTAAAAGAAAAGATAAAGGCCTTGGAAAAGAAGGTGAATCTGGAAAGTGCCATGGCTGAAGTAAGGAGAATTTTGTGGGCCAAAATTGGCCAATCCATCGATAAGCAATGGAGATCAATTAAAACCATACTTGAGCAGATGGATTTAATTGGCCTAGCACAAACAGAGATTCAGAGGGCCAAGACAACACTGGGAGACAAGCCAGAACATGCCAACAGAATGATAGATTTTTTGAACAGGCAAGAAAAGGAGGAACTGGCAGCCATGGGCATAGTCAACAGAACAGAGGCCGTCCTTACAGCCAAGAAATTACTCACTCTCACGAATTATGTACAGACAGTGGAGAGAAAGTGCTTTGAGATACAAGTTGAAGTACATGAGTACCAACACAAGATGGCAGCACTGCAAGCAAAAGGACTGCCCAGCCTACTAAGCGGTGCAGGAAAGCTGATCTCCCGAGATCAATTTGCTAACAGGATGGCAGCTTATATTGAAAACCAAATCACTGCATCTGCCAGTACCTCCCAGGAAACAGGGCCTCCAACAGGACAGAGCTTATATAATAAACTTGAAGGCCTGTTTTTTATTGAGAGTGAGGTGAAGCACCTATTGAAATTCCTCCTAATTTTTACACGTATATAGAGGCCGATGAAACTTTGATTAAGATTCGAAGACATCAAATGCCTAAGGAGGATTGGTGGCAGGCAATGCTTCATATTTTTCCACGGTAGCCTCAGTTGCTTGGTCACTGCCATCTCCAGCTCACTAGAAGACAAACAACAGAAAAAGGTTAGCATTTAAGGCAACTGAAAAGTGACTCAGCACATGTACAACGACAGCTAGCCCAAAGGATAAGAAAAAATGCATATCTTTGACAGCATATCCTCAGCCGACTCCAACAGCCACCAAGTCAACAGTCTCTGACCATTTTGACAGCTAAAGCATTGAAGAGTTATTACAGCATTAACTTTCTCAGCTACAACGCTCCAGGAGTTGGCATAACATCAATGAGCCATTAACTCATTTCCTTGATATTTTTCATGTAAATTTTGTATATATACCCCCCTTAGTAACGCATAAGGGGTTGGTAATTTTTACTTTGAGGAAAATATATTGTACACTTTCAGGATTATCTAATACAAAGGGCTGGACTAGCTCAGTGATTTCCTGAAGTTTTGATGTCTTGCTGATGACCTACGTGCTGTTGCAGAATTCTTGTGCTGTCTGGTGGAATAATAAGTCTTGTTAATCTCTGTTTGTCTTCTTATGTTATTGCATACTCATGTTCTCATCAAATCTAGCAATAGATAAAATAAATAGTACAGGACATGATTCATAACACTCTGTGCTCAATATTTTATTGCTGTAAATGTTTTATTCTGAATTAACCATGGACATGAAATCTTAAGTGCTCATGTTTGCGTTAATTCAATAACTGTGAATGTTTATCTAGAAATTCTTAGTTGCTTCTAAATAAATATTCTCATTTCATTACACATCCTTTTATTGAAATATTCCTAACTTCCTTTCATAAACTAAATACATCACACTTAATCAAAATTCCAAAGCGTTGTTTCCCAGATAAGTTATCCAGCTCTACAGCATCACTATCATATCAACATAGCACACAAAACATCTAAAGGACCGCTGACTCCATGCCCAATGACCTATAACATTCTAGTGTGAGCACATATATATCTTGACTGAAACATTCTCCAACCAAATACAAAAAACAAATCTTGAAAATCATAACTAGCCTAAAATACTATCAGAACAGAGACAAATCATAAAGAGAGAGCCCTCTCTGATTACAGTTTGGCTAGGAGCTGTAATCCAAAGATTGGTTAGTGGTTACCCCGGGCGTATTCCCTTGGGAGTCAAAGGGAATAACCTGGGAGTTAACAATTTATTTAATGTTTCTTTTCCCATTTACTATAGTGAAATTTATTTTGTAATGATCATAGGCGAGCACAATGACCAAAAGACACTTGATAAATTGTGTTCTGAAAGATAAGCTAAAATTAATGAACTTAAAGAGAAAACAAATTATTACATGACTGAACAACTTATTTAGGTTGGTGAGAATTTAATAATTTTTATTTTGATTCATTTTTTCCATTAATATTCTTTGACATGTTTCATTGGAATTGTCTATTGTTGCATCCTCATTGACAACAGACAAGATAAGTTTAATTTCATCGTAAAACTATTTCTCTCCCAAATCATCTAAACAAAGATGTGTATATTGATTCAATTTGAGGATATCAAAATTATAGTTGATTTCCATAATCTAAACATGATGGGAGTCATGGAAAATGCAAAAATTATGGTGTATAATTTAAATATATCTATTAAAAATCCTTCTTATAGGATAAACACTAGAAAGGTTAACGATGGTGATAGCATTTTTATTTTTTTGTTTAAACATTGTTTACTTACTTTAGTCTCTATTAGTGGGGCCCTTGTTTGGTACCACATGGTTGGAAAAAGGGTCACAGTTTAATCAATTAATTATAGAAATATTTTTGGAAAGTTATAATGAAGCTAAGGATGTTGGAAATGATTATGGGTTGTCTAGGACTTGCTTTGTGCCTGTTTTAGAAATTGAGACAATCTAGGGGGAGTTATTGGGTAAAATAGATCCATGAAATTTATTATTCAAGCCACGTTCATGTCTTCTAACATTTGTTTCCATGCCAAACTTTCAAATATTCTATTCTTCACAACATTTTGTTTTGTTGATACAAATCCTCTTATTTATATCTATGCATACAAGGGACAAACTCTTGAACCCTTGTTTATCCATATTGTGATACATTGTATCATTGATGGTATTTCTTAATGGTACTGAAAACAACTGGAATTTTTTTCTTGAAAACAATATTGAAGTTAATTGAGGCTGGAATACTAGAAACCACATTGTCTAAAAACATTGGCTTTCATATTCTAAACTGTTGAAATAAAAAAAACATAAAGCTACTATGCATGGGCATAATGACTAAATGATAAAATCTATCTAATAAAATATATTGCAACCAAAAATAGATTGTATCGTATTATATCTGAAACCATACGATGTCATTGTATAAGGTTTATAAATTTCTCAGTAAAGAATGCCAGTTCTACAAGATTGTATTCTTCCTAATCTAATATTTGATCAATATTGGTTGATATAATTTCTATTGAAAGTGAATTGACTGTAATTAATGGGATGCATGTGGCTTAGAATCAAATTTGTTGTACTCTCAACTCAAGAGTTCCTTTTGAAACAAGCCATATTATGAAACTTCTAGTCAGAGTTTGTATATTATGGGAGGTATATGGGTTCATTCTATTGGGTTGAGGAGGCCTTAGCTAGGTTCAGTATTAGTTAGCCAAACAAATCGCTACACTACTGACCCTTTCGGCATCAGCTCATGGAGCACGGACTGAAGTCTCACCCGAAGCAGTATGGGGGGATGTTGGAACCAAGTTTTCACACCCTTGATATGGTTGTGATGTTGGTTTATTCCAGTTATACTTGCCTTCGTGCAGGTTTCTTGGCCCTATGTTCCACCCTTCAGTACCTTCGTGAAAGGGTACAGTTGGTTTTCGCACAACCCTAACCTGTAACTCAGGGACTTTCATGTTGCTAGGGCAGTGAACTGCGATATCTCCCAAACTAGGATAAGTGTCTTACTTATCTTATTAACTGATCTTAGTTAGCTCGTGTAAACAAATGTTCTTACTTGCATTCACCTAACCAACACATTTACATACATTCGTGCATCATATAAGCATTATAAGTGAAATTCATACCCAACATAACAAGATGCATAAATAGGAAATAAAGACGTAGAAATTGTAGAATACTTCTCTTTATTGATAATTCCGGACAATTACAGATTTGACCCGCCCTGCGCACTCAGCTGCAGGGGTCCGCGCACTTAGTTATGGACTTCTACCCTAGGCCTCTGCGTACTCAGCTGCAGAGCCTCTACCGCCACTATGACCCAAGACTTAGACTTCTTGCTCCAAAACTATGACTCTCTTCATTGTATTATCCTTGATTATTCTAATTACTTAGAGCTTAGCTCTTTTTATACAATCCCATGGTCTGCGGACCATGGGTAGATCTTTTACAGATGACATTACATTTCCAAAATAAGGGCGGACAACCCTATGACTCTTTAACACCTACACCTTCTGGACCACAAAATGTGGATTCTTTACACTTGGATTACAAAAATTGACCAAAATATGGGCTTTTAGCCCCAAAACTACCCTAGGGAGATCCCGTGCCTAATAAGCCCCCAACATAAACATCATGACTCGCCCTCGAGTCACTCTGCAGGCACGTAGTTCTTATCACGAAGACCTCCCAGCTCCGTTTGGATGATCGCAACCTCGGCAGTGCACTGAGCAACCGACTGCTAGACTTCTTCCACTCTCTACTTAGTGACTACTGCTAAACTTCCACCTTGAATCTTCTGCTTAGTTGCCTGCAGTATCGAGAGCTTTCCTTCAATGGAAGCTGTGATCATATATGCCTCGTCTATCCAGGTTGTAGGCACGCTTTTAAGACCACTTCTTTGTGTCGAGCAACATCCAACTGTTCCTTAAGCGCCTTTGCCTCCTGCATTCGTGCGATCCTCTGTGTAAGGGCGACTGTCTACGTGGTCCCTTTGACCTCGTAATATCTTTGTTGTAGCTCACATGCCTCTGTGTCTAGGTGCTCTACATTCGGATCCTCCTATAGGGTTGTCAAGACCTCAAATGACTGTTAAAAAAGTCATGTGTAGTCTGCTACTGCACTGTTGCCCATCGCTATTACTGTTGTAATAGTGGTGGCACGATGTTCCCTGACTTCTGGCGGAGTTGAAGGTTGAGCCCTCAACTGTAATTCTGCGATCTGCAGGTTTAGCTCCACCTAAATCATGGCCATCTCTGTTCGAGCATCGCACACCCCTATGGCCAACATGCAGACACGTGCCTCAACTGGTTCTTCTGCCTGAATTTCCAACTCCGGGACCATTTAGCAGGCTTCCTCCACTACCTACATGCTTTTCTTATTCTATTCCATTTCCTCATCGCATTGCAAGTCCAACTGCTCGATATTGATGCATTTCTCACTCATCACCTGCAAAGCACGACTCTCCCGGGCCCTAAGTTCTGCGGTGACTCCAACCTGTAAGAGGTGGAGTGTCTCTCGAGGGAGCACGACCATATTCAATTCCACCCTTTCAGGCTGATGACCGTGGGCCTATCGGCCTCATTTTCTACAGTAAGTGTCGCAGTTGGTAGTAGTATCGCATTGGTCACCCTTGTGCACAACATCTCCGCGGCAGCTGAGGTGTCGATCGCAACACTGGTGGACACTTTTCTAGCCTGTGGAGTGCAAGCTTGCAACTCTTGTAGCTTTGTCTAGCGAGCTGCTAATACCAATTGTTGTTGTTCTTCAAATTGTTGGAGGACCTCCATGATGACATCCCTCACTGTTTCTCAAATATCGTGCAAATCCCCCTCAGTGAGGGTGATTGGGTCCAAGGATGTCTTTGAAGCCTTGGTTTTCTTCCGTGACACTGCCTTCTTTTACAATCGCTAATGCTTGAGTTGGGTGGATGATGTCTACGGGTCCATACCACCTTGTTCTATCGACTCCTCTATTTCTACCTTAGCCCTGGGCAAAGGTGACTTTTGTCCTTCACACTTTTCTCCTCCTGTCTCCTGTTGTTCTACAAATTTCACAGCATCACATGCTACCTGGGTCTTAGTCTCTGCTTCCTCTTTTCTGTGCTTCTCATGCAGCTGCACCATTTTGAGCTTTGTTTCTTCCTTCTTACGCTGTGCGGCAGACTTTTCCGTTTTCACTGTGGAGCTTGTTGCAGCGCACCACTCCGGTGGCCAAGACTTGAGGACTACAAAGATAACATCATATCTTTCCAGATAAGGTAAGCTATGCCATGTCTTCGTGGGGTCCTTCCATGCCCTAATAAAGACATGGTGAAAATCCACTTTGAACTCTGCAAACTAGCGTATACTATGGGTGAAAACCATGGCTTGCGATTTATCCCCATTCAGATACTCACCTCCATCAAGATCCAAAAGATCTTGCTTTCTTTTACACGTTGCGCATCCTTGGTCACCCACAGCAAAGCATACTTTGCTACCTCTAGAAGGCCCAATCCGACCAAAGGTAATTGGCTATCTTCTGGCAGCTCCCATGCCACCAGCACAATTGACAGTAAGAGCCACACATAGTGGAATGTCTCGCCCTGCTCCTGTGCCTCGTGACAGTTCAAAAGGAACTCGCCACATAGATAATTCGCCCTGTTGAACTAGACTCCTTCAGCACATTGGGCTGCTAGTGCAATCACAGGCCCAGGCACCTCATCTGTGTGGCACTTCCACATCACCTTCCCGGCTAATATTTGCGTCACTACCTTAACTACAAGGTTGTTAATGATGGAGATGGCATATCCCCACTTCTTCTTCTCTAACTTGAATTTCTTCTTCATAGCTTCTGCGAGGGCTAACTCACCACCTTTTCCTTATGATATATTGGCCGGATCCTCCCCTGAGTAAGGCAGCCATTTGATCCAATGGATCAAGTGGTCTATGATGGGAATGGGCTCTTCCAGCCACAGACACCCATAATGCACCAAGCAGAGCAGTTGCCTGATGATGAAGACTGTCACTAGGGTGCAATGGTAATGCAGTACCCAGAGTAGGTTGAGTAGCCCAACTTTCTTGACACCCTTGAGCCATGTCTGTGGCTCTAATTCAATCATTCCAGCAGTCATGTTAATCCATCGGCATATTAGCTACTCAGTTGCTAAATGTGGGAATTTCTCGTGATCTATGAGGTCCCAATCTTTAGACTTTAGTACAAGAACCTGCCCTAAGTGTGGCCCCTTAAAAACAATGTCATCCAGGAGAAACGGATTTTTCAAGGAGTTCTTGCTCTCATCTATGTCCTTTAGCACCTTGGCTTTACCCTTGCGTGGAGGAACATATTCTGGTAACCTGGTAATAGGGTCTGCACCCTGGGTTTCAACTTCCATTTCCAAATCCTCCTCATCTGCTAGGATTTCATCAGATTCTTCCTCATCTGTCTCCAGATTAATTGACTTCCCCTTTTCTTGCAAAGTGAGCTCGGTCCTCTGTGGGTTTCTTGGTGATATGTGCACTGGTAGCATAGTCTGCTTATCCTTCTTTGGTCTCAGTGTTCTGGGTGACTTAAGGACTTCGATTACCACTTCGACACTCTCTGGGGCAGCTTCTACTGCCTCAATTTCTTGTGTGGCTTCCTCGGTTGTCGACATCATTCTATTGAGTAGGTCCTACATCTTCTTTGGCAATCTCTCAAATGGTGAAATTGCTCTCAAAGCCTCAAAATTTGCACGGTCCATACACACCTGGTAATGCAACAACTGAATTTTCAAAATGGCAAGTGTTTTTCGCTGGAAAACCACCTGTGATTTATAGGGCCTTTTGAATTCAAATCTGACCGTTCCCCCTAGATTCAGCCCATTAATGCTAGATTGGCGGCAGATTTTCAAGAATCTAATCCATAAATTTTTCCTTAAATTCCTGCCACCTGCTCCACTTGGCTACAATCCAACCATCAAATCATGAATAGTGACTTTAACGGTCACTTTCTAGTGACCTGCATGTTATTTCCCTGTAACACTTCCCTGCTTTGTGCAGTCTTGAAATCACGCAGCTCCCCAACCCGGGTAGTGTAGTTTATAGTCATGTGCCTCCTTTTAGCTACCTGGAGTGCTAAGACTGTGCTACTTTCATTTAGTCACATGACCGGACTACTGGTGTATGGCTTCAAGTGACTGTCATTCACCTTTCCTGGGAAGGGTTCTCCATTTAACTTGACCAGCTGTATCGCTCCTCCGTCGGTAATTTCCTTGATAACATAAGGCCCTAACTAGTGCATCCTAAATTTTCTGGGGAATTTATCAAAATTATTATCATACAACAAAACCAGATCATTTAACTTAAATGTGCATAGCTTGATGTGTCGATCATGCCATGCCTTTTCTTGTTGCTTTTAGACTTGCTAATGAAATCTAGCTAAGAATATTTCTTCTTCGAGCTCATCCAGTTATGTGAGCTTCTCTTCCAAGGCTCCGTTATCCATCATACTAGTGAGCACTGCTATGCACAGATTAGGCATGATGTATTTGATAGGCATTATGGCTTCCATGCCATAGACAAGCCTAAAAGGGTTTTGTCCTTAGGCATGATGTATTTGATAGGCATTATGGCTTCCATGCCATAGACAAGCCTAAAAGGGTTTTGTCCTGTCAACGTCTTGCACGTCATTCGATAAGCCCACAATACTGTAGGTATGCATAGGTCCCAACCACTTCGCTGAGCATTTCAAACCTTGGTCAGTGAATTTTCAAGCACCTTTTTGAATGCCTTCACTGTCCCGTTAGCCTGTGGGTGATAAGGTGTGCTCTTATGGTAATATACCTGAAATTCCTCCATTAGTGCACTGATCATCTCATTCAGGAAGTGCGTACCACAATCACTCATTAAGATCCTTGGACATCCAAATCGCGTAAGTACATGTTCAAATAGGAACTTCGCAGCAATTGTACACATACAATCCTTCACCAACTGCGCTTCTACCCAACGAGTCAAGTACTTCATCACAGTGATAATGTACCTTGCTCCTGTCTTCCCTTGAGGCTAAATGGGTCCTACAAAATCTATTTCCCACTTTTTGAAGGGTTGCAACGTCATTTTTGGATTCAAAGGCATTTCATCCCTCCGCAATGGCATGCCTATTCTTTGACATACATCACACGCCTTGCAATATTCTTTTGAATCCTGATGAAGGGTTGGCCACCACAACCCTGCTTGTAGAATCTTTTGCACGGTTTCTCTCCTTGCATAATGTCCTCCCGCGGCACCCCCATTAGCGTCCGTGAGGATGCTGCTTCGTTCAAACTCAAATACATATCATTGCAATATCTTATTAGTCCCCATCTTGTATAGATGCCCAACAATGATAGAGAAATCTGCTACACGCACCACTAATTCCTTATTTTCTAGACCGAGTATCCTTCTGGTGTAGTTCCTGTTGTTTGGAAGTGTATTATATCCTCTAAATGACCATCTGCGACATGAACTACAAATAGCTATGCGTCAGGCAATCCTTCTTCCAAATTAGTAGGTTCCTCTCTGTTTCGATGCACGACAGATGTTCTAGTCCCGTGTTCAATCATTTAGGCTTCACAACAACTTCAAAATCATACTCTTGGAATAATAAGAGCCATCTTCAGATTCACCCCCCCAACACATGCTTATTGACCAAGTACTTCAGCATGGAGTGATCCACATACATCTTAAAGTGGATTCCTAGCAAGTAGTGTCGGTACTTCTAGAGCGCATACACCATAGCTAGCCCCTCTCGTTTAGTGGTAGAGTAGTGATTTTATGCTTTGGATAACCTGCAGCTTACAAACATGATAGGGTGGTCCAAGCCTTCTCTGCCATCCTATGGTAGTACTTCCCCCAGCGCCACATATGACGTGTCAACATCTACATGGAACTCTTTCTCCCAGTCCGAGAAGACTAGAATCAGCGTGGCAACCATCTTTTCTTTTAATATATCCAATATTTTCTTACATTCATCGTTCCAGTGGAACATGACATCCTTCTTCAATAATTTTTCCATCGGTGCAGTGATCTAGGCATAACTTTTGATAAACTTTCTATAATATCCCGTATGTCCCAATGTAGCATGCAACTGTTTCACACTCCTCGTTGCTTCCAATTTCAATATCACAGCGATCTTCGCAAGGTCTACCATCAGTCCTTGTACACAAACCACATGCCCCAATAGGTTCCCAAAAGGAACACAAAATAGATACTTCTTGAGGTTGAGCGCGATCTGGTATCTTCGACAGGTATCCAACATCAAGCACAAGCTCGCTACATGGTGCTTAACCAACCCAAATATAGTCTAGTCATCAAAATATACCTCCAAGAACTTATGAATAAATTCCTTGAATGCCGCAACAACCACACACGAAAAAATAGCAAGATCATTCTTCAATCCAAATGGCATTACAGTATATTGAAAGCAACCCCACTCAGTCATGAAGGTTGTCTTGCTCCTATCCTCCAGTGCAATTTTGATTTGGTGCTACCTAGAGAACCCATCAGTGAAGGAATACGCTTCCTGGCCACCTACATTGTCCAACACTTCATCCATGAATGGAGTCGGGAAAGGATCATGCACACAAGCGTCATTTAGTTTTATGAGATCCACACATATCTTTATCTCATCCTTCTACTTCTTCTTTTGCACCACCATTGGGCTTACCCAATTGGATTCCTCCATAGGCTCAATGATGTCTGCTACTAGAATTTTGTCTAGCTCTAAGTGGACCTTCTCCTTGTATTTCAGATTTAGGTAGTAAGGCCTCTGCTTAACTTGTTTCGTGTTGGGCTTTAACGTGATCTTCATCACTCATAAATCTCTGATTATTCCTTTCAGATCCGTAAACTTGGTAGGGAATAAGTCCTGGTATTCGTGGAGAAATTCATCGACCTTATCCACCATCACGTCACCCCAGTAGTCTCCAATCTTCACGAATTTGGGTTCTGCCTCTGTACCAATGTTCACCCATTTAGTTTTCACCGACGCAGTTATATCAGGGTTCTCAATCCATGGTCCTTGAACCTCGTGGTGGCCTTCTGTTTCTGGAATGTTAATCTTCCATGGATCCTCATCCTCATCTTCAACAATTACATTATAACATTTGAGTGTGTGACTCAATAGAGTAGCCCATTCAGGCTGAATCAGGTCTAAAGGATCCTGTGGTATCCTAAAGATGGTTTGTTTTACCTCTTGTAGTGCTTCATCAATATTGTCAAACCGTCCTCAAAACTGAATGTCATCATGAATCCTTCGCTCAAGATATCCCATTCACTAGTCCCATGGACGAGCTTCATTTCTATATACCAATTCATTGGGATAACATCTAGGGTATGACAGAAGAGGTGCACCCACTCAGGTTATGGATTTTCTCCATAAGCCTGTGTCCTTTTGGCCAGATGTGCACGTGGATTATTCTGTCCATTGTACTTGTCTGTCAGTCACATCTTAGGCTTCCCAAATCATGCTCTCATCATCCTCCTACATTTCCGCCAATCATCAAAGCTTCCCTTGTGTGTACCCCACCATCTTGCAGGTGTAGTGTGTAATGCCCAGTCCAAGGCCTGGAATTGTTACTTTTCTGGCGCCTCCCTTTGAAATGCATCCTGAAAAATATCTACCTCATTTAGACCATCATAAATAGCTAGATTTCTTACCTCTGACGACACACAAGCGCAACGATCGGGTCATCATGTTGCAATTCAGCGTAGTTACTTCGTGTAACTGATTCTACCAGCATTCTATTTATTCGTCGGAATCTGAAGTGCAGGAACTCTCACGATCCGATGTAATCCATCCATCCCGGGTGGGATTCACCCAGTCTTGGTCTCGTGTTGTTATCTTATAGATGCAGTCCAGATCATCATCACTCTCATAATTGCAGATGTGGAGCACTTGGAAGGTATGCTTTTTGACAAGCAATCTAGTGGTTTTTCAATAATATTTCTAACCTTTTCTGCATTATGAGTCTAAATAATATAAGCGTTTTGATAAATTGTGTGAAAATGGACAAACGAAGCTCAATCACTAATAATTGATGTTTTCTATGCAGTAGGACGCGGAAACAGGGAATCATCGAGTAAAAACAAGAAGCGAAGGGAAAGTAACTGTTGTCCCGTCGACAGGGAACCGGATGCGGACAAGATCAAGTAAAATTAGAGCCGAATAGTCCAGGAAAAGAACGCAGGATACCGAGATGGAGAACGCAAGAAAGGAAAGAGAAGAACTGAACGATTAGCAAATCCCTCAGGATCTTCGATCCTGAGGGATCGCTGCTTTAAGCTTATCTTTTGTATCTAGATATCTCCATCATTTATGTTATATAAAGGTACCACGCCATCGAGCGTGGGGGGACGACTGTTGTTGGAATTACAAGCTTCAGAACAACTTTGATCATTAAGTTTTGTTAAGACCTGATTTTGTACACTTTTGTTAATGCAATAAATATAAAGGACTTGGTGTTCACTTCGTTTCTGCATCTGAAGTAACTTTAAGCAGTGTACCATTGGTAGCCAAGGGCCCAGCTCCGACGGTCACTTGTTGTTGTATCATACGGTGATTTGTGTGGTTTGCTTATTTCTCTTGTTTCAGTAATACGATATATCTTTTATATGATAGACTATGCTTCCTAATTAATATCTCAATCTGAATAAGTTCTTTAACCCACGTCTCTGTATTACACAAAGTGAATCTATTCGAATTGCATCCATTTCTATAGCAAGATATTGGTATGAATGTTATCATCATTGGATTCATATAAAATAATTATTTGCGAGGCTTGAAGATAATATCACTTTGTTCAGAAACACAGTCACATCATACATTACTCTCGGATTGCTACAGTAGTCTAGAACGTGTACATACATCGGAGTTTGTTGTTCCATTTGAGTTTGTTGTTCCAATTTATATGATTGACGTTTCCTGTTTATGATAGTTTGTTGTTCCATTTAATTACTACTGTTCCATTTGATTACTGCTGTTCCATTTTACTTTCGCTAATCTGCCTTTACTGCTTTTGCGTGATAGCAGGCCTAAGGCTGTCGTGAGCCTAGCAAGACGCTACCTAGCTCCCAGACCTATAAGTCCATGCTTTGGTTTTCTTTCTTTATCAGTTTCTAAAGGGAAGGGTTACTGTTTCCGTACCCTTGACTGATCAACTGCTTTGTGTGATTTTATCTTTTGAGTTGGTTTAGTTACAGCTTAGTGTTTGTTTCCTTTCAAATCATTAGAACGCTATACTACCGAACATTACTTGGAAAAAACAGCCTCGGATTGAGTTACTCCTTGAAAGAACAAAACGATCCTGGATTGACTTAATAATGTGGAATAATTGGTGGTGTGAGAGACCCTAGTTATCACTCTACATTTTGGTGTCGTTGCCGAGGAAGGGGTAATAGCCATTTGTCCTTTATAGAGTAGTGCGCAAATCTGCTAGGAGGGAGTTGGATTTTAAAAACGAAAGGAAAGAACCTGCGTACGGAGCATGTAAAAGCCCTGCTCCACCATCCGCTCTCTTAGTAGAATTGCTGGTTGATAGGATTTAGTAGTTTTCCTAGAATGCATGACTAAGCAGAAAAAGATAGAAAAGAATATCAAATTTCCAGTTAAAGCCAAAGGACCGGTGACCCTTGGTAGGACAACCTTTATAGATGAAATCTATAAGAAAATTGGATCTCAGCCATCGGTAGGCTTTAGAAAAACTAATTCTAAGCAGCCTACCAGTTCCCTTCAGGCTACAACATCACCATCTGGAGCCTTTACTGAGGTCCACAGCCAGACTAATGAACAGGACTATTAAGAAATTGAAAATTATGTGACAGAACGGCTGCAGGAAGGGAACTTAAGTAACCTTTGTGAAGGAGAAGGGGAAACAGGGGAAATAGAAGAACCAAGGTCTCCTTCTAGGATAATCCAACTGTTAAACAACCCAGATAAGGGGAGCACAGCTAGAATTAATATTGAAGGCACCCCATTCCTTCAGATAGAGATTCCAGCTGTAGAAATTCCAGATAAGGGAAGCGTCATTAAACCAACCCCTGCCAAGTCCGTCCCTTCCCAACCTAGGAACACCCTCCTAGAAATCCCGGAAGGATATTGGCACATATTTGATCCCATGGTGCAGAATTAGCCAAATACCCAAACCTCTACCTTACAATATCCTATAGTATATTTTGCTATGAATGCACCAATGAAGACAATTCCACTTCAACACATCCCAACGTTTCATGGACTCACATCAGAAGACCCTGATGCATTCTTATTCGAGTATGATGTGTTATGCAAGGGGTACGATTACACCAATGACCCCCAAAAACTAAAGTTGTTCCCCTCTACTTTGAAGGGAGCAACTCTGAGATGGTTTATGGGTTTAGGTGGTGGAGTCATAAACAATTGGGAAGAGATGAAAGAAGCCTTTCTCAAGAAATATCAGGATTACTGTAGGTCAAGGGAACTGAAAGATGAGATTTTCCAAATGATAGCCAAACCAAATGAAACTTTAGAAGAATATGTGGAACGCTTCCAATATAATTTACAAAGATCCCCCTATGCATCATTACCTTTGCCTGACAATGTGTTGAAAACTGCATTAATCAGAGGTATGAAAGAACAGTGGATTGAAACATTGAATATCATGGGAAAAGGGGACATTTACCAAGAAAAATTTGCTGATATTATTAAGTTATGCATCAGGAGTTCAAGGGGTAGCACAAGAATAAAACCAACAGAATACGATCGGTTTTTTAGAGATAATAAAATTTCAACAGAGGGGGTAACACGTGTAGAGCTTGGGAATTTATTAGAAAATTTCAAAACTGATATTTTAGGGACATTAACTACACAGCTTGATATTGTGCAGGCTAGACAAAAGCAAATGGAGGCAGAACAAAATCTGGCAATTTTTTGCCCCCGATGCAGGAAAAAACACAGCCACAAGGAATGTCCACTAGATTCAGTCCAAGCATGTGCTATTTGTAAAAAGGATCATCCTACTGAAAGCTGCCCCTCACTCTCTCGACTGAAGGCAGTATACAAAGAAGCAGAAGAGGAACTAGAGCCTGCATACTTTGTTAACCAGCATCGCCAATGGCAGCCTAAGCAACCAGGTATGTTTTCGGATCCAACCTCTTCCTTTCAGCCTCCACAGTATAATACTCAACAATATGGTATATGGCAAAATCAATCTGCACCCCCATTTTCAAACTGGCCATCACAACCATTTCCCTCTTCAAACCCATGGATGAATCAAACAAACCAATTCGGTTGGCCAAATTTTCCTTATGCCCCACCATACTAGCAAAATAACTCATATCCCCCGCAGTGGATTCCCCCTACTTCACAAGGTTCACCCTGGCAGACCAATTGGCCAAGATCGACATATCAATCAACAGGAACTATCCCACTCCCTCAACCAACTCTGCAAGCTTTACAACAAAATCCCCAGTCTAATCTGAGACCGCAACTCCCAGCCCAACCCAATCCCAATCCTAATAATAGGCCAGTCCAATCCATCCAAATCATAGACACATCAGAGATTGGATCTGACCTAAGGGAGTGCAATGATCTTCAGTTAAGATTTGGACGAATAATAGAAACAGAGGGAGACAAAACAATTCACATTGAAGATCAGTTACCAATAGAACAACCCCCACAACAGAAGGATGAAAACAAAGAGCAAAACAATAAACAAGCAAGTACATCCTCTCCTCCTTTCCCAGAACGATTAGTCATATCTCGACCTATACAATCTCCAAACTTCGACATTTTGGGAGAATTACAAAATTTGTATATAAAGATTCCATTCCTCCAAGCCATACAAGATATTCCTATATATGCAAAAACCATAAAAGAATTGTGCATCAAAAAATCAAGGAGGAATACAAATACTAACCCCAGAGTCCAAGTAGTTGGTACTTTATCCAACCTATTATCAGGAAAAGAGGCACCTATCAAATATGAAGATCCCGGGAACCCAATTGTAACTGTCCAAATCTATGGCCAAACCCTGACTAATGCTCTAGTTGACCTGGGAGCTGCAATCAATATTTTGACAACCTCCACCTGCCAAAAGCTTGGCATCACGTCAGTAGAACCTACCTCTACTCTGTTAGAATTGGCAGATCGATCTGTAGTTCGACCAGAAGGTACTCTGAATGATGTCATGGTTTCCATAGATTCCTGGGAGTATCCCACAGATTTCCTGGTAATTAATCCTAAAACTCGACTAGATGGACATCCGTTAATCCTAGGCAGACCCTGGCTTGCTACTGTCGATGCCTACATTGGCTGCCGGCAGGGAAACATGACTATAACTAAAGGACCAGATGTTAAAAATTTAATTTTATATCCTCCAGCACAGCCAAGCCTGCCAATGATTAAAACTAACTCTTATCTTGTGTCATATCTTGCTAACAATATCAGATCTCCATTAACTATACAGAAGGCTTTAGACTTTCAAGATCAAACAAAAGACGACGCCATTAAAAATTTTATTAGTCAAACTGAAGCTAGAACACATATGAAGTGTTTTATGATAGAAGCAGCATTTGACAGTGAGCTAGAAGAAGATCCTTTAAAAGATCCACATGACCAAACAATACCAGTAACTGTTGTTGCCAATAGCAAAGTAGTGGAAATTGAACCTGGTAAAACTCTGAATATTAACACCAACCTTACATCAGATCAAGAAATAAAGCTTGTTAATCTGTTACAAAAATACAAGGATGCATTTGCGTGGGATTATCTTGACATGAAGGGGATTGATCCTCAATTATGCACCCATCACATCTATATAGAGAAAGATGCAAGACCTGTCCGTCAGCCACAAAGAAGACTCAACCCTCACCTAAAAGAGATAGTAAAAGACGAACTTCAGAAGCTCTTAGATGTTAACTTTATTTACCCTATCTCTGACAGTAAATGGGTCTCTCCCCTTGTGGTGGTACCCAAGAAAAATGGAAAATGGAGGATTTGCATGGATTACAGGGAGTTAAACAAGGCTACACAGAAGGATCACTTTCCCCTCCCATTTATAGACCAAGTATTGGACACGTTAGCAGGGAAGAAATTTTTCTCCTTTCTGGACGGCTTCAGTGGATATAACCAAATCCAAATTGCCCCTGAAGACCAGGATAAAACTACCTTTACGTGCCCCTGGGGAACGTTTGCCTATCGAGTATTACCCTTCGGCCTATGTAACGCCCCTGCTACATTTCAAAGGGTTATTCTCAGTATTTTTGCAGATCTAATAAACGATGGACTTGAGGTGTATATGGAAGACTTCACACCGTATGGGGATGAATTTGATCTAGCTCTGGATACCCTGGAAAAAGTTCTACA
Source organism: Pinus tabuliformis (assembly GCA_031772625.1). NCBI lineage: Eukaryota > Viridiplantae > Streptophyta > Pinopsida > Pinales > Pinaceae > Pinus > Pinus tabuliformis. The sequence continues at coordinate 1,220,097,359 of CM062804.1, read as the reverse complement.
ACGTTGCATTGCTACCAGACTCTGCCTGAGCCACGAAAAGTGCTACATGATGATGACGGAAGGGCTCATTCTAGGGCACTACATTTCAGCAGCTGGCATCCAGGTAGACCCTTCTAAAATTCAGATTCTTTTGCTCATCCCTACCCCCACTACTCAAATAGAGGTACGTAGTTTCCTTGGATTTTCTGGATATTACAGATGATTTAGAGAACATTATTCACGAATTGCAGCACCTCTATATGCCTTAACTGGTAATGTTGATTTCTTGTGGACAGAGAAATGTGACCAGGCTTTTAAAGAATTGAAAAAGTTGCTGTCAATAGCTCCAGTCCTTCGAGGACCAAACTGGAATTTGCCATTCCAGATCTCATCTGATGCCTCGGATACAGCAATCGGTGCAGTCCTAGGACAAGAAGAGGATAAGAAGGCATACGCTATTTACTATATTAGCAAAAATTCATCCTCTGCCGAACTCAATTATACTGTTACTGAAAAGGAATTCCTGGCTGTAATGCATGCTGTTAATAAATTTAGGCATTATATTACAGGTTATCCTATTATGTTATATACAGATCATTCTGCTATCAAATATCTAGCAAAAAAACCTGTCACGAATGCTAGAGTAACTCGATGGTTGATCCTGTTGCAGGAGTTTGACATCACAATTAAGGATCGACCCGGCAAGGAGAACCCTGTATCCGACTTCCGCTCAAGAATACCCAAATCAATCGAAACAGCAGCAGTAGAAGATCAATTCCCCGATGAACATCTGTTTGCCATTGCCATTCAAACACCCTGGTATGTTGATGTCTCCAATTACCTTACAGTGAGTAAGTTACCAAAACACCTAACCCCTCAGGAACGAAAGAAAATTGTTCAAAAAAACACTTGATTTTCGTGGATTGGAGACCATTTATTCCATACAGGGGCAGACATGCAAATCAGGAGGTGTATTCGAGAGGATGAGATCATAGACATCTTAAAAGCTTGTCATAATGGACCATGCGGGGGGCACTTTGCCGACAAAAGAACAACATATAAAGTACTACAGGCAGGATACTATTGGCCTACAATTTTTAAGGACGCGAAAAAGTTTGTACAAGCCTGTGACCGCTCCCAGTGAGCAGGAAAACCTGGTCAAGCTGATGAAATGCCTCTGAGACCACAAGTGGTTATTGAGCCATTTGAACGATGGGCTCTCGATTTCGTCGGGCCCATTAATCCACCATCAAACCAGAGGACATACATCCTGGTAGCAACAGACTATGTTACTAAATGGGTTGAGGCTGAATCATTAGCTAGGGCTACAGAAGATTCAGTAATACAATTTTTGTTCCATTTGTTTGTACGTTATGGACTTCCGAGAGAAGTAATTATAGATGGTGGACCACAATTTGTTGGAAATAAACTAGCTGCAACACTTAACAACTATCATATCCAACATAAGATCACTACTCCCTACCATCCGCAGGCAAATGGACAAGTAGAAAACAGTAACAAGATAATTGAATCAATCTTAATAAATACTATCGCATCACACAGGCGTGATTGGGTTGCTCGGCTACCTGAAGCACTACGGGCTTATAGAACCACATGGAGAAGTACGACAGGCTATTCACCTTATCAATTGGTGTTTGGGAAACAACCAATCTTTCCTATCGAATTTGAGATCCAAACACTACGAACTGCACAAGAGGTCGGCTTAGATCTGAATGAGGCACAGATCAATCGACTACGACAAATCAACGAATTGGATGAGATTAGGCTCTATGCATTACAAAACACAACATTAATCCAACAGCAGCGAGCTAAGTGGCATGATGCACTTATAAAGAATAAAGTCTTCCATGAAGGAGACTGGGCTCTGTTATACGATTCTCGGTTCCAGGATTTCCCGGGGAAACTCCAGACTCACTGGCTAAGACCATATGAGATCCAGAAGGTGCACGACAATGGGACCCTCACTCTGATCACAATTGATGGTTCTGGACACACGTTCAAAGTAAATGGCCACCGAGTTCATCTCTATCAAAGACCTCTTACTCGGGAATCCTTTTGTCAACAGCTACAACAAGATACTGATTTGGAGATCTTAGGAGAGGAAGTGAAATATTCCTCACCTATAACTTAAGCAAATCATTTTTCATAATTTGTACATAACATCATGTACATATGTTCTTTTCATCTTTGTTTGTAGTATTTTTGTTACCTTATTTTGCACAACACTTTTTGATTTTGCTGTTCCTTTTCAAAAGGAACAGCACTGGTTTGATTTTGCTGTTCATTTTCAAAAGGAACAGCACTCGTGTGATTCTGTTGTTCCTTTTCAAAAGGAACAACACTTTTGGTGTTTTGTTGTTCCTTTGTGAAAATGAACAGCACTTGGTGTTTTGTTGTTCCTTTGCGAAAAGGAACAGCACTTGTTGCTTTGTTGTTCCTTTGCGAAAAGGAACAGCACTTGTTGCTTTGTTGTTCCTTTGCGAAAAGGAATAGCACTTTTTGCTTTTTTGTTCCTTTGCGAAAAGGAACAACACTTTTTGCTTTGTTGTTCCTTTGCGAAAAGGAACAACACTTTTTGCTTTGATGTTCCTTTGCGAAAAGGAACAACACTTTTTTGCTTTGCTGTTCCTTTGCGAAAAGGAACAACACTTTTTTTGCTTTGCTGTTCCTTTGCGAAAAGGAACAACACTTTTTTGCTTTGTTGTTCCTTTGCGAAAAGAAACAACACTTTTTGCTTTGTTGTTCCTTTACGAAAAGGAACAGCACGTGTGGATTTTTGTTGTTCCTTTGCGAAAAGGAACAGCACGTGTGGTTTTGTGCTGTTCCTTTGCGAAAAGGAACAACACTCTTTGTGCTTTGCTGTTCCTTTGCGAAAAGGAATAGCACTCGCATATTTCTTTTTCCAAGATACAGAATTTGGCTAATTCTGCTATTTCTTTTCCACAAGATAACTCATTTACATGCTTCTCTCAGAGAGGACACCATCAGAACCTTTCTGCTCCTATTGGGACGTTTTGCGATTATGCTCTCCTAAATCCTTTAGATATAGCAATGACATTATGCAAGGAACATAAAGCATGATATACCGAAACCAGCATATCATAAATCGCTACTATTTTAACAGTCAGTATATATAAGAAGACAAGAGAAGGGACATTAACTTTCGTCTTCACTGTCATTATCTTATTCCCGAACCGTGGTTTGGTAATTTTTATCATGTCGATCTCCCTAAAAACTTTCTTGATCATTACTGAGGAATATGAGCAAACGATTTATATTTGTCTGTTGGGATTGTAAGACTTCTTCCACCATTCCCCGCTCTTAAGGAGTGCGGAACCACCCTTATGTGTAATTGAACAAAGAAAAAGAGAAGTATGCTGCAAAAGAAGAATAAAAGAAAAAATAAAAACAAGATATGAAATCGTCAAATGCAGGATAGGGGGTCTCATTCAGAGCCAGCCTACCATGATCATAAGGATGGAAGCGAAGTGGCATTCCCATTATGGCCACCACACCAGGGATATGGTCCAAAGGTAAAATAACAAGCAAACCTTGGAACAGGAGGTCTCATCACGAGCCGGCCTGACCACGTTTCGTTCCTACCTTGTGAATGACATTATGGTTATCTGGTCACCAAGCCAGCATAATGGCCTGCATTTTGACGAAGCACTCTTCAGTAGATACACAAAGGATAATGGTTCCGGAGGGTGAGATAAAAATCTTTTCCAAGGTTATGAACACCTGTTGGCAGCAAAGCTCTGTTAATGGCATTGGAGTCGTAATATTTACACCAACAGGTATGATATTAAGTATGTTTGTCTTTTATATCCTTTGCATGTATCATATGTCACACCCTGATATAATTATCGCATGAACATTATCACCAATCATGGCAACGGAATTGACAATGACTACTGGAGACTTGGTATAGTTGACAGACGTCCAACCCCTCGGTTCCTCATTATATCACACTGGCTTATCTAAAAAGCGATCCACTTTTCTGCCTCGGTTTCGGTACTCCATTGTGCTTTTACAACATGGCATAATTCTACCTGCTGTACTTTATGATTTGACTCCTGACTGGCTGCTGCTCCTCTCTTTGACGGCCTATCAGATCGCGGGGGGAGGTAACCTCATTACTCCAATGGTTACGTGGCTGCACACCATTCGGGAAAAATAATGACACGATTTAACGGTATGATGATCTCATTCTACGGACTGCCATCAACGATCTTTCTCTTTGCTGCATGCTCTGCGAAGATCCTTCCTAAAATTACTATCGAGTATCCTCTCTACTTGGTAAATACTGCAAACAGTTTCTGTCTCATTCCTGAGTCTATTTCTGGAGTAAGCTATGGGCGGGAGGACAATCCGAAGTGAACCGCACAAGCTGACCACGTCCGCTGCTGCCCGCGAAATTCTGGAAAATGCAGGATGGTTGAATTACTTCAACCGCCTGCAAGAATCGAATGAGGCTGTAGCGTTGGAATTCCTGCAAAATTTGCAGGAAAACCACTCTATAGTCGGAGGAAAGTGGATAGGAGTTACGAAGGACATTATCGCAGAAACCTCAGGATTACCAGCTGTTGGACCCAGATGGGAGCTAAAGAAGGAAAGACTGCAGAAAGTAATGGAAATTTTCCAAAGCGAAGGCCAAAGTCTGACAGTCAAAGGGAAAGGAGTTCTGCCGACAACACTGGGGGAACCCTAGACCGAGCTGGTGAAGATAGTGCAGAGCTATATCACCTGCGAAGGGAGAAAATATGTGGTAAGGGCTCGTCACTTAAAACTTCTAGCTGTTTTAAAGGGAAAATGTTCTGTAAATATCCCTGCCCTTTTAAATTCGTTATTACATGATGCGGCCCGAAGCTTGAAGAAGGCTCAGCACACAGATACTGTTGTTAGCCACCACGGACTGATTCAGCTAATAATAAGCCACAGTCTTACCCAACAGCAAGGCACCTGGGAGGAATTGGTCGAAAAAGTTAAAGAGGGACTGGCTGTACCACCCCCAAAATCTGAACGAACCTCCAGCACACTGGAACGTTCAAAAAAACATAAGAAGCCAGCAGCAGAAAAGCATGCTGTTTCAAAACGAAAGCAGTCCTCCAGCACGCCGGAACAATCAGAGAAACGTAAGAAGTCGGCGGCAGAAAAGCATGCTGTTTCGAAACGGAAGCAACCCTCCGATACGCCGGAATGACCAGAGGAACCTAGAGAACCTGTTGGCACTCCCAACCTACCTGAAATACCTAGGAAGTCAGCTCGATTGGTTCGAATATGGGGAAGGTTGGAAAAGATTCAGAAAACTGCGGCCCAACCAATTGAAATCGAGGACGAACCTCCGGAAGTGGAAGGTGAATTACCCGAAGGAAATGTTGAGCAATCAGAGGCTGGAACTAACCAGCCAGAAGGGGGAATTGAAGAAGGACACGACCAATCTGAAGGAGAAGAGACCACCAAGTGAGACAATCAAGAAGAAGAAAACGCACAATCTATGGGTAGCCGGTTGCAAGACCCTCCAGGAGAAGAGGAATTGGCAGCAGTTCTGGCCAATATGAGAGGATACAGCCAAGACTCCAGTACAGGAGGCATCCTTGATGACCCCGCAGAAGAAGAATTACCAGAGGAAAGGCATGCAGAAGAGGCAGGGGAAGAAAACCTGCCTGGCTATGGTAATGAAGCAGAAGACATCAATTCGGGACAATCTGTCCCCAGGACGCCGGAAGATGTTCCAGGAGAGGAAGAAGAAGTAAGATTGAAGGCCAAACCCTTTGCCGAGGCAAGGGAAATTGAAAAATTGAGGAAGAAGCACCAGAGGATGCTGGGCACGATAGCCAGACTCTGGCAACAAATTAGAATGTTGAAAGCCAGTCTGAGAATACAAAAAACTGCAAGGAAAAGGAAGAGGACCACGACAGCAAGAACCCCGAGGGTTAGAGTTCGTTTTGATGGACAAAACCCCATCAAGAGACCTACTATCGAGGAACAGTCTGCTGTTCCAAATGATAATGAGGAACAAGGTGCTGTTCCAATAGAAACTGCTGTTCCATCTGGCCCGGAGGAACGAATGGACATTCCAATGGAACAACAAGAGGCTCCGGTGGTAGGAAGACCACAACTACCCTTTGTTCGCATTAAAAAGGAAACGTATAGCAAAGAGGTTCAAACAGAAGCACCCCCCTCGGGTGTAATTCGGGTCCGAAATTCCAAACAACGTAATAAGAAGGTCCAGGTTAAACTTCCAACTTCTATAGCTGTGTGGAAGAAAGACCCAAAAACTAGAACCTTGCATAAAATGATGAAGGAAGCCCAGCAGGAGGCCGAGCAGTTGCGAGAACAGACGGTCCCCAAGGAAAGATATGAAGAGCTCCAATAGCAACTTCGAAACATCAGTCAGTCTGAGAGCCAGGCCTTTGAAGGATGGCAGAAGGAGCAGGAAAAGGTTGCTAAGGTAACTCGTCGACTAGATAGTGTTGTTAAGCAGATGGACACCCTGTGTTCCTTGTATACTGATGTTTTGACTTGTAGAGCCCCTGCTAAAAATTATGCTTTGTTTTTGCTTGAATGATATTTGAGATTAAAAATAAAAGTTGTTAGGGCGGGAGAACCTATCCATATCAACACTGTTAATGATTTTATAGACTGCTGCAAGCACTATGGAGTTAAAGTTCAAAGGTTGTTATGTGAATTTTACCTGCACAATCTTGTCTTAGACCAGGAAACTGATTTGAATCCTGGCCCTTTTGTTGTCGATATTCAATTCCAAGCCTTTATCTCATTTTGGGTGAATCAGTTAAAATGGCTTAAAGCTTACAACATCTTCCAGAGGCAAGAAAATAGTTTAGACCTATGGGTACGAGCTGAACCTAGGGACCCAACAGCATTATGGAGAGAGCATAGGAGTGTGATGAGGATCCCAGGTGTCATGAAGATATTAGGTCCCATGCATGGAGACTTGATTCGAAATGGTCTGGAGTATTTCCTGACTATTAAAGACCATGCCCTCCATGCTGCAAAGTTTAGCTACCGAACCTCTAACCCAAACATCCAGCTCAAGGAACCCTTTAACTTTGAGAATTTTGAATTGGCTGCCAGTCGATTGAGTCTCTATGGGGAACGGATTCTGCGAGCAGGACCATTCCGGTTGGGGTATCGGTTTCGCAGCCCAATTATTTGGCATCCTGCACCTGGATATCAGGCCCTATATGAGATGCCTGCAGATCAGTTAGATCAGTTCTTTGACCATCTAGTTGCTAATCATGGTTGTCGACCTCTTCGTGAAATCCCTTCTCCGGCCTACTCTCTCACAGCCTTGCATGTCAATTATAACGTTTTCATGAGGACATGAAATAGGGTAAGCAGGGGGGTGTGTGGAGCACTTGGAAGGTATGCTTTTTGACAAGCAATCTAGTGGTTTTTCAATAATATTTCTAACCTTTTCTGCATTATGAGTCTAAAGAATATAAGGGTTTTGATAAATTGTGTGAAAATGGACAAACGAAGATCAATCACTAATAATTGATGTTTTCTATGCAGAAGGACGCGGAAACAGGGAATCATCGAGTAAAAACAAGAAGCAAAGGGAAAGTAATTGTTGTCCTGTCGACAGGGAACCGGATGCGGACAAGATCAAGTAAAATTAGAGCCGAATAGTCCAGGAAAAGAACGCAGGATACCGGGACGGAGAACGCAAGAAAGGAAAGAGAAGAACTGAACGATTAGCGAATCCCTCAGGATCTTCGATCCTGAGGGATCGCTTCTTTAAGCTTATCTTTTGTATCTAGATATCTCCGTCATTTCTGTTATATAAAGGTACCACGCCATCGAGCGTGGGGGGACGAGTGTTGTTGGAATTGCAAGCTTCGGAACAACTTTGATCATTAAGTTTTGTTAAGACCTGATTTTGTACACTTTTGTTAATGCAATCAATATAAAGGACTTGGTGTTCACTTCGTTTCTGCATCTGAAGTAACTTTAAGCAGTGTACCATTGGTAGCCAAGGGCCCAACTCCGACTGTCACTTGCTGTTGTATCATGCGGTGATTTGTGTGGTTTGCTTATTTCTCTTGTTTCAGTAATCTGATATATCTTTTATATGATAAACTATGCTTCCTAATTAATATCTGAATCTGAATAAGTTCTTTAACCCACGTCTTTGTATTATACAAAGTGAATCTATTCGAATTGCATCCATTTCTATAGCAAGATATTGGTATGAATGTTATCGTCATTGGATTCATATAAAATAAGTATTTGCGAGGCTTGAAGATAATATCACTTTGTTCAGAAACACAGTCACATCATACATTACTCTCGGATTGCTACAGTAGTCTAGAACGTGTACATACATCGGAGTTTGCTGCTCCATTTGAGTTTGTTGTTCCAATTTATATGATTGACGTTTCCTGTTTATGATAGTTTGTTGTTCCATTTAATTACTACTGTTCCATTTGACTACTGCTGTTCCATTTTAGAATTGTTGTTCCATTTTACTTTCGCTAATCTGCCTTTACTGTTTTTGCGTGATAGCAGGCCTAAGGCTGTCGTGAGCCCTGCAAGATGCTGCCTAGCTCCCAGACCTATAATTCCATGCTTTGGTTTTCTTTCTTTATCAGTTTCTAAAGGGAAGGGTTATTGTTTCCGTACCCTTGACTGATCAACTGCTTTGTGTGATTTTATCTTTTGAGTTGGTTTAGTTACAACTTAGTGTTTGTTTCCTTTCAAATCATTAGAGCACTATACTACCGAGCATTACTTGGACAAAACAGCCTCGGATTGAGTTACTCCTTGAAAGAAAAAAACGATCCCGGATTGACTTAATAATGTGGAATAATTGGGGGTGTGAGAGACCCTAGTTATCGCTCTACAGCAGACTGGCTTCGTATAGCATGATCCTTCAAAAAGATCTAGGGTTATTATTACGTGTAGTGATTTCTTCCCAAATATCATCTTTCACTTCTTCAGATTGATTACCCATTCATATCAATAGCCCAATCAATTCCCAGGGGTGCAAGGTAGGTGTTGGGTCCCTATAATACTAGTGATTACCCCATTACTATTATAGTTATACCCCTTATTAATATTGTTGTGCCCCTATTTCCCCCATATTGTTATTATTGTGCCCCATAGAATCCCTCTATTGTTATTTTTGTGGCTTTATATTATTATTGTTAGGTCGGCTGGATTATATTGTGACTCCTATATATAAAAAGGAGGTTTTGTCATTTGAAACATCCAAGAATTGTTCATTTATGTAATGTAAAGGAGGTTCCCCCCTCTAAGAGGCTGAATTCGAAGGCGTTGATCTATCTTTTCTATCTTTTCTTGAGCTGGTTTCATAACATTTGGTATGAAAGCTTTGGATTCTAGGGTTACGCTGCTCCAAACAGGTCTTCGTGGCATTTTCACTATAACTTATTTTCTTTGACGTTTTAGAAGTTGCAAAATAAACCCATTTGAGAAGAACTCACGCTGAACCTCGGATCCAAATTTCAGATCTTTTCACGCTATATTTTCAGAGATATGATCTGAGGAAGTTGGTCTTTTTGCAGACTCCTGAATTACATTCCAAACAGGTGACCCTCGAAAAATCGTCATAAATTTCTCTCTGGGGATCGGATTGAAATTTCATAAGAAGTTACAGAAAGAGAACTGACTGTAGTTTCTTGTATGCATTTTTCAGATCCAAAGGTTGAAACAGTGACTCGTGGCACGTCGTACAAGTTCGCTCTACTGAACTAGTCTATAATCAAGTCACTGTGGGAGATTTTCATAACTCTTCCTTGGAGAATCCAATTTGGGTCAGACTTGTGGCATTGGTAAGAGGACACAAAGGGATATTGCTAATCACAAACTCAGAACTAGATGGTTAGAAAGTACAGAGATACATCACAGGCAATATCGAGCTCCTACAAAGTGAAAAAAGGTGTGTAGTTTTTTTTAAATTTTTGCATAAGATTGGTTTGAAAAATTAGTTTGAAGGAATTCAAAGGGCATAGTAAAGCATTATTATTGGTAATTGATTCCCCGAGGAAAGAAAATGCAAACACCTAGTAGGTAACCTGAAATCTCTAGCATGACCCATGAAGAAGAGGAAGAAATGCAACATGATATATCAAAATTACGAGACCAAGTGCAACAATTGTCACTTGCACAAAAAGGAACAGAATCTAAGATGGATGGTTTAAAGAAAGATGTAGAAGCTAAGATGGATGGTTTAAAGAAAGGTTTAGAAGCTAATATGGACGATTTGAAGATAGATCTGAAGACATACATGGACGAATTGAAGATAAATATGAATAAGTTGCTACAAGAAATGGTCACTAAGGGTGAAAGGGTACTAAAGGAAACTCATGATGAGAACAAAAGAAATGTTAATCATGATTCCATAGAGTCTAGACTCTAATGTTGGATCGAAGACTCACCATATTCCAAAAATCGATATGAGGAAGTTTGATGGCAAGGATCCCGCCACATGGATATTACAGATGGAGCAATTCTTCGATCTCAATAATGTGCAAAACACACAAAAGGTACGTATGGCAACTTTATATTTGGAACCAAATCAGTTTGTATGGTATCAATGGCTTTGCTCTCATAAACAATTTATCACTTGGGAAATTTTTACAGAAGAATTGATAGCACATTATGAGGATACAAAAAGCAACACTTTTTTTAGCCAATTGATAAGTCTCAAACAAAAGGGTTCAATAATGGAGCACATTGAGGAGTTCCAAAAATTGAACATAAGGGTAAAAGAAATTCCAGAGGAGCATAGGATTGATGTGTTCATAGGGTATTTAAATGATAATATCCAACATGATGTTTGCCTTTGGGAACCTGATTCATTAGAGAAAGCATTCAAGTTAGCAAGAAAAATGGAAAGAAAAATTATGGTAACCAGGAAGCATACCACTCACAACTATAAAGATGGAAGTGTTGCTGCCCCTAGTCTTCCACAACCTATAAGGTTGACACCACAACAATTGGAAGGAAAAGGAGCAAAATGGCTTTGTTACAGTTGTGATATCAAATACACTAAAGGTCATAAGTGTGCTGAGAAGAAATTATTCTACATAAATTGTGAAGAGGAAGAAGAAAAGGAGCAAGAAAGGTCAAAAGAAGAGGATATACTCCAGGAACAAAGCCTAGATGAAGAACAAATAAATCCGACCATGTGTCCGGATTATAGGGAGCTCAACAAGCTCACTATTAAAGATAAGTTCCCCATTCCTGTCATTGATGAAGTATTGGATGAATTGCATGGATAAATTTACTTCACCAAGTTGGATCTTCGTTCAAGATATCATCAAATCAGAATGAATACTGAAGAAATTCCGGAAACAACATTTAGAACTCATGAGGGTCATTATGAATTTTTGGTCATGCCTTTTGGCCTTACCAATGCACCTTCAACATTTCAAGGTTTGATGAATTAAATTTTCAAACCATTCCTTAGAAAATTTGTGTTAGTATTTTTTGATGATATACTAATCTACATCAAGTCTTGGAAGGATCATGTTGAACATGTTGACAGGGTGCTACAACTATTGGAGGAGAAACAATTATATGCAAAAAGATCCAAATGTTTATTTGGAGTCCAGGAGGTGAAATATCTGGGTCATATTGTATCTCATCAAGGAGTTAAGGTAGACCCTAGCAAAATTAAAGCCATTAAGGAATGGAAAATCCCCACATCCATAAAGAATCTGCGAGGATTTCTCAGGTTGACAGGGTATTATCACAAGTTTGTTAAGAATTATGGGAAAATAGTAGCACCTCTAACAACATTATTGAAGAAAGATGCATTTTCATGGACTTCAGAAGCAACAAAGGCCTTTGAACATCTTAAAGAGGCAATGTGCCAAGCACCGGTCTTAGCTACACTGGACTTCACAAAAACCTTTATTGTGGAATGTGATGCTTCAGGAAATGGAATTGGTGTTGTTCTAATGCAAGATGAAAGACCCATTCCTTTTGAAAGTCGACCAATCAAGGGAAAGTTTTTAAGCAAAGCTATTTATGAGAAGGAAATGTTGGCAATACTCCATGCACTTAAGAAATGGCGACCCTACCTAATGGGAAGACACTTCAAGGTAAAAATGGATCATGATAGCCTTAAATACTTTTTAGAACAAAGATTATCCTCTGAAGAGCAACAAAAGTGGGTCACAAAGATGTTGGGTTATGACTTTGAAATCATCTACAAAAAGGGGAAGCAAAATGTGGTGGCAGATGCACTCTCAAGAAAGGATGAGGATGTGGAAGCATTGTTGAGCGTTATTTCTATTATCCAACCAGATTGGATAAACGAAGCAAGGGAGGAATGGAAGAATGACGAAGAAGTGTGGGCACTTATTCGAAAGTTACAACAAGATTCCAGTATGTCTGATACATTTAGTTGGAAAAATGATTCGTTATGGTACAAAGATCACTTATACCTCTGTAAGAATTCCCAGCTAAAACAAAAGATTATTATGGAATTGCACACTTCTCCCTTAGGAGGGCACTCAGGATTTTTAAAAACTTACCATACGGTTAAGAAGGAATTTTTTTGGGATGGCCTTAAATCAGATATTCAAAAGTTTGTGGCGGAATGTTTGGTTTGCCAACAAAATAAAGTTGAAACAATTAAGACACTAGGTCTATTACAACCTTTATCCATTCCAAGCCAACGTTGGGAGGAGGTTTCAATGGATTTTATCACAGGTTTACCCAAGTCTGAGCGAAAGAGTGTCATCATGGTGGTAGTTGACAGACTTACCAAGTATGCACACTTTTGTGCATTATAACATCCATTTAAAGCCAGTACAGTTTCTACTGCATTTATGGAAACAATTCAAAAGCTACATGGAAACCCAAAGATTATTGTAAGTGACAGAGATCCCATTTTCACTGGAAATTTTTGGACAGAATTATTTTCTTGTCTTGGTACTCAGTTAGCTCATAGCTCATCTTATCATCCTCAATCTGATGGGCAAACTGAGATAGTAAACATATGTTTGGAAGGATATCTTCGTTTCTTTTTATCTGTTAAACAAACACAATGGGTCAAATGGTTTCCTCTGGCTGAATGGTGGTATAACACTTCCTTCCATACAGCAACAAAAATGACCCTATTTATGGCACTTTATTGGTATCAACCACCATCCATCACATCATATTTAAGAGAAAATTCTAAGGTTCAGGCAGTGGAAAATCACATCGAACATTAACAACAAGTCCTCCAACTCTTAAAGGATAACCTCGTGTTGGCACAGAATAGAATGAAACAACAGGAAGATCAACATCGCAGCGAAAGAAGTTTTGATGTAGGTGATTGGGTATTCCTACGGCTAAAACCATATAAGCAAATGTCCCTCAAGCAAGCTAAGAAGGATAATAAATTATCACCAAAGTATTATGGTCTGTACAAGGTGTTGCAAAAGATTGGTACTATGGCATACAAATTGGAGCTTCCTGTAGCTTCTTGATTGCACCCAGTTTTCCATGATTCATGTTTAAAGAAGGTTATAGGCGACAAGCTCCCAGTTCAAACAATATTTCCAGAACTTGACGAGGAAGGAAAAATTATATTGGAACCAGAAGCAGTCACAGAAACAAGAACTCGACAGCTACGAAATCGATCAATTTCGGAGTATCTTATCAAGTGGAAGAACTTATCCGCTGAAGATTCCACATGGGAGGATGAGAATTTTATGCAGAAGTATCCAAAACTACTAATGCGTTGAGGACAAAACTTTTTTGAAGGAGAGGGGCATGTTGGGTCCCTATAATACTAGTGATTACCCCATTACTAGTATAGTTATACCCCTTATTAATATTGTTGTGCCCCTAATGCCCCCATATTGTTATTATTGTGCCCCATAGAATCCCTCTATTGTTATTTTTGTGGCTTTATATTATTATTGTTAGGTCGGCTAGATTATATTGTGACTCCTTAGACTCCTATATATAGAAAGGAGGTTTTGTCATTTGAATCATCCAAGAATTGTTCATTTATGTAATGTAAAGGAGGTTGCCCCCTCGAAGAGGCTGAATTCTAAGGCGTTGATCTATCTTTTCTATATTTTCTTGAGCTGGTTTCATAACAGTAGGGATTGTTATCATCCATAATCTCGATTACTTCAATATCTACCAGCACGCTCGCTCCCTCAATATCCATGGCCACCCCTTGTAGCCGCCCCATGGGTATGATTTTCTACTGATTCACTGTCCTTAGCTAAATCAGAGACCATTGTAGTGCAGGTCTCCCCATTCGTTCCCAAGTCTACTTTGGCAGAAAATTCTCATCTGACCCCAGGTCTAAAATGACCTAACCCATTTCATACTCTCCTATTTGTGCGGTCAATCTCATCTCCCGTCCCGTCCTTGTTTTTTGCTTGCCAATATTTTGCACTACACGCAACTCACCTGATGCGGTTCCAACACATCTATTGATGAGTTATTGTAGCCCTTTTCAACCCTACTATTGCGCAGTAACTTCATAAAGGTTTCTAGGAAAGTTGTGAGCATAGAGGGGTCCATCTCTGACTTAGGCTTATCCTTTCTTCCTGAAGTGGAGGCCTCAGTGAAGCTCTTCTTACTTTCATGAAGGCTTCTCAACCGTGCTCCAAATCAAACTCAGCCTCTTTCATCGGGACCTTGCGAACCCATGTACTATCTTCTAGTTGTTTCCCCTTGTCATCCCCTATCGCGATCCCACTCCTGAGCACTATATTTACATTCAGATCTTCCTCATACAGCTCAGACCTCATCATCTGTAGGTTCTAAGTCGGTGGAGGTGGTAGCACTCCTTTGTCATGTATCCTAGCTATCAACGTAGGACAATCTTCTGTTTCATGATAAAAAAGCATGCAATAATTACATGATGGACGTGTTGGATTATTGCAATCACATGCATAGTGTCCCTGTCCTCTGCAATTGTAGAAAATCAATTGTCCTCGATCTCTACCAAGCCATCCTTTGCCTCGGCCTCGTCCGCGCCCCAGAAATCTTGTCTGTGCCATCCCTGCATTCTGGTCAAGGGATTACATTTTGGCTTGAACCCTGTAGGTGGGAGTTCTATCCATCATCAATTCATAGCTCCTGCAAGTATTCTCATCATGTCCTATCGACCCACAAAAGTTGCAGAACAACTGTTGCAGTGCTTTTACATACTTCTGTAGCAAGTGAAAATTATCTGTGGCATGTTTTCTGGCTACCTGACAAATAGCACACCATAAAGCAAGTGTCGTGCTAGGTCCTACTTGAGCTTCTGGCCTTAAAGGCATCAATCCTCCTCCTGCAAGGTAATTTGCAAAGACCAGGCAATGGTCTTTGTCATGACCCTGACTCTTGCATTTGAACCGCCATACCTCCTCGCGTACTGTTGGCCGAACCGTCATGTCCTGCTTCAGACTTTGCATTTCCAGGCACAGATTCTTCAGTTGCACATGGATCTGCTGGACTCCTAGATTAGGATCTTGCATCGAAGTCTCATGTAGTGTCATGGAAATCTCCAAGGCCTCTGCCTGAGTTGTTATTTTTTGTTGCGACAACGCACTCCTTAAGTATGGTAGTAGTGAAGCCACAAACCACTCACGATGTTTTCCATCTGTCAAATTCATGTTGGCTTCATGGATTGTACATTTCAGCCTCTGATCTAGTTCCCAAGGCATCTCACCTAGTTGCATCACGATCTATTTGAATCCCACAATTGAATGCACCTTAGATTTAGGCCTACTAAATTCTCTATTTAGTGTTGCCTAGATGTCTGCTATTCCAGCATTCGAGTTATCGTTAGAGTAATTAATATACCAGGTTAGCACACAATCCTGTAGAGCACTAACCAGTGTCACTTTCTTTATATGATCCTCTGTAATACCTTGAGCTTCCCACACAACCCTCACAACAAACCAAAATTGGTCCGGGTCCTCATTTCCCAATCCTTTGAACAAAGGCAACTTCACTACATTTTCTATACTGAACTGCGATGGAGGTGGAGGTGGTATAGGTGAAGTTGGAGGTGATGGTGGTGAAGTCAGAGGTGTTGTGGGTAGAGGTGGTATTCGTGGGAATCTGTGTCATATTAATTGAATAGCACTTCATGGAGAGACCTTCGTTATTCCTTCTTCATCTCTTCGCGAAGGTGAAATCAAGGGGCTATACTCCTGACCCTTATTTCTTTCATTTCTATTAATTTTTCCGCTTCGTGTAGTCTTGAACATCAAGGTAGATACATAACCCATTTTTCACACAACAACATTTTAATCCAAGTATTCAAA
The DNA here is from genome assembly GCA_031772625.1 of Pinus tabuliformis. NCBI lineage: Eukaryota > Viridiplantae > Streptophyta > Pinopsida > Pinales > Pinaceae > Pinus > Pinus tabuliformis. The sequence goes on along the minus strand of CM062804.1, from coordinate 1,220,081,091 downwards.
TATTTTACGTACTTACCTCGCGGTCCTTTGAAAAATCATCACTCCATCTCACTATAGCTATCTAAGGTGTTGACTGGGAATTCAGTCACAAATCCTCCTATGATGTGATCAAGCCAATGATTGACAACGTGGGTGATCTTATCCTCCAATGCTTCCAACCTTCGCACTAGCTCTGGGGTCCACACAATAGGACTGTCAAGTTTCCACCTTCCTTGGCTATCTGCTAGCTTCACGATCCACTCATATAGCTCAATAGGGAATTAATAGAAAAATATTTCATGGATCTCTACATATAGGTATTTGTTCAACCACTGTTCCTTTCACAGTCGCAGGTTCCAATTCTCCTGTGCTACGAATTCATTGATCTTTCTATCCAACCAGTCTCCAATCTCTTTCTTAGTTGGATTCTAGTGATACAACATCACACATCTCTTATGCAAATTCCAGTCCTAACAATGGAACCATTTGTTGGCTTGAGGGGTTCTGACCCAAGTTCAACGTTAGTTAGCTAAACAAATCCCTATAATACTAGCCCTTTCAGCATCAACCCGCAGAGCGCAGACTGAATTCTCACCTGAAGTAGTATGGGGGTATGCTGGAACCAAGTTTCCACACCCTTGAGATGGTTGTGATGTCATTTTATTCTGGCTCTACCTACCTTCACATAGGTTTCTTAGCCTTCTATTCCACCCTTCAGTACCTTCACAAAAGGGTACAGTTGGTTTTCGCGTAGCCCTAACCTGCGGCTCAGGGACTTTCGCATTGCTAGGGCAACGAACTGCGATATCTCCCAAACTAGGCTAACTCTCTTACTTATCTTATTAACCGATCTTAGTTAGCTTCGCATAAATAGATGTTCTTACTTACGTTCACTTAACCAACACATTTACATATTTTCGCACATCATATAAGCATTATAAGTGAAACTCATACCCAACATAACAAGATGCATAAATAGGAAATAAAGATGCAGAAATTGTAGAATAATTCTCTTTAGATAATTCCAGATGATTACAGACTCGACCCTCCCTGCACACTCAGCTGCAGGGGTCTGCGCACTCAGTTGTGGACGTCTACCCTAGGCCTCTGCGCACTCAGCTACAGAGCCTCTACCTACGCTAGGACCCAAGACTTAGATTTCTTGCTCTAAAGTTATGACTCTCTTCATCGTATTATCCTTGATTATTCTAACTACTTAGAGCTTAGCTCTTCTTATACAATCCCATGGTCTGCGAACCATGGCTAGATCTTTTACAGCCAACATTAAAATTTCCAAAATAAGGGCGGACAACCTTATGACTCTTTAACATCTACCTGCTTCACAACCACAAAATGCGGATTCTTTACACTTGGATTACAAAATTTGACCAAAATATGGGCTTTCAGCAATAAAACTACCCTTGGGGGATCCTATGCCCAACACATTCCTTGTACCTTGTTCTTTAGGAGATATTGTTGAAGCAATCTGTGAAAACCTGAGAGGTATTAGTTAATGAATGCATGGATACTAGGCTTAGAAAATTTATAATCAAATTAATTTATGATGGTGAATCTTCACAATTAATTGTGACTAAATATATGAGAGTGATTTTTTTTTGTTTTAACATGATTTTTATTTTTATCACACAGATATGATCTTGATCTGGCTACAAAGGGAACTGATGCTAGTGTTTTAGGATCCAAATTAGGGGAAGATTTATGGTTGAATTTCACCATAAAATATGATGCATGCATTATCTAAAACCAAGAAAAAGGACATGATATCAAAGTTGTACCATTTGTTGGGCTTAGAAATAAGAAACATTCCCTTCGAAGGAGTGTTAGTGTTGGTAGAATTTCAACTAAGAAATTGGCTAATGAACAAGATGCTTCTGCAACATTGGTAAACCCTCAAGGTAACACAAAAAAAACATGGATATGTAGTTGATCATCATCAAAGGGGAAGTGTGAGTGAAGGAGGTTGGATTTCCCAACTTGCAACCATGATTGTTGGTGAAGATCCATCGCAATGTTATTCCCTGATTTGTGGTAACTATCACATGCACAATGCTGAGTGGTTTGGATGATTCCTTACATCCATTATGCAATATATTTTGTCATGGTCATAGGATTCTCTGTTGGGTGTGCTAAAAATCCTTGGAAATAGGCACATAGGGGAGCAGGTAAATGCAGATTTAATCATGCATATTCTTAAAGGAATAGAAAGGGATATGGTTGGAAACTAGAGGCCAATATTTTTTCTTAATGTTTTATACTATGTCAAGGTTTTATGAGGTTTGATATATCATCATGGTCAAGGTATGTTTTCAATGTCTATTCTACCCTATGTGTTATAATGTTAGTCATTTAAGTAATATTATTATTTATTTTTTCCATAGTCTTCAAGAAACCCCTTTATTCACTACTGATATGGACATGTAGATGCAACTCACAAAAATATTGTTATGACTTGCGATGTTCTCATGTCGAGATGGTCTTCAAACTTATCAATAATCAATGGTGGTTATGACTAATAAAATTATCAATTATGATACATGGATGGCTAATAGTAACATGCATTATAATTCTCATTTTTGGTTTTGGTTATGAACTTGTAGTTCTACTCTTGTAATTCCCAAATGGTTTTTATTATTAACTATTTTTTTTTAAACTATCTCTCTTTATATATATTACAATTTATTTTTTTACTTACCATTTCCCTTCTATCTTTGGATCCTATCTTTTTGAAAATTCGGTAAATTTGTATCCTGGTGGACTTATATTGAAATTTATCTTTGCATCATGTCACCTTATAGCCACACATTCCCAAGAAACTTCCTCCATTTTTTTATCAATGGTGGGCTAAGAAGTAAGGGTGCAACTACCTGTTGTTACCAATTAGGGGTTTTGGCCCTCTTCTAGAGCACAAACAAAATACTTGATAGATATTAGATGACTTCTCTCGACCCTTCTAAACCAAAAATCTCAGCTTCCTCAAAACTATTGTAGGAATAATAACAATTTGTCCTTTACAAGAGTAACTCTAGTTCTAAAAAATGACTCAACTTTCACAAGAGGATTTCAGCCTCCAAAACTGATGAGGAACTCAACCTCTTCCTCATTTTAAACTTATGAATTCCGTTGAATTAGCCATATCTATTTAAAATTTTAGGGGTATAGATTGCACTTGAGTTTTAGGTACTTGTCTACTTGTTCAATCCTCCAAGATTAAATTCTTCAAACAATGGTAATTATCAATATAGGAATTAGAGACTAAATATCAACTCCCTCTGTATTCTTGAATCAAAAAATGTTTTATTCTCGAAAGTAATGGCCTGTTATTTTTATCAATCAAATTCCATCCTTAACTTACAAAGGAGGCTCCTTTTAATGACCTATATACACAACAATATTATCAATAGTTTGAGATCTATAACTAGATAATACAAATCCAGGAAACATTAATTCAAACCCCCTCTTGCAAAGAAAATTCAAAAAATGGACAATTTGTGTTGGCCTCTTCACTATACTGGCCTCTTCATAGGCTTATCGACTTTCTTTTTTTACCCACTAAGGCCTCTCAACCTTCCTATTCACTTGTTGAGGCCTTTCAGCCCTCCTGAGACAAACTTGAGGTCTCTAAGCATCCTAATATGGGTTGCATACTATGTACTTCTGCCTAAGGTTTCCTTCTACACTTCTATTCAGAGAGCTTGAGGTCTAAAGACACATTTTAGGGATTTGACTTCCCTTTATTCTAAGGAAGAATAAGCTTGACCATAGATACCATATTTCTCTAGAAATGGATTTCTCTATCAAACCTTTTTACCATAGGAACATATACTCCTTCATTGGTGTTTTAAATGGTTTCTCTGCAACCCTCCTATGATACCATGTTTATTTTTCTTGATCTTCTAGTCTGATAATTACTTCTAATCATATCTTAATTAATTCTTCTTGTGTCACATTCATCATCAAGAAATTATACATATACAATATAACCAGGAAAGAAATAATGATAGCAGGGTCATGAAGAGAGAACCAAACAGAAGAGGAAAACCTTAATTGGAGAAAAACCCATCAACCTTTTCTTAGAGAAATTTTCCAATTCAACAAGAGATATAATCTGATTTTTCGAGTCAAATAAAGTCAAATTGACCATAATTATCCAATGAGTCAAACCTAGTCAAACAAAACACATATTTGGCCACTTGCACTTCTTCTAAAATTTGGTCAACTGGGTTGAATTTAGGCTTCCTGCAATTGCCTCAGAAACCCTAGTCAACTGTGGTGAAACTTCCTCATACCTGTTGTCAAATTGCTCCCTAGAAAACTTAGTCAAAATATTGGTCAATGCAAGCCGAAGGTTGGTCAAACTTTGAATTGCTTCTCTCCTCTCTCCTTCACATGTGTGAACAGAAAACAAAATATATTGAGGTGATTTGATTTGGTCTTCAAATGAGGAAGTGGATTGGAAATATAGAGTGGTTGAATGAGCTCGAATAGGTGTGTCTTTAGGGTTGTCTGAATTTATCTTGGAGGAAAATTTTGAATTTTAATTTGGAGCCAACTTGTCATGAAATTTATATTTCCATTCTTTTTTAATTTTATGGGTTAATTCAATGATGAGTATCAATTGTAGGTATCAAAATTCATCATGTCAAGGGAATTAAATACCAAATACAAAAGAGAGAGAATTCGCATAAGAATGATGATAATCCTTCATCGTTTCCATGAATATATCCATAAAATTGGTGACAAATGAGTGATCAACTGCCTAACCATAGGCATATACTGTAAATTCCACCCCCAAACTAGGTTATGAAACCACAGGGACAAATGAGGGTTGTTGGATTTATTTCCATCCATCCCAACACAGAATACTCAATAAGATAGCCACAACCAGACACCAAAAATGCTTTCCTTCATGGAAATATTCTCTAGATATCTCACCTAGCATTAGTGAAAAACCTCTTCCACTTAGACAAACAAAACACAAGGTCAATATCTCCATTTAATTCATCCCCTCTAGTCCCATAGTGTTGGCATAAATAATTTGAGCTACTGGTTTATCTTTGGGAATCCCTGGAATTTGTATACCTTGGGTCATTACAGTGATGTATCAAACAAGTCGATAATGTGATTTCAAATACACCTTAGCTCATTTGCAGTGAACATTGATTTAAACAAGTGTGTAATGATATTTCATGTTTCTTAGTCTACAACTCTCCCTTAAAACACAATGCCTTCCTTCCACTTTTGCCACAACCCCTCTAGATTGGAACAAACTCACACATATTTCAAGGTCACTAGCTTCTTAGGTTGGTTATATGTAATCCTATCTATGGAGGCACGTTTTCTTCAGCACAAGGAAGAATGTGAGAATAATAGTGAAATAACCTCTCCAAGGAAAATTATACGTTATGTCTCCCATGCATGAGGATCATGTGTCTTCTATATAACATTCTAAATTTGTACTTAGAACATATGATCAATAGAGTAGGTGAAAGAGATTTTAATATAGCATGGTCAAAGGACAGAACCTCTACAAGGACACATGGAAACAATGATGTATTGTATTACAAGTGGTAGCCCAATCCTTGATAAGAAAACCCATGTGATATTGTCGTATGGGGTTTCAAGATAGCTCATGTTATATTGGTAGGAAAATCCCTTCTTCTAGCTCCATGCAAAGGGTCATATTTTCCATACAGTCGAGAAACATCCCCTAGACTAGATCCATATCTTTTAGCCAACTTGATATCCAGAGCCTGAGATGGTAGGATAACTTCCCTTTCGACTTCAGAGGAATACCCTTTATTTGACATTGGGAAATTATGTTGTACTTGGCTCCATACCTTTGTATTTCTTCTTCTTCTCATTTTGATATTCATGCTTAGATATTTTTGAGTAGGATTGATTCTTGCTTTATAGGGGTGGCCTTCGAAATCCCACTTTGTACTGCCAATTATGGACTGTGCAATCCCGTTGATGTAAATTTGGTTATTTGATGGACATTAAGTAACCTATCTTACCTTACCAAGGACTCGCTTTCCTCTTCCACTCTTGGATTTAGCTCTTGCGTTGCTTCTCAAGAAATATTTTTGGTGGTTATTATATTATTTATTATACTTTGATTTATAATAGTTAAGCATAACATCAAAACCTAGCGTTCATGCCATTTGGACTAATGACCATTCATTAGTGGGTCCTTTTCCTTGGGCTTCGATCTAGGAAAATTTGCAAAGCATGTTCACATTCTACAGTATGGGATCATCACAATTTAATCCTCTTAGCTTGACACGATTCTCATAAACCACTGAATTTCAAATAATACATGATTTTGTCTTTTATAATCTAAGGGTTAAAACTAGAATCTTAAATTCTCCAGGTCATAAATTTCACTTACAAACACTTATGGGGTGAATTTTCTGTTTGGACTATTGGAAATATCTTGACAAGGTCCATAAGGTATGGGTATTGAGGGCATGCATGGGTGGCTCAAACTCAAAATATGCTAGGAAGGGTCTGAGGTGGGCTCCCAATGCTTAAGATCAAAACTCATACTAATCTACTTGAATCCATCCAAACATGTTGAAAGTTTGATTTACCCCTAATGGCTGTAAATGGTTTGTGATCGAAATGGTATAAATGTGGGCATGCATGGTGGGTTACACTCCAAAAATATGCTAGGAAGAGCCTAAGATGGGATCCCAAAGTTCAAGATCCAAACTCATACCAATCTAATTGAATCATCTAAACCTTTTTTGTCCCTAACTGTTGTGAATGATATGAGGTACAAATTATCTAAATGTGTGCCATGAGTGCCTGGATCACTAAATTCTTCAAGATTAGCTGAATTTTTTCAATCTACTTATGAATGGCCTATTGAGGATTGTGACATGAGTTATCATTAAATTCTCTTGGATTAGGACATAGCCTACAAGCTTTTGGATTGGAGATGCCTTACACAATCTATTGCTACAATTTTTGTCACTTCTTCGCCCATTAACGCTTTTAGTCATTCTATGACATTAATATATTTATTCTTTTTTCCTTCTATACTCATCGTTAAATTTAGTTTTTTGGTGGGAAATCAATGGAGATTATTTATCTACAAGTATCTGATGGGCTAACATGTTCTTTCTAGTTGCAACTATGAAACAAGCAATTTTAAAATATTTAAGTTGATTTCATGTTAGAATTTATTTAATGTTTTTTTTTCCCATTGACTATAGTGAAATTTATTTTATAGTTATCATAGGTGAGCGCAAGTACCAAAGGAATATTGATAAATTATGTGCTAAAAGACAAGCTAAAATTCATGAATTTAAAGTGCAAACAAATTATTATCTGACTCAACAGCTTATTCAAGTCAGTGAGAATTTGATAATTTTATTTTGAGTCATTTTTTCCATTAAAAGCCTTTGACATGTTTCATTGGAATTGTCTATTTTTGTTTCTTCATTTAAAACTGACAAGGTAAGTTTAATTTCATCATAAAACTATTTCTCTCCCAAATCATCTAAAAAAACATGTGTATATTGATTCAATTTAAGGCTATCCAAATTATAGTTTATTTCCCTAATCTAAACATGCTAGGAGTCATGGAAAATGAAAAAATTGTGGTGTATAATTTAAATATATCTAATAGAGTTACTTCTTATAGGAGAAATAGAAAGGTTAAGTACATTGATAGAATTTTCATTTTAAATGTTTAAACATTTTTTAGTTGCTCTGGTCACAGTTGAATCAACTATTTATAGAAATATTTTTGGCAATTTATAATGAATATAAGGATGTTGGAAATGATTATGGGTTGTCTAGGACTTGGTTTGTGTCTGCTTTAGAAACTGTTATAGCTCCAAATCTCACTCTTATGGTTTGTGATGCTACACTTATGGCCTAGGGCAACCCCTCCTTCCAGACCTGGTCCAAAAATTAAAAAAACAGTGTTTTATTCCCTATACGTGACATTGCCCTGAGTTAAACGCGTGTACACACGGGTCTGTCATACCCAACCTGCGTGTATCTATTAAAACACTTAAAAAAATAATAAATTCCTCTTTTTCGGGTGGAGATCGCGGGTTTTACCTGCTGGATCACCTGTTAGTGCCCGTGGCCCAACTGTTCCCAACCAACTCCTAACTAAAAAACTACTTTGGACAGGGTATAAAAAGACATCAAAGGGAAGGCCAAGGGGAGAGAGAAATGAGAGCAAGATTATTATGCTGAGATTTTCCCCTTAGACCAGGTCTGAAGTCCTTCGTGCTTTCTGCACTTCCCCCATTTTTCATAGGAAACCCTTGTTTCCATGTGTATTGGTGATCATTCATCCTTGATATCATCATTGAGTAAGACTTGGAAGGAGCTCTTGTTGGAGGCTTGAGGCTGGAACGAATCCGGGAGGAAGCTTTGCTTGGAGCCTGCTGAAGGTGTTTAGGTGATATCTTTCTGTTATGTGTACTTTATTTGCCTTTATATATAAAGAAACACGTCTTTGTTCCCGAAACAATCTTTCTTTATGCTTATGAGATTCTTGTTTTGAATTCTTATGCAAGTAGTTACTTAAAGAGTTTTATAACTAACTTTATAGCATAAAGATGGTTTATACATAAGTATTTGTATATGTACTGGTGTGTTCTTTGATTTGTTTGTCTTGCAGGTCAAAGGAAGAGGAAGGGAACTCCAAGAAGGGTTTGGACCCTAAAGGCCTTCTCGAACGTAGGACCTTAGGTGCGTACCCTAAACATTAGAATTTGCTTAAAAGTAAAAATGATGGCTGTGTGTGTGTGTTTCTTTGAATAAGCAATTTTCAGTCTGGTAGAGTCTTAGCCCAAAGGACCCTAGGGGTACTTTCCCTTCAACCAGAATTGGCAACTCCACTGGGGACAACACTCTTGTTGTTCCTAGTTTGGGTAGTCTTCAAGCCAATCAAGGCTCAGCCCCTTTGTTTGTTGGCTCTGACTGTCTGATCTTTTCTTGAACTCCAAGCTTTTCCAGTTTTTCAGTCTGTGTTTTTTTATTTTTCTTGAAAGACTTCAGATACGCTCTTTTCCTGGATTACAGAAGCGTATATATGCAAGTTTCATTAAGTGAACCCGCGTATACACAGGTTTCCTTAGTTACAGTCGCGTGTACACGCATTCTGCACTTAATTGCAGGCGCGTATATTACATAAATTTCAAGATTTATAAATTTTATTTTTGCTAAATGTTTGTCTGGTGGTTTGGGTCAGTGTCAAGCAGTCACTTTTCCAGTAACAGTTCTCTGTTTGATAGGGGGCATCTTGTTCTGAACTCTCTCTAGTCATAAGGAGTATTAGTCTTGTTTTCGTTGATTGCAAGCGTCATTGATTTTGGACACACAAGATTTCTGTTTAAGAATCTTGATTGCTCTATTTCAGCAGAGTAGGAAGATTGGGTTCAATCTTTGTGTCCATTTTTGCTTTCATGACACTTTTTGTTTGCTTAACGAAATCATTTTTGTGACCACTTGCTTCTTCATTTCGAGAAAGTTGTTTGTTACCATTTTCTTGAAACTTGTCTTTTGATCTTTTGGACTTTCATTGCTGCTTCTGATTGTCAAAAGCGTTTTCAAACACATTTATTTTTGTTGAGTTTTCATCATTTTAAAGGTGTCAATTCACAAAAGTGTTTGGTAGCCCATTCATCAATCATTGGTGTCAGTATTTTTGAGAGCTTTCCTTTGAAAAATACTTTTTGGTTTGATCGAAAGAAAATCTTTTGAAAGTTTTTGAGTTTCGCTTTCTTAAACTCGCTTCTCATTTGATTTCCTTTTTTGCGAAGTGAAAGTGCTTTGTTTTTATCTTAGAACTTGTTTTTATTGTTTGGACGAAATGATTGGTAACACATCATCTTCTATCTAAGCATTTTAGTGGCAAGACAAAATTTGGTAAAGCAACAACTTTCCTTCTTTGTTTTTAGAGTAGTCTTTGAATCTTGCATCCACATATAGTTCTTGCATTAGGGTAGGATTTGCATCTCTTTTTAGGCATATTTAGTTTTGTTAGTTTTTGTGAGTGTGGAGTCTGAAAAGAAAAAGAAAATTTGTTTATATTACAAGTACCTCTGAACCTCATAGAAATTGCTCTTCATCGAAAACAAAAGTTCATGTGCATGTAGCTAAGTTTTATTAATTTCTTTTGCGTCCATAAAAACACCACAAGTTTCATCTCCATTACCTTGTGACTTAAAGAACAACCTAATAAAATCAAGCGCTTAATTAAAATCCACTAGAAATTTTTGTTTTAGTTATTACACCAACAAGTCTAGGATTTTAGGGCCTTGGATTAAGCGAGTGGAGAGTTAACTCTCCAAGGCCACATAAAACGTCAAACATAAGAGTCTGATTAACGAGAGTAAATCCAATAGCGTTAGGAAGACGAGGAAAGCTCCGGATCTGGGAGTTAAGCACGAGGGTCTGTGAAGACAGAGAAGAGAGATACCCCCTCTCCTACTTGTCCGAACTTACCTCACGACTGTTCTGCCTGGCTTCTGCGACAAGTTGGTACCCATAGTTTCCTCTCCTAGGGATCTGCATAGGTGGCTGCGGAGGGGAATCCTGTGGCACCTGAGGTCGACGTTGCATCACTTTCGACAGTACTACTGGAGGGCACCCTTGCGAAGCTTGGGGGCTTGCACCGGCGCAGGCTGTTGTTAGGAGGTCAGCGTAACTTCCTCTGATACCTTCGCTGATAGGACTGGGCCCTCATCATCCCAGACTATCTTCGGAAGGCCCTTTGATTCACTTTCTCGTATTTTGGTGTCCGGTCCTAATCACCCGGAGCGGAAATACTTGGAAGTTGTTTGATTGGCTGTATATTTAGGAACTTTATAGTGTGTGCTCTGTGCTCCTAGTTGGATTAGCTTTTAATTTTTTGAGTCTTTAGTTAGATCATAACAAAAAATTCAAAGTGGCTGACCGTTCTCAAAGACTTCGTGGTCTCTTGCCACCTAGTTTAGAGCCTTCTCCTAGAAGGCGCAGAGGGGATACTACTAGTGGGGTCCGTCCCACGTTGGTTGACGCATCGGGGATTGATCCTCCTCTCGGGGATATTAGCAGCCAAGCAAGGCCTGGCACTTCTGAGCAAGAGAGGGACACTCCAGTCCTTTCTCGAGTTTTATTTCAAGCAGAGAATAACGTAGAGGTAGAAGAACTTTCAGAATCACTGGTGATTCCAAATTCTCCACTATCATCTAGTTATCCAGACGTATTGCAATACGTTGGGACTCCGTCACATAGACCAGCGAGTCCAGGTTACACTACGCGCTTACCATTTATGATCACTACTGGAAGCATGGCTTCTACAAGTGCTGCGACTATGCAGGCCCCAACATCGATGCAAGGGGGAGGAACCATTTCCATCCCCTCCGCTTCCTTGTTCGGGTCGTTTGCTAGCACATCTTTGGTGGGGTCTACCTCCATTCCGTCCACGAGTGGAAATACCCAAACCAATGCTTTTAGTACTGGTTCCTTCCTTTTTGGCACCCAATCACAGGGTATTCCATCGGTTCCGTTCAGTGCCGCTACGTTCGTGATGGGCGGATCGGCTTCATTCCAGGGTTTTCCTTTTGGAAGTGGTCATATCCCACATTTCAACCCAACGGTAGGATCCATGACTTTTTCTTCAATAGGACAAAGCAACAATCCTTTCCAAGGTTGGAATAACCCTGGGGTTAGTAGCGCAGGAACTGCGAATCCATTTATCGGCCAACAAGGAAGTAGGTCATATTCCACGGTTAGCATGTTTCAAAGTATTCCTCCCCTTGCTTCGGCTTAGAACCCATATCAGGGGTTATCAACTCCTTACCATTCTTTAGGAGGAAACTTTGCAGGCTATGGAAGTTATACAACAGGAGTTGGTCAAACTCCGAGTTTTGCTGGACCACAAGGCTTGCCTTTTGGTTCAACCGGTTCTACTGGTCACTTCGGGCAGCCTGGTGCCTCCCAAATCCCAGGACAATCTTTCAGAAATTTGGGAGTTCTGCCCAGTCTGGGTGGAATCCCCTAGGTCCTCCTAGGCTTCCGTTTCTGGCAACGTTAAACTTGCCAGATCTCACTAAGCTAACGAACGACCCTATCAGATACAATCTGGCCTGGCCTCCGGTCCCAACCAAACTCCCTTCGGACATTCCAAAATTCGAAGGGAAGAGTGGTGAAAATCCGGGCGATCATGTAACCACATTCCATTTGTGGTGCTCATCCAACTCCCTCATCGAAGATTCGGTTAGGTTGAGACTCTTTCAGCGCACCTTGACTGGTAATGCGGCTAAATGGTATATAGAGTTGCCAAGGGGCAGCTTTACATCCTTCGCAGACTTAGCCAATATCTTCTTGAATCACTTCCAGTTGCCTGTCCGCTATGATGCCGGAACTGAACTTCTGGCTACCTTTCGTCAGGATAAGGAAACCCACATTTCTGATCACATTCAGGAATGGAGACAGAGAAAAAGGCTCATTAAAGCCGAAATCCCTCCGGAGTACCGTCTAGAGTGGTTTTTGAAGTCTTTGCAACCCGAGATCTCCCAGGATGTCTCCATGTCTGGGGTCTACTCTGAGGAGCAAGCCATTTTCAGGGCCCAGCAGTTAGAACTGATTTACTCTCAGTCTGGGATCCTCCAAAAGTACTTGCCAGATGCTCCTGGATCTAAGGTTGATTTAGCTAAGCCAAAGCCAGGTCCGCACGCGGATGGTATCGTGGGGTCAGTAGACTCGACTACAGTGAACTTGTTGAATCAATTGCAGCAGTTGTTATTACAAACTGCTCCTAACAACCAAGTCACAATGTCTAATCCTCAAGCCTCCCAAAATTCTTCCATTAACGCTGTCCAATCCGATAACCCCAAAGGAAATCAAAATTCCAATGGGAAAAAGAAAGGACGTGGTAAGAAGAAGAACTCGGATGGGAAGCCCGACGCAAATAAATCCGGCAACAACGCTGGTGGTGGTAAAAGTGAGTCGAGAAAGAAAGTTAAGTTCCCTTGCAAGTTATGCAATGGGGACCATCTAACTCATCTTTGCCCTAGAATTGAAGACGCTCAGCACCTGTTAGGACAGCAAGGGACTTCTAGTTCGCAAGCTGTGTTAACTAACCCGTTTCCCCAAGGGCGGCAACTTCTTGCTGGCGCGAATTCGAATCCTGGGACCTCTTCAGGGGGCAACCAGGAAGGGGAAAAAGCATCAAATGTTTTTATGATGGGTTCAAACGTTAACTTGACTACTCGGTCACGTGATTATGGTGAAGTCGAAACATCTAAGGATAAAATGGTTCCCGGAAGTAATGACCTTCATATTGAGCGACCGCTTGTTGAGACTATACCGAGGATACCGAAAGGTTCCGCCAAACGCGCGACGATTAACCCTAATGCTAGGGCCGCCCAAAATTACTCCATTTTGGAGGATTTGGCTGAAAGCCCGTGTGCTATGTCCGCTTTGGAAGTTCTCCAATCGTGTCCGTCTCAGATAAGTGCTTTACTCTCCGCCATTGGAGCAGTCGATCCAGCTAACTCTTTAGTGCTCTCTTTTGACATGTCAAATGTCAAAAAGAGACTCCCTCATCATATGGCTTTTCAGGTAAAGTCAACATACCGTAAAATCAATATTTTTCGCACCGTTATAGATGAAGGAGCTTCCACATGCGTCATGTCCATGTCATGTTGGAAGGCTATTGGTTCACCTTCGGCTGTTCCTTCACCAACCATCTTAACTGCATTTGATGGCCATTCTCAAAAGCCGCATGGGATTATCCCGGCCTTTCCTATATGTGTTGGAGGGAAGGTCGTTAATATCGAAGTTGAAGTCATAGATGCTAACCTAGATTATAATCTCCTATTAGGAAGGAACTGGGTGTACGAGATGGAAGTCGTCGTATCGACTCTGTTTCGTGTCATTTGCTTTCCTCATGAGGGGAAAATCGTTAAGGTTGATCAATTAGACTATTCTGCAATCGATCCTCAAGCAACCTCCGACTCTACTATTCCTTTGGTGGATAACCCTCGCCCGCCGACTGAGAATTTAGGAGTAGGGATGTATTCCTCATTGATGGGTACGTTTGATCTTCCCTCTCCTTTTGCAAGAATCAATTCTATTTCATCATCCAAGGAATCTCCTCGAGAAGAGTTCTTCCGAACTCATTATTTTTCTGACCCTTGGACCTTGGCTTCACCTACGACCACATTAGTTGAAGGACAAGTGAATGGAATGGCGTTTCCTATATCTGCAGCTGAGCTTAGATATCAGTCTATCGTAGACTCTGCAAATAACCATTCTACTCCTTTTTTCAAAGAGGAGTTAGATGGTCATGTGGCCCCAGCTTGGAGCTTTGATTCTACCTCTGCCTTGGACTGCTTAGATTCGGTTCTACCTTCTGAAGAAGCAATCCTCGAAGTAATGATGGGTATAGATCGAATTTGGGAAGACTTACACCATCGCTCATATTTTCTTCCTCCATTGCAGGAAGTAGAATCTAGATTCTCCGAGCTCGTTGGTAGTGATGTTTGTACGGTGTCGAACCCTTTGGCCCCAACACACACACGTGTCGAAGGTAATATGTCGGTAATTTCAAAGATGATACCTATAAACATCTCTAAGTATCCTAACATCATTGAGAATATCTTCATCGGAATTGAGTGTTCCCCTGAAGAAATTCAAATTTACACTGACCTATTCAAGGAATATCGTGATGTATTTGCTTGGTCTTATGAGGAAATGCCCGACATTGATCCTTTTATAGTCCAACATGAGATCAAGACGTACAAAAATGCAAAACCGATTCGTCAAAGGCTTCGGCCGGTTAACCCTAGGAAAGCAGCGGCTATCAAAGCTGAGGTTGAGAAGCTGCTAAGGGCGGGTTTTATATACCCTGTTCCTCTTACGGATTGGGTTTTGAATCCAGTCCCTGTGGACAAAAAACAAGGAACAGTCCGCGTATGCATCGATTTTAGGGACTTAAAAAAGGCTTGTCCAAAAGACAATTACCCCACGCCATTCATTGATCAGATTATCGACGAGTGTGTGGGTAATGAGATTTTCTCCTTTATGGATGGTTTCTTAGGTTATAATCAAATCTCTATTCGTCCTGAGGATCAGCATAAGACTGCCTTCATATGTCCCTTGGGTACCTTTCCATATCAAAAGATGCCCTTTGGTCTTAAAAACGCTAGAGCCACGTTTCAGCGGGCCATGTCCTACGCTTTCCACGACATCAAACATGTCATCGAAGCATACTTAGATGATCTTGCTGCTCGTTCTCGAAATAGAATAGATCACCCTAGTCATCTTCGATTAGTCTTTGAGCGATGTCGTTTCTATAAAATCCGGTTGAATCCCAATAAGTGCATTTTCGCGGTTACATCCGGTCGGTTGTTAGGGTTTATAGTGTCCGATGAAGGGATTCGGGTTGATCCCTTCAAGGTTGAGGCAATAGTTCAGTTGCCTCCCCCGTCCTCAATCCATCAACTTCAAAGTCTTCAAGGTAAGGCCAATTTCTTGAGACGGTTTATAGCAAACTACGCCGAGATCACTAAAGGGTTCATGCGTTTGCTACGGAAAGGAGTTCCATTTATGTGGGACGACTTTGCGCAGTGGTTGTTTGATGCTTTGAAAAAGGCATTAGTCTCTGCCCCGCTTTTGAGTCCACCGGATTATGGTAGAGACTTCCTTTTATATCTCCCTGCAGCAGAATCTACCGTTGGTATGGTTCTAGTTCAGGAAGACGATGCTCTCGTCGAGCACGTGATTTATTATCTGAGCCGAGGCTTAATAGGCCCTGAACTCTGCTATTCTCCGGTTGAGAAGTTGGCCTTGGCAGCTGTCCATGCTGTCCAGAGGCTCCGTCATTATATTTTGCTACGCAAAACTTTTGTCCTAGCGGCGGTCAATCCATTCCAATTTTTCCTCATTAGGTGAGAGATTGGGGGAAAATATAATAGATGGATAGCCATTTTACAAGAATTCGACCTCGAGTTCTTGTCCGCCAAGTCTAAGAAATCTATGGTCTTCGCGGAGCTAATTTCTGAGCTTCCTTGTGGAGAGGATAATGTTTATGAGGAAAGTTTACCCAACGAACATATATTCCTCATCTCTTCACAAGACCCTTGGTATGGAGATATCATTGTTTATCTCCAGACTTCGAAGTTTCCCTCTACTTTCTCCAAGGATGAACGTCGCAAGTTACGTCACCTGGCTAAAAACTATGTTATCATTGGTGACACATTATATCGTCGAGGGATTGATTCAATTCTTCGACGTTGTTTAACCTTAGAGGAAGCAGAGTCTGTTCTTAATGATTGCCACAGTGGAGCTTGTGGTGGTCATCTATCCGGGCTTGCTACAGCCCAGCGCATCTTACGTGTCGACTACTTTTGGCCTTCACTCTTTAAGGACTGTGTGGAAGCGGTCAAACGCTGTCACCAGTGTCAAATTTTTACTCGCAAGATGCGCGAGCATCCAGCTCCCCTTTTTCCCATTGTCACCGTCGGTCCCTTCACTAAGTGGGGTATTGATTTTACAACTTGTAATCCGCCTTCAGCGGCGAATCACAAGTACATTATCGTGGCTGTAGACTACTTCACGAAGTGGGCTGAGGCCATGCCTACTTATAAGAACGACAGTGACACGACAACTTTGTTTCTTTTCAATCAGGTTATCTCAAGATTCGGTATCCCAAGAGAGATTGTCACTGACCATGGCAGTCATTTCCAAAATCAGCTAATGTCCGAATTGGCTTTTAAATTAGGTTTCCGTCAGGAGCATTCGTCTCCTTACTATCCTCAGGCGAATGGACAGGTCGAGGCAGTCAATAAAACTCTTAAGACGATACTCCAATGGACAATCGATAAAAATCGATCCAATTGGCACATTATGTTGTATCCGGCTCTTTGGGCATACCGAACCTCTGTCAAAACGGCTACTGGTTTTACTCCTTTTCAGTTGGTTTACGAGATGGAATCTATCTTTCCGGTCGAATGTGAAATTCCATCTCTGAAATTGGCTGTCGAGCTTCTTCCTGAGACTTTGAGTCTCGAGGAGCGCCTAGTTCACCTGGAACATCTCGATGAGTAGCGTCGAGATCCCGCCACGATGAATGAGGCCCATAAGAAAAGGGTCAAAACTCAGTATGATAAGTCTGTCCGTCCTCGTGTCTTTTCTGAAGGTGACCTTGTCTTGGTCTATGACCAAGATAAGGACACCTTGGGGGCAGGCAAATTCAAGCCTATGTGGTACGGTCCTTTCATTATCAAACGAGTCTTAGAAAAAGGATCCTATGGGTTAATTGATTTCGAAGGAAACAAGCTGGCGGAGCCCCGAAATGGGCTCTATTTAAAGAAGTATTTTGCTTAGTTTTACCAGGAAATGGCTTCTTTGTATTTTATGTATATTTGTACATATATTATCAAGCGTTTTCTGATATCAGCACTTTTTGGTCTGCCTTGGCAGGTGTTGATGGATGATTTGGTTTATTTTGGATTCGCCAATGGTGCTAGTCGGCACACTCGGAATCTTGCTTCCGCAGCTTGGGTACTTTATTACCCAACTGGTCAGTTGATGATATCGAGAGGCGTGTGTATCGGTCCTGCTTCAAACAATATGGCCGAATATACAGCTGTTACCAATTTATTATCCGAGGCAATCTCTTATGGGATCGACTCGTTGGTAGTATATCTTGATTCTCAATTGATAGTGTCTCAGTTAAATAACATTTATCGGGTTAGAGATCCATTATTATATCGCCAATATTTAAGGGTGAGGTTGTTGCAAAGATCATTTATTTACATTAATTATTTTCACATTCCAAGATCTCAAAATTGGTTAGCTGATTCTATCGCTAATCAAGCATTGGACTGGCATATCAATCATTCATCATCATAAAATCATGCATCAAAAAGTCAAACTGTATATATATATATATATATTTCGTAAAGCGTCTCGAGTGTATATATGTGTGTCCAAAAATATACAAAATTGGGACCCAAATGCCCATAATCATGTCAGGCATATCTAATGCCTCGGCTCTGGATGAGCAGCTAAATAAGTAAGTATAGCATTGGCCACGCGCCGAAAGACGCGAACCCAGTCACGTGGCATCCCAACCACATGACGCTGCATATCTGGAGGAAGGTCCTCTATCTCAGCCATCGGTACTTGGCAGCTCAGTCTCGCCAAGTGTCGTTGGACGTTATTGAGGGTCCTTTCCGCATCCGCAGTCGCCTCTTCGGCTCCTCGGCCACGCCGTCCATGCCGCGGGAATCCATCTGGTCGCACAGGCCCAATGTCTGGAACATGATCATCATATTAGTCATTTGAATCTCATCAAAAAATATTTTTCAAAATTTATCATTATATTTGAAAAATCAAAAAAAAATCATATAAATCAAAAATCTTACCAATCTCGCCCCATGCTGCATCCGGTGGTAACACTAGATCAGGATCTCCTCGGAAATCCAGCCCAGCATAGGGGTAGTCATCTATGGCGATGATCTGTTGCTCCCACCAAGCAAAAAAGTCATCGTCGAATGCATTCCTAGGCACTTCCCCACCCCCCAGACGTTTCATCAAGTGAGCCCACTGGCCCATGCGTGGATCACGTGGACTACTGATGGGAACTGCTACCCTGGGGCGGAGTGCGGGAACCTTCTCGAAGAAGAAAGTGCATAAAATGGTTCCGTACCCAAAGTTCTTGGTCTTTCCCCTCCTGATAGAAGTAAGTTTTTCCTTCATGTTGGCAAGTAGAGGAGTACACCAGTCAAACACCGTGGTGAGACAGTCCACTGCTACGCTCATGTTTACCCGTGATGCCTGATGTAGTGAGGATGATCCATTCACTCGTGCTATGGTGAACAAGATTATCCGCAGTGACAAACTCGCCAAGTGTGGGATAGAAATCTGGCTCCCGACCTTCTGATGACCTGGGCAGTAAATTTGAACATAGTCGTCTACACTGAGACTATTCCAAGCCCTGCCCCGGGAGTGTACTACCTCTCCCCTTCAGGAAAGGCCCATGATAAAATATATATCTTCCACTTCTACCATGAGTGGCATTTGATCAATCACAAAAGCTTCCTCCTCGACATCCCAATAATCAATGAGTCTCTCGAGAAGACGCACGTTTGCTTTCATATTTGGCAACTTGGAGAATTTTAACAATCTGCATCCCCGTAGGGCGTCTAATGCCTCATCATTGTTCATAACTTCATTATCTACAGCTAAGTGCTCTCTTTCATGCCATGTGACAGTCATCCTGGAAGAAAAAATCATTTTCATCCATTAGTTTTGTGTATAAAATTTGTTTGTTGCGCACGCGCGAGTTCCCTTGTATACAGTCGCGTGTAGGGTCGTCGTATACGCGAGTTCTATACAGCCAACCCGCGTGTACGCCACAGAGCAATTTTTTGCAAAATTCTAACGGTGAAACATTAATTAAACTTCCTAAAAACTATCACAATTAATTGCAAGACAAGTTTAGTTCTTACCTGGAAGTTTTCGGCAAGTTTGAACGGTTGAATAAGTCACGGGGAAATTTGCTCCTTTTGCTCCACAATTTTTGCTCTCCAAGTCAAACGGTGAAAATGGTAAGTCCAAAATTTCTTTTTATAAGTTTTGAAAATGCAAATTTTTTCAAAATTTTATTTTGTTTGGTTTCATGTCACTTTTAACTTGGGAGATTGGAATGTCGAGATTGGGTTGTTTTTCAGGACATTTTGGACATTTTTCGACGGTTCGAAACGGTTCCATGAATCCTGAACCGTCATGGCAGGTATCGTGTTCTCACTGGCATATAGGTTAGAGACACCCATTTTTCCGTTGCATTATGCATACTAGCCTCCATTCGACTGATACATCTGCCGTAGGGTTGACCCCATCATGTTATGGTTCGTAAGCCATTTTCACTCGCCGATTCTTTAAATCATGACATGATGGTAGAGCCATCCTTTTACATGGGCATCCTAGTTAGCACCTCACTGACATTTGTTGCCCATGCTGCTTCGTTTTGAGTAGGCTCAGGAGTCCTTTGTAGTCCCGCCATGACTTATGCGTTGAAGACTCATTCCTCTTTGCTTCTCGCTTCATTCTGGCCTTATACCCTAGAGGCTCCTATGTGTGTTGAGTTGTACTTCTGCATTGCATGTTGACCATTTGCACCTTTTGGCCTATAGCCGGCTTCACTTGGACTTGTGTTTAAGCCAACTTTTGACCATGACGTCTGCAAAATCAACCTTGCATACCCTTGACTTCTTGAGCTTGACATACCCAGATCCGTGGAAGGAACTTACCTCTGAGTGTCACTGACCAGTTTTTCACCTCCCTGCATTGATCATAGGAACGTTCCTTTCCCAGGAACTAGATCATCTGTTTCACCAACACTCATTCTTTCCACTGTACCATAGCATTCTTTTATTCTTTTTCCGGCTTATCAGAAAAAGACAAAAAAATTAAATATTCCAAAAAAGAGCGGGAACAAGGACATTATTTCCATTTATTGTTGGTAGCTAGAGTCAGTCATGTCGCCCTTGAACAAAGCACTCAAAGCAAAGTCTCCTCCGCATGGGTGGGATTTAGTTTGACTTAGGTATGCCATAACCTTCTTATCGAGTCAGTTCTCCCTGATTGGTTATCTCTTCCAATCATATGGAGGGTTCGTTCGTGCCTCCTGCATGACGAACTTATACAGATTCATCATATGCTGCCACATAGTCACATTGAGTCGTGCTTTTGTTCAAGGGAAGTTAGCCTGAGTCGGCCTTTCTGCGGTGTCTCTTGACTCATTTTTCAGTCGGCCAGCCCTGGTTGTTAGTGTCATGTCTATCATCACATAAGTTATATTGGTACTTTACTCGTGCCGGTTTGAGAAGGTCCCCATTGACTTCTTGCTGGCGGGTCTTGTCCTTATCGACGACGACACATTGCTCTGAGGACAGGCCTAGAGCCGCACCGTGGCCCTATTTTCATTATTGATAGGTCACCTTGTGCTCAGCATCGATCAGTATCATGGGTCTTTGACTGAGTGGTTTCCCTTGTGTTCGAAATCAGCATACATTATCACACATTGGGATTCGTGCAGTACCTTGGTTTCCATTTGACCCTATTGGTGGATACCTCGCCTCTGTGTCGGCTTTCATTATTGGTTGGTTCAAAGGGTTTCTGCCGTGCGCTAGCCACATCTTGTGTACGCCGGAAACGTACTTTGGTTAGGTTACTACATCTTTTTCGTCTGATTCCTTCCACATTATTGGCCTACGGGTTACACTCGCGCTAGATTGATGAAGGATGCCTTAATGCTTCCTTCTAGCGGATCTTTCCCTATCGACTCCGACTCATTGCTCTGGAGAAAAGATCTAGTGTCCATTTGGCAGTACCTTGGGGTTTGCAGTCATTAGTGGCAGATTCCTCGCTATCGAGACTGGGAAACCATCATTGTCTCCTGATTGATAGATTCTTACAGGTGTTCGACTTCAGCTCATCTATTCACACTTGTTAGATTGTACTGGGTACCTTGACGCTCATTATCATTATCGGTGAGTAGTCTCGCATTTGTTAACAGTATACATCAATGGCCGGTAATCAAACGATTTCTCACATGGTCGACTTCAGATCATTTGTTCCCATGGTGTAGAAATGTACCACGGCGGTCGGTGAAGACCTCAGGTTGTATCAGCATTCATTGGTTCACTTGACAGTTGCTCCTGTTGCTGCTAGTTGATACCACTCCACCTTATATGTTGCAGTCAGTCACGGCGACATTCTATATGTTGGCACCTGAGTTTACAGTGTAGTACCATCCTATTCCATCATGTTTAGTTGGTACCTTTTTGGGATCAGTCTTTGATATCAGTGATCCGTTGCATCTTTCAGCATCATTGACAGTCTTATATGTGATATTCAGACATGTACTTACTCATTATGATCAGATGATCCATTATGTATTTTCCAGTCATTTATACTTGTATACTTAGTGGATCCACTTGTACTTGATATGCGAACATGCTTTACTTTTCCTGTGAATGGGTATTCCCGCCTCAGACAGTGTTTCTTTCTGATCTCCTTTCGGTGGCTTGGCAGGCTGAATTTTGGTGAAGTCCTCCTTGGTTTTTCGGCAGAGTTCCTTTCCTTGTACTTACTTAATATATTTCGGCCATCATGTTACCCTTCTGACCTCATACATTAGGGGGCATCTGTTATAGCTCCAAATCTCACTCTTATGGTTTGTGATGCTGCACTTATGGCCTAGGGCAACCCCTCCTTCCAGACCTGGTCCAAAAATTTAAAAAACAGTGTTTTATTCCCTATACACGACATTGCCCTGAGTTAAACGCGTGTACACGCGGGTCTGTCATACCCAACCCGCGTGTATCTATTAAAACACTTAAAAAAATAATAAATTCCTCTTTTTTGGGTGGAGATCGCGGGTTTTACCTGCTGGATCACCTGTTAGTGCCCGTGGCCCAACTGTTCCCAACCAACTCCTAACTAAAAAACTACTTTGGAGAGGGTATAAAAAGACATCAAAGGGAAGGCCAAGGGGAGAGAGAAATGAGAGCAAGATTATTATGTTGAGATTTTTCCCTTAGACCAGGTCTGAAGTCGTTGGTGCTTTCTGCACTTCCCCCATTTTTCATAGGAAACCCTTGTTTCCATGTGTATTGGTGATCATCCATCCTTGATATCATCATTGAGTAAGACTTGGAAGGAGCTCTTGTTGGAGGCTTGAGGCTGGAACGAATCCGGGAGGAAGATTTGCTTGGAGCCTGCTGAAGGTGTTCAGGTGATATCTTTTCGTTATATGTACTTTATTTGCCTTTATATATAAAGAAACACGTCTTTGTTCCCGAAACAATCTTTCTTTATTCTTATGAGATTCTTGTTTTGAATTCTTATGCAAGTAGTTACTTAAAGATTTTTATAACTAACTTTATAGCATAAAGATGGTTTATACATAAGTATTTGTATATGTACTGGTGTGTTCTTTGATTTTTTTGTCTTGCAGGTCAAAGGAAGAGGAAGGGAACTCCAAGAAGGGTTTGGACCCTAAAGGCCTTCTCGAACGTAGGACCTTAGGTGCGTACCCTAAACATTAGAATTTTCTTAAAAGTAAAAATGATGGCTGTGTGTGTGTGTTTCTTTGAATAAGCAATTCTCAGTCTGGTAGAGTCTTAGCCCAAAGGACCCTAGGTGTACTTTCCCTTCAACCAGAAACTGAGACATTTTAGGGGGGGTTACTACGTAAAATATATCCATGAACTTTATGATTCATGCCACATCCACATCTTGTAACATTAGCTTCCATGCCAAAGTTTCAAATACTCTATTCTTCACAAAATTATATTTTGTTTATACAAATAATATTATTTATATATGTTCATTCAAAGGACGAACTCCTGAGCCCTTGTTCAACCATACTATGATACTTTATATCATTGACGATGTTTCTTAATGTTATTGAAAACAGTTGGATTTTTTTCTTGAAAACAACATTGCAGTTGATTAAGGATGGAATACTAGAAACATCATTGTCTGAAAAAAATTGGCTTTCCTATTCTAAACTGTTGAAACAGACAAAACATAAAACTACTATGCATGGGCATAATGACTAAATGATAAACTCTATCTAATAAAATATATTGTAACTACAAATACATTGTATCATATTATATATGATCCCATACCATGTCATTGTATAAAGGTTATAAATTTCTCAGTAAAGAATGCCATGTGTGAAAGATTATATTCTTCCTTATCCAATACTTGATCAGTATTGGTTGAGATAATTTCTGTTGAAATTCAATTGGTTGTAATTAATGGGATGCATGTGGCTTAGAAGAGAATTTGTTGTACTCTCAACTCAAGAGTTCCTTTTGAAACAGTTTATATTACGAAACTAATAGTTAGAGTTTGTACATTATGGCATGTATATGGGTTCATTCCTTGTACCTTGGTCCCTTTAGGAGATATTGTTGAAACACGCTATCAAATATTTAAAGGTGTCAGTTAATGAATGCATAGATACTAGTCTTAGAAAATTTATAATCAAATTGATTTATGATGTTCAATATTCACAATTAATTGTGACTAAATATATGAGAGTAATTTTTTTTTGTTTTAACATGATTATTTTTGTTTGATCACAAAGATATGACCTTGATCCTACTACAAAGGCAACTGCTACTAGTGTTTTAGCTTCCAAATTAGGGGAAGAGTTAGGGTTTAATTTCACCATACAAATTGATGCAAACATTATCCAAAACCAATGGAAAATCCATGATGTCAAATGTGTACCATCTGTTGGGCTTATAAATAGGAAACATTCCCATGGAAGTAGTGTTAGTGTTGGTAACATTTCGACTAAGCAAGTGGTTGATTAACAAGATGCTTCTGTAGCATTGGTAAACCCTCAAGGTGGCACAAGGAAACAGTGATATGTATTTGAGAATCATGAAAGGGGAAGTGTGAGTGAAGGAGGTTGGATTTATTGAATTACAACCATGGCTGTTTGTGAATATCCATCACAATGTTATGCCCTGATTTGTGGTAGTTGTCACATGAACAATGGTGAGTGGTTTCGATGATTTCTTACATCCATTATGAAGTATCTTTTGTCGTGGTCAGTAATTATAACATAGCATTGTGAGTGATATTTTCTATTGCAATTTCTGAGGCATTCATATTCACTGATATCCTAGTCCTCTTGCTAGGCCTTTTGATATTGTGCTTGAAGTTTCCTTGAGCCTGCCTCTACCTAGGCCAATTGTAGAAACTTTGACTTGTTGTTTTTATATTTCTCAAAATGTTGATTTATGTTATTTGAGAACCTAGAATTAACTTGGCATCATCTGTTGAGAAGTTGTTTTTACTTATCTAAGCACATTCATCATCTTGTGTTTATAATATAATTTTTAATTTGGGAAGTCTTTAATGTGTACTATTGTACTTAAGAAGGTATTGATTTTTTGCCTTTTTTTTTAATTATATTATTGTTTTATATCTTTTGTTTTTGTTTCTAAGTTGCATGTTTTCCCTTTTCACAAAAGGCTCCACTTATCCTAAGTTTTGACACATAATGTGTTGGGTGAATTATTTGGACAGATACACATATTTTCACCTTTAATTTCTATTTATGTTTAGGATTTTCTATACTATGAACAATACAATTATATGGAATCCTTTTTTGGTGGCGTATTTCTTCAAATATGAAATTTTCAAATGTGTATTATTGTTGAATTTGGATGCAACTTTGGAAAGTTGTCTATGCTTGCATATTTTATTTCTTGTGTTTTTTTTATATAAATGGGAGCTTGTTTTTTTTTAGATGGTTAACTCAAAAATATTTTTTTTCCATCTGTCACTTTCAAGTGAATAAAATGCCATATAATAATCTGCCCAAAATATACATTGATTTGATTGACCATATTAAAACTTAAGCAAAAGTTATTAGCACCATATAGTGAATTGAATGAAACCAAAGGTGCATTAAGCGAGAAGGCATAAACAATTAAGAAGTATATGCTACAGAACTTAAATCATTATATGCATGAGAAAATGAATCAATAAACTGTAAAAACACAGTTATACCAAATAGGAGATTGATGAGGGAGTTCGTCCTTGATGGACTACGTCTCCGGGTACGCTTTCAAGATGAGCAACCATTTTTATTAGGAATGAAAAGAAGGTGATGTTACACAACAATTCTGTCAAACTAAGCTTGCACACAGGAAATTATGACCTCTATAACTAGAAATCTCTCTGAACCAGCTTTCCAATGCCACTTACGGTTTCCAATTCCATCTCCAGATGCCCAAGATATGATCAAAACACTGACCGCCTCTCTGTCTCAGCTTCTAAATAACAAGTACAACAACACTAAAAAATCCTCACTAACTCCTCTCAAGTCTGCAAATGTACATTTATACAGTGGTTAGATGCATCATAACCACTTTCCTTCATTCAAAATGCATCAATTGACTTAAGGGGTTAATTGATGAGTTGTTGGTGTGTCACATAGTGACATTACAAGTTTGTTTGAACAAATATTTAATAAAAATCACACAAAACCCATTTTTGGACTTTGGTTTAGCCTGTCAACCACTAGATATTAGCTAATCGAGTGGAACAGGAACCGTCTACATGTAATTAGGCGTTGACTATTTGCCGTAGCAGTTGGAGGTGGCAGTTATCCTGGTGCTCACATAGCGTTGCCACTGTCTAACCGTAACCGTCCACTGAAACTGCGGAACTAACCCTGGCGGCTACCTTACAGTGTTCACATGTCTAGACACCTTTGATACGATTTGCTGATGGTTTAGCATTGCGATGAACTCTAACCTCTACCCGTTGACTCGATCACATGAGTCGCAGTCCAGTTGCGGTTAAGGATGGTGGTTTGATTGTTTAACTCCGATAGTCATAACATGCGGTGGTCACATGATTCCCCAAAGCGGTTTAGGAAACCCCGCGGTTAAGTCTGATATGTGTTTTGTTTTTATATTGTTTTAACAATGTTTTATTTAACACATAGGTCTGAGGGGTATTAGGTGATAGGTTTTTTGACTTAGGGTTTATGTTTATAGTTTAACACATAGCAATGGTGTGTTTGTTTTGTTAGGTTTTAGATTAGGTTTGGATTTTAATGTAGGAATACAAGCCTTCTAGGTCTGATACATCAAATTTCAACACCTTTTGCCATAATTTGTCACTGTGTGACATCACCCATCGACCATATCTGCCACTGACGATGTAACTGGAACCAAACTGACCATGTGTAACTGAATCAACAGAGTCCTCCTAGATCATTCCTCTCCACTTGAAAGCTTTTGCACCACAAAAGTTGGATTCTATGCAAAGATTAGATGAGGGTAGAGCTCCTTCACTCTCCCAATCTCAATCCACTTTGCCTTGCTTAAATTTGTGCCTTTGAGTCCCACTCGAAGGTACTCAACATCACCTCTCTTTGAAGAGCAAGTTCTTCTATCCAAGATGGTATCTTCCTGCAATTTTGTCATATAGTTAGGTGCTAGATCATCAATAGTCGGAATCTTATTATCCTCCTCTAGATCCATGATCATTGGAGGTTCATACAACTTCATATTTTCCACATTAACAACTGAGTAAATACGCATATAAGAAGGCAAATCTAGTCGAAAAGCATTATTACTAATCTTCTCAATAATATTGAAAGGTCCATACCTGATGGGTTTCAGTTTTTTACCTTCTCCTTTCAATCTTTCCTTGCTGATATACAACCATACATGATCTCTGATATTAAAATGATGATGGACTCGATGCTTGTCATGGTGACGTTTGTACTTGGCCTAACTCTTCTCTAATTGTTCTCGGACTGCTTCATGTATTTGTTGTATCTGTTTAATGAACTTGAGTGCCCTGTTGGCTTCTCTATGTCCATTTATTTCCTCATCTTCACCGAACATGAAATCCATTGGTGATTTAGGTAGATACCCAAAACATGTTTCAAATGGTGAACTATTAGTCGAAGAATGCAAGGCTCTATTATAAGCATGTTGCACATAAGACAATGATTCATCCCACAGCTTGGGATGTTTGCTACAATAACCTCGAAGGATCTATATCATGGTTCTATTTACCACCTCTGTTTGTCCATCTGTCTGCGGATGAAAGGTTGTGCTCTTCTTCAGTTTTGTGTCCATGAGTCCCCACAAAGTGGACCAAAATTCTCCTACAAAATGAGTATCTCAATCAGAAATAATGGAAGTAGGTAACCCAAAATGAACCCATACCTGCTTAAAGAACATCTATACAGTCTGCTTAGCAGTGACTTGCTTTTTGCATGGCATGAGAATGCACATTTTTCTTAATTGATCCACTAAAACATACATTTAATCATGTCCTTTCCTAGACATTGGTAATCCTCCTACAAAATCCATGGAAATATTGTCCCATGGTCGTAAAGGAACTAGAAGTGGCATATACAATCCAATCTTTCGATTGCTTGGCTTGCTTGTGGAACACATTATACATCCCTTGATGTATTTAACAATTGTTTCATACATTCGAGGCTAGTAACAATACCTTTGTATTTGCACCATTGTCTTACTTACACCGAAATGTCCTGATATACGAGAAGAATGAGCTTCCCGTATGACATGTGGCCTTTATGTCTGTGGTATGCACAACTTACCCAGATGATTTAATAACCTGTCATGAATATGATAATTAATTTCTTCAACCTAAGTACCCTGGGTCGGTGATTCATAAGCATCTTTGAAATCAACATCCATAGCATATTGTTCTAAATAACTTTCATGTTTTAAAGAACTATTTTGAAGTAGTACTACATCATTTAAAGATGGCCTTGATAACATATCCACTACTTTATTTGTTGTCCCTTTCTTATACTTGACGACTAAATGAAACTGCTGAAGAAATCCCATCCACCTATAATGGTGATATTGTTGCAATTTAGTTTGTGACTGAAGGTACTGAAGTGGCTGATGATCTGTATGAATTATGGTTTCTTTTCCCATTAGATAATGTTTCCATTTTTTAACACTTTCTACCAAGGCAAATAATTCTTTGTCATAATTGGATAATTTATCACTGCTTTGGAAAAAGTCTCTGAATGAAAACAAATAGGTTTTCCTTTTTGTAATAAAACTGCACCCATGGCATAACCACTAGCATCAGTCTCTATCTCAAATGGCTGTTGTAAATTAGGCAAAGCTAATATTGAAGTTGTAACTAGCTTTTTCTTAAGATTATTGAAAGTTTTTTGTTGCTTTCCTCCCCACTGAAAAATAACTTTAGACCTTGTTAAAGCATGTAGTGGTGCTGCAATTAAAGAAAATTGAGAGATAAATTTTCTCCATTACTGAACTGCACCTAAGAAACTTCAAACTTCAGTTACATTTTGTGGTCTTGGCCACTTAATAATTGCTTCAATTTTATCTGGACCTATTTTTAGATTGCCTCCTCCAACTATGTAGCCAAGATAATTTAGTGAAGTTCTTCCAAACTCACATTTAGCAAGTTTTAGACTTAACTGTTCCGTTTGCAATATTTATAATACCTGCTTTACATGTCTAACATGTTCTTCGTTGCTTTTACTGAATATGAGAATGTAATCTAAGTAGATTATAACAAATCTGTCAAGATATGGATGGAACACATCATTCATTACGCACATAAAAGTTGCTGGTGCATTAGTCAAACCAAAAGGCATTACTAACCATTCGAATAATCCTTGTCTAGTTTTAAATGCAATCTTCGAGATATCATTCTCTGCAATATGGATTTGATGATATCCACTTCTTAAATCTAAGTTAGTGAAATAAACAGATGTTTGAGTTGATCAAGCAAATCATCTATTCTTGGAAGAGGATACCTGTTTTGATGGTAATTTTGTTTAAATCTCTAAAATCAACACGCATTCTCCATGTACCATCTTTATTTGGCACTAAGATTATGGGTGAACCACATGGAGAAGAACTTGACCGAATAAAACCTTTTTCTAACAAGTCTTGGATTTGCTCCTTGATTTCCTGATTCTCTATGACTGACATATGATATATTCCAAAATTAAGAAGAGTAGCAACTGATAACAACTGAATCTCATATTGTATTTCTCTCTTAGGAGGAAGACATTTGGGTTCTTCAAAAAGACTTGAAAAAGATTCTACTATTTCAACCAAACTATCTTTAAGGGGAATTTCACAACTTGAAAAAGCATCCTTAAATTCCTTAGGTTGTTCTTTGATCATTAAGAGAACATATTTCTTACTCGAACTAATCAATCGTTTCATTTGATTTCTAGTGACTAAATCTAGATGAGCTTTAGTTTTATGTGCTCTAATGATAAATCCAATTCCATCCTTCTTTAAGATACACTTATGCTCCTTTCGATAAAATAGTGCATCATGGTCATAAAGGTAAGGACTCCCTAGCACAACCCCACATATATCAGCTGGAATCACATCTAGATCTACTTCATCAATAAAATGATTTGCAATGGCAAACTTTCAGTGACACTGCTTAGTTACTTTCAGCTATGTATCCTTAGTAAGCCATCCTAATGGATATGGTGTTGGATGATCAGAAGTTTCCAAACCCATTTTCTTTACTAGATCTACAGATATTAGATTAGCTTGTGACCCTCTATCAAATAATGTGTCTATCTTCTTATGCTTAGAGACAATCCTTATATGGAGGAGTTCAACTCTTTTATCCTCATTTGGAGGACTTATGTTTGAAGAGGTAGTGGTAGCATTAGAACTAGAGGCTACATCAGAAATTTTACCTATTGTCACCATGGAAGTTACCTTTGATTCATCTCCTGAATCCGAACCAAGATCATGTTGGAAAACTGTGATAGCTTTCTTCTCACCCTTCTTCTGAAATTTCTGAGGTCTGAGTTTCAGATGAAGCTTCCAACATCTAGCTTGGTCATGGCCAACTCTCTAACAATGTGTGCATGTAGGTCGATCATTATCTTTCTGAATTGTTGCTGATTTCTTTCCTTTGTTAATACCCTTCCTCTTACCATCCTTTTAATCTTTTTTTTCCAACTACTTGGAAGTTTTTGGTGAGAACTTGAAAGGTCTCCCTCCTGATTCAATATGAATAGCATGTACACAAACTTGATCAAAGTCATCGAGATTAAACATTAACAACGTATGTTGTAAATATAATGTAGACTACCGATATACTTTAACGAAGTTTCTTTTGACTTCATTAAGATTCCAAGTGTAAGTGATTTCTTGTGGAATTCCTAGGTGAAATCCTCAACACTTTGTCCTTTTCTTTGTCAAAAATGCTGCCAATCAATTACAGTTTGTTGCATATACCCTAAAGGATAAAATTTCTTTCTAAGGGTTTTTAGACACTTGGTCCATGAAGAAATCACTTTACCCTTATGCTTTAAATCTGGCTGATTATGACTTTCCCACAAAATTAGGGTTGTACCTCCCATCCGAAGGGTAGCTAATTGTATCTTAGTTTTATCATCAATTATGTTTTGTATTTGACAATAAACTTCTATTTTCTTTACTCAATTATCCAATTTCTCAAGACTCATTTCTCCATTATAAATAGGAAATTCAAATTTAATGTCAAGCTTTGAAAGAGAAGTTCTATGAGGCTTCTTTTCTTCACCTGACTCTGAACTGGAAGAAGAAGATGAAGAAGATGATGATGGAGATGATGGAGATGATGGAGATGATGGCAGTGAAGGAGGTTTATCGGCCTTGCCTTTACCTTTGTCCTTCTTCGATGTCTTTGAAGAAGAAGCATCTCTCGTCTTCTTATCCTTGTACAACTCTCCCAACATCTGCTGCATATTCAGGAATGCCTACTGAAACTGTTCTTCACTCATCTTAGTTTCAGTGTGTTCACCTGCATCAGGCTTTGACATGGTTGATTTATGAACAATCCTTCGCTTTCCCACTTCGGGATTGCCTTCTTCAACTGTTCCTTCTCCTCGTCGTGATCTTGACCTGGTTAACATTCACTGGCTAACTCTGCTATCATAACCTTCTCTGATACCAAATTAGATGATCTGATCGACCATATTAAAACTTAAGCAAAAGTTATTAGCACCATATAGTGAATTGAATGAAACCAAAGGTGTGTTAAGCGAGAAGGCATAAACAATGACGAAGGATATGCGACAGAACTTAAATCTTTGGATGCATGAGAAATGAATCAATAAAATGTAAAAACACAATTATACCAGATAGTGAGGTTGATGACGGAGTTTTTCCCTGACAGACTATGTCTCCGGGTCCACTTTCAAGATAAGCGACCATTTTTATTAGGAATGAAAAGAAGGCGATGTTTACACAGCAATTCTGTCAGACTGAAGTTGAACACAGTAAATTCTGACCTCTCTAACCAAAAAGCTCTCTGAGCTAGCTTTCCAACACTTCTTACGGTTTCTAATTCTGCCTCCAGATGCCCAAGATATGATCAAAACATTGACCGCCTCTTTGTCTTAGCTTCTGAATAACAAGTACCAAAACACTCAAAAATCCTCACTAACTGCTCTCAAGTATGAAAATGTACATTTATACAGTGGTTAGATGCATCATAAAAACTTTATTTCATTCAGAATGCATCAACTGACTTAAGGGGTTAATTGATGATTTATTGGTGTGTCACATATGTGACATTACAAGTTTTTTTGAACAAATATTTAATAAAAATCACAAAAAATCCATTTTTGGACTTTGGTTTAGCCCGCCAATCATTAGCTGTTAGTTCACTGAGTGGAATAGGAATAGTCTACATGTAATCAGGCATTGACTGTTTACCATAGCGGTTGGAGGTGGTGGTTATCATGGCACTCACATAGTGCTGCCACTGCCTAATCATAACCATCCACCGAAACTGCGGAAATAACCCTCGCAGCTACCTTACAGTGTTCACATGTCTAGACACCTCCAATATGGTTTGTTGATGGTTTAGCATTGTGGTGAACTCTAACCTCTGCCCACTGACTCGATCACATGAGTCGCGGTCCCGTTGTGGTTAAGGATGGCAGTTTGATTGTTTAACTCCAATGGTCATAACATGCGGTGGTCACATGCTTTCCCGATGCGGTTTAAGCAACCTCATGGTTAAGTCTAATACGTGTTTTGTTTTTATATTGTTTTAACAATGTTTTATTTAATACATAGGCTCAAGAGGTATTAGGTGATAGGTTTTTTGACTTAGGGTTTATGTTTATAGTTTAACACATAGCATGGTGTGTTTTTTTGTTAGGTTTTAGATTAGGTTTGGATTTTAATGTAGGAATACAAGCCTTCTGGGCCCAATACATGAAATTTCAACACCTTTTACCATAA
The DNA here is from genome assembly GCA_031772625.1 of Pinus tabuliformis. Taxonomy (NCBI): domain Eukaryota; kingdom Viridiplantae; phylum Streptophyta; class Pinopsida; order Pinales; family Pinaceae; genus Pinus; species Pinus tabuliformis. The sequence goes on along the minus strand of CM062804.1, from coordinate 1,220,048,284 downwards.
ATTATCACTGTGTGACATCACCCATTGACCATATCTGCCACTTACGATGTAACTAGAACCATATTGATCATGTGTAACTGAATCAACGAAATCCCCCTTGATCATACATCAACAATATTCAATATGATCAGTTGTCACATTTGGAAAAACCTATGAACTTCACGCAGTGGAGGAGCATGCCTTCTAGGATTTTAACCTGGGTCATTGTTACAACAACTATTCCAAGTTGCTACTAGACCACAGTCTGGTGGGGATCACAAGCTCATTTTATATAATCCCTCTTGGTGCAACTAGACATCAACCACTACTTCAAGGTGATCCCATCACTCTAAGGAAATCTCTCATGGGAATTGAACCTTGTCCATTGGTGAAAAACTCCCCGCTCCTCATCATTGAGTTGAACCTGTTTGGTATTTTCTATAGGTTTATATGATTTGGTTTATTGAATTATTCCAGATATATGGAAGTCCACATAGTTTCACTACATATTTATCCCTTCATATATGCATTTCAAAATGTTCTTGGAATTTATTTCCACTAAATTTTCACCTTAATAAATGGAAATATTTGCAGAAGGTCGAATTTGTTTCATAACATATGAACACATTAGTGGAAAGTGAGTTTCACTTGATGATGTTGTGGGTAACAGGTCTGAATGGGTGTTTTATTTTTACTTGCAGGTTTGGCTAAGAAATAATATTTTCCATACGTAACATATTACTGCCCACACCTCCATGCACTAAATGGTTCACGTCAAGCAATATTTGCTGATATGGTAACTAGTTCAGGAAGCTCTAGTTTAGGGACCAATGGAATTAAATTCAAGGTTGACGAAAATCAATCCCCTAGTAGTGATTGAAAGAATATATCCAATTCTGAAGTCGTCAGAAAGTTGGTGAATGCCTCAGTTTCTGATACTTCCAAAGAAACTGAGTGAACAAAGTCCAGAGAGCCGACCAATTGAAGATAGCACTTTGTAGGTTGTAAACTTGCCTTGAGCATGAATATATCATTTCACATGTATAGAAAATTGAGGGTTTATTGTTAACAAGAAAGCTTCATTCAATTACGAGTTCCGTTGTGTGTGTTAATAAGGAAAAGCTAATACAGACATGACGTAGGAAACCTTGAATTTGATGATCAAAATTGATTGTTTTGATGTAGTATAACATCTATGATCAAAATATGAATCCAAAGATTCATTTTATCTACTAGATGATATTTGATGTTCAATTTCTAGTTTCTTCAATTTAAGAAACTAAAATGTCTAAAAGCTTTTATATTTCTTTGTCTATTGAGCTCAATCATGTGTACACTATTTGAGCTTTTAGTGGATTTGTGATTCATTTATACAGGGAGATGTGTAACAATGTACTTTATGATCTTTCATTTTTTAATCAAGAGTTCCATGAGTCAATACTTCTTTATACATATATCATAGATGAACTCATGAAACAATATTTCATGTGTAAATTATAGTCCAACCAATATTAAGTTGGAAACTCATATTGTAATAATTGTCATTTAATATAATATAATTTATGTGGTTGATGTAATTTATAGTTTTACATGATATTATTTATAATTGTAATTAACATATGTAACTTTGCGTTTTCATATTAGATGAGCATGCACATTGTATGACTTTTTTTTTTTTTTAAATCACACTAATTAATTTATGTTGATTAATTATGGACACATAAAATCAAACTAAAACTACTAAATTAGTAGTTTATATTGATTAATGATGAAAATAAAATAAAATGAATATACGATGACTAAATTAGTCATTTATAATGATTATCAATGAATGTAAATTAACTAAATATAAAATACTAAATCAGTCATTAATATAATGAATATGAAACTACCAAAAAATGACAAATGACTACTATAAATGATAAATTTGTGAGTACAAGTGATTACTAAATTTTGCATATATAGGACTTTTAGTAGCTAATTTACAATATCTTATAACTCAACGGAATTTTAGCAATATTTCTTTGGTCATTAATTGGTTTTAAAAAATGATTAAAATTACATATTTATGACTATTAGTAGCCAATTTCTAGTATTTTATAACACGACCAATATTTTGGTCATATTTCTTTTGTCATTAATTGGTTTTCTCGGGTGATCATGTAGTAGTATATTTTGTTGTATATTTGGTCATTGATTGTGACAATAATGACTAAATCAATTACTAAATTAACGACCAAATTTATGAATAAATATATTAGTAGACAATAAAATTGAGAAAGCCAATTAATGATTAAGATCAATATGACTAAAATTTGGTCGTGTTGTAGGATACTGTAAATTAGCCACTATTGGTCACCGACTGAAGAAATGTTGTTTATATGAAAATTTTAGTTTTTTTTTTAGTAACTAATTAGCTATTTTGTACTAGTGTAGGAAGATCCATTGTTGTTGTGCGAGAAGACCCATTGTTTCTTTTTGCTTGAGCCCTGATTTCTAGAAAGAAAAAAAGTTGACACAATGTGCACCTATGTGTTGAGTTTCACACAACTTCCTAAGCATCTAGAGGTTTATTTAAAGATTATATTGGATGGTGGTCATTGATTCCACCATTCGATGCATAGATCATTGAAGACACAATTTTCGTTCCCGTGACATCTAATTTGATTGTTTTCACTCTTAGAAGCCTAAGATACAGAGTGGGCACTGATGTAAAAAGGAATGAGGTTTATTCCAAAAATAAATCGTCATGGCACTCAATGAATAAAAAAATATCAACTTATTCCTCTTTTATGAAGGACGTGGCCATAATTTCATAGGTTAGATTAGAGGATGGGCATGTTCATGTGTTAGATCAGGCTTTTAAGCTTAATTACAAATTTTATGCTCCTAACAATAACGTATAGTTCATTTTGTGGTTGGGTTTGTCAATATACTCAACTTGGGTTAGTTTATGGAGAACGTGAGATGTTGGGAGGTCATGCAGTGAGAAAAACATTCGATGGATAGTAGTCACTAGATCTAAATGAAATTGAAGCACTCTAAACACCCAATAATCATTGAATTTACTTTAATTTTCATTGTAATGTGTTAATATATTAATAATACAAAAAATACAGGTATAAGAAACCATATCAAATGGATTTCCCTATGACTTCTTCAAGGTACACTCTACTAGTTACAAACATTGCTAAAATTAATACCTCTATTATCATTACTATTTCCATTTGTAACATGGATTTAATTTTTACATTCATTTCAACAATCATATAGATGGACAAGTTGTAAATAAAATAAGAAGCGTGATGTTGGGGAATTAGGTTTTAAAAAGAGAATATAATGTTGCAAATTGTTTGGCTCTTACATTCTGAAAATATGATTGAATATAATGAGGAGTGTCATTGCAAAGGTTTGATGAATTCTAGGTTGCACCGCCAAGCTGAGTATAATGTCTCCTAACATGATTTTTGATGTTACTTTTTTTCATGTTTCCTACACCATAAAACATTAATTATCAATTGAACTTAATTCTATTGTAGCTAATTTTGTATAGGAGTGAAGTCAATTGTTTGAATTAGGTCCTTTTCTTTGGATTCAAAAAATAATCTCAAAATTTGTAATAGAGATAAAAATGACATTTTTCTTTTAACATTTGGAATAATTAAGTTATATTGGATGAGAAGAAACCTTATCTACAATTTCTCCAGAGGCACTGAATTATGTGAATGACGATCTTGGCTTGTAGAAGGATCCCTCAATTTGATAATACCAAAAATTCATCTTCTCCACCTTTAATGGGTTTAACACTACAATGGAAAAGGTTTTTCTATAGATAAGTCTCCAGGCCAACTTCTTAACACTAATAATTGGTTTAATCCAAGAACCATGGCCATCTCCTCTAAATTATTCCCATGTGTCCTCAAAACTCAATATTTGGTGTAGCCAAATAACTAATCGATATAGCCAAATCTATGAAATATATATGATGATGGTGCAATAAATTTTAAGATTTAAATTAAGTGTACTTGTGGCGTAATTTGAGCACAAATTTCCCATAACATCCATGAGAAATAATTGGTTTTTGGGATGAGATGCATAATTATCAACTCTCATGACCACATCTCTAGATAAATCAAAGGTTTTGAAGCCAACGTGATTGAAGAGGATAGCTCTCTTTCATATGGTGAAGGTAGAGGGAGAGGGGGAGTTCATTTCATAAATTTTATTATCATGGACAATGGATACTAAAATTATCGTGAGAGAGGAGAAGATGCGAGGATGCACTTGAGACATTCTTATATCTCCAAAGAAAATGCAAGAAACATCAAAAATAAAAATAAAATCAAATTGAAGTCATAATGATTATTGGTTTTGAAAATACTTTCAAGTTTTTAATCTTCAAAGAAAATATTAATTGATTACTTAAGAAAACCTTACCTAAGAACAAAGGAAATATGGTTTATCACATATATAAAACTTGTTTAATTCTTGATGAGCATTAATACTATAAAACCAAGCATTTATTTTCTCTAGGATACCTCCACCCAAAGACCCTGAATGGTTTCACAGTTTTAATCATCATAGAAAAAAAATTATAACAAAAACCCTTCATAAGATTAGCTATTCAGGAAGAGAGAGTAGTGAAAAAAAATGAAGAAGTATTTACCTAGTAGAAATTATCTATAATTTGGAAAATGAATGACACTAATAGAGAAGGTTTTCTTCTATCTGTGTTGTTTCCACTAAAACTTGAGAAGATTTTGAGCATAGAAGCCCACATTTTACTTGTAAATCGAAGGAACTCTCGTGTTAATTTTTAATTCGAAACTAAAAGATACTATAAGCAAGGAAACCTATTTAAACAAAACAATCAAATGAAACCAAAAGATTATTCTTACCAGCGATGTCATGGGATCAAATCCAAGGGGCGGTTGTGCTTCTAAATACTTAAGCAATGAAATCTTGATTGATTAGTAGAGAGAGGATGACACTATATCGATAAAATATTGTTCAAAGGGTAATGAAAAATATATTTTTTTCTTTAAAAACCTTAAGAAAACTATGAAAACTCTAAAAACCTTGTTGATACCCATTTGTTGCCCTTTTCTCAACACTCCAAGCTGTTTAAGCCAAGAAATGTGGTGGGTGATGCCAATATTATTTTAACCTCAGAAAACTAAAGAACATAGCACCATTTTGGGCCCTTTACTTCACTTCATTCACTGGGTGAGTGAGAAATAAATTGGGGTTCTCATTCTAATACTGAACTCATTCATTCCACTCGAATTTCCACAAATTACTACATAGTCATAGAATTATCCCTCAATAGTCGGAGCCAATAGCCTAAGTTGTGAGGAACCTAACTTCCTCAACCTCTTTCCCTGGCTAACCCCCTAATACCTCAACCACCTTCTTTTTCTTGCCTCCTAACACCTATACCTCCCATCCAAGGTGAGTTCACATAATAGATTTCAACAATGAAGTGATAGATGACTTGAGCTCACCGATGAAAGTAAAAAGAGTTAAACCCACCGATGAAGGTAAAAATGGTTTCTTTTCCATTTTTCCCTATTTAAGACAATTATATAGGACTTCAGCGTTCCATATGAGCTTACAAAATTATTATAAACTATATCACTATTGGGGGGGTGGGGGGTAAATCAATAGTGAATGCAGTTATAATTTTTTCTTTAATTAATTAAACCTTTAAACCATGCATGAACTAAAGCACATAAGCAAATATTATAGCATCAAACACAAGTGAAACCATGCAATCATTCAACACAAGATACACAAATATTTCTGGTGGAAAACTCTCCTCCTAGGTCAAAAACCACCCCTGTTGTTGTTGCGCTGCTCAATAAATTTTATTATGTGAAGAAAATTCTTTACATAGAGATTCATATGGCTACTATCAAATAGATATCTCTTTCTCATGTGGATCTATTAGACTACCAGCTATTGGAAGGCACCACGCCCATTGCCTGATTACTTCTAAACTATCAAATGACTCTACAAACTCCTATCTACTGGAGGCCACCATGACCAATGAGCCTCACCCAATATGTTCTGAACTATCAGATTGAGGAAATTTTACACTTATATTAATTTCACTAGAGTCCTCCAACTCCACTCCTCTATGTGGTTCTAATTTCATACATTTTAAGACTGCAACCAAGAACTTCTCAACATGAAAAATACAACAACAATATCTTCAAGGAATAAAATCAAAACTCCAAAATAAAATGAATCAACACAAACACTGCATAAAATCTAAAAAGTTCATGAACAAAAACCTCTTTGCAATAGATAACACTGCTCACAAAACAAATGTTTCTCTCAAAAACAAACAACAACAATAAGATGCTACTACCAATTACCAAAAAGACCTGCAACAATACTCTACACCATTTCCTCGCTCAATGCACAAAATTTTGGTCGAAACATACTTCTTCTATCTACTACTGCACCTGCAAACTGTGTCAAATAAGCTACAACACAACCCTCACCCAACTTGAACACCATCTACTGCATTCTCACTCTCACTCAACACATAACTCTTAAAACCAATTTATTTATTTATTTTCATTTTTTTAACTCAATTGAAAAATATCTTCATCAATCTTGAATCCAATACCCAAGGAAAAAATTAAGTTAATACTAATACCAAGTTTAAATACCATGGTAATGATGTTCAAACAAAAATACCAAATGAAAAGACCATGATAATACAAATACCAAGGGCACCTATGCTATGGTAATATGAACACCAAGTGCACTTGTACTGTGGAAATACCAATACGAATGGCACTTGTACAATTGTCAAAGAAACAAGCCAAAATACAATGTGTGAATACCATGGTAATTCTAATACCAAGGGCACTTGTACCATGGTAATACCAATTAGATTCCATACCAAATACCATGGGAACCATCCTTGGTAACATTGTACAACCAAATAATCATATGCATAACCAATACATAGCCAAACACCTCCAAAACTTCTAGCAACATCATCAAGCCATCAAGAAGTCTCCAATACCTATAAAAACATCTCCAACACATGTAGCAACATCTCCAATGATTCTAACACGTGTACATGCATCTCCAACAAATGTATCAACATCTCCAACACCTGTGACAACAACATCAAGTCACCCAAGTTCTTCAACATCTATATAGGCACCTCCAATACTTGCAACAACATAAACTTATAATAAGATATCATAAACATGCCCTGCATCCATATCTACTCAACCTACAATTCCTGCACTATGTTCGTCACTAAATTTTAACACAAATAAGTTGACATCAATGTCAATCAAGAAGCCCAACAATCTGCCCACTGCTACAACCCAACACTCATCGCACTCATCGTGAAGAGGACTACCAACATCATCATATTGAAATAATACATATGGAAAGCAGCACCATGACCTTGTTTACATCAAAGCCAACAAGCTCCCCCTTTTCCATTGATTTCAACCTCAACATGATATCCAACATCTATGGTTTATCTCCATACACGCTCCAACTCTGAAGCTACAATTGTGAAGTTGATCTCCACAATATGAAATATCTCCCCCTTTGACATTAATGCAAAAGGGCCATACCAACAATAAATAACAATGCCAACTATTTGGGCCTCCTTTATTCCCCCAGAAGGTACCAAAATGTTCAAACTCCAACAGAAATTAAGGTACCTGAAAAGCCACCTCAAACGCTGGAATAAGGAAATCTTTGGGAACATCTTCGAAGCCCAACAGCAACTCAATCAGGAGCTCAAACTACTCCATCAGACAGTCATCAATTCAGGGCATACAGAGGCTACCCTAGAAAAGGAAAAGCTCATCTACAATCAACTTGAAGAAAGAAGAAAGCAAGAGGAAATTTATTGGAGACAGAAATCAAGGGTTCGATGGCTTAAAGAAGGAGAGCGTAACACCAAATTCTTCCACAATACAACAGTGCAACGAAGAATGCACAACAAGATCTCATTCATCCAGAACCAGGAAGGAGGTAAAGAGGAGGAGCATGAGAAAATAGAGGAAACCCTCCTCAATCACTTCAAACAAGTCCACCAAGAACAATCAGGGGATAGGAAAGCAGCTATCGAGAAAATCACAAACAACATTCCCAGGATAATAACGGAGGAGCAAAACGATCTGCTCATGAGCCCGATTCTTAGCCAAGAGGTGGATGAAGCAATGGTGCATCTTAAAGAAGGTAAGGCTCCTGGCCCTGATGGCTTTACCACTGATTTTTTTCATGCTTTCTGGGATATGATTAAGGTAGAGGTTTGGCAAATTGTAGAAGAATCTCGCGCCCTTCGATGGATGCTGCCCTCTTTAAACTCTACCTTCATCACTCTCATTCCCAAAGAAGAGAACTCCACTACCCCTGACAAATTCAGGCCTATATCTCTATGCAATGTTCTCTATAAAGTCATTACCAAAGTCATAGCCAACAGACTCAAGCCACTACTCCCTCAGATCATCTCACCTGAGCAATCAGGCTATGTGGAAGGCAGACAAATAATGGACGGTATAATACTCTCCCATGAGATCATTCATTCGCTCAAGCTCTCCAAAAAAGCGGGCATGTTACTCAAGCTTGACTTATCCAAGGCATTTGACAAACTCAGCTGGGCCTATATTCAGAACATGCTGAGAGCCTTTGGCTTCGGTGCCACTTGGGTAAGATGGATAATGAGCCTCATCTCCTCCTCCTACTTCTCCATTCTTGTCAATGGGCTGCCTTCTAACCCCTTCAAGCCCTCCAGGGGCATCAGGCAAGGGGATCCTTTATCCCCCTTCTTATTTGTGATAATGGCGGAAGGCCTAGGTCGACACATCAAGCAAGCTAGGCAAGCCAACCAAATTCGGGGAATCTCAATCCACAACTCCCCTGCCTCCTCCCACCAGCAGTTTGTGGACGACACCATGCTGTATGGCCATCCCTCTGCCCAGGAAACCTCTTGTCTGAAATCTCTGCTCAATGACTTCTCAAAAGCTTCAGGCACCCAAATCAATAACACCAAATCCCAAATTTTCTTCTTCCACACCCCTCCCTCTGTTAAACGTGTTGTCTCTCGCATTCTGGGGTTTCAAACTGCCTCTCTCCCCTCCACTTACCTGGGAGCGCCTCTCACTGCCTCCGCCATAAAGCAACCAGCTTGGAGACGACTTATTGAAAAAATGGAATTTAAACTGAACCTGTGGACACACCGCTCCCTCAATTTAGCAAGTAGAGCGGTGCTCCTTAAAGCCATCCTTCAAGCCATGCCCCTCTACTTGTTCTCCATCCTTGCCGCTCCAAAATGGGTCCTGAAAAGGTTGAGAAATTTACAGCGCAATTTTCTTTGGGGAAGTTCAGCTACCAACCATAAATGGGCGCTTGTAAAATGGGATACCACTAGCAAGCCCAAGCACAAAGGTGGAATTGGCCTCCGAGACCCTGAACATAGCAATATCATCATGACCGCCAAAATCTGGTGGCAATGGTTAACAAATCAGGACAAACCATGGGCCAGAATTTGGATCGCCAAATACACCAACAATATGCCGCATGCAGAGCTTATTAGATTCACGCCCACAAGCACAGGTTCACTCATTTGGAATGCGGCCAAGCAGCATCACCAATTGATTCAGAAACATAGCTTCTGGGAAATAAGGAATGGTCAACATGCCAGATTCTGGTTCGATGCATGGAACCAACTTCCCAAACTATCCAATGTACTACCAGCGGCCATTATTCCAGGTGGGCAAGAGCAACAGCATGCCAAAGTCCACCAATACTGGAATCCGGAAATGGAAAGAGGCTTCAGGAAATGGCTCTCTAGCAACCAAATAATCACCACCAATAGAACGCAAGAAGCAGTGGCCCTTGACACTGAATTGACAAAAAGAAGAATTAGGCACAACAACAATGACGACATCCTCAAATGGGGCTACCTCCCCAAAGGCTCTTACTCCATCTCTGAAGCCTACAATCTTTTAGAAGATCCTCACGTCAACCCTGATCCTCTCTGGTCAAGAATTTGGAGCTTCAAAACATGGCCCGAAATCACTCATTTTCTTTGGTTGGTGGGACACAAAAAGATTCTCACATGGGACAAATTGCAGAAACGCAACTTCCATGGGCCCTCGGTTTGCCACAACTGCTTTCAGGAAGAAGAAACCTTGCAGCATCTTCTAGACTCATGTCCGCTCGCCACTCAACTATGGGAGAAGATAGAATTCAGAAGTCAAAGGCACTGCAGAGAAATGGGAGGCATAATAAACACCATTAGGCAATGGCCAAAAAGCCCTTACAAAAGTAGTCTGCTTAACCACTTGTGGAACATAATTCCAGGTTTTCTCCTATGGAATATTTGGAAGGAACGGAATAGGCGCATATTCAAAAACAACAGCCTGGATAAGGAGGACATATGGAACAGGATGCATGCCAACATCCAAGAAACCATGCTACTGAAGCCCTGGACCCAACAGGATCTCCCAACTGAAGACAATGAGAAAAACATATTATCAAACTGGGGACTGCAGCTGACACAAGAACCAACCACACAGCAAGCAGCAAATAGTAATGGCAAGGAGAAGGAAATATGGGAGGCCCCACCTATTCATTCATTCAAGCTCAACTTTGATGGAGCTTCCAAGGGAAATCCAGGACCTGCAGGATTTGGAGGAATCATCAGAGATCACAACGGAACTCTGCAACAGATCTACTTTGGCAACCTAGGTTGGGATACCAATAATTCAGCAGAGCTGGAGGGCATATGGCAGGGACTTCTCACCGCAAGGAGACACAATCTTCAACCACTGATAGTGGAGGGGGACTCCCAAATTCTCATAAACATGGCCATTCGAATCCAGAATGGATCGCAGGCCAGGAAAATAGCCAATAGTTGGAGACTAGAGGCCAGACTCAATAGTATGGCGGAGGAAATTGGCAACTACAATGCCATCTCTTTTCATCACACTAAAAGAGAAGGTAATAAAGTGGCTGATCTTCTGGCCAACATAGGGGTTGACTCAGATCAGCCATTCCTTGAAGGAGACCTGAACATAATTCCAAATAATCAAAGAAAACAGGAATGTGAGAGTCTCATCCACAGGGACAATGAGACCCCGGATGCAGGTGGCGGGACGGAAGAGATGGGCATGCCACATGCCTCGCATGGGCTGCCCTGTGTAAACAATACGGCCACCAGGGGAAGGCCGTCAACCTTAACTTGAACCCCCCAGCTGCGTTAATGCAGTTAATGGCAAGGGTGGTAGGTTTATGGATCTGCAGAAGGCACTTAATGCGCGCCTGGTTCGAGGGCATAGTGCAGAGTTTATCAGGCATGATGGAGTGCGCAAGGAATTATTGTCTGAAGAATTTTGGAAGAAAGGGCATTATAGAGAGCCGAGGCGGTGGCAGCTTCTTTCACCCAGCCTCCTGGTTTCCCGTGGCCACTGTCATTGCCATTGCCATTCTGGTTGCTGGTTATGCAGACGGTGGCAATTGGCTCAATTGCAGGGTAAGAACTGGATTTGGTCCACCTTGCTACCAAGGGACGGGTCTCAGAGAGGAAATTGGGCACCTGAGAGAGATTTGGGAAGCAATTGGCTCTGTCTTCGACTCCAATCTCACCTGCAAACACACAAGAGAAGGTTTAGACTCACCATGGTCAAAATTCGACAAAGACAGCCATGCCGGAGAGGTCCAGCAAGAGGTTCCTCCTCGCGAGCCCCAGCAGCGGACGAGCATCACCACTGCTGCTGCTGCTATTGCCATAGGAGAGCCAGAGCTACCCCACTCCCAATCAGTCAGTTCTTGGAGGTTGGAGGCGCTAATGAAGAAAAATCAGAGCTCCCCTCCTTTGGCTCAGTGGTTTTCACATTACAAAGTTCTGAGAGCAACCCGGGGCTCTGTGCCCACATCTCAGTCATGTTCACAAAATTACTGGAAGGAAATGGGGAGAACACCCCTCAGAACTTGCAGGAGAAGCAAGCGGAAGGCAAAGGCAAAGAAATTGAGAAAGGAGAACATGAAGCAGGGGAACAAGGCTCAGCCATGGAGCCACCAGCGTCTGAGGCTGGACAGCACGACACCTTTCCTCCAGTGGGGCCAGCTCCTTCAGATATTGATGAAGAGACATGGAGAAAGATGTGGGAGGGACGACCAGAGGGTGATGGCTGGGCGTATATTGTGGAGGACAAAAGCCTCGCTGATGAAGCTGATGCCTATTTCGCGACCCTTCCTTCATCTTCAACTCATCTCAAGGATTAACGCAGACGCGGGTACTTCTCTCTTGCATTTTCGTTTTGCTTGCTGGCAGCTGATGCTTGCATCTTCGCCATATGTCATTTTGCCTTGTCTCTGGTCTGGTCTTAATTCCAATGGGTCCAAGTCGAGCGCTTCTGTCTTGCTCACCTCTGTCTGTCGTGGAGTCAGTCCCTTTTGGCTGGTAGCCCCTGCGTGGGCAGTAATATGTTGGGTCCTCTCTCTATGGCTCCGCTGGGAGTCCGTTGATTTTCCGAACTGTTTTTACAAAGTTGATCCGGTGCTGCCCCTGCGTGGGAGCTTGTAGTGAAATGCATGGTCTGAATGGTTTTGTTAAGGCTTCCCCTTCGTGGAAGCCTTCAGAACTTTTGTCAAAGTTCCCAGGGTGCTACTAGAGGCCCTGAAAAACTCGTCTTACAGTTTGTAATTTATTCCTGTACAGTTAATATATGACTTAGCTAGTTTTTACAGAACAATGCCAATAATGTTTCATATGAGAGAAGTACTCCCCATTTCATTCCCAACACCATGTAAATGCAAACTAAAGAAGTATCCCTTGTAAGATAAGCATGTAAAACAAAGAAACTAACTGCCAAAAAGTCTCTAACCAATGTCATGAAATCTCTGAAAATTGAACATGCTCCCCCTTTAAAGCATGTAATGAAGTTGTAATCACACACTCTTTGTCATTGTAGAAACGCATCCACTACACCACTTTGATATACAATGATGTACATTAAAGTACCATGCAATACAATGTTTCATGGAGAAAATACATGGTTATAATAGGCACATAGGACTGACATATAAATCCTTTATAAACACACCAGTCACCAACCAATGACTCTATGGACTCATTATTACATCATTCACCCAATGTACTAGGGCTATATTAATGGTATACAAAATTAAATATGACATGGACACCCATTGCCCATACATAGCTAATGACAATACATGGCTTTTACAAATGCACACAAACATGCTCTCCTCTATGCATGTCCAAAATAATGAAATAACATGAGTAGATGGCATATCTATCAAATACAAGGCCTCCATGAGAAATTGCATAAGCTCTATATATAGCAACAATAATAGAATTACTATCCAGAAAATATGCTAGTGCATGGCCACTTAACTGCTTGGCCATCACCATCACAACGATGAAGATCCTATAGCAATATCATGATAATCACTAGAAACCACCATGCTCCACATAGACATTAGCAACAAAATAAACTAATAGGAGCAAACTGGCAATATGACATAGAAGTAGCGACATATGTATATCCATATCATCACAAAGCATCCATGAGGCTCATCAATATAATAACATCAACATAAGCTCTGAGAGACAAATGAATCAGTATGCATTATATCCAAGAAGCATCAACTAGGAACTAAATATCAACAATAAAAATATAATATTTGGAAATATAACAACATCAACAGCACATACTCATCATATCCTTTACCTCATGTCATCAAAACACACACTCTCTCGTCATGAGAGAAGAAAGCAAGCAGCAATGTATTCTCTCCATGTGTGAGTAGCAATATAAATCATCATGGCTCAACCATATGAGTGTATAACATCCAATAGATCATAGGCAACAACATATTCTCTCTCCATGCAAACAAAAATATCACAACTCATCCATCCAAATACATACCACTAGCAGCATGATACATCTAGAATAAATATCATGAGCAATAAAGTGCATACTCTAGAAGAGCCAACTCCAACACACCATATGGTCTTCATAGTAGCAACACATGCATACCAACAAATGATATATATATCTATCTATATATATATATATATATATAGCAATAACATTATAAAACTATGTCATGCTACCATATCACCATATCCTACTAACAACATGTATGGCGGAAACATCAAAAACTAACTCATCATCCTTCCTGCAACAAACTCATATCAAGTAAGCACAACAATCTCTTCAATGCTAGCACTCATGTCCATTTGGAAGCACTAATTATCCCCTTGAATTTGTGACCCTCCATCACAACTTTACCATGCACATAAGACAAACATGTGGTTGTCATACCTCCCAAAACATCAACAACAACTCAACGTGAAGCTGCTCCAAAATCATCAATAATAATAAAGGCTAATCCAACTAAAAACATAACGTAAAAGAATAGATCAGAAATAGAAACAACATTTCAAACCTTATAACCTCCCCTGAACACGTGCATCTCTCAATACACAGATTAATCTTCATGCACTCTCTCTAATATGGTTGAACATCCAAAAGTATTCATGCAACTCAAGATGTAGCCATATGCTCCCCCTAATACCATGCATGCCTTAGTTATTGACTCGATAAACATATGAATAGGTCCATTTAAATAGAGGGGAAAAAAATCCAATAATTGTGAAGTAATAGATATGATATATTCAGGCATCAATGCAATATTTCCTACACATAGAATCTTGGTAGAAAAAATAATATGATGTTTATTAAATAGGAAAATTAGTATGAATTAGTATTCCTTGAAAATTTCAAGATGACTTTGATTGGGTAATAATGGAGGTAAAATTAAAAATTTCAAAATATGAAAATTTTAAATATGTAAATGAGAGCATGTGTCATGTAGGAATTTTGATTTATATTATAACTATAATAGACATAAAATTTTCAGTTAGTGTGTTGTCAATGTTTTTCAACAATATAAATTTGGCACATTAGAATGCAATGAGAAAAATATTTTCAACACTTTATTTCAAAAAATAGGGGGAGTTCACAAACTATGGGAAAATGAAACCTGTTTCAAGAAATTCAATAAGAACCTTAATCTCATTAAACATCCAAACCATATATGGCCTTGATATCTGAAAAAATAGAAGAAGAAGACATCAAACAAAGGAAGTATGTTCGGATAATTTCTTGGTATTTAAAGTATTTTTGGAAATGGGATACAAATTAGCAATATAACTACTACAAATAACTCTTTTTTAATATTGGCATGTTTCTTATAATGAAACAATATTATATCCTTGAGTCCAACCCCCTGTAGTTTGCAAAATTTTTGGTTAATGAATGATACTTTAAGGAAGACGTGTGGCTCTAGTGATAATAAAACATCAATATCATGGTAAAAAAATGTACATTTCCCAACAAATTCTCAATAACATCAAGGCTAACTTTAAGGAATCACACAAATGAGAGTTTGGTAACACCTTCTCGGACAAAATGTAGTTGGAAAAAAGTAGCCTCAGCACAATAGAAAATAATGAACACTATAGTAATGGAAATATAAAATGAGGAAAATATGATTTTTGAAGAAATTATAGCTCATAATATTCAAGAAGAATGTTTATGGAGGAAAAAATATATACTGTAACATTTGAGAGAAGGGCACAAATATACTAAATTATTTCTCAAACCATTATGCAAGGAAGAAACCACAACAAAATAATCTTTTGTCATGCACAAGGGGGAAAGTTATAGGCATGTTAATGCACTATATATATATATATATATATATATATATATATATATATATATATATATATATATATATAGATATATATATATATAGATATATATATATATATAAACACATGCTTTAGCACCTTCTTAATGGATCCATGTTATAAATCACAAAAAAGTTTGCAAACTAGTTTTGGGAAGAGAAAACATCCATTCTTATGTAATAATTTTCACATGAAGAAGTAAATCATTACCTAACAAACCAAATATATATATGTACATGCACATGGATACCTTAATGATATAGGATGTTGTGTTTAAATATCTAAAATCTAAGAAATACATTTGATATAGTGAATACACTGAGCCAAAGTATGGTTGAGCCTCAACAATATCATTGTAAAGATGGTAAGCACGTACTCAAATATCTGAAGGGTACAATCCACTATATCATGAAGTATTCTAGAGGCTTCATTCCTCCATATATCCGGTCACTGATTAGAAACTAGCATAGGTAAGGGGACTATGAGCCCAACAATATGATACAAGGGGATTGTCATCCTAGCAAAAGAAGTATGAGGTAGGGCCTTAATTTCCTTTCCCATGCGGGTTAAGCATTCTAAGATATGTAGGTAGATGGGTGAATGGGTTGTGAGTTCATCCTTGTTTCAAACGGTATTTGAAATTTCCATCCCTCTCCATTAGAAGGAGGAGGTGGTGAATAGAATTCAATCAGAAAAAAACAACGTACCAAACATGCATAGAGAAGGAGAAAGAGGTTGTGTGACTCTGCAACTCGTTAAAATTAATAAACATTTTTCATAGTTGGGACTTAATGTGATAGGTTTCCTTGTCAAAGTAGTAAATTAAAGAGTGAAAGGGTTGAAGCGATGTTCTTGAATGTGAATTTATGGGGACACATTTTGACAAGCCACCAACACTTTTCAAGTCTAGTGTAAGGATAAATGGTCCTAGGCATATGAGGTTCAAACTATTATGTTGTTTATTTAGAGTTTTTTGGAGAACTAAATAATCAATATCCTCTTAATATCCACACAAAAGAAATATGAAACAATTGAGAAGAGTTTAAAAAGGTGGTATATAATAAATACGAGGAAGAAGATGAGATAGTTGGTCAATAATTTCAATTCATGCCATTTTCAAGCCTAAGATACCTTCCATTTGGTGCAATCAAATTATGCTAGGTGCTAGTTCTACAATTTTTTTAATACATTAGATTTACAGGTGTTCAAGAAGGAATGTAGACTTACCATTTCTTAACCTTGATTCCCAAATTTTCTAGCTACTATGGATTCTTAAAGGAGTCTGAACGTGACCACTCTCCCTTCCCCGAACCCTTTACCGAGGCTTTTTCCTGATCCTATAGAAATAATACACAATAATTGAATGTAGGGAGTAGCCACCAAGAAACACTCAAGGGAGCGTCGAATTTAATGTATGGAGGAGAAATAAAGAAACACTCAAGGGAATGTCAAATTGAATGTAGTGAGAAGCCACCAAGAAACACTAAAGTTTACATCGAATCTGTTATAGGCAATTTTGTGCCTTACAGAAACAAGCATGAATTGTCAATAATCCAAGGGATCCAAAGTTCCCTAAACATGATGTTCCTACCCCTAGAGGAACAAGGTCAGCAAACCAACAGCTCTCAGATCAGTTCTCCACCTGAAAACACTCAAAAACAAGCAATCCTGAAATCAAAGCAGGTGCTCCACCAGGTTTCTGCGCTGAAACTCAGTTGCTCCCTGGTGTACCTGCGTTGCAAAGCAAGTGGAACAAAGGCCACGTGCACTGAGCAGGATGGGACAAGTGGCACAATGAGTCATTGCTTTGGAATCTTCCAAAAATGACACTTGGATCAGGGATTTCGCCTTGTGATGAGTCAGAGGCTCTGTTTCTCCAAGTGGAAGCAAGGTTCTCCAAGTGGTCTCAAGAATTGAAGATCAACTAAAGATTAACTGAAGAGATAGAGGACACAAGGCAGCTACACATCAGTTGCAAGCTGACTCATTCTTTCTCAATTCATCTATATATTGAGCTCTCTCCTATGAGCTCAAGAGGCTGGAATTTTGTGCAAAGTAATGATATGTTGTTGGTTTCACTATTGAGCTATTGGGTGATTGTTTGAGAGAGGTGAAGAAGAGCAATTCTTTCTGCTGGGAGGTGTTGCTGGGTTGGAGCCTTCAATGGTTGTAATACTCTCAGAACCTTTATTTCTTCATTAATAAAAGCTATTGAGGTTCTTCTATGTGCTCTTGTTTCAATAATATATTGTGATGATTGCATGTTTGGTTTACACTAATCCATGAACCAGTTATGATTGCATGCCTCTTGTAGTTTCCTTCTTTGTTATTTTGCAGGATCTCATTGTAGCTGGGCACGCAAAAGAACAAGGAGCTAGGAGCAAGCGGCCAAAGAAAAGAGTTTTGGATTCGACATTAAGAGCAAGGCAACAGTTAGTGCATTACTCCACTCTCTTTTGCTTTCATAAAGAAGTAAACCTTCAGTAGTTTGTTTTACAGTTGTTGCTAAGGAACTGTCACCCTTAGAGTGGGATAGGGTCATCCGAGTCGGATACTTTTCCCTACAACAAACTGGCGACTCCGCTGGGGATCGTATCCGTTTGATTGTGTTTGTAGTATTTTGCTATTCATTTCCTGAACCAAAGAGTACCAAATCGAAAAGCTTTTGACTATATCAAAAGCGAAGTAGAGGGCAGCTACTCTGGCTCATTTCTGAGAAAGTTCATGATTTGAAGAGCTGATCTACAAAGATCCTTGTAAGCTCTTAGTGATAGCTTTGCACCTTCTTAATCATCCCTTTGAGTGTTCTTGACTGATTGTCTCTGATTTGAGCAAAAACCGTGCATTTTTGAGAAAATTATGACCTGGAAACTGTGAAAACGTAATTCTCGTTTTCCAAAGCAGGTAGTACACAGGCTACCTACTTTGCAACGCAGGTCCTGAAGGGGCTACCTGCGCTGAGAGCCAGTTTGGCTGTGCAGAGCCTGCATTGGACCAAATTTGCCTAGTGCATTTGGGGTTTCCTCCTTTCTCTTGCCTGTTTTCACTTAGATTTGCTGCTAAGTGTCAGTCTTGTACTTGTTCTGAAACCAATATTACTTGCCATCATTCTGCCTCTGTTATATAATGAAATTGTACTTGTTCTTTGTATTTCTTACTCATTTACAATTTCCCATAACAAAAAGTAAACTAGTCTTGCTTTTGGCCTCTTAGATCTGAACCTGTGTTAGGCATTTTGCTGGTCTAAAGAGTTAGCTTGTTTGTTGTCAATAGTTGATTAGTCATTTTACTTTCGTTAGTATGGTTTGATTTCATGTATTTCCAGTGATTAAGCAAGTGAATCTTAAGGTGTCTTTTGATTTTTGGACAAACTTGTTTGTTTTCACTCCTAATCGAAATCAAAGTTATATAACCACTTTCTTTTTGTATCCATCCACATTAAGAAAGGGAAAAGAAAATACATGCATTGTGCATTTTTCATTTGACTGTTTTCTTGACGATTTAGGAAAAATTTGCATTTAGTGTGTGCTCTATGATCTGTGTGAAAAGATTTGCCTTTCTTTTCCCTCGGTAGTTAAGGTTTGTTGGCACTATGATTCAGGTGTTGTCCTTGATGGCAACCCATTCAGGTGGTAGATCAAGAAGGACGCACGAAATCTGTTCAGCAAGTGCGTCCCCGCAGGTATACCATGCAGAACCCGCGTCCAGGGACGCAGGCCAGCCGTTCAGGAGGTGCGTCCACCCAGTGCACACATTTCAAGACAGAGAAAAGCACGTGGGGGTTTCTTGTGTGGTATCTAGCCGACGGTTTTGTGTTTCTATGGTGTCGGCTCGTGGTATTGTTCCATGTTTTGGGGAGGAGCTTGCCTATATAAAGCAAAGGAGTTCATTTTGATTGAGGATCATCTTGGTTGAATATCTTTTGGTGAGATCTAGTCCAGATCTATGAAGGCGAATCTTCTAATGGACTGTGATCTCTATGGCGCATGATCAGATCTGTGGATCTGAGTGTTTGGGTTGGTTCTGAAGTCCTCATATCTTTTATATCTGAAGGGACGCAGGTTCAGTGAAGGGCAAGTGCGTCGGGACGCAGTACAGTAAAGGCTCAGGTGTGTCTCTGAGGCAAAGGACGCGGCGCGACTGTGTTATTGGGTGCGTCTCTGAAGCAAAAGACGCGGCGCGATAGTGTTACTGGGTGCGCCGGTACGCAGCGAAGCTTAAAGGAACAGTGTGTCTGCACGCAGAGCAGCAGAAGGTAGACTGCGTCCAGTCGCAGGCCACAGAAAGAAAATATGCGTCCCTGTCTTAAGATGATTTGTTGACTGTATATTTCTGTTCATAAGGTGTTCTAGGTTGTTTCTGTGATTACTGATCTGATATCTGTAGTGGACTGTATCTGTTGTATACTTGTTGATCATTTGATTCTTCATGAAAAGAAGTAGGGGGTTGTAGCTCCCTTCCAGGAGAGACTGGAAAACGAGAAGAGAGTTGTAGCTCTCTGCAGGTTGCAGCCTGCGTACTGGTAAGGGACTGCACCAGTACAAAATCATTGTAAAAAGAATTTCTTGAAAGAAGATAGAGACATATTGCAGCAGGTGGTTTTCTCCCACATTGGGTTTCCACCTTACATCTTGTGTTCTTTGGTGTGACTGTCTATTTTCTTTGTTCATGCTCATTATTTTATGGTACTGATATGCAAGAATAATTCAAAAGATCAAATAAGGAAGATTTGTTAAATTGCTAGATAATATTGATTCACCCCCCCTCTCAGTATTATTTCCAACAAGGTTTTCAAAGTTGAAAGATTGAAAAGTTTGCTTCTCATCTTAGATTGCATTCAGGAATTTGTTATACACATTTCGTGGTGATCCTTAAAGGCAAACTGTTAAGCAAGATCAACATTAAAATAAATCCAATTTACATAACAATGCTTTGTAACATAACGCAAACATCTAGAGGTCTAGGTAGAGACGTGTTCCGGCGTCGTTAAACATAGTGACTGTCGATCTCTACGAAGGTGGGTGATTCCTCCTGAGAGTCGATGGCACTAATACGGACTTGTGCTCCCACGTACCATAGCGTATATATTGGGAGACCCCTATAGGTAATTATCCTTTATCCATAGGAAGCCGTGTCGGCCGCCCTACTGATTGCGATGCAGTGAACACAGCATTCACGAAGATCGACCACCCGTACCGTAAAACGTATTCTGTGGTTTCGCGAAAAGTTTGGCACACCCTCTGCCTAGAACTCCAGAGCAGTTTCTTTTGGCCTTTTTCAAACTCTATAACTGAAAAAGTCCATCCGACCATTTGTCACTTCGGGCTCGTTAAAACATCGAAGGCGACTAGAGTCATCTTTAGCTTTTTCTCGACTCTTAAAACATGAAAAAGCAAGTTTGTGTCTGAAAGCGTCGTTAATAAAATTTATTTTAAGCGGAACATAATCACCTGTTATTCCCACATTGATCTTTCAGTTGAAAAGTATGGAGCCCACCAACCAAGGAAATAACCTTGGAAGAAGTCCAAATCCCTTCTCCTCTTGGGGAGATGTTGGTGCGCCTCATATGGCAACATTATCACTTCCAGGATTGACAATTGGCCTACCTGTATGGCTCTTTTCAACTAATGTAGTCCAGATCGCCACTAATCCTGAGCAGTCGAATAAACAGTCAGAACAGTCTAGAGCTACCCACCAGCCTTCCACTTCTTACAATTCTTCCTCTGATCCTTCATCTTCACGTGGTAGAGCCGGCAAAAGTCAGCCTCCCATGGAGAAGAAAGAAAAGAAGAAGAGAGAAAAGAAGCAGAAGGGGCCTATGGCGAAGGCGACTGGGGGCAAGCAGAAGACAGCTGACAAAAACCCACACACTGCACCGACCGGGCCTAAATCGCCATGTGTCATTTGCAAAGGGACCCACTTCCATCGTGATTGTCCTTGTATTCCCCGGATACTAAGGGACTGGTCCCCAAGGTTGCACAATCCGGTAGCATCAACCTCTGGTAGTCATGTTGATTGCAGTCTGTCAACTAGCGAGAGTGAAGGACAAAGAGGGAGACCAAGATCACCCTGTATGTTGTGTGAAGGCGAGCATGCTATCCACCGATGTCCATTCTTAGATGAGGCAAAGAGAGTTTTAGAAGATCGTCCGGTTTCACCGTTACGACTTCCTCCTGGATATCAAAAACTCACACCTAATCCCTCGATAGTTGAAAATCCAGCTGACCCGCTCAAGTGGTCAACTGAAGTGTCGATCATTTAGAATGAACCTACTGAATCCAGACCAGACGAAAGTCTAAAGGTCAAAACGGCAGTTGACCCAGTTCTTCCTTCAGAGGTTTCATCATCCAATGACTCTGTCATTGAAGACCCATCTTCAAATGACGCCCTCACTGAAGAGGATAAGGATGACACCGTCCATATTCTTTTCATCAACACAGACTCTGATGAGTATCAGGGCAATGTGCCCATTCCTTTATCGCAGGAAGGAACATCGTTAGAGTCGTATCCGGCCGTATATTCGGTCCCACCACCAAGCAACCTAGTTGTGTCCTTTGATTGGAATCAACTAGGCAGACCCCGGTTACCAGCCAGTATCCCATTCAAAATCATAGTCCAAATTTACAGAATGGTGATGGCTGGAACTATCATTGATGAAGGGGCATCTGTGAGTATCCTTTCCTCTGTTGCTTGGAAAGCACTGGGTTTCCCGGCGCTTTTACCTGAGATGAGAAATCTATCAGGTTTTGATAAAGGAACCAGTCACCCGTTAGGGATTCTCCCCAATGTTCCAATTACATTGAAAGGGAAGACAGTTCATATGAACATCATGGTCATCCAGGGACCCTTGGTTTATAACTTACTCCTTGGACGAGACTATATATATTGCATGGAGGCAATAGTGTCCTCGCTCTTTAGAGTCATGTGTTTTCCGCACGAAGAAAGAATGGTCAAGCTCGTAGACCAACTTTCATTTCCAGGATCACGCATTGCAAATAGTCAAATACCATCCCTTAACGGTTTATTCACTCAAGGAATGCCACCGCCCCCGGTTCTACTTCCCGGTGAATGCGAGTAATTCGAGAAGAAAAGAACTGGGACCCAGGGGGCATGCACCCTGGCCTGCCTCGGGCAAAGAAAACCTTAGGTATAAAGTTAATTTCCGCAGAAGAATGGACTAGTCCGTACCCCGTCCGAAAAAGGAAGAAAGGGTTGTTCTAGGATAAAATTCTTTTGTCAAAGTTATGTTGAAGCGGAAGAATCGCTCCCTTTGTCTAAAGAAGTGGGCTCTCCTAAGGAGGGGATCTATTTGTGGCAGCAAGAAGGCACCATCTTTGAATGTCAAGCCTCACCCATTAAAGCAATAT
Organism: Pinus tabuliformis; assembly: GCA_031772625.1. NCBI lineage: Eukaryota > Viridiplantae > Streptophyta > Pinopsida > Pinales > Pinaceae > Pinus > Pinus tabuliformis. Next base: position 1,220,025,163 of record CM062804.1, on the reverse strand, counting down.
GTTTTAAAAGAGAAGTAGGGGCAGTCTTCAAAGAAAGAGCGGAAATTGTTGTAACAAGTAGTCACCATCCTTAGCAACCTAATGATAGACATCGCCGAAAAGAGAGTTTAGTTTGCGGCAGCAAACAAAGCCATTTTTCGGATAATAAGTAAGAGGACAGAATCTCGAAATTATACTTTATACCTGGGGGCATGCAAACCTTTTGGAGTGCAAGCACAGGACGACTATTTATTTTTTAAATTTTTAGGTCCTCCCTTTAAACCTGTAGGTCTAACCCATTAAACTCGTAGGATTAGCCGTTTCCAGCTTGCATAAAGAAAGGATGAAGGGAAAAAGTTAAAACCTGCCAAATTGGAGTAATTAGTGAGGTATCGCTCCTTAAATAAGATTACCTCGCCTAAGGCATTCCTTGTATTAAGACTGGTATAATCGAGCAGTTTTAGCAATGTTCATGCTCGTTAAAAAATAAATGCAAGAATCGAGCAGTTTTGTACAGAGTTCATGCTCGTTAAAAAATAAACACAAGTTGTGAGCAATCTTTCCCTAGCAGTTCAAGCTCATCCAGAAAAAATGAACCGGTAAATAACCTGGAGAAATGTAACCTTTGAAAGCCATATTAAAAGCCCTTGGTCGTGTTTATTTTCCATCACCTCCATCTGTTCATTTGGCCAATCGTTCACCTCCATATGTGTGTTTACCCATTTTGAGGAACAGTTGCGAAGAGTGATTTCACTTAGCCATCTTTGTGACACTGCCGTGATTGGAGAATTCCAACCTGTACCTGGAATCTGCTGCTATCCCTGTTCATCATTCGTTCCTCAAAAGACGAGTCTTCTTTGAGCTCTTTTCACTGACTCGTAAAATATGAAAAGTTTGCCGAGTTTTGGCCTTCCAGCTCGTTAAAGGACAAGAAGAGCTATCCCTCCTCTAGATTTTAATCTTTTTGGACCTGAGGGATTATTGCACAAAAAGATCGAGCGCTTGTCTTGTTCGCCTCGTTAAAAAAAATCGAAAATTCATCCCTTCTGTATGGTTTTATACTTTTTCGGACTTAAGGGATTAGAAGGCGAAAAAGGAATTGTGGAGTTAACTTTTCGTACCTTTTCAGACTCTCTAAAAATGAAAAGGACCGTGTTTTCCTTGTCGTTAGACTCGTTAAAATGATTAAATAGCGACAAACTTGTCTGTAGACGAGAACGAGTTTCCCTATCGCTAGGCTCGTTAAAACATAGCGATGGGCTTGCCCGAAGGGCAGGTTATAGAACAAGCATATGTTATCCTCCTCAAGCTTGACAAAAATAAAGAGGTACTGGTCAGCAATGACTGGGGAAAAATTGGGAGAACCTCACAGCATTAATGGTAGCAAGTCGCTCTTGAACATGACACTTTGTCCTCTGTATCACATCGGGTTGGGTTGTTTCATTCACCGGTCTCATAACCATGGTCCTCGCCACACCATCCGCAATTGGGGTAATGCTACCAATCCATCACATCAGTGTCGTTATATGTTCAAGAGATGTGGTTCTGTAAAAGAGTCAACCGTGTTCCACCCACTGCCATACATTATCCTTCATCCACTTCATGACCGCCACCCTGAATCATACATCACAGTTTGTTTTCACCTCATCACAATCATTAGCTCCGTTCCGTGTCACTGATGTGGGATTCATTAAGGCCCTCCTTTGACGGATCGCTCCTTGTCGACATCAGCTCATTATCCAAGGAGTTGATTTAGGAACACCCCCCTCAGTACTTTGAAGCTTGCATGCCTCAATGGCAAGTTTCTCACTTCCGGCGACAGGTATACATCAATGACCTTCGACCAAACGATTTTGCATGGTGGTCGATGCCAAGTCCTTTATTCCCACCATGTGGATTGTACTTCCGTACCTTGAGGGTCATCATCCTTATCGGTGATTCCTCTCGCGCTTGTTAACGGTTTACATCATTGACCGGTAATCAAGCGATGTCTTTCCATTTTCGACTTCAAGAAATTCTCACATGGATCGACTTGTACATCGAGTGAAGATCGGAGGAGATTGAAGACCCCAGATCTAGTTTCATCCATCCGGGCTGCGATATATATTCAGGACATAAAGACATTTGATATGTACATCATTACAGTAGATGATCATCCTTCTCAAAGGCTGATAATTTCAGCAGATAATTATCAGTCTACAATCAGACGATCATCTGTTCTATGTACCGAAATGTATTTATAAAGCTGAGCATGGGAATGCCCACCTCAGCTAGATCATGAAAAATGTATGAAAAAATAATGTATTGTATTGTATCTTATTACAGGACACTTCTCAGCAGATTGAATGAACTTCAGATCCTCTCAATAAAGCATTTCACCCGATAAACGACCTCATACTTTAGGGGGCATCTGTTATAGGAAATTTTGTGCCTTACAGCAACAAGCATGAATTGTCAATAATCCAAGGGATCCAAAGTTCCCTAAACATGATGTTCCTACCCCTAGAGGAACAAGGTCAGCAAACCAACAGCTCTCAGATCAGTTCTCCACCTGAAAACACTCAAAAACAAGCAATCCTGAAATCAAAGCAGGTGCTCCACTAGGTTTCTGCGTTGAAACTCAGTTGCTCCATGGTGTATCTGCGTTGCAAAGCAAGTGGAACAAAGGCCACCTGCGCTGAGCGGGATGGGACAAGTGGCACAATGAGTCATTGCTTTGGAATCTTCCAAAAATGACACTTGGATCAGGGATTTCGCCTTGTGATGAGTCAGAGGCTTTGTTTCTCCAAGTGGAAGCAAGGTTCTCCAAGTGGACTCAAGAACTGAAGATCAACTAAAGATTAACTGAAGAGAGAGAGGACACAAGGCAGCTACACATCAGTTGCAAGCTGACTCATCCTTTCTCAATTCATCTATATATTGAGCTCTCTCCTATGAGCTCAAGAGGCTGGAATTTTGTGCAAAGTAATGATATGTTGTTGGTTTCACTATTGAGCTATTGGGTGATTGTTTGAGAGAGGTGAAGAAGAGCAATTCTTTCTGCTGGGAGGTGTTGCTGGGTTGGAGCCTTCAATGGTTGTAATACTCTCAGAACCTTTATTTCTTCATTAATAAAAGCTATTGAGGTTCTTCTATGTGCTCTTGTTTCAATAATATATTGTGATGATTGCATGTTTGGTTTACACTAATCCATGAACCAGTTATGATTGCATGCCTCTTGTAGTTTCCTTCTTTGTTATTTTGCAGGATCTCATTGTAGCTGGGCAAGCAAAAGAACAAGGAGCTAGGAGCAAGTGGCCAAAGAAAAGAGTTTTGGATTCGACATTAAGCACAAGGCAACGGTTAGTGCATTACTCCACTCTCTTTTGATTTCATAAAGAAGTAAACCTTCAGTAGTTTGTTTTACAGTTGTTGCTAAGGAACTGTCACCCTTAGAGTGGGATAGGGTCATCCGAGTCGGATACTTTTCCCTACAACAGAATCAAATGTAGGGATGAGCCACCGAGAAACCCTCAGGTCTAGAAGAATCAAATGGAGGGAGCATAGGCGCTAAGAAACCCTTAGTTCTCCAAGAATCAAATGTAGGGAGTGGAGCCACCAAGAAACACGCACGGTCTATATATCTCTATGTTTATGCGATGACATGCCAAAACCACGTATTGAGACGAGCTAGGAATTCTATAGTTTTGGGTATATGGGTTTTGATTTAATAATATAATATAATTTATATTGTAATTGTTAGTTTAAAAAAAATAAAATCAACAACTATGTGATAGATAATATTTATTAATTTTATTAAATAATAATTAATTTACACTAATGGCTACATTTAAAAAAAAAAAGTCATGTAAGTTGAATTAGTAGAGATAGAATTTACTTGATAATTTTATCAATTGTTATAGGATGTCTTAAATAGCTATCATTAATACACATTCAATCCATATTTTGGTGAGTATAAGAGCATCTTGAAACAAATAATGTCAATTCATGGCATTCAATACTCAGTAGAAGGTGTTAGCCAGCCATAAGAATTCATGAATCATAATATGATAATCTTCATGTATTGTCTTGTGATTTTATATATCAACCTCTACATTAGCTTTCAAATATCAAGATAATAGCCATCAAACATATCTTGCATCCAAGCCCTACAATGTATTTTCCAATCATCCTAAAACTCGAAATTCACTTGGATGATCCCTTCCCATTCAATCACAAGGTTGGTTTCCCACGCGGTATAGAATAGATGGTGATGGGATGTATTGTTAACTCAATCTATGATGTGAAGGATATTGATTAGAAACACTATTGGAAAAAATCCAATCATGTTAAGGGCTAGTGTGGCCCAGGTTGGGTGCAATCCCAAGTTGATTTTGATGGCTTAGATGCCCTTGGGTTGAAGTTTCTCAAGCCACAGGTTAAGCCTAATGTAATCATTGGAGAACTCAAACCACTTGACAAAAAAACAAACAAAAAACCAAGGTTGGTTAGTGGACAATCTATCAAGATTCTTGTGAATGTAGAAATCCTTTACAAGATAAGTAACCTTTACAAATTATAAAATGCATTATGGGGGAGATTTAACTTGAGGTATTTTTTTTTTTTTTCGATTTTAGTAAGATCGAATAGATTGATACAATTTGTACTTTGAAGCATTTTTAATTTTGAGGAGTTGAGAAAGCAAAGAATTTATATTTGCATGAGTCATAGGCATGAAATATCACAAGTGATGGCATGATAGAATTAATAATTTTATGCATTTGAAAAAAAAATATTAAGGAAAGATCACAAAATCTTTCTTTTAGAAACAGTTTGATGCAATGCATCACAAGCTATTCATTTCAAGGGTAGTATGAAGCCACTACAATGGTATACTCATTAAAATCTCAACATGTCACTTGTAGTAATTGAACATAAGTGGGTTGATAACAATCATGCCTCCTAGCCACTAAGGTAAATCATATTAACAACCAGATTGTTTTAATTTATTGATTCTAAGAAATATTTTGATTAGAATTATGTTTGTAGAATTCCAAAATTGTTGAAGAAAATATTTCTACCTTAATGAATTTCCAAATTCATTAAAAACTTATACACTTTTCGAAAAGTCCTTCTATACATTTTACAATAGGTTTATAATTAATTTCTTGAGTAATTATATACAATTCATTAATTTTATTTTCATTTGATTGTTGAATTGTTTTTGTGAGTCGTATTTGAGTCTCAAAACCCTCCCATATCATCAATGCATTCATCTACCATAACCATGTCAAATTTCAATGCATACGAGCACAACCTGAAAAGATTTATGTTGGCTCCATTCTCAAGTCACATCATGACAATATCAAGGGACTTCTCTAGCCCTCTAGAAATTGATTCACTGAAAATTGCAAAGAATAGATAGTGCAAAAAAAAAATTAGACAATCCACGAATAACAATTTCAGTTGATAATTATGGTGATGAGAATAATGGTGAAGCCTCCTGGTAGTAGAGAAACAAATATATTAGTCAACCCAAATCATTAGCTCATCAATGCCAATAGAATATTATCATTTTTTAGTACCATGCCACATAATCAATCAATTATAAACTGACATAAGTAATCAATTATAAACTAGATTTTAACACCTAAACATTAATTTAGTCAATTTTCTTAAAATCATTATGAGACCCTCTTGTGGGAAATTTTTTCATGGGAAGTCATGGCCCGTCCTTACTTATTTTGTGTGGACACCCATTTCCAAGTTAGTTCGACCCACCAACTCATCACATGGGCACCCCTTCCATGCGGGCGTTCCAGCATTCCCAACACGCTATGACCCCAAGGGTGCCCAGGTTCCCCGCCTTCATGCAGACATTACTAGGGTGCGAGTGTTTACCCTGTTGTGAAAATATCTCATCAATGAAAACAAAGATTTATCATTTTTTAGTACCATTCTACATAATCAATCAATTATAAACTGACTTTTAACACTTAAACATTAATTTAGTCATTTTTCTAAAAATCATTATGAGACCCTATTAAAGTCCCTATACTACTAGTGTAACGCCTTATTATTATTAGTGAAACCCCCTTATTATATTTTGTGCCCATGTAGTCCCCATATTGTTATTATTGTGTCCCATAGAAGCCCACTATTGTTCTTGTTGTGCCCTTACATTATTATTGTTATGTCGACTCTAATTATATTATGACACCTTAGATTGCTATATATAGAAAGGAGGTCTCGTCATTTGTATCATCCAAGGATTGTTCATTTCTATAATGTAAAAGGAGGTTTCTCCTCGAAGAGGCTGATTTTGAAGTCGTTGATCTATTTTTTCTTCTATTTTTTTGAGCTTGTTACATAACATTTGATATCAGAGCTTTGGATTCTAGGGTTTTGTTGCTCCAAACACGTCAGCGTGGAATTTTTGCTATAAATTTTTCTATACAAAGTTTTATAAGTGTGGAGTCATGGAAAAGGTATGCATTTACTATTAATCTCATCATCCTTTTCCTTTATTCTTATCTTGTCTATATCTTTTTTTTTTAACTATAACGGTTGTGGTTTTTATTTATTGCAAAAGGGATAGTGGGTCTTTGCCGTAGCGACCCTTATTACATGGCTGTTTTCCTTTTTTGTAGCCATTGAGATATTACAATTTCACAGTTTTTGGAAGAAGCTTTCCCCATTTACAATTAAACTCTGTTTCCTGAGAGTGCATCCAATGTTCACCATCCGGTCGGCTTCGCTGTTGGAGTTTCTGAGAATATGGTAGATCTTGTATGAGTTAAAGTCTTGTAATACTCTCCTCAGTCTATCCATAATTTTGTTGAGACCAACGTTGTTGAAGAGTTCACCATTGATTAAATTTTTTATTATAATTTTTGAGTCTCCGAAGACTTGGAGATCTTTAACACCTTTCTCTCTAACAATAAGACAAGCTTTGAGTAACCCAAGGATCTCATCTTGATTGTTAGTTTTCAGGCCAAGGCCCCACGCAATAGAATCTCTTTCAGTCCCATCCATGGAATAGATGACCCCACCAACACCTGTGACTCTGAGGTTCCCTTTAGATGCCCCGTCAAATAATATGGTAGTTAATTTTTGGGCCCTCCACCATTTCTGGAAGATGTCATCTGGTTCTCTTTTTCGCCAGTTCAGATTAGCGTTTTGGGGAGGCGGTAGATAATTTCGGGGATGTGGATCTAGGGCCAACCACCTATTTTCTTCTACTGTGAGCAAAGGATCATGTTTTTAGTATTGATGTTGGGTCATTTCCAAGAGTAGAGACTTTGCTTTTGCTACAATTTGAACCAGGGAGTGTTGTATGTCTTTGAAGACTTGTTGGTTACGAGCCAGAAAAAGCTGCCAGTAGACAAATTTTGGTATTGCTATCCATACCTTGCACCAAAAGGACTTCGGAGGGATACGCTAAGGGTAGCAGGCACTCCAAGTAGCAAAGAAGTCTAGACAGAAGTCTAAGAAGGTATAGACATCTGAAACTCTTGCAGAATGAGTCCCCACACCTCTTTGGCAAAGAGGCACTCCAAAAATAAATGTTGGCAAGTTTCAAGATTACTTCTGCATAGCACGCATCTATGAGGCCCTTCAATATTCCTCTTTACAAGATTGTATCCTGTTAATAGTTTGTTGTGCACCAAAGTCCAGAAGAAAAAATTTATTTTTGGAAGAGCTAGTGGCTCCCAGACCTGTTTCCAAAATGTGGGCAGATGATTACTGTTCTTTGATCCTTGAAGCACTCTATATCCTTTAGCTGAAGTGTAAATACCTATTCGCCCCCAGCCCCAACTGTCTCTCATGTTTCTGTTGACTGGCATTACTTCTTTGAGCAGATCTTCAAGGTGATTATGTTGGTCAATTAAATGCGTCGGGGCTCCATGAAGATTCCAACCTGCCCATTCACCACGTTTGTCCCAAATTGACAAATCATAAACGTTGTTTATGCCTGCTATTTCTAACCAGTCCCTGAGATCTGCAATTTCTTCATTTTCAGCTAAAGGATCGCACTGCATTATGCAATCTTTTGCACAGGTGCATGCACTTGCCATTTCCAGGGATTCTATACAAGTGTTTCTTGAAAAAATTGCTACTTTTGCAACAGAGCCTCCAGACCTGCGTGCATGAAGTTGTGTTGTCTAATTACATTTTCTTGAGGGTGGCACTGTCTGCATATTTGGACCGTAGAGTGATGCTGATGGGGTGATAAGGGTCGTGGATCATTTTCCACAGAAGCTTGCCTCCCAATGTTGTGTTAACTAGGGAGGGGTCACCAATTTGTAATCTGCCCTCAGTGATCGGCCTCTTGACCAAGTCCCAGTTTACAAGATTCCTTTTTTTTCGTTGCCTTTCCCTCCTTGCCATAAGAAGTCCCTGAGGAGTGAAGAGATCTGTTCCATAACATTTTTAGGAGCCAAGAGGAAAGCTGCTTGATAAATAGGAAGGGCTGACAGCTGAGTTTTGATTAGAATGGTTTTTCCACCTTTTGTTAACCAGTGGCCTACCAAGGCTTTGATTTTTGATTTGATTTTACTGATGATATCAATCCAGAGGGACCTCTTATTTACACCTGAGGATATTGGTAGTCCAACATACCTGAACTTATCCCATTGTGCATGCCCTTTGAACCCTAATATCTTCGTGATGTTATTGATCTCATGTTATTCTGTATTCCAGCTGAAGATTTCACTTTTACTCTCATTGACAAGAGCGCCAGATACCCTACAATAGCTTCTCAGGACTTTATCAAAGGTTTTCGCTATAATGGAGGAAGCACCACCAAGGAGAAGGGAGTCATTCGCAAAGAGTGCGTGATTCAAGGGGGCTAATCCGTGGGAAGGTTTGAGACCCAAAAGGGAGCCAACATTTCTTTCAGCTGATAGTTTTCTGCTAAGGGAGTCTGCCATGAGAATGTACAGAAAGGGAGAGAGGGGGCATCCCTGCCAGATGCCTCTCTGAGCTTGGAAGAAATTAGTTGGACAACCATTGATAAGGGGAGTGATCCACGAGGAATAAATACATGCTTTTATGAGCTGAACAAATTGCTGAGAGAAGCCAAAAGATAGCAAAACTTTGCAAAGGAACAAGTGATTAACTCTATCAAATGTGTTTTCCATATCAATTTTAATCAACATACCTTTCTCCCCTCGTTTTTTGCTTTTGTGGATGGTCTCCTCCACCTGAATGACGTTGTCCAAAATGTACTTTCCTTCCACGAATCTGCCTTGAGAGCTGGAGATCAATCTTTTCAGCAGAGGCTTGATTTGGTTAGCTAAGAGATTGGCTATAATTTTGTAAGATGCATTACACAACAAAATAGGCCTAAATCTTGCAAAGGATTTAGGGTTGGTCTCTTTAGGGATTAGAGCTAAAATAGGTGGAGTTGGTTCCTCCTCCTATCTTAGATTTTTTCATGAAGCCTCTTATCATTCTAAGGAGATCAACTTTGATGACTTCCTAGCATGCTTTATAAAAATGGATTGTGAATCCGTCAGGCCTAGGGGCCTTATCAGCTTCGATGGACCAGATTACTTTGATAATCTCCTCCTCTGAGATGGGTCTGCAGAGAGCTATGTTATCTTCAGTTTTAACAAGAAGAGGGGTTTTGGTGAGGAAGTCGGCTATTTCCTCATTGCTACCTTGGGTTCCATCATTGAATAAGTTCTTGAAATGGTTTTCAGCAGCGTCTTTAACTTGGTTGAAACCTTTGCAAACTTGACCCTCCATGGTTTTGATTTCAGCTATATAGTTCTGGGATAGTCTAGCTCTGTATTTTCGATGGAAAAAAGAGGTGTTCTGATCCCCAGCCTTTAAACAAAGACTTATGGATTTTAGCCTCCAATGTTCTTCTTCAGCTCGGAAGGATTGGTATGTGGAACTTTGAGATTTAACTTCCCTATGCAATAGTTCTGTTGTAATGTCTTTATTTTCCATATTTGTTTGCAAGGAGTGCAGCATCTGGACTGCCTCTTTTCTTTGATTGGTTGGGGTGGGATCTGGCTTTTTGATCCAATCCTTCAATGCTTGTTTTGTGGCCTTCAACTTTTGTTCCCATATATAGCTGGAGGAGCCTGAGAAGGGTTTAGCCCAGGCAGCTTTCACAGTTTCCATGAATCCCTATTTCTCGAACCAAAGCGGGCTGAAGCGAAAGGGAATGGGCCCCAGGTCTTCTTCATCTTCCAATAGGAGCTGAATTGGTTTATGGTCTAAGGTTAATTTAGGCAGAATTTTTGTAATGATGATATTTTTGTTCATCATAAGAGTGCTTTGGACCAGGAACCTGTCCAGATGAGCAGCAATATGTTCCATCCCAACTCGATTATTTGACCAAGTGTACCACCCGCAGATTGGGTTGAAGTCTGGAAGGTCCCAACTCTGGGAGAGCTCCTCCACAAATTCCAGCATGGGGTCTCTATTGCCTGATCTGCACTTTTCTCTTTTGGTTTCAAAACTATGTTAAGGTCTCCCACTAAGATAATGTTACTTGGGGAGTGCTGCTCTAGAAAAATTGAAAGCGAATTCCAACATTCTATTTTCTTAAAATAGTTTACAGGAACATGCATATTGAAGAGATAAATATTCAACTTACTTGCTTTGTGCTTGAGATCTGTGAAGATCTAGTGCTGGGTTTCTTTAAAATTTTGAAGATGGAAGGTGCATTCTGACCAGAGAGTAGCTAGGCCTCCGAAAGTTCCCCTGGCGCTAATTTCCTTGCCTGTATTTTTATTCCATTTTGACTTACTGATATCTAGAAGGGCTTGCCCTTCAATCTTGGTCCCTTGGAGCATGAGGATATCTGAGGGTTCTATTTTGATTAAATCCTTGACTTCTTCTAGTTTAGAGGGGTTCCCCAGTCCTCTGCAGTTCCAAGAGACAAAATTCATTATTTAGTAAGAGGAGGGTTGGGACCTAATGCGTTAATCTATTAAGGAATTATGGTAATAAATGAAGGAATTATCTACAGTTACGACTTAGCTAATTATTACCCTTCTTTATGAAAGAAAACAACAAAAGGGACAAATGTTGTTCCCTAATGAAGGAATAAAAGAAATCGGGAAGCTAAGAAAGGAATGCAACGGTTGCAGATAAGGCCAAAGCAAATCAAAAGGATCAACGCGAGAAAGGAAAGGATGGCTGAAGTTAGAAATCTATTGCGAATCCCTCAAGATTGAGAGATCCTAAGGGAACGCATTTACCATTTATCTTTTACCCTTTCTGATTATAAAAGGAGATGATTGTAAGAAGAAAGGGAGGAATCTTTGTTACTATTGAAATTGTAATTTTAATTACAGACTCTCGCTGTCGAGAAGAACATGAATATATTGTAATTCTCATTCAGTTTGATAATTAATATATAAGTGAACTTGTTGCTCCCTCATGTTATCTGAAGTAGCTTAGCAGTGTTCATATAGTACGAAAGCCTGCTCAATTTTAACATTGGAGTAAACCAATTTGTAAAGAACTTTGGCCATGATAGAATTATATCATAGAATGTAATCAATGAAGCAGAAACAAGGGAAAGGGCCACTCAAGAAGAGGTGAACCAACCTGGTGATATGCCTCCAGGAGAACCCATCTAGGTAGGCCTAAATATGAAGAATATAGGCCAAATAGAAGAAATAGAAATAAACCAGGAAGACGACTACCAATCTGGGGACATGATTCTTTTAAAACAAAGCCAAGATGAGCAACTGGGATCATTAGGAGCAAAGACAATTAACAAAATAGTTACTCCTCCTAAAAAGCATAGAGACAAATTTAAAAAGCTTAGGAAGGAACAACAAAGGCTATAGAAAATGGTGAAAAGGCTTAGATGAAAGATAAGAAAATTATCAACAAGGAATGATCCAGAAAACACCCCGGAGACAATAAACACAACAGTTCAAACTGAATTATATGAAACAAAAGCTACAGGGACTCAAACGAAGCCCACAAAATAAAACTTTTACCATTCTGAAACTTATCCTAATGCCTAATATTACCATTTTGAAACTTTTAATGATGTATTAGTTAACTATCATACATATGACAAGGAATTGTATGCATTGGTGCAAAGTGTTAAAAAGTGGAAACACTATTTGATGGGAAAGGAAACTATCATTCACATAGATAATCAGCCATTTCAATGCTTTCAATCACAAACTAAGCTACAACAAGAGAGGCACTTCAAATGGATGGGTTTCTTGTATAAATTCCACTTGGTGATAAGGTATAATAAATATATCTATAACAAAGTTTCTAACATAATTTCTAGACCAATTGTTAGTGCTTCAATTATTATTAAGCATAATTATATCATGCATGAGAGCTATGTTGAACAATATTCTTTAGATGGTGACTTTAATTATGTATATGCAACTTTGTGTGAAGGAAACCAAGTACAGGAATTGGATTACCATGTGCATGATAAAATTTTGTATAATCTTGGAAAGTTATGCATTCCACACGGTGAAAGAGTCAACATCATAAAGGAGACACATACTTCTCTTATTGTTGACCATTTTTATGTAGGGAAGATGATGTCACAATTATGAAGGAATTTTTATTGGCCTAGAATGAATGAAAGGGTGTCATGATATGTAAGAGGATGTCCTTTATGTGCTACAAGTAAGCCTAGAAATAGAAAGTTAGGATTGTATACACCACTTCCAGTCTCATCTCTTCCTTGGGAAAGTGTTTCTATGGACTTTGTAGGAGGACAACCTATGTCAAAAAAGAATAATGATTATCTTTATGTTGTGGTAGATCGTTTCAACAAGATCTGTATTTTGATGCCTTGCAAGAAGCAAGTTACAATTGAATAGATTACACAAATGTTCTTTCAACATGTATGGGTACATTTTGGGTTTCCCAAACCCATTATTTCTAATCAAGATTCTTGATTTGTCGAAAAAAATTGGTCAATCTTATGGGGACTTGTGGACACCAAGTTGAAAAAGAGTACAACATTCCATCAAAAAATCTATGGTTAGATAGAAGTGGTGAACAGAATGGTAATACATATTCTTCATGGTTATTACAGAAAACATCCCAAGCTTTGGGATCAACACTTACACTACACTCCACACACTTATAATTGAGAAAACAACTCATCGACTCAAACATATCCATTGAGGCATGATTTGGTTACTTACCAAAATATCCTTTAGATTTATCTTTGGGAAATATGTTGTTATTGATGGCCATAGTGACGTTCATATGGCCAAGTGATTCGTTGAACAAGTTCAATTGGTGCATTGGATGCTTCAAGAACAGTTGGAAAAGAGCCAAGCCAAGTACAAGACAAGGCATGATAAGCATCATGTTGACCATAATTTTTAGGTTGGAGATGAATTTTTTCTTTAAATTAGCAAGGAGAGGCTTAAAGGAGAAGGTAAAAAATGAAACTAATAAGGTATGGACCTTTTAAGATTCTAGAAAAGATTAGGGTTAAGGTCTATAAGACTGCACCGAGGGTTGAACACAAAACATCTTCCCAAGCATCAAGACTCTTCACCACTACATTGCATCATGTGACTTAACCTTATTACATCTTAGCATCAATTTAATGTTGGTGTTGTTATACTCCTATACCAATAGGTGTCATATTTCATGATTGACTAGTTGAAATCCCTGATATGTTCATCCTTTCCTTGCTGCAAAGGTTTCTCATATTTTGAAAAAATCTAAAAATCTAAAAAATCTAAAGAGGGTATACCCTAAAATAAAAATCAAAGGGTGAAAAGATAAATGTTCAAAAGGAAAAAAGGAAAAGAAATGAACCCCAAAGAAAAAATGACCAGGAAAGTGTGCAAGTCCAAATGCCACTACTATTTCATTTTCTGTAAATAAAGTATCATGTGCAGTTTGTTAAACTTCATGTTGTAGTTGATGAATGGCCAAACAACTTAATCTTGGCCAGTTTTTTGGCATTATGATACATATGTTGTACTTGATGGCAACCCAGTCATCTCAGATGATAAATTATAGTGCAGCAAAGTTCACACACTTTCATGCAGAGAAAAGTTCCTTTCATGCAGAGAAAAGTTCACACACTTTCATGTAGAGAAAAGTTCCTTTCATGCAGAGAAAACTTAACGCACTTTCATGCATAGAAAAGTTCACGTACTTTCATGCAGAGAAAAATGCACGTACATGGGAAATATTATGGTTGGTTCATGGTATTAGTCCGACAGTTTTTGATCCTATGGTTTTGGTCCGTGGTATTGCATCCAAAAGAATTGAACCCAAGTATTGGGTCCGTGGTATTGTTTCTCAATGGTTTTGGTCCATGGTTTTGAGTGAGGCATATCCTATAAAAAGGAAAGGAGATCATTTGGCTAATCATAAGTGTTGAAAATATTAAGAAGAGCAAGATCCAAATTTCTGATAATCGGTTGGTGAGACATAGTTAAATCGGCGAAGCAGGTGCGGAGGTGTGCTGAATAGTAGACAGTGCAGGTGCAGAGTTGCGCAGACTCGTCATGGCAGAAGTGCGGATATCTGCAAGTTTCCTTCAATGAAGTTGCAGACATTTCTTGAAATATATTTTAGTTGTCTTTTATCTATTTCTGCAGAGATCTCGGTTTAAATTGGTGTCTAGTTACTGGTGTTATTTTCTGGTTACTGCATTCTGAGAAGTTATTTGTTTAAAGGAGATTGGGTGATGCACATGTACATGATGTTTTGGATCCAGTTTGAAAATTGATGAAACGTGGTCCCTGGAAGGAAAGAGAAGGTAGTAGCCTTATGTAGGTCAGCACCTACGTACTAGTATTTCAGCTAGTACAAGAGCTAAGGGGGTTGTAGCTCCCTTCCAGAAGAAGCTGGAAAACGAGAGAGGGTTGTAGCTCTCTGCAAGTTGCAGCCTGCGTACTGGTAAAAGACTGCACCAGTACAAAATCATTGTAAGAAGAAGTTTCTAATTAAAAGAAGATAAAGACATATTGCAGCAGGTGGTTTTCACCCACATTGGGTTTCCACCTTACATCTTGTGTTCCTTGGTGTGACTGTCTATTTTGTGTTCCTGCCCATTATTCTATGGTTCTCACATACAGATTAATGACAAACATCTGAAGAATAAATCAAATTATAAGTTTGGAAGGTATATGCAAGTTTCAATTGTCAGATCTGGAAATATTTGTATAAATTTATAAGAGTTTGATAATACTGATTCACCCCCCCCCCTCTCAGTATTATTTCCAACAATTGGTATCAGAGCAGGTCCTTCAGAAGAATCTTGATCACTTGAAGGAAGATCTATCATCATGAGCAACTACGAGAGAAAAGCATCGAACAGGCCATAAATTTTTGATGGGACCAATTTCATCTATTGGAAGGTAAGATTCACTGCCTATCTTCAATCTCTTGGTATAGAAGTCTGGGATATCATAGATACAGGGTACACTTTTCCATTAGGAACTCCCACAGATCCGGTTGAGAAGAAGCAGTTTGAAATAAATACAAAGGCTATCAATACTCTATTAGGATGTTTATCTCAATCAAAATTCATCAAGGTTATGCAGTATAAAACTGCAAAAGAAATATGGGACAAGATCGTTTTGAGCTATGAAGTAGATGAACAGGTAAAATGAGAAAACTTCAAACCCTCAGAATTTAGTATGAAAATCTCAGAATGTACAATGATGAAAGTGTGGCTAACTATTTCCTACGAATAGATGAGATTGTTAATTGTATGAAAAACTTGGGTGAAGAAATAAAAGAGGTGGTTGTGGTTGAAAAGGTTCTAAGATCTTTGTCTCCTAAGTTTGAATCAAAATTTTCTGCAATAGAAGAAAAGGAGAATCTACATAAAATTACCATGTCACAACTACACGAAATTCTAACTGCTTACGAAATGAGGAAAGGAGTACCTTCAAATAGGAGAGAAGTTGCATTCAAGGCTTCAGGCAAAGGAGATTACTATGAGTCAGGACATATGTCAGAAGAAGAGGAAGAATCAAATTTTGTCAAGAACTTTCAATGGGGTGCTGTAAGATTCAGAGGTAAGTTACCCTTCAAATGCTTTGCTTGTGGAAGATTCGGTCACTATGCTGCCAAGTGTCCTCAGAAAGACAAGCTTGACAAAGGTAAGGGACCTGTTAGATGGAACAAGAAACAGAATGTAAGCAAGAAAAGCTACTACACTCATGAAGACAATGATGGACTCTCAAATAGTGATGAAGATGAACGAGGTAATAATTATATACTTTTAATGGCTTTTGAAGATGATGATTTCATGGATGCTATAGATGAAGAAGGTCTTTATGAAGAGATTTCTAAACTCAAAATTTGTTTAGAAGAGAAAAATATGATTATTGATACTCTGCAATTTCAACTGGCTGAAAGGGAAAAACATCATGAAAAGTTAGAATGTGAAATTGTGGGACTTAGAAAAGATATTGAGAAAACAAAAGCTCTTAATATTAGATTTGTTAAAGGATCTAAAACTCTAGATGAGATTATCAATGTGCAATGTTCTCCCCTAATCAAGACAGGTCTGGGATATAATGAAGAAACATCTCAAGCACAGAAACCATCCACCTCCAAAATTTATCTTCATGCAGCAAGGAGGAGTGAGCAAAGGCCCAATGGAGATCATAAGGTAAATCAAGGAAAATTTACCTCAAGAATGAACAAAGACTACCAGGTAAATCGGGGGCAATCCACCTTAAGGATGAACAGAAGCTACAATCAGCCACAGGTAAAATCTTCTCAATCTACCTCAAGAATGGATGACAGTAGAAACTACAATCGTTTAATTGGTAGATTTGATAATAGCAGGATTTTATTCAATGTCCAATGCTTATCTTGTCATAAATTTGGTCACAAAGCAGCTCAATGTGTTGCCTATAAGACAATCATGACTAGAGAAGCTCAAAAACAAAGAAGTATGACTGAGATCATGAAAAGAACCTACAATAACGTTTCTTCTCTTGAAAACAAAATTGAATGTTCTATTTGGATTCTGAATGCAGGAGCAGGTTTCAACAAACAACTCAGAAGGAACAAGCCTCAAGTGCCAAAACATGGAGAATGAAATAGTTGCAACTAGAAAGATGTGGTATAGCCTTATATGCGGAAGCGCAGGAAAATCAATGGTACATCGACAATGGATGTTCAAAACATATGACCAGTGATAAGGAAAAACTTCAGTCGTATAGTGCCTTAGAAAAGGAGAAGAAAGTCTCATTTGGAAATGACACCCCTGCGCTCATAAAAGGTAAAGGTTATGTTCTGTTGAAAGAAAAGGTCAAAGTTGGAAATGTTATGTATGTTGATGGCTTAAAGCATAATCTATTGAGTGTCAGTCAGATGTGCGATCAAGGAACTGAGGTAATATTTCAATCAAATGGATGTAGTGTTCGTGATCTTGATACAGGAGAAACAGTGATCAAAGGCATAAAACACAAATTTCATTAAATTTGGAAGTTTTCAATGGATCTAGAATTTAGAACTTTAACTAGATTCAGTTTTTTCAAAATGAGGAATTAGAAAATCACTTAGTTCACTAATTTTAATGTAGCTATTCACCATTTTTTTGTGTAAAAATTATCATGATAAACTTTATAAAAAAATTATATAAACTTGCTAAAGCAAATCTTTCACATCTTAATCTTGGATTCCTTACATTATCTATTTTAATAGTTTTTATGGTTTATATTAAAAGATAAGTTTTTAAGGTTATTTTATGAAAATAATGATGTGTATTTTACTATAGTTAACCCATTTAATTATAATCAGATATGGTAAATATCATGTATGTGTTCAGCTAATATTATTTTTTTTTTTACAATGTCGGCTACTCATATATTAAAAACTTTCTGAAAGTAGAACTATTACATGGTGAGGTAAAGCATGAGAGCAGAGGTTCAAAATCGGGTACTCAGACCCGCATTCCTCATGGCTTCTCTTAATTGAAAGCAAGACTGAAAATAAACGGCTATATTGCCTTACATAGGATCCTCCTAACCAAGCAAATTTACAATGCATAAATCACGGAAAATGGGCGGTGACCGAGTCATCCTTCTGGGCGCTGGCTCTGGTCGATGCTTCTGCTTGATGACTTTCAGTGAGAGTGCGGAGATGATCGATTACTGCCTCCATGTGAATGCAGCGGTCCTTCAAAGCTTCGATCTCCTTCTTTCGTTTTCCCAACTTCTTACGTTTGGATTCTCGGTCAGCATGGTAATCTTCTGTTAACTCCTTCAGCTGTTTTGTCACACTATTGATCATTATAGTATGTGCCATGCACATATTACAATCTTTACTGTTAAAGAGAGTGCCCAGCGGGTCTCTGTTAGAGCCCTGTTTGGATGGCTGGCCTTGGTTGTCCTCCATCAACGCGGCCTGAGGAGATAAGAGCGAGAGCGCTTTGCTGTTTGATGAGATCTCTTTGGAAGGGGCGCACTTAGTGAGGAGCAGAGGAGTTGGATGGAGAATGGGAGATCTCCAGAACTTCAAGAGGGCTCTTCTATGGAAAACACAGACACAGTTAGTTGTGGACAGAGAAACCAAAGTAGGAAAGCGGCTTACCTCAGAAGCTGAACACTGTAACCAAACGTTCTGGGGGTGGAAAACACCCGCTCTGCATCGAGGATTAGCAGGGGCTCTTGAAGCATGAACTCTGAGTGCAAAGAGATGGGGGGGCCGATCATCATTTAAAGAAGGAGGGGAGTTCATAAACCGGGAGGAGGGATGATTGAGGGCAGAATGGGGATGAGCTTGGTCAAAGTGATCGATAGAAGTGATGCTTCTGCGCGTGCCTGAGACAGTGGCAGCACTGGTGAAGCAGAAAGGACCGGCGGTGATGGGGCTCGAGGATTCGCATGCTCTAAGAGCGTTGATGCTTTTCATATCCCGAAAACAAGGAGATCTCCCAATGTACTCCTCGGTGCAGCTTTTAGGATTGCCAAGAGGGTTTAGAAATTGATCAGAGTGCATGAGAGGACTTCGATCTTGTTGATGGTCGAGAGGAGACGAGGAGTTACGGAATATCTTTGGCATAGATTTTGTCATTCTCACGAACCTGACCGATGCTCCTTCTGACCGCGAGATTTGCCTGATGGTCTGCGTCCTTGTTATTACTTCTGAGGACATGTTTGAATGTCACTTCACCCAGCTCTTTGATATTCTCCATGGTTCGGTTCTTGATGTTGTTTAGGGCCCTTTGTTTGTACTCTTTACCTGTAATCATGGCTGTTATGATTATGGATGAATCTCCAAGGATCAGCAGGTTCTTGAGGCCAAGCTTCTTTGCAATGTGAGAGCCTAGAAGGAGGCCATAGGCTTCCGCTTTGTTATTGGACATTTGGCCTAGTCCCCACTCGAAAGAAACCATTAGGTTCCCTTGCAAATCTTTTATAATTCCGCCAGCACCCGCTTGGCCCGGATTCTTCTTAGAGGCCCCGTCAAAATACAACACATGTCTGTTTTGATTACTGATCCAGTCCTGCACTTCCACCTCCGTGCCTCGAAGCTTCCAATCTTGGTTACCTGACTTTTCTTTCCTTTGAGTTCTGGGGTTGGGATTGATTTTGAATTTCCCCAACCAAACCCTGTACCTGTCCTCCGCAGCCTCTATCTCTGTCTGAAGAACCCCTTTCGCTTCTAGAGACTCCGCAATAAGAGCAATGGACTTAGCCACAATGCCTGATATGGTTGGCTTATTATTGTTAAAGATGCAGTTGTTTCTCGCCTTCCAGATTTGCCAACACACATTAGAGGGGATGCTGCTCCAGAGCCTTTTCATTACAGAATTGCCTTTTTTGGGCTGGTAGAGTCTTTTGTCCCAGCTTTTGTGAAGGGCGTGAATCTGAGAGGGGATGGATTCCGAAGAGATGGAATCAGAGAAAAAATTCCAGCATGCTTTGGCCATCGGGCATTCTAAAAAGAGGTGAGAGATAGATTCTTCGGCAAGTCTACACATGCAGCACATTGAGGGGCCTTGAATACCTCGTTTTCTTAAATTTTCAGCGGTTAGGATTTTCCCGTGCTGGAGGGTCCAATTAAAAAGTTTGATCTTGGGCAGGCATTCCGGACTCCAGACTGCTTTATGCAAGGGCCAATTGTTTACTGCTGAGATGTCTTGGAGGGCTTTATAGCCCTCTTTCACCGAGTAATTGCCACCATTCGGAGTCCAGACAAACTTATCCTCTTTCCCTCTGTCTATTGGGGCTGAACCACTGAGGGAGAGTTTAAGGTCTGTCCATTGCTGAGCAAGCTCGTGAGGGAGGGCGAGGGGAATCCACCCAGCCCAGCGATCCTCTTCCCACAAAGAAATGTCGAAGAGAGAGGTGAGATTGGCCTCTTCCATCCACCTACGGAGGGGATATAGATGAGGTATAGAGTTTCTGGCCTGAGATCCCAAAATACTGTCATTCCAAATGTTTACATCTTTTCCATTTCCAGGAGCCTTTGAAAAGAAAGAATTGCATAGGGGGAGCGCTTTCTTAATGAGATTCCAGGTTGGGGTGCCTTGTCTTTCAGGGATGTTGTCCGTGAGGATGTTTCTATGTGGACCATTAAGGTATTTTTTCTTTAGAACATCAACCCACCAAGAGTCTTTTTCATTGAGGATTCGCCATATGAGTTTGAAGCCCATTGCTAGATTAGCAAGCCTTGGGATCCTGATACCTAGGCCACCTTTTTCCATTGGGAGGATCACTTTCTCCCACTTAACCAAACTGAACTTCTTTGAGTTTTGTTTGCCTCCTTGCCACAGGAAGCTGCGCATGATTAGCTCCATGTGTTTATGTATGCTTGCTGGGGCTAGCGTGATGGCAAACTGATAAATAGGGAGAGAGGCGAGAATGGACTTTATTAGGGTCATGCGGCCTGCTAGATTTAACCAGTGCATTCCCCAATTTTGAAGTTTGCTTCTGAGCTTTTCTATGATCTTGACCCAGCTTTCAGATTTGATTTTATCTTTGGCCAAAGGCAGCCCCAGGTATGTGAAGTGGGACCAATTTAGCTTGGCTGGAATCTCCATAATTCGGGATATGCGCTGAATGAGATGATTAGGGACGTTCCAAGCGTATATCATACATTTGTTGTTGCTGAGTTTGCCCCCTGAGGCCTGAAGGAAGAGGTCCAGGGCTTTTTTGAATCTCCTCGCCATGATGCATGAGGCGCCCCCAATGAGAAGGGTATCATCAGCAAACAAAGAGTGGTTAATGCCTTTCGAGCCTCTTATGATTTCTATCCCCATTATTTCTTTTTTCCTCCTCATGCTTTCCAGTTTGGAGCTGAATGCTTCGGCCATGAGAATGTAGAGAAAGGGAGACAGAGGGCACCCTTGTCTCAAGCCCCTGGTGCTTTTGAAAGCTTTGCTGGGTCTTCCATTAATGAGAGGGGCTGTCCAATTGCCTGAGATGCATTCACTTACCCTGCTGATAAAGAGGTCTGATAAACCAAGCTTTTTGAGGACAGCTTGAAGAAAGGAGTGGTTTACCCGATCAAAAGCATTTGCCATGTCCATTTTCATTATCATACCCTTTTCCTTCCGATTGATACTGCTGTGAATGGCTTCTTGGATGAGAATTACGTTGTCTGCTATTTGCCTTCTTGGAACAAAACCGCCTTGGTTTTCAGAGATGAGGGAGGGGAGGATAGGTTTGAGTCTGTTTGCAAGAATTTTGGTTATGATTTTATAGGACACATTACAGAGGGAGATCGGGCGAAAGCGGTTGAAGGAGAGAGGGTTGGGTTCTTTGGGGATGAGGGCCAGGAAGGAGGATTTTATGCCACTACCCATCTTGCCTTTTTGAAAGAAGTTCCTCACCACTCTAATGTAGTCCTTTTTAATTATGTCCCAATGAGCCTTGTAGAAGTCTATCGTGAACCCGTCTGGTCCCGGCGCTTTGTCTGAGGCCATATTGCGAATTGTTAGTTCTATCTCTGCTTCAGTAATCTCTTTGTCCAGCTCAGTATTTTGATCAGCTGAGGTTTTGCTTTCCAATGTATCAAGGATTTCCATACCTCCTCTGTCATGTTGGTCCTCCGTGAGAAGGTTTTGGAAGTGGGAAGACGCTGCCTCCATGATTTCATTTTGCTCTTTTATTTCTGAACCGTCCACTGTGATCTTTTCAATATTGTTTGCAGCTCTCCTCATTTTCAAACTGTTGTGGAAGAAGGAGGTGTTCTTATCTCCCGACTTGAGCCATAGACACCTTGACTTTTGCCTTTGCTCTTCCTCCTCTTTTCTATTTAGCTTGTACAGTTCCTTTTGAAGATCCATCTCCTTGATCAGCTCTTCTTCCGTGTCCTGTCTTGCTTCTTTCTCTTGATTCCACAACGTTAACTTCGCTTGGAGGTCTGTTTTGATTTTTTTTTCTTCGGTTGCTTTAGATTTGGCCCAGTGTTTTATAGCCGAACGGAGGAGCTTGATCTTGGATTCCCAAACGTAATGCGGGGACCCTCTGATCTCTGATAGCCACTGATCTTTAACCAAAGTTCGAAAGTCCTCCTGATTTTCCCACGCTCTATTGTACCTGAAAGGAAGCGGTCCCATATTCGTTCCTTTATCTAGCCTTAGGGTCACTGGTTTGTGATCTGAGAAGTATCCCTGGATGATGAAGCTTTTGATACATGCAAAACTGACCACTATTCTCTCTTGAACTAAAATGCGATCCAATCGCTCTTTGATGTTATTTCTTCCTGCTCTCTTGTTAGACCAGGTGAAGCGCCCGTTTTGAGGGTGGAAATCCACCAGATTATGGTTGAGAATGATTTCTTCCAGGGTATCCCTTGAGGGGTCGGCCAAAAAGTTCCCTCCAACTTTTTCTTCAGCATTTCTTATCAGGTTCAGGTCCCCCCCAAGAAAGATGCTTCTACCTTGCGTTTCCAGGAGGTCTTCTTTGATGGAGTTCCAACAGGCAGCTTTGTCATGGATTTGGGGAGGAGCGTAAATATTATAGATAGTATATTCTTCTGTCTTTGTTGCATTCTGAATGTCTGAACGAATCCACCAGCTGCTGTGTCTTTGGTTTAATAAAGTCCATTTTCTTTTATCCCAGATGGTACCTATACCACCTGATGCACCCGATGCACTTACTGCTATTCCTTCATAGATTTTGTTGTTTTTTAGGTAGTTTTGGAAGTCTTGTTCATTGATTTTGGTCTCCTGGAGAAGGAGGATGTCAGGGAGTTCTGCTTTGAGTAGATCACGGACTGCGTTTGCCTTAAGGGAGGAGCCCATCCCCCTACAGTTCCAAGAGACCAGATTCATCATTTATTAGTTTTGGCATGGGAACCTCCTTTCTCTTTTCCTTTTTCTCCACTTCCTTTCGTCTTGTCCAAATAGGTGTCCATTGGTTGTTGAATCCCTGTGGTCATTTCTTTGGCTGCGGTCTCATCCCTTATCTCTTTATTTGATTTCCTTCCAACCTTCCTTGGGGGGTCTACAGATGTACTGCTTTCCTTGGATTTGTTCCTGGTTAAAATTCTCTCTACCGTGTGGGGAGGGGAGGAGGGCGGGGGAGAGGAGGGCAGAGGGGAGGCGGGGTTGACAGGGGGGGCTCTCGGGGATTGGGGGGGGGAAGGAGGCTCAACCTCAGAGAGGGTTTCGAACTGATTAGAGGATGAAGGGATAGTCGGGCCTTGCTGAATAGGGGGGAGGGGGGAGGCTGAGGGATTCTTGTTATTTCCATGTGGGGGGTTGGGTCTCTTCTTCTTAACAGTTTCCCAGACTTCCTCTGCTTTCTCAGTGTTAGATTCAGAAAGATTTACATTTGCTTTACTGCATCTATTAGCGAAATGGCCATACTCATGACATACCTTGCATTTGAATGGAAGCTGTTCATAGTCGACTTGCTGAAGGTGCGTCCATTGGTCGACTCTGAGTTTGACGGCTTCAGGCAGTCCCTTTCCCAAGTCCACTTCGACACAAATTCTTGCGCATGCATGCATGTTCTCTTTAGGCTCCGATCTGTCTATGTACTTCCCTATTCCGTTTCCAATGGCTTTTACTGACTCGTCTCCCCAGCAGTGAAGAGGCAGGTGCGGGAGACGGACCCAGACCGGTACAGCATTAGGGACATCCATCTCCGGATCGAAGCCGGGGGTCCACTTGTTCAGATAGAGGCCTCTTGTGTCCATGAAGTATGGACCGTTCCTGAAGATTAGGTTTCGGTCTTCCACTGTTTCGAAGAGGAAGGTGAAGAACCCTCTTCCGCAAAAACGAATCGCAATCTTGCCTTGAACCATCGAGTTCCAGTTTCTTTCAACCCATCGCTGAACAGTGCGAGGGGAGGGCCATAAGCCCGTGAACTGACCAACTAAGCCTCTTTCTGCAAGAGCTACCGCCGCTCTCCTTGGAAGGGCAGGGGGAATCGGGATTTCAGGGACCTCATCCATTTTTTTAACAAAGCGAGAAGTAACAGGCCTGATTCTTTCCGAGGAGTTCTCCTGAGTGAGGGAGGCAAAAGATTTCATAAGATCGTCCTGATCCGGACCAGAGGAGCCCATGGCTGCCATGGAAAAGGGGCTGAGAGGACAAAAGCGGCCTAGCAGTTGCGCTGCCAGGCGCGGGGCAGAACGAGACGGCGGCTAGCTCAGAAGACTGAGAAGGGGTCACGGGAAACGCAGGGAGCGAATCAAGGGCAGGAGGCCCAGCCAGAGGACGAGAGCCTCGCAGCAGAGCTGCAAGGCACGGGTCAGCGGGGATCAGATGGCTACCATGGCCAGGGGGCGCGCGCACGGGAGAGTCCGCATCGGCTGTCAAAGATTTATCTCGACCGCCCATTTCGTGTTCAGCTAATATTATTACTAAGAAAGTGTTGTCACAATTTAAAAGTCTATTGCCTTTGCAACACTAATAATATGGTTGAAGATTTTAAAAACTCTCATAGATCATCCAATTTATAGTCATATTGGAATTAAATTTCAAACTATTTGTGAAGCTACCAACCTTCTTGATTGTTTAACTAAACAAAATTATGATGATCTTGAAACACTTCTTTTAATACTTTTTTATCATATTAACAATAAAATTCGAAATAACTTTTAGTAATATCTTTTTACCTTCTTATATACCATTTTTGGTCTTAATGGATGATAATCATCATTATCACCATCATAATTACATACTATTGCAGGAAGTTTGCACCATTTTAGAGTTGAGGAGAAAAAAAAATAGTATCAAATTAAATGTTGAATGTGAGTAGTAGCATAATTTATTTGTATTTATTACTTGTACTTTTATGTTAATAAAAAAGTTGATTAAGGCTTGCTTAATGAATAATAGATTAATATGCAAGATACATATTAAGTATAAAGTTATTTAATGAAAAATGATCTTAGTGATGTGTCCAATATATACCGTTATTTAGAACTTTAACTAAATTAAATTTTTTTCAAAATGAGGAATTAGAAAGTCACTTAGTTCACTAATTTAATGTAGATATTCACCATTTTTTGTGTAAAATTATCATGATAAAATTTATATAAACTTGCAAAAGCAAATCTTTCACATCTTAATTTGGATTCCTTACATTAACTATTTTAATAATTTTTTCTGGTTTATATTAAAAGATAAGTTTGTTAAGGTTATTTTATGAAAATAATGGTGTATGTTACTATTATTAACCCATTTAATTATAATCCAATATAGTAAATATCATGTATGCGTTAAGTTATGATTATTACTAAAGGAGTGTTAGCACAATTTAAAAGTTTATCACCTTTGCAACACTAGTAATATGGTTGAAGATTAAAAAACTCTCATAGATCATCCAGTTTATACTCATATTGGAATTAAATTTCAAAATATTTGTGATGCTACCAACTTTCTTGATATTTTCTTGTAGTGCTTAAGGATATTATATTTAAAAGAACATATTAACATTCATCTAAAACTTAGATTTGTTACATTATTTCTATTATCATTAACATTTATATTTATGTATTAAATTTGAATCGTGAATAATAGATTTTGCAACAAAAAAAAAAAAAAAACTTACCTATAAAGTTATTTAACAATATATTAATATTGTTTTTCTTACTGTTATTGACCATAATGATCAAAATCAATCATGAATTAGAATAGTAACAAAGTAGTACAATTTGATTATTTTCAAATACAATAGGAAAGAGAGAAAATTGACTAAGATATTTATTACAAATGTTTAGTTTATATTCATGTAGTGTTTAAGGATATTATATTGAAAAGAACATATTAACATTCATCTAAAACTTAGATTCCTTACATTATTTCTATTATCATTAACATTTATATTTATGTATTAAATTTGACTCGTGAATAACAGATTTTGCAAAAAAAAAACTTACCTATAAAGTTATTTAAGAATATACTAATATTGTTTTTCTTACTATTATTGACCATTTTAATTTGACACTAACTATTTTTCCTATGTTGAGTACAAATTAATTTTACTAGTACAATGCTGGCACCACTTCAAAATCTATAAGAGGAAATATTTTATAATTCTAGTTGTGTTGTTCAATGATCAAATTTTTTTTTTTATAAATTAGAGTGCAACAAAATAGTAAATTTGATTTATATCAATTATAATAAGGAAAATTAAGGAAAACTCACCTCAAACATTATATCTAGTGTCTAGCATTTATTCATTAAGTGTTTAAATGGTTTGTATTAAATAGGATACTAATTAGGTACTCCATTGTTTTTTTAATAAACCAAGTTTAGAAGATGTTTTTAAGTGCATTATTGAATTTGATTATGCATATTTGATATGGTGAGAAGTCATGTTGGTCAAATAAAGCTTTGAAAACTTAAATATTTTATGGCATTGTCATGTAATTTGTATAACACATGATTACAGTGAAATATTAAATAATATAAAACTCCTCCAAAAGGAATATGAAGAGAATATTTGATATACAACAAATATGGAAAAGTGTGTATGAATGTATATTAATAGATCCTTCAAAAATAATTACATTCATGAATCATATAAACCTACTCTTAAGATATTTTCTCAAGTAGATCAAGAATGGCCTCTACACCATATTTATTTATCTTGGTCTTCTTGCAATGTTCTTTATCTGGCATCCATGCCCGTGCTATGATATTAATTGGAATAGAGCCAAGTTCTGTGTCATCAAGATTTGGTACCCAATATTGCTCTAAAAAATTTCCATTGTATTTCCCTGACATAGGCTTCCAGTAGTCAACCTTTACATGGAGATTCTCACTTTCATTATCCCTAAAGATATTTGAGATGGATTTTTCCATCCAAATCATCTCTCCTGCATCCTCATTTCCTGATATAACTAGCAACATCTTGCCTTTCTCAACATCAATCATCAGATTGAAAGTTGGTTTTGGCTTGTTGCATTTGGGTCCAACATATATTGGTTCATCTATCACATTAAAAAACTTTGTCCATAATACTTGACATTACTTGGAGTGCATTACGATCAACATCAACAATATGCCTTGTCCCGGGCCAGAAATCCTCAAAAGATGAATCACTTTCATCTATTATTCTATGATCATTATAGATTCCATCTAATCTATCAAGAACTTTTTCCCAATACACTACTTTATTTTTCCATTCCTCTGTAACAATTTGTGAATCCTCATTCCCAATAGTGTCTTTCCACATTTTTATGTATGATGTTATCCATTCCTTTGGTTCTTTTAAATAGGCATCATTCTATTTGGAAGCTAAGAAAGGTGGCTTCCCTATGGGAATTATAGGTCGGCCTTCATCATCTATATTCCATAACTCAACTCGTTTTGACCACTCAATATCTCTAATTGATTCTTTGTACCTTGGTACTGGAACATCATTGAGTACAAGAAATTGGAAGTATTGGACATTAAGATGTCCAATTAGTGCATTTCCCCCCTTGATGTATCCATTAAGGAAACTTTTGAAGTCATATACCTTGTCAATAGGTGTAGGTGGAAACACTCGATTTTCTTCAATTGTGCGATATGTATCCATCATTTCAGGTAAAGAATAATTATCTTTACTTTTTAGGTTGGAAGACATTCTTTTGTAGGTTCCATCTATGTCTTCATGGGTGTGCCCCATAGGCAAGAACCCAACCTCAATAGTGATGAAGACAACAAGTGTAGATAAAAGTGATAGAAACATGAAAAGATAGTGATTCTTATTATCACTTGCTGCATTGTTCAATTGTAACAACAAATGTGGAGGAAGAGGTTTAAAATCAACATTTCGACTTTTTGAACTTCCATGAGATATAAAATCATCCTTGTACCCTTGACATTTTGAGTAAATAAAGGTGTCAAGTAATGCATTTTTCAGTGGGTTTCTTGAAATTCCACTTTCATAAAGTAGATCACCATACATATCCATTTGTGGGTCTTCAAGGTCCCTTAAGCACCTTGCAAGAGATGTAATTGTAAATTTTGATCCCATATGGACAAAAGGTAAGGAGAAATGACCAAAACCTCCTGCCTTATGCCCATGTGTAAGCACACCTATCAATGAAAAACCTAAATTTGTTCCTACAATAGATTTTGATTTGACACATAGCCTTGGGATTGAAGTCTTTGTTTTGTCCATTTTATCATGGATAATGCTCAAATACTCCTTTGGAAACCGCTCTGACATAATTCTATCGGCATAGTAGCAATATCTTCCACACATAACAATCTTGTTATGTTTCTTCAACCTACCTCGTGCCTTTTCTTCCAACTCTTTTGTAGTTTCTGACTTCATTTGTGCTTTCAACACAATACATTCACTGCATTTACTGAAGTTGATGTTTTTTGAAAATGCCACATCTCGAAACTTAGTACTCCAAATCTTGCTCATTGTTGACTGTGATATTGATGGGAAATTGAGCTTTTAAAGAGCCTCATTGATCTCTTTTAACAAAGAATTTTGTGTGTAAGTTGAAGGAAGCTATCTTAAAAGAGCAGATGTTCCATATTATTCAAATTGACGTGTTTGGTTTGGTGAAAATTTTGAATTATCCATTACAATTTTGTGCAATATTTCTATGGCTGCCACTGTGTGAGCTCTTGCTTTGCATGTGTTGGTGTTACCATGAATACCTTTCATCTGTCCATGTTGGAAATAATGTTGGTAGTTATAGAATGTACTTTGAGGAATTTTATGTATCTTATACCATTCTTTCTTACAAATAATATTCCCATTAAATCTCATGTCCTTTACATTTCTAGCAATAGGTGGTAAGCCATGGCCATGGCCATGGCCCTTTGACATGACTGTGTTTGACATGAGTGAATTCAAGACAAATTCTCTAAGACCCTTTTATTTATTTGTCTCATATCCCTTCTAGCACCTGCAATTGCCTTCCTATCCACATGTTGAAGACAATCTTTTCTACAACATACATCTGCTGCCAAAACTCGAATTTCTTTCTCTTCATATATTTTTGTTTTTTGCAAATTTTTTTGTAGCCATAACTCGTTTAATCCTTTTATATCGCCTTGTTACATGCATATCAATTGAGTTTCTATCCTTTTCATTACAAAAGTACCCATCCCAATTGTTTAAGGGATTTGTGTCCTCTATAACATCCCATTTCACCATTTCCTTGGGTGGCTCCTTGAACTTTTCCTTAACCCTTAATATCACACCTTTGTTGTCCACCAACTTATTTATTGGCCATCTAACAAAATAGTGTATAGACTTATCCCCAATTTTGCATATCTCACAATTTCCATCTACCTCTTCTAGAAAAACACCAAAATCCAATTCACCTAGTGTTTCACCCTCAACAATGTCATCCTCGCGGACATTAACTAGCATTCCTTTGGCAATGCACATGCTTGTTCCCATGCATTCATGTGTAAGAGAAACCTTTGTACATATGAATCTAACCCTATCTTGGGGAATATTTGTGGCATGATCATGACAATGAGGCTCTAAATCTGATTCTGGCCAAATTTCATAAGATTCTAATGCACCCCCAAGTGTATGCTCAAATCCTGTTGGATGTTGTAGAGGAGCATTATGTTTTAACACCTTCTTGATTTTAACCACTATGCATCCTTTCTTTACCATCTTTCCATGCAATTTATGCCCAAGCTCTGTATTGAATATGGATCCCTCACCCACCTTCACTCCATGTTGCAGAATATCTACCTTGGCTCCAATAGAAAATGTGGAAGAAACATTTGCACCTATAAACGAATGTAAATAAGGTTAGTATTTACTAAAAAAAAAAACATTTATTATGCTATCAATAATATATAACACATGCTTCAATATTTTGATTTACCTATGTTGTGTCTCAAATCCATGATCTTCCATGGATGTATGTCCCCTTCATTAACATCCTCATCAATCAAATGTGGTTGAGTTACATCAATTATCAAAATTGTAACATAACCAGCATTAACACTTTCTCCAACATAATAAGTTCCAGACTCTACAGATTCGACCCTTCCTAGCCCAATGACTTGATCATTAATAAGGAGATCAACATAGTCCCCTTTTGCCAAAATTATATTTTCCATTGTAGCTTGTATCAATTCTGTAATAGCAATTAAATCATAACTTGTGATTAAAAGGTTGAACCGTGTAAAGTGTGGCTTTATATTTTCATAAAAACACACAACTTACGAAAAGGTTATATAGATGCAAAAATTAAAATAGTATGGTAGTAATATTGTATGTAATGAAACATTGTTTCCTCAAATGAAAGCTAACAATCAATATTATTCCTTCTACTACAAACATAAGCATATTTCTAGAAGCAACATTACATGGTCAAATAAATCTAGCACATGCTAGATTTCCTTCTAGGACAAACAAGCACATTGTCAATAAGAATATTCTAAGGCGAAGGAAATCCACCACATGCTAAATTTCCTTCTAACGTAAATAGAGGCATATTACTCACAAAAACATTTCAAAGTAAAAGAAATCTTACACATTCTAAATTTTATTCTAGCATAAACACAATCACATTTCCAAAAACAACATTGCAATGTGAAAGATATCTAGCATACACTTGATTTACTTCTAGCAAAAACAAAAGCACATTGCCAACAATAACATTGTAGGGAAAACCAAATCCAACAACTTCTATCAAAAACACAATCACATTTCCAATAACAATGTCACAAGGTAAAATAAATTTAATGTGTGCTAGCTTTACATGTAGCATAAATACAAGCATACTACCAAAATCAATATTTCATGCCAGAAGAAATCTAGTGCATGCTATATTTCCTTCTAACACAAACAAAAGCACATTACCAAGGTGAAGGAAATCTAACACGTGTTAGATTTCCTTCTATAATAAACAACCAAATTGAAAACAACAATATTGCATAGCAAAAGAAATCTAGCACAACTTCTAGCCCAAACACAAGCACAACATTTCCAATAACATTGCCAAGGTGAAGAAAATCTAACACTTGCTATATTTCCTTTTATCATAAACAACCAAATTGACAACAACAATGTTGCAAAGAAAAAGAAATCTAGCATAGTTTCTAGCCCAAGCACAAGTACGGTTCCAATCAAAATATTGCAAGGTGAAAGAAATTTAACGCATGTTAGCTTTACATGTGGCACAAATACAAGAAAACTACCAACAACAACATTGCATGCCAAAACAAATATATTGCGTGTTATGTTTCTTTTTAACACAAATCAACAAAGTGTAATGGTGATTCTCTGTTATGAAGACCCATATTAAAAGTGGTGTAATGCTAATAAGACCAATGCAGCCACTGCCAGGATACCAATGTAAAGTTTCATTGTTCAAAAGTTGGGGCCTCCTTGGTAAAACCATGAATGTCATATTCAGTGACTAAGGCATACTCTGAGGTAGATTCAGTAATAAATTTTTTGCATCAATAGAGTTTTGGCATTTTCTGGCTAAGTTAAGGCACCAACACCACAACTGTTATGAATCACCTAGTCAAGCCTCAAGAGAGAGCCTCTTTTGTCTCATCACTATATCAATCCATGAAATGGTAGCTAGGGACAAAACTCAAAATATCCTCTTGATTTTATGCCCAAATTGGGCGATCTACACAACCAATCCACTAGGGAATTCTGGAGTCTTTTCGCTATATGGAATCCCAAAATTTTCTCCTTTTTTCTTACAAAACCTTCCTTGGCATCATTTTATTGGGATATTGTCGAGGTTATTTGAAAAGATTTCATATCCTTAATCTATATGCTCCATATGAAAATACAAAATAATTTTGGAAGGTGGTAAAAATTCTATTGTAACTATTTTTAATGCTGCAATAAATGAAGTTTTGTCATATCCACTTTGCTTATAGCCATCATCATTCATACCATGTCCAAGCAAGTTGAAGCAACTTACTCATTCTATATCAACAATATATGTATAGGAAGTGTTTTAGACTACACTCTTGCTTTCATGAGTGTAGCCTTGGGCATGGTGCATGATAAATGGGATCCAACTCTAAAGAAAGGTTTCATCGACATTACTTCCTCAAGAGATTTCTATTAGATTTTTAGCAGCCTTCAATTTGTATATTGTGGAGAGATGATTGAGATTTAATACGAAATCAATAACGATTTGGTGATTTAGTAGCTTGGGGAGGTTGTACAATAATATACTTGCTTTGTCAACAACTTCACTTTGAACTATTTGACTTTGTGTATAAAAATATTAGTGTTGCAGAAGAGGAAAATGTAGTAATAACATATTTGACATCAAGAGAAACATCAAAACCAATGAATTATGGATAGGATATGGAAAATGCAAAGAAGTCGAGAACATTGAACGATCACGTCTTCTCAATGTTAAAAGCACATTTGTCCCCTAAATATAGAATTCATGTGCAATCAAGCAAATTGATGTCACACATATATTCTTGGATGTCTGTTATGGAATATAATAATAAGGAATTAGTTGGTATAAGGTTAAACATAGCCCATCAAGGCCAATCATATCACTCTTTTGGTGCTTTTTCTGCCTGTATCCATTTAGGTTTACTTGATGAGAACTGACATTATTTTCAATGCATAAGTCAATATTATGGATTTTTCCCCAAAGCAATGCAATATGCCCTTGGTTAAACTTTACAGTCTAAGTGGGTGCATGAATGATGCATATGGTGTTATTGAAAATCTATCTTCCACAAGTATTTATAGTTCCTTGCTTTACACCTGTAGAATGCATGGAAATATTGAGAAATCAGACATGGAGATGATGTAAGTAGAGTCCAAAATTTTGGTTTGGCCAGCTATCATTATATTGTTTTATATATTATTAATTCTAAGCCTGATGAAAATTGTAATGTTGCAACATATAATATCTTTCAGGTATGCAAGATGACATAAAGATAATTGTGACAATAGCTGGAATATTAAGAACAATTGGCTGGCATTAGAAAGGAGAATGTTGGGTCCCTATAATACTAGTGATTACCCCATTACTATTGTAGTTATACCCC
Organism: Pinus tabuliformis; assembly: GCA_031772625.1. NCBI lineage: Eukaryota > Viridiplantae > Streptophyta > Pinopsida > Pinales > Pinaceae > Pinus > Pinus tabuliformis. The sequence continues at coordinate 1,219,991,826 of CM062804.1, read as the reverse complement.
TTATTTATATTGTTGTGCCCCTATTAACCCCATATTATTATTTCTGTGCCCCATAGAATCCCTCTATTGTTATTTTTGTGGCTTTATATTATTATTGTTAGGTCGGCTGGATTATATTGTGACTCCTTAGACTCCTATATATAGAAAGGAGGTTTTGTCATTGGAATCATCCAAGAATTGTTCATTTATGTAATGTAAAGGAGGTTGCCCCCTTGATGAGCCCCAATTTTGGTACAATTTGGGCTCATTTTGGCCTATTCTACTTGCTCAAACCATTCATTTTTTATTGCTTATGCATGCATTTCTTAGTTTATTCATGTTGTTTGTAGGAAGAAGGGTAGGCACTTTATCTACGTGACTAATGCATTATGATTCCAGGTTTTGGCATTAAAAGGGAGCAAAAGACAACGAAAAAGGAGACAAGGAGACAATGAGGTGGCACTGCTGGTTGTTAGGAGAGGATGTCCACGGTCTTAGGGACATTCCTCGTGATTCCCACCAAGAACTCCGAGCTCCAATCCATCTCCCCTCCGAGCTTAGAAGCAGCCAGCTGTTCTACAGGAACAACAGTTATAAACTGCTCTATAGGAACAACAGTTATGACCGTCCTACAGGATCAGCAGTTAAACTCTAGATTGGGCAGTCGAGCTCCTAAAATCAAGGACACTTGTTGGATCATCGTTTTTGTATAAGTATAGAGGCCTTAGCCTTAGATAGGTTGTTGAAACTTTCGTATTGATATTGTAATTTTGGAGCACAACTCAGTTTTTGTTCCTTTTTGTAAGCCAATTTGGCATGACATCAGATTATGAATAAAGAAGGCAGATTCTGATCTAGTTCTGAGTTTTCTTAAGGAGACTATAGCTCTCAGGTTAGGGCCCAACCTGAGAACCATAGATCCCCTCTGCTGTAGTGTTGTTTCCATTTTATTTCAGCACTTTGAGCTTTTCATTTTCACATGCAATTCGAATTACAGGTTGTTAAGTTGGTCTTTTTCATGAGTTAGATAGGAGTTGCTTATGGTGAATTTGTTTCCACTTGCTTAGTGTAGCAGAGGTTAGATATAGTCAATTGGAGCTCCAACAAAAATGTTGTTAAGGCTCACTGCCGTCTCATCTGGGATTGGAGTGAAGTCCATGACTAACCACCAAAAATACGCATTTCTTTATTTCATGATTGCTGCAAACACAATCGCGTTATGTTAGATGCTTCCACATGATTCACACCTGCACCACACTCCTTTACCACAGCTTCATGCACATTCTCCTTCGCGTTTTGGATTGTTGTTCATTGAATTTACAAGCATAGGTAGTTTAGGTTAATGAATTTTCGATTTGGTGACAGTCATAAGCATTTGTTTCACTTACACTGCTTTCTCTCGTTCCATCACTTCGTCCTCCATCTTGATCATGCATGCAAACACATCTCTGATCCCTGCTCCGCTCTGCCATCTCCCAAAGTCCTTCACTCCTCACGTACTTCCATTCTCTAGCCCTTTCGTTGACATAGCCCTTTACCTTCCACCCTACTCCCTACACTCACTTCCCATCCTATTCTTCCACTTCTACAGCCATCACCAGCCTCATTCCTACCTTACACATCTCCCTCTACCATTTCATCACTCCTCCATCACACCAAACACTCACGGTAGGTCATCCTGTAGCCATTTGTAGACATCCTGTAGAAACCAGAGTATCCTGTAGGATCCCCTGCAACCATCCTGTAGGAGGCCACTCTCTCGGTTGCTGAGCATCTGAATGCGAGGAACCTCTGTCGATGGGTGCTAAGGATCCCTAGGGACCTCTCCTAGCCTCCCCCACCTGTCCCACGCTTTCCTTCCTTCTCCATCCCATCTGCACAACCAAACCCTAGTTAGCACAAAATCACAATCATTCCACACACTTCAAGGAAAAATACAAAAACATGTCTTTTATGATGCAAGCAGCTTAGATCCATGCATTTTCACTTATTAGAGGTAACAGCAGCATTGGTAGAGGTTTCATTCATATTCTTTGCATTGTAGAGGTTAGACTAGTTAAATTAGGGTTTCCTAGGTTTACATGCTTTGATTTGCTTTCAGTCCATTTTGTCAAGTAGAGTAGTTTTCCTTTGAGAATAGCTTTCGTCCATCAATTAGCAAGCTTCTTCTGAGAGCCTATAGAAGTTGGCTTGAGCCCTAGCGGACTTGTGCCAGCTGACCAAGTGACAACTGCGACAAGAGCTAGTACTTGTGCATATAGCACCGTCGCTTCCAAGTTTGTACGAACTACCGGGTTGATAAAATGAGAGACAGGAAGCCCCAGGAGTTGTAGCATTATTCCTACAATACTGGAGCTCACCATCTTTTTGGCGCCGTTGCCGGGGAAGCGTCAGAGTATTAGCCATTGTTGCTTTTCTTCTACTTTCTTACTCTAACCTTCTGCTAAGTAGTTTATTTCATTTCCATTATGCAATTTCATTTATGCAAAAGTAGATCAGCATTTCTTGCTTTCATAGATTAGCATTTCCTGCTTTCATAGATCAGCATTTCCTGCTTTCATAGATTAGCATTTCATGCTTTCCTAGAATAGCCTTTCAATTCCGCATTTCAATTCTGCAAGCGTAGATTAGCATTTCAATTTCGCAAGCGTAGACTAGCATTTCATTCTTGCAATTTCATTTGAGCAAAATAGATTAGTCCTTTCCTGCTTTCATTTCAATTCCGCATTTTCATTTTCGCAAGATAGTTAGTTGCAGTTCAATCTATTTCATGCCTTGTAGGAGTAGAGATAAGTTAGAAAAATGATTTCACAACACCCCCACTGCTTCACACAGCCAACGTTCTTCTTCGATGGCTGTGATTAAAGAACCCCTGGGTGGACATCAAGGCATATTTAAAGAACCTCTAGGGGAGAAGAAGAAGAAAACATTCCTCTGGAGCAAATGGATACAGGTAGAGATGTTGGGAGCAACATCTTGTCCAAAGATGAATTTGAAAATCAAATTGAAGATTTCAAGAGTGATATGAGGCAGTTTCTTGCCATGCAACTGGATACCTTGCGGATCCAGAAGAAGCAAGAGGAAGCCAAGAGGGCTTTGGTCATTTTTTTTCCTAGGTGCCTTAAAAAGCATCCTAGGAACGAATGTCCAATGCACTCCCTAGAAGTGTGTTTCATCTGTGAGGAATACCATCCTACAGATCAGTGCCCTTCCTTACCCAGAATCAAAGCTACATATCAAAGAGCCAAGAGAGCCAGTGAATCACTCTGTTATATGAACCAAAGGAGGCCACATGGACCCATACCCTACCAGCAGGAACTACAAGGGACACCCGAGACCTATTATGACCCTTACCAAGCCACCTTCATGCCTTCTTGGGGTCCCCCTGCTCATCCTTCCTAGTCTACACCTCCTCCTTGGTCATATCCTCCTTGTTCCTTCACAGATCCATATTATGCCCAACCAGTTGCTCATTCATTTCACTCTTATGCTCAGCCACAGCCTCAGTGGAATGCACCTTATCAGGAGTGGAGGCCCCAGTACAACTCTCATCCCGCTCATTTTCCTCCACCACCTGCTCATCCACAACCATCGCCTCCTCCTCCACCAAGGAAACCCCAAATGCCTACCCAACCACAATGCCATCCATCTCCATCTCAATTTCACACCTCCACTCAGCTACCCATACCTCCATTTCCAAAACCATGCAATGGAGTAGCTCAACCCAATTGCAAAGCTGAGGCACAACATGTGCAAATGACTCCTTTTGAGCTCAATGATGTTCACCAAAGCTCAGGAAGAGTGTTGCAAAAGAGAGAATCTATTGACAAAATTGAAGGACCAAAAGAAAAAGAAGATTCAAAAGAAAAGATCAAAGAACCATGGGCTGTAGTTGATGAAGAGAAGAGATCAGAATCAGAGATCGAGAGAGTTCCTTCATGGTTACCATCAAATCTTCCATGTATTCAAGAGAAAGATCAACAAAAAGAGGAAGATCAGAAGGTCATGATAGAATGTGACATGAATAATGATCCAGATCAGCGAGATGACCAAGGATATCAAAGCTATATTGAGATATGGTTTCAGAAGGTCACTAAGTTGCAATAGTACTCTCCTCCTCAACTATGTTTTGTACATTCAAAGTCAGATCATTTTGTCTCTGAAAGTTGGATAGTTGTCAAAGCATGCATTCCGAGCCTTTACATCATCTTTTCCCTAATCTCGATGTGCACATGGCTCCATTGGAAGTATTCTTATACTTGAGAATGATTTTGGTTTTTCAAGTAGGGTAGGGTAGAAAAAAAAAAAAAAAAAAAAAAGAGAAAAAAAATAAAAAGAAAAAATGAAAAAAGAGGAAAATAGAAATCTAAGGTGAAAACCTCCTCGGAGGCACCTTAGATTGGCTCATTGATTGAAAACCTCCATGAGGTGGTCAATGGGTTGGAAAAAAAAGAAAAAAGAGAATAAGATCTCTGGGTGAAAACCTCCCTTGGAGGCGCCCAGGGCAGGCAATTAGGGAGAAAACCTCCATGAGGCGCCCTAGTTGTTTTTCAAAAAAAAAAAAAAAGAGAGAAAAAGAAAAATAAAAATAAATCTAATCTCCATTGAATAAGTTCATGTTGCAGCAATGACATTGCAGGTTAAAGAAGGACGTTTCATGACAGGAGGAGCACTCAAATCAAAGACAAAGGAGTTTTTGTGCCTTCTACAGGAAGTTTCGTATCTTCTACAGGAAGCTTACAAAAAAGCCAAATTGATCTCCGAGGAGGACCTGAAGGCTTGGAATATGTCCATGAGGCCTACCCACATCCATGTTTCCATTCCTCACCCCTTTTCCATCATTTTTTTCATGTCATTATGCTTCTTTCCTCAAAACTGTGCCTTCTACAGGAAGCTCTGTATTTCTACAGGAAACATCCTGTAGAACCTTGGGACGAGCCAAATCCAATTTCAAAAGTGAATCTAATGGTGGGAATCTGTTGATTAGGCCTACAAGCACTTGTGTGTCCATCCCTTGCCTTCATCCATCATTTTTTCCACCTCCTTGTGCTTCTCATTGTGCTTCTACATGATCTTCCTGTAGAAATTGTGGGAAACTAGGCGTGCATTTCAAAAAGTGGTTTGGTGAGCATGGTAGCTTCCTCAAGGGTTCATAAGCCCTCATGCAATCTTCCAACTCCTCCTCCATCATCTCCATACATGCATCACAGCAAAAATTCATTTTGTCATACCATGCAACCAAAATGCAAAGTGCCTTGAAGCAAAAACACATAGAGCAGAATTTGTTTTTGCCATAACTTGAAAACCATGCATCCATTTGAAAAACCGTTTTGTGGGGGATTGTACAAGGTCGATGACAACATGCCTGAGCAGTTTCATGCAATTCCGGTGCACGGTTTCCAAGAAATCATCCTCCATAACCATCAGCCATTTTTGTGTTTTCTCTATATCCGTGCATCTATTTTAAAACCTGTTTCATGGGGAGGTGCACATGGGTGATAGTAGCCTACCCAAGCAGTTTCAGCCGATTCCGATGCACGGTTTCCGAGAAATCGACCTCTGAAATCTTCAGCCATTTTCCATTTTTCTCGAAATCCCTGCATCCATTGATCGCGAATTTGATATGGGAGATGCATAATGATGGTAGTAACATGCTCACCAAGTTTCATATCAAACCGATCTACCGTTTGGGAGAAATGGCAAAACGAAGTCTGGTTTTGTGACCATGCAGCAGCAGCAGCTTGAACGGGCAGAGTTGAACGTGGAAATGATTGCATGCACTCAGATCCGGCCAGAGGACACCTGCACATGAAAAAAGAAATCAAGGATTAGCAGCCAAGCCATATGCAATCAGGAAAACTAAGCATGCAGCAGCAAAATCAGAGCAGGCAGCAGCAAAAAGCTTCACAAGCAACGGTTTGACTTCAGGTACGTGACAAAACCTATTCATCTATTGCATGAATCTAGTCTAAGCATTGCATGAATGAATGGAATGGTGATTAAGCCATGAATGTAGCAAGACACCCAGTTCTCTAGCGCTCAAGGAAAATTCACGTAGCCTACGTGTATGGTCGTTCATGGAAAATTTGAAAAACACAGTTAGTGGTATATTTGTTGAACTTCAGTGCACAGGGAATCAATTAATTAACAAATAGAAGGGTTCATGATAGCACAGCAATTCATATGCGCCAGCACACGTTTTTCCACATCACCACAAATCACGCAGTGAATAAAGGAACGCTCGGCTGAGGACTCACGTTAATTGTTGGTCAGGTACACTTGCTAACTGTTGTGCATTTACACTTGCAAAGGTTAAACTCACGTCCTTCATCAAGTTTTTGGGCTTGTTAACAATTCTCCCACATGCAAAGATCATTCAAAGGCCGAATCACGCTCTACAGGCGTTTCTACAGGATGTCGTCTACAGGAAAGGTAGAGAACAGCTCTGCAGAAGGAAAACGCTGAAAGATTCAGTTGGCTTTGTGCAAACACCTTCTTGATAAGTATGACAACATTATTAGTATGGCATTTAGCAATGATAAAACTTCCCAAAATGCTTTGAATTCATCATTGGGATTCTTTATTAATTTGAATACAATGCCACCAGAATATATTTCTTTGTTTGTTGATGATAACCGTCGGAAAGATCCAATGAAATCAGCGACGAGCCTACTTTGGCCGTGCAAGTTCTCACAACTGGTTCATGGCCAACACAGCTAGGTGCATGTTGTAACCTGCCCATAGAAATTTGGGTTGTATGTGAACTTAATGTTTCCACTTATCAGATGTGTATTCTAATGCTGTTTGAATAGGCAACAAATATCCTAGTTGCAGATCGGAAAAGGTGCTTGCAATCTCTTGCCTGTGTAAAGGGAAAATGTATTGCGTAAAGAACCTATGGGCATGGATATAGGTGAAAAAGATACATCCCAGTTCAATGACAGTTTCGCCAGCAAGTTTTACAAGGTGAAAATAGGAACAGTGGCTGCAAGAAAAAAGAAAAGAACGACTCATACAAGGCCTGTTCATTCGCACAAATACCACATTAGAACAGTATTATTGAATGAATTGATGTAGAATGTCAAGCCCCACTTCCACATAGCCTTATCCATTCTTTTGATGTTTCCACAACCTCAATTTCATTTTTCTTCCAGTGTTTTGCAAATATTTTGAGAAAAGAGGGTCATCTGGATTTGGTGCACTTAACAGTGCTTGCATACTTAGTAAAACTGTTCGAATCTGCAATGTTGGACTCCACTAGATGGAGATCAAAGAGATGCAGTTGCAGGATCTGTCCTATGATCAAGGAGCTCAACATATAGTTTATATTGGCTTGCATACTTCAGTGTGAACTGCAAATTGATATCTCTCAATGGGTATTTGAATTCCATGGTCGCAATCACAATTTAGACACACACGGAGATCTAACCTTCAGGTAGACTTCATGGATATGATAAAGAAGCAACAGTGAGGGTCTCAATGATGATGTAACAAACACAAAAAGACCACCACAGAAGAAACAGGCAGAGGAATGAGGGAAAAGGACAAGCTGTTGAGGCCAAAGCAGGGGGTGGTAAAATAACACAAATGCCAAGGGAGAAGCGGTTGCAAGCACGAGCATAGGAGACAGAAAAAGGCCAAACAAGTAGGGGTACACCCAAGGCAACCACAACACAGGTCAAGGAGAAGGAACCCCCAACCAAGCAGACCAAAACAGTTGAAACGATTTCTACAGGAAGCCAAAACTCAGCTACAGGTCTGTTTCTACAGGAAGACAGAACAGTTTCTACAGGAAAGTTTGAAAAGAGGGAATCCAAAGGAGAAATCGGACGAGATGATTAGCCAAGGAAGCCACCCGGGCCATCAAAGACAAGGAGAGAGATTGGTTGCTCAGAGGATGAGAAACACTTTCAGTAGGGGGTGATGATGAGCCCCAAAAATGCACAATTATTTGGGCTCATTCAACCTCCTCATTTGGCTTAGTCCACCATTCTCATTTGTTTATTGCATGTTTTTGATTATTTTTATGTTAATAGAGTGAATTTGGTTAGTCATTATGCCAACAAGTCTAATGGGTGCTTTGTGTAGCCTTGTTGGTCAACTTGGAGACAAAATGGAAGGTCTTAATGTGCACTTGGCAGCCAAATTCGTGGGAGAACAAGCTAGAGGATTTGTAGGAAGGTGTCCCCCTCATTTATGGGCCCTTACCTCGAATTCTCCACCATCAGCTCGGAGTTCAAGGGCCACCGAATCAATCAGCTCAAGGGCAGCCAAGCAAGTCAAGTTGGACTGCTGTTAACTACAAGTCTTGGGCAGCCAAGTCCCTAACTTTTAGGAGGACTGTTGGGTCCTCAAATTGTATAAATAAGAAGGCTTGGGGCCTCATTTTGGTTAGCTAGTGGGTAGTCATTTTGTAGCCAGTTAGTCATTTCGTTTTAGCCATTAGTTAGCTAGTTTGTAGTTCGATTTTTATGCAGTAGATTAGCTTTGCTTTCAGCTCATGCTCAAGTTCTTCTTGTGGACAGTTTTGATGTAACTTTTCATTTCTTGATTAATAAAGATGGATCCAGCTTTGCACCAGCTCTAAATCGCTCTTGGGAGGCTGTAGTTCTTGGGGTTGGGCCCATCTCAAGCGCCCAGTACCTCCCTTGTTTATATTTATGTGTTTGCTGCGTTCTTGAAATAAAATCTGCTCTTTAGACTTACATCTTGCTTTATTATTTAGATTTCTTTTGATGGTTAAAGTAGTTGTTTATGTTAGCATATATTGATAGGATATTGACAAGGAAAAGCTCTACAAAAAGGCCATCAAGTACCTTGGATCTCACCTCTCCCTCAGTGGGATAATGAGCTGGGACCAATGTAACCTTGCTGCCCACAAAAACACTTTCTTTGCTTCACCATGCAATCATTAGTGTTTGAATCTCATTTGCAGAACTCGATATCAGTTTGGATGCATGTTTAGGTTTATAATCACTTAGTTTCATAGTTGTTTCACATGGTTTCACTGCAAATAAACTTCTGTTCATTTCCTTTGCTGTTAGGTCAGATTAGAGTGAAGTAACTAGGTCATAGGTTTTATAACTAGATCTTCGTTTTCTTGCATGTCTTTGTTGGTTCAGTTGTAAACACTATGCAGGGCATCTTCATCACCTCCTCGTTCATTTGAGCCTCGTTCAGATCAGCTCCTCCATCACCAAGTCTGTTCCCTCATCTCCCATCTTCTCTTTTGCCAAGTAACCTTACCTTCTTCCCCATTGTTGTCTCAACCACCTTCAAGCCAAGTCAGCTTTCCACATCACCTCACCACTCCATCCATCAGTTCCTGGGTCACTTCAAACCCCCATCCTACCTCCATAACCATCCATGCATCTTCCATCAACCATCCATCCTCAAACATCCCATTTCAGAACATCCTGTAGAAGAATTGCAGACCTTCCTGTAGAAACCCCTGCGTTTCCTGTAGAATCCCCTGCAGACATCCTGTAGGAGGCCACTCACTCGGTTGTTGAGCCTCTGAACGTGAGGAACCTCTGTGGACTGATGCTAAGGATCTCTGGGAACCTCTCCTAGCCTCCCCAACCTTTCCCAAGCTTTCCTTCCTTCCGCATCACATCTGCACAACCAAACCCTAATAAGCATAAAATCACAATCACTCCATCCACTTAAAGAAAAAATATAAAAATATGTCTTTTGAAGCTGCAATTAGATTAGATTCATGCATTTTCACTTATTAGAAGTAATGGCATCATTGGTAGAAGTTTCCTTCACATTCTTTGCATCATAGAGGTTAGACTAGTTAAATTAGGGTTTCCATGTTTTGATTTGCTTTCAGTTCATTTTTTCCAAGTAGATTAGTCTTCTTTGAGCTAGCTTTCGTCCATCATTGATAAATCTTCTTCTGTGAGCCTATAGAAGTTGACTTGAGCCCTAGCGGACTTGTGCCAGCTGACCAAGTGACAGCTGCGACAAGAGCTAGTACTTGTGCATACAGCACCGTCGCTTCCAAGTTTGTACGAACTACCGGGTTGATAAAATTAAGAGACAGGAAGCCCCAGGAGTTGTAGCATTATTGCTACAATACTGGAGCTCACCACCCCTCGAAGAGGCTGAATTCTAAGGCGTTGATCTATGTTTTCTATCTTTTCTTGAGCTGGTTTCATAACATTTGGTTTCGGAGCTTTGGATTCTAGGGTTTCGTTGTTCCAAACAGGTCATCGTGGCATTTTCGCTATAACAGTTTGTTTTGTGACGTTTCAGAAGTCACAAAAAAAACCCATTAGAGAAGAAATCGTGCTGAACCTTGGGTCTACATTTCAAAACTTTTTGCGCGATATTTTCGGAGATATGATCTGAGGAAGTTGGTATTTTTGCAAACTCCTGAATTACATTCAAAACAGGTGACCTGGGGAAAATTGTCATAACTTTCCTTTTGGGAATCAGATTGAAATTTCGTAAGAAGGTACAGAAAGAGGACGGATTGTAGTTTCTTTTATATCTTTTTCAGAACCAAAAATCGAAATTGTACATGTCGCACTTCATACAACTTCGCTCTTCTGGAAAAGTCTATAATCATGTCATCTTGGGAGATTGTGCATAACTCTTTCTTGGAGAATCCAATTTGGATCAGACTGGTGGCATTGGACAAAGGACACAGAGAGCTACTATAGGTCACAAATTCAGAATTAGATGATTGGACAGTACAGAGATACATGAGAGGAAATATCGAGCTCCTACAAAGTGACAAAATGTGTGTAGATTTTTTAAAATTTTTGCTTAAGCTTGGTTTGAAAATTTATTTTGAAGGAATTCAAAGGGCATAGTAGAGCATTATTATCGGTAACTGATTCCCCAAGGAAATAAAATGCAAACACCTAGTAAGGAACCTGAAAGCTCGAGCATGACTCATGAAGAAGAGGAAGAAATGCTACATGATATATCAAAATTACAAGAACAAGTGCAACAAATGTCACGCTCACAAAAGTTAATAGATGCTAAGATAAATGGTGTGGAATCTAAGATAAATGGTGTGGAAGCTAAGATGAATGGCATGGAAGCTAAGATGGACAATTTGAAGATGGATTTGAACACAAATTTGAAGACAAGCATGGCAGATTTGAAGACAGATTTGACAAATTTTCTACAAGAAATACTTACTAATGGTGAAAAGGTAGTAAAGGAAACTCATGATGAGAACAAAAGAAATGTTAATCATGATTCCATAGATGCTAATGTTGGATCAAAGAATCACCATATTCCAAAAATCGATATGAGGAAGTTTGATGGCAAGGATGATGCAGCCCAGGCCGCTCCCAGGCCGCTCCTACCAGGATCCTCACACAACCATGCATATAAAAACTTGTTCATGGCGTTGTAATCTCATGCTTTCTAAACCATGCTTGTTTAACACATAATGCATTTGTTGGACACTCGGTGCGCTTCATGACTTCTTAAAAGAATTCTTCAACTGGCGGTTCACACAACATAAGAAAGATATATATACTACCTTATATATACCCGCAGCAAACTATATTCCCATAATCAACCTCAAAATATATTCGTTGAGCACAATTAAAGAGTGCGCCTTACCTCAGAGTTCAAATACAAATAACACAATAATATAAATGGAATTTTACCATGGGCCGCAGGCATATATATCTGCATATTAAATCCACCACTATGCATATTAAATCCAATTCATATGATTTATATCCAATTCATATCGCAGCAGTTTATATATACAACAATTTATATGCATTCACCTCACCTTGTTACACTGTTCTTTGCCATAGCCAACAGTTCACATGACATGGACTGCCGACAACGTAAACCTCAGCTACAAATCGACAATGGCTCGAACAGAGGTCTTCGGACAGACCTATAGTCCGTGGTTAAGACTCTATCAGTTCCACTTTTCGGCTGTCGTTCCAAATACAAGAACAAAAGTCCTTTGAATGGATCCAATACACGACCTGTCTGTATATACTTTGTCCACCGGTTATATATTCACTCGCTTCTAATATTCCGGACCTCGCCCCTGTTATCAATGCGTTCAGGTCTTCGATGCATTCAGCCCTATCATCAATTAAAATTGAACAGCAAATTATCGTTATGCCTACGGGCGTTCACCCTACAAACAATCATTTCGCACAATCGGACAGCTCTGATCATAACAGAGATGGGGCGCAAGAGTTTAATGAGAACAGGTTCGCTCTCGGTACATCTGCAAAGAAATCACTTGCATAACAACCGATTCAGGGCGATAGAATACCACTAATGATGCCACACATCAACAGTTAGCACCTACGCTAATTGCGCACTAAAAAACGCCACAACCGGATTAACACACAGTCAAGAACTAATGCAACTTCAACCACCCACACTTCATACAAGCGCATTTGGATTAACCACCCGCACTTCATACAGTTTCAACATTTTAAAACACCAAGTTCTCACAGTAATTGCGCATTGGAAAATAAGCACCATTATGCGAATTCAAGTTATATAACATCAATTACAACCACCACATGCAGAACCATATTTCGGAATTCATTAAACACAAACATGCTCATACAAAACTTGATATTCAACATACTCGTATTTACATAAAAATAAGCATTGACAAGAGTTCTATTCATGGCCAGATATGCCAATCTATGGCCCTTTACAAACTTCCCGAAGGCTCCCAAGGAGAATCCTTCCTCACTCTTCACACTCACTCCCCACACTTCTGCCTTCAATGCATTTGAGGCTCCCTAATTTATTAAACTTAGCATGATAAAAAATCCTAAAATCACTCAACTAAAGTTCATGCAATGCATACATATGGCGAAAGCATCTTTTCAACTTTATTCCATCATTTTTCCTGTTCTAAAATAGAAAAGCTATCCTTATCACTTAAAGGTCCACATCCACTCCTTTATGCCTAAAAGCTCTCCTAGTTTTATTTATTTTGAGAATATCTAATTAACTTGGAATTTAGGAAACTAATGCATGACCCCTATGTCTATTATTTACAATATTTCCCTTTGAGTTGGATGCTCCCGCGTCATACTCCCAAGGTGGAAAAAATTCATGATCTCCTGATCATGTGTTCAGCTCCATGTTTGCTTGGATCCCATATCTTATATTGTAACTTTGCATTTGCCGCTGCTTCTATCTGTTGTTCTTCTCCAGGTCTCCACACTTTATCCTACTTCGCTCCACTAGTTGTACTCTTGCAATCTTCTGTTGTCTTCCTCTTGCTGCTTCTCTTTTGTTTCACTGCTACTGGTCTCTTTCGGAATTCCTTCATCATCCTTCGCCTCATCATTTCAATTTCTTTGTCCAGGAGATTTTCTCCAGCTTCTTCAGTAAGACCTGTATTCACAAAACAATTGTTAGAATAAAAAATATAAGGCATCAATGCCTCTTCCACTGCTAGCGTTGTCTCAACTTCCATCATAAGTGTTGCTTCACATGTTGCTCTAGCTGTTTCTATGAATGTTGCCGCCTCCCAAACTTCCTGTCCCTCTGCAACGTTCGTTTGCTTGTCACCATCTTCTGCTTGATTACTTTCATTCATAAAGAGTCTCTTCTCTTGTTTCTTCATCCAATAAGTCCTCTGTCTCTCCAATCCTCTTCTTTGGAGATCTAGTTTCCTATACAGTTCAACAACTTCCTCAGGAGTAGACCTAGGAAATTTCACATGATTTTCCATACCTCCACTAGTGTTTGACCAATCATCAGCTAGTCCTTCTCTTTCTACATCAACATCCTGATTAGACTCCTTCTTCTCCATCTGCTTCTGAGATCTTGCTAACTCATTATCGATCTGAACAGCCTTCAGGTTCAATTCTTCTTGCACAAACTCTAAAGTTTGTTTATCTTCTTGTTCTGTACCTGCAAACATATGCAACTCATTAGTTTTTAAATCATGAGACTTTCCAGTCTTGGCTGCTTCTTTCACTGCTTCTTTTCGAACAAATCTGCATTTGGAATCTTCAATTCCCATCTCTAGCACAAGAACTCTAAACTCCTTCTTTAGTAAGGCAATCTCAATTTGCCTCAACCTCCTCTGCAACTGTTGCCAAATCACTCTCTTTCCCTTTAGTAGAAAGATCCATTTCCTTTTCTGCTCTTGTAGCCATTCTTCCAGTACTTGCAATTGTACCTTCATTACTGCAATCTCTCTTTCTCGAACTCCTGCAGTCATCCCATTTCTTTTTCTTTCACCTGCAAACATCCACAAATTGTTAGATTTAAAAATGTATGACCCTTTGGTCTTACTTGAAGTTTCAGTCTTCAAGCCTTCATCTTCACTATCTCCCAGAAATTCTCCTTGTTCTGGTTCACAAATGTATTCTTCCATTTCAACTTCCTCTGGACTTATCTTCTTGCCATTTACCTTGGCCTCCTCTTTCTTATGTCTTCTACCGTGGCTTTTCCTTGAACCTCTGCTATGACTATCAGTAGTCATCTTCCCCGCCATGAGTTCCTCACCTATGAGTTGCATGAAGCCTCTACCACAGCAAACTCTCTTGCTGCCACTTACCTCACCAATCCTTCCCTTCGAATTTGGTCTTTTGGTAATCATTGGTCCTCTACTGGAACCTTTCAAGCATTCTCCACTGCTCTTTCAAGCTTCACTCATCTGCAACTTTCTTCAACCTCTGTTGATTCTCCTTTGCAACAAGCCCCTGCAACAGCTAGTCCTCCTGGCTGCAATCTTACCTCACTAAGCTCTCCTTACTTAGTCTTTTGGTAACCACGGTTCTTTGCCTGGAACCTTCTCCTGAGCAACACCTTTTCTCCCTCTAGGCTTTTGCAATCTCCTACTCTCTCCTCCTGAGAACACTTCATTCGTCTTCTCTATCCAATTCCTTATTGGATTCTTTAGGTTCACTGCCACTTCTCTACAACCATAAACTTCAATTTATAAATTTCAAACCAAAAAATAACCTCACCTTTTAAGACCTTGCATGATCTTGTCTTCTGTCTTCTTCTGCAATCATGTTCACTTGTTTAGTTTGCATATCATATTTAAAAATCATTCATCACACATTCAAAGAAACATACTTTAGTTTTCGATTGTACTCATTAAAAAAACAAACTTTCTTCAACAAGTATTCCCGCTCTGATACCACCTGATGCAGCCCAGGCCGCTCCCAGGCCGCTCCTACCAGGATCCTCACACAACCATGCATATAAAAACTTGTTTATGGCATTGTAATCTCATGCTTTCTAAACCATGCTTGTTTAACACATAACGCGTTTGTTGAACACTCGGTGCGCTTCATGACTTCTTAAAAGAATTCTTCAACTCGCGGTTCACACAACATAAGAAAGATATATATACTACCTTATATATACCCACAACAAACTATATTCCCATAATCAACCTCAAAATATATTGGTTGAGCACATTTAAAGAGTGCGCCTTACCTCAGAGTTCAAATACCAATAACACAATATTATAAATGGAATTTTACCATGGGCCGCAGGCATATATATGTGCATATTAAATCCACCACTATGCATATTAAATCCAATTCATATTATTTATATCCAATTCATATCACAGCGGTTTATATATACAACAATTTATATGCATTCACCTCACCTTGTTACGTTGTTCTTTGCCATAGCCAACAGTTCACACGACATGGACTGCCGGCAATGTAAACCTTAGCTACAAATCGACAATGGCTCGAACAAAGGTCTTCAGACCGACCTATAGTCCGTGGTTAAGACTCTATCAGTTCCGCTTTTCGGCTATCGTTCCAAATACAAGAACGAAATTCCTTTGAACGGATCCAATACACGGCCTGTCTCTATATACTTTGTCCACCGATTATATATTCGCTCGCTTCCAATATTCCGGACCTCGCCCCTGTTATCAATGCGTTCAAGTCTTCAATGTGTTCAGCCCTGTCATCTATTAAAATTGAACAGCAAATTATCATTATCCCTACGGTCGTTCACCCTACAAACAGTCATTTCGCACAATCGAACAGCTCTGATCATAACAAAGATGGGGCGCAAGGGTTTAATAAGAACAGGTTCGCTCTCGGTACATCTGCAAACAAATCCCTTGCATAACAACCGATTCAGATATAATAACACTAATGATGCCACGCATCAACAGTTAGCACATACGCTAATTGCGCAGTGGAAAATGCCACAACTGAATTAACACACAGTCAAGAACTAATGCAACTTCAACCACTCGCACTTCATACAAGTGCATTTGGATTAACCACCCGCACTTCATATAGTTTCAACATTTTAAAACACCAAGTTCTCATAGTAATTTCGCACTGGAAAATAAGCACCATTATGCAAATTCAAGTTATATAACATCAACTACAACCACCACATGCAGAACCATATTTCGGAATTCATTAAACACAAACATGCTCATACAGAACTTGCTATTCAACATACTCGTATTTACATAAAAATAAGCATTGACAAGAGTTCTATTCATGGCCAGATATGCCAATCTATGGCCCTTTACAAACTGCCTGAAGGCTCCCAAGGAGAATCCTTCCTCACTCTTCACACTCACTCCCCACACTTCTGCCTTCAATGCATTTGAGGCTCCCTAATTTATTAAACTTAGCATGATAAAAAATCCTAAAATCACTCAACTAAAGTTCATGAAATGCATACATATGGAAAAAGCATCTTTTCAGCTTTATTCCATCTTTCTCCTTGTTCTAAAATAGAAAAGCTATCCTTATCACTTAAAGGTCCACATCCACTCCTTTATGCCTAAAAGCTCTCCTAGTTTTATTTATTTTGAGAATATCTAATTAACTTGGAATTTAGGAAACTAATGCATGACCCCTATGTCTATTATTTGCAATAATTCCCTTTGAGTTGGATGCTCCCGCATCAAAGGATCCCGCGACATGGATATTACAGATGGAGCAATTCTTCAATCTCAATAATGTGCAAAACACACAAAAGGTACGTATGGCAACTTTATATTTGGAACCAAATCAGTTTGTATGGTATCAATGGCTTTGTTCTCGTAAACAATTTATCACTTGGGCAATGTTTACGGAAGAATTGATAGCACATTATGAGGATACAAAAAGCAACACTTTTTTTAGCCAATGGATAAGTCTCAAACAAAAGGGTTCAATAATGGAGCACATTGAGGAGTTCCAAAAATTGAACATAAGGGTAAATGATATTCCAGAGGAGCATAGGATTGATGTGTTCATAGGGTCTTTAAAGGATAATATCCAACATGATGTTTGCCTTTGGGAACTTGATTCATTAGAGAAGGCATTCAGGTTAGCAAGAAAAATGGAAAGCAAAATTATGTCAACTAGCAAGCATACCACTCACAACTATAAAGACGGAAGTGTTGTTTCTCCTAGTCTTCCACAACCTACAAGGTTGACACCACAAAAATTGGAAGAAAAAAGAGCAAAAGGGCTTTGTTACAATTGTGATAGAAAATACACAAAAGGTCATAAGTGTGCTGAGAAGAAATTATTCTACATAGATTGTGAAGAGGAAGAAGAAAAGGAGCAAGAAAGGTCAAAAGAAGAGGATATATTCCACGAACAAAGCCTAGATGAAGAACAAATAAATCCGACCATATATTGTAATGCATTGGCGGGAATTACCACTCCTCAAACCATCAAGATAGAAGGACAAATCAAGAAGAAAAAGGTAATAGTGTTGATTGATTCAAGAAGCACCCACAATTTTATTCATTGTAGGGTAGAAAAAGAATTGAATTGCTTCCTATATCCAGCACCAGAGTGTCAAGTGATGATTGCAAATGGAGGAACAATAAATTGCTCTGGAAAGTGCCATAATTTCAAGCTATCCATGGGAGAATATGTATTGACTAGCCCAATGCTTTCCATTCCAATGGGAGGTGCCGATGTTGTACTAGGAGTCCAATGGCTACAATCCTTGGGTACAATAGCTTTTAATTTTCAAGAACTTTTCATCAAATTTTCTACGGAAGGAAAGGAAGTTGAATTAAGGGGTATTGCAGGGAAACCAGGAAAGATAATCAGCTCTAATGGCATGACTAAGCTTCTAAAAAAGGAGCAAATAGGTGTAATTGCACAATTATGTTTGCTAGATGTTTCCACATTGGAATCATCTATTTCTCCAGATCTCCAAAAAGTCCTGGACAATCATTTCAAGGTATTTGAGACTCCCAAAGGTCTCCCACCTATGCGTGATCATGATCATGCTATTCATCTGATTCCAGGAAGTGTTCCTCCAAAAATCAGGCCGTACAGATATCCCTATGTCCAAAAAAGTGAAATTGAACGTATGGTTGCAGAAATGCTAGAGGCTGGTATAATTCAACCGAGTCAAAGTTCTTTCTCAGCTCCAGTAGTATTGGTGCACAAGAAGGATGGATCATGGCGCATGTGTCCAGATTATAGGGGGCTCAACAAGCTCACTATTAAAGATAAGTTCCCCATTCCTGTCATTGATGAATTACTGGATGAATTGCATGGATCAATTTACTTCACCAAGTTGGATCTTCGTTCGGGATATCATCAAATCAGAATGAAGATTGAAGACATTCCAAAAACGACATTTAGAACTCATGAGGGTCATTATGAATTTTTGGTCATGCCTTTTGGCCTTACCAATGCACCTTCAACATTTCAAGGTTTGATGAATTCAATTTTCAAACCATTCCTTAGAAAAATTGTGTTAGTAATTTTTGATGATATACTAATCTACAGCAAGTCTTGGAAGGATCATGTTGAACATGTTGACAGGGTGCTACAACTATTGGAGGAGAAACAATTATATGCAAAAAGATCCAAATGTTTCTTTGGAGTCCAGGAGGTGGAATATTTGGGTCATATTGTATCTCATGAAGGAGTTAAGGTAGACCCTAGCAAAATTAAAGCCATTAAGGAATGGAAAATCCCCACATCCATAAAGCATCTGCGAGGATTTCTTGGGTTGACAGGGTATTATCGCAAGTTTGTTAAGAATTATGGGAGAATAGCAGCACCTCTAACAACATTATTGAAGAAAGATTCATTTTCATGGACTCCGGAAGCAACAAAGGCCTTTGAACATCTTAAAGAGGCAATGTGCCAAGCACCGGTCTTAGCTACACCGGACTTCACAAAAACCTTTATTGTGGAATGCGATGCTTCAGGAAATGGAATTGGTGCAGTTCTAATGCAAGATGAAAGACCCATTGCTTTTGAAGTTTGTCCAATCAAGGGAAAGTTTTTAAGAAAAGCTATTTATGAGAAGGAAATGTTGGCAATACTCCATGCACTTAAGAAATGGCGACCATACCTAATGGGAAGACACTTCAAGGTAAAAACGGATCATGATAGCCTTAAATACTTTTAGGACAAAGATTATCCTCTGAAGAACAAAAAATGTGGGTCACAAAGATGTTGGGTTATGACTTTGAAATCATCTACAAAAAAGGGAAGCAAAATGTGGTGGCAAATGCACTCTCAAGAAAGGATGAGGATGTGGAAGCATTGTTGTGTGCCATTTCTATTATCCAACCAGATTGGATAAAAGAAGCAAGGGAGGAATGGAAGAATGATGAAGAAGTGTGGGCACTTATTCGAAAGCTACAACAAGATTCCAGTACTTCTGATACATTTAGCTGGAAAAATGATTCGTTATGGTACAAAGATCGCTTATACCTCTGTAAGAATTCCCAGCTAAAACAAAAGATTCTTATGGAATTGCACACTTCTCCCTTAGGAGGGCACTCAAGATTTTTAAACACTTACCACAGGGTTAAGAAGGAATTTTTTTGGGATGGCCTTAAATCAGATATTCAAAAGTTTGTGGGGGAATGTTTGGCTTTCCAACAAAATAAAGTTGAAACAATTAAGACATCGGGTCTATTACAACCTTTATCCATTCCAAGCCAACGTTGGGAGGAGGTTTCAATGGATTTTATCACAGGTTTACCCAAGTCTGAGGGAAAGAGTGTCATCATGGTGGTAGTTGACAGACTTACCAAGTATGCACACTTTTGTGCATTATCACATCCATTTAAAGCCAGTACAGTTTCTACTGCATTTATGGAAACAGTTCAAAAGCTACATGGAAACCCAAAGATTATTGTAAGTGACAGAGATCCCATTTTCACTGGAAATTTTTGGACAGAATTATTTTCTTGTCTTGGTACTCAGTTAGCTCATAGCTCATCTTATCATCCTCAATCTGATGGGCAAACTGAGATAGTAAACAAATGTTTGGAAGGATATCTTCGTTGCTTTGTATCTGATAAACAGACACAATGGGTCAAATGGTTGCCTCTAGCTGAATGGTGGTATAACACTTCCTTCCATACAGCAACAAAAATGACCCCATTTATGGCACTTTATGGGTATCAACCACCATCCATCACATCATATTTAAGAGAAAATTCTAAGGTTCAGGCAGTGGAACATCACATCGAACATCAACAACAAGTCCTCCAACTCTTAAAGGATAACCTTGTGTTGGCACAAAATAGAATGAAACAACAAGCAGATCAACATCGCAGTGAAAGAAGTTTTGATGTAGGTGATTGGGTATTCCTATGGCTACAACCATATAAGAAAATGTCCCTAAAGCAAGCTAAGAAGGATAATAAATTATCACCAAAGTATTATGTTACGTACAAGGTGTTGCAAAAGATTGGTACTATGGCATACAAATTGGAGCTTCCTGCAGCTTCTCGATTGCACCCAGTTTTCCATGTTTCATGTTTAAAGAAGGTTATAGGCGACAAGCTCCCAATTCAAACAATATTTCCAGAACTTGACGAGGAAGGAAAAATTATATTGGAACCGGAAGAAGTCACAGAAACAAGAACTCGACAGCTACGAAATCGATCAATTTCAGAGTATCTTATCAAGTGGAAGAACTTATCCGCTGAAGATTCCACATGGGAGGATGAGAATTTTATGCAAAAGTATCCTGAATTACTCAAGCATTGAGGACAACACTTTTTTGAAGGAGAGGGTCATGTTGGGTCCCTATAATACTAGTGATTACCCCATTACTATTGTAGTTATACCCCTTATTTATATTGTTGTGCCCCTATTACCCCCATATTGTTATTTCTGTGCCCCATAGAATCCCTCTATTGTTATTTTTGTGGCTTTATATTATTATTGTTAGGTCGGCTGGATTATATTGTGACTCCTTAGACTCCTATATATAGAAAGGAGGTTTTGTCATTGGAATCATCCAAGAATTGTTCATTTATGTAATGTAAAGGAGGTTGCCCCCTCGAAGAGGCTGAATTCTAAGGCGTTGATCAATCTTTTCTATCTTTTGTTGAGCTGGTTTCATAACAGAGAATATCGAATTCTAATGTTGGCATGAAAGATGATGCAAACAGAAAGCTAATCCTAAAGGTTACAATTGAAATAATATCGAGGAAATCACTCAAATTTTAGGACTTGGTAAATGGTGGCACTCTGTTTAGAAAATATTTTTGGGAAGAAAGGCCAAATTCTATTACACTAAGTGAAAAATGCCGTGGGAGGTCTTAAATAACATATTGAAGAATAAAATTGAAATCTAGTGGTCGGATATTATGAGATTGAAAGCAAATTTTCCCAAAAAAGGCTCTACTTCCCTCCATATTTAGATATAAAAAACTCCTTTGTTTTTTGAGACATGCAAATCCATAACCTCTGTTCAATTTTTGTACGATTCTTAGATAACAATTTTTTTGAACAAACTAAGGAAAATTTCAAATAATTACAACCTAGGGTTTTTGCAAAATAACCCCAATTAAGTTTCACGCGAGCATATTCAAGAAATTGTGAGTCCTCCTAGAGGGTATATGCATAATAGGGTCTACAAGCAAGTATCATCAATTAATTTTTATTCATGAATAAGCCAGATGAATGGTTCATAATGGTCAATGCACAAATTGAAACCAAATTCGATGGTATGAGGGGGTCCTATCCCTCTTGAAGTTTAAAATGAGAGGAACCCCCTCATAGCGGTGTTTTAGGTGTTGTTCAAGTAAGGAGACCTAGCACATCTTAGTCGTAGTCTTAAAGCCCAACCGCGTTGAAGGGAAAAGACTTGACAACTGTCTTATGAGGAGGACCTATACGTTGTCAAAAGAGGTTCTAACTTTTAGTTTTCTTCCAAGTCTAGGTACTTGTCTATGATTTATGGCACTTATGCAAGCCTTGAAAGTGTGAGAATGCGCAAGAATAAACTCCTGGGATAAATACCCATTTGATTATAAGGACTTCCCTTACATTGATGTGAAAGTGTCAGCAAGGAAATTTGCAGATATCTTAACATAGAAACAAGCAATCACATTACATTAAAATTCACTTAACTTTACATATGCCCAAAAGCAGAGGAAATAACTAAGCTGGAATCTGATCCAAGAAAATGCCCCATATTATCATCCTATGGTTAGTAATGCTTACAAGGAAATGGGTTGGGTATGTGTTTAAAGTTTGTACAATCAAAGAGAAAGAATCTAAAGGTAGCCCCAACAATCTGAACAGGCAACAGGATATTAGTTTACCAAGTCAATCTAATAATGTAGCACATATGGACTCATCTTGATATTGTTGCATTGAGTTTACTGGCTATTTCACTTATCAAAGCAAAGGATATTCCCTTCGATTATGAGTATACAATGGGCCAGTATCTTGAGCACTAAGGAATCAGATGAACGCAACTGGTTTTATCTCTCTAGAGGTAGCCCTGGTGTATTCTAGCTGTGTAAGTGTCATTTAATGAGGTTGCAACTTTTTACATATTAAAAAAATACGTGAATAAATGGCAAGATCATAAACAACCACAAAAACGACAATTGTTTTCCATTGAGAAGAAACTATATACCCCTCTCAGTGTCCGGCAAGGTAAGGACATGGATTGAAAAAAATATATATACTCTTCTCAAAATATTCCTAGTTCTCCAAGTTGCAACCAAGCCTCAAGCAAATAATAGTTTCAAAGCATTGAGACCCATATTCTTGTATTCTGGTTTCTGTCATATGATTAAGACAATAAAAAACTATACAAACATATGTATCCTATTGATAAAATCGGCATACCCCCATCAAGGTCTTGCAATGCAAGATCAGTTAGATTCACCCAGTTTTGGGTTGCGGTGTAGATACCCATATACTGCTCAGCCACAACCAGTGTTTTTTCCTTCATCGCTGTCTTAGCAAGTGCAAAAGTGCTAAGAACAAAATTTTTATGATATTTTGGAAGGTCAATAGTCACGAGTGCTTTAATATAATTTTAACCCTGATATGATAGATTATGACGAAATTTTCAACGACTAGGAATCCGGTAGGGTATATGACAGAATGTAATGATTTTTGCTAGAGTGGGAGGAAGATGCTATGGTCCCTGTCTCTTCTACTTTCCTCATTTTTCTATGATATCGCTTGTTGTGTGTCTTTTCTACTTTCCTCATTCTACTATGGTCCCTGCCTCTTCTACTTCTGTCTCTGCAATTCAAATGTATATGTGTGCAATCACAAATCTTCCCCGTCCGCAGACGAAATGGCTAACCTTCACTCTACTCTCCACAAAAGAGATCTAATTTTTCAAGTTTTTTTTACCTAGAGGATCCATCTCCCCTAATGATTCATAAGATATTCCGTAAGCATAATCATAACTTTACAAAAAACTGAGAGTAGAGGGTCCCCTCCTTAATCTCCACCAAAATCAGCACTAGGCATACATGTGCCCCCTCTTGATCAATCAACTCCTCAAACCTTAGATTTTATGTGAAAACAACAAAAGAAATTCAGGGGAAGTGGAGATGCCTTTGAATTCATCCACCCATTTTCAGTTATGATGGGCATGTGAGCAATGTCAAAGATGATTGCAGGGCAGGAATTGATCAAGGAAAACTCTTTGATAACCAAAGAAAGTGGGATGGTACGCCTTGGCAGAGAAATACCCTCCAAATAATAATACTAATGAAAATTGTTGTGCCCTCCATACAATGGATAAATGATTCAAAAGAAATTATTTTGAGTTGAAGAGGTGACCCCAGGAACAACTTTTGTGCCCTCCATACAATCTAAGACCCCATGAACAACTGTTGTGCCCTCATTGCACCCTCCATACAATCAAAAAATGATTCAAAATAAATTATTTTCGAGTTGAGGAGGTGACCCCAGGAACAACTAAGGAGGTGCCTGAGGTGGATATAGACGAGACTACAGAGGAGGCATGAATGGAACTGGAGAGGATTGAAACGCTGAAACATACATGAAAATTCTGCCTGCAGTTTCTACACCCTATCTTCAAGGAGCTATTTTTTAAGAAAACAAAGAGAAAGCTAAAACACATACCTGTTTTAGGCAAAAGCTATGGAAGACCGACCTCACAGAAAAAATAGCAGTAAATGTAGAGCTGATAAACCTGTCTTCGCTATTGCTCCTCAAAGCACACTGATCTGTCTGCTCAAAAGTTTCCCAAATCGTTGAATACCAGATATTTAGAGCCCAACTTGCCAAATATCATATAATAATATAAGATAGTTGGTTCAGAAAATAAGCTTTCCTACTGGGTGTGAACCCTGACACCGACACCTTAATCAATCGTTGGAAGAGAATGTTCAAGAGGTGAGACTTCGATCCAAGGAGATAAGAACAGTGATTCGAGCCGAGCCAAGCCCAACTAAGGAGATAAGCGAAATTTTAAATTTTCCCACAAAATTTTAAATTTTCTCACATAAATGTTTGAAAAGTCTACTTCATAATATTTTTTTAAAGGTTCATTTGAAAACAATTATATTAATTGAATTTTCCCACAAAATTTTGAATTTTCCCACAAAAAGTTGAATTTTCTCACAAAATTGTTTGAAAAATCTTCATCATAATAGATTTTTAAATGTTCATTTGCCAGCAATTCTATTAATTTGCACATTTATTTTATTAATACAACCATATAATGTTAACTAACCTTTGCATCCTATAAATTATATAAACACACATTTGCATTCTATAAACCATTCACCTTAGAGGCATCGCGAAGTGGTTTTGTACAATGTGCATAATTTATATTATTGCTAAACCTTAAAAACCATTCATAGGCCCTAGGATGATAATGGTGTTTCTTCTTAGATGATGCCCAAGGCCCCAAAAAAAGTCATCCTTGTTGGGCAAATCCTCACATTAACACCCATACAACATTTGTATACCTATGGTTTAAAATGCTGGCAAATAGTGCTCCTCATCACCTAATTGTGCAAAAAGCCCCAGCTAACCTAGTCTAGGTTAGATGTCCTTGATATTAACATATTATCCTACATTATCCATTAGCTCATGGAGATAGAGGGTTCAAGGACTCTCACTTGATGGTTGCGGAGTATAGTCCATTAAGAGGTCAAATGTCAAGCTAATTGTATTAAGGACACCTCAAGGTCAACCAACACTAATGTAATGTATTAGTTGTTCATACATCGACCTATCAAAATGTCACAATATTGGGTAGTAGACATTAGTAAGTAGGACACTAGTCACCAACAAGAAACCTTGATAACGATAGAGTAATGATGTGATGAGTGGATGTGGACCCAAGGATACCACATGTAAATTGTGTGGTAGTTGATTTGACATACTAACGTCTCATTATGATGTGGCATCAATGTGGGTCTAGATGACATGGCATACCAATGTGGAAAGTGATGTCGCATGTTGACATGGAAATGGAAGGTTGACTTGGCACCGAGGTGTATTATAGGTGGTAACCATATAGTGACGACGTGGATGTTGGGCTTTTGGATGTTAAGATATCAACTAATTAGTATCAATGACACTCTCTAGCCTCTTCCTGAGGGCCTGGTGGCTTGATAGCTCGACCATTGGCCTTTCAAGATATCGGGTATTAAGAAATTAGGGCTTCAATATACAAGCTCATCTGTATGTTAGGTGTCGAGTATCGAGACAGTAAGTATGTATACAGAATTAAGGAAAATCATGTGTTTCGTGTGAATTTGGTCAAGCTTAGAAGTCGGGTTGCAAACTGCTACAAGTGTCCTTATTTCTCTCCAAGAAACAGTGTAACATGAAGGTGAATATGCTAAACATGATATTGGATGGCAATGATGCTAAGGAGAAGTTGGAAAATTGAAAAGTGCACCTATCCAAGATGTAAACTTCATTATTAAAGATTTGTAAAGGAGTAGCTGGTTAGATCTTTCATCTTACCTAAATCTATCATTAGATTTCCACATTCCATTAATAACTCGTTATTCTTTTTCTTGCCTCTTTTCTTTCCTGGAATTCTGGGAGCTAATCTCGATTTTTTTTTCATGGTTTTCACACCTTTGTTGCCCTGCCTTTGATTTCTTCCTTGTCTTTCCAACCCTATAACTTGAGTTTTCCATAGGAACAGTTGTTGTACCATATTAAATTCTTCTGGCGATAAAGAGTCTACCCCACTCATGGTCCCCTGTTTCAAGAATCCTTCCAGATCTAGGTGTTCCCTGTCAAGAATCTCCTGCAGTTCATGATCTTCCATTTCCATTTCACTTTGGGTCATTTCTTGGCCCATCTCCATTTCTGCATCTCTCATCATAGTCTCTTTCTGTTTGATACTATCATGTGTTTGAGCTGTGTCTTCCTCTTCCTCCTTTTCCCTTGGGCTTCCTTCCATTACCTGATCTATCTTTGTTATCTCTTCTTCTTCTTAAAAAACTTGGAACCTATTCAGATTAGTTTGTGGTCCTTCTATCTGTTTCTGCTTTAGCCCCCTCTTGCCCCCTTTTCCTTTATGAACCACTTTGTGAAAGCCATCAGTATCTTTCTTTGTGTTCGCCTTACTTTTGTTCTCTATTTTTCTGAGAGTATAGTTTCTAAATAGGTGCCCATGCTCATGGAATTTTCAGCATCTGAAAGGAATATGTTCATAGTCAATTGTTTGCACCCATTCTTCATCCAAAACTTCTAAAATGACCTCATCCAAAAGATCTCCAAAGAGATCCATCTCCACACATATTCTTACGAAGGAAGTGTACTTACTCTTCTTAGTGGCTTCAGAAGTTTTTACAAAATGCCCTAACTTGTTTCCTATAGCAGATAACGATTCCATTTGCCAGTAATCATGGGGTAACGAGTAGAGTCTTACCCAAACCAGGACAGAAGTGAATGTTTCTCTCTCAGGGACAAAGTTCATCATCCACGGTCACATATAAAGGCCTGCTACTGCATAGAAGTAGGGCCCTCCTTCAAACACTTTGTCTTTTTCCTCAATATTTGTGAAGACTACCGTAAAGAAACCGTTAGACCCAAGATGTAGGTCAATGCTTCCTTTTGATTTCTAGTTATATTTAATCCACGACTTTAAATATTTTTCTGTGGGCCATACTGCCATGAATTTACAAATGATAGCATATGTCCTCATGTCGTCTTTATGCATCTGCAGAGAAGGATCATTTAAAACTACTCTGGGAGTGACCTCAACTTTGGGTTTACATGACCCTTTTTGTGCTTTGTTATTCACTCCCTGTTCCTTGTCTTCTTGCTCATTTTCCTTGTTGATGTTATTCTCCTTTGTCTTATTTGAATCTTGTTCCTCTTCTATAATCCTTGTCCCCTCACCTGAAGGACCTATGACACTCTCTAATGGTTTCTTTCCTCGACTAGCCACTGCCTGCCTATAGGAGGGAGTGGAGCTTCCTCCCCTATGTGCTTCCATGGAAACTCCCGCAAACTCTTTCAAACCCTAACACTTCCAGGAAACTCCACGCAATTTTCGACTAATCACTAAATTTAGAATGCATGGAAGATTAGTATATTCTTTCCCAATTCTCAACATGCTACAAATCTAATAAATTTTATACTTAATATTAATTTAAAATTTAAATATAATCCTAGTGTATTATGCATGGCATAAGAAAATAATATGAAGTGTTATCAACCAATTTCCTTCCTTATATTTATTTGTAGTCATAATTATGTTTTTTACCCTTTTGCATATATTGGGCCCTTCATTTTGAGCTTGTTGGAGCACGAACATTGGTTCAACACTAGGAATATGCCTCCTCCATTCGTTCTTAGTGTATTGTTTGGCTTTGAGAGTGTCAGATTAGTATTTTCTAACCAACATCCATACTTAGTGTATTGTTTGGTATTCAAATCATCAAATTAATCATTTCTAACCAACATCCATACTTAGTGTATTGTTTTGTGTTCAAAGAATCAGATTGGTCATTTCTAACCAACATCCATATACTTTTTCTAGAATATTTATTTCCCTATAATTTTTTGGTATTTTTTCTCAAGAATTATAGAGTAGAAAAGTTCTCGCATCACACATCAAACCAGAAGGATACAAAACAACACACACACTTCTATTTACAAGGTACAATCACAACTCAATCAAAACAATCTTGTCAATGTGTGCCTATTTTGGACACAAGAAAAGGATTCCTGTACATGAACTCAAGGAGGAGTTGAGGTACCATATGGTGTGCCATGATGGGGCCATGCCATACAAATTTTAACTATGAGACTCCTAAAGATTGATGATAACAAGGAAAAACTAAAATCATAGTGTTATTAGGAATAACCAGAGGACATTAAAAGTGAGTAGTCTTGTGAGCTACTGTGGCTCCATGACAAGGACTATGAAGACATAAAGGAGTGACAAGAAACTCATTGAATGATGGATCTGTGTTTGAAAATTCACTAGAAAGTTCAACATTAGAAACCAAAAACGTTACTTGGTCCAAGGGTGACACTTCCAAGGATGGCTGAGAAAATTCGTCTAGGATAATTCGAGATTTAGTTTACCAATCTCTACTTTTTCTCATTTGGCGGGACTACAGGTATTAAGACGAATAATCTCCCTAGGATTGTCAATAGGTGAATCCATGACCTCCATGATGAGTTTTTCCATAGGAAATTTGTCATTAGGGAGTCATGTTCAATAGGTAGAGTGACAACCCATGTGGTAAAATGGTCCTAGTCATATTCCAAGGGATCTACGCCTCTAATAGTAGCCAATAAGGATTTGTGCTACATGAGGCAAGACTGAATATCCTCTAAGGAAGACATGACACATGATGCTTCGACTAACTCTTCAATAATACTATAATGTTGGGAAGCCCGCACATCAAGATTGTTTGTTAACTTTTGGAATACACTGTTAGGTGGGTGATATAGCAGTTCCATAGGCTTATCTGATTTGAGAGCTCTAGTGGAAGCGAAAGGGGTGGTCAAGTCCTTAGAAGTAGAACTTGACTCAGGAGGATCATATGATTTTTCTCTCGTGGTAAAATAAATGTGAGAATTAACATGAGGACCTACGCATTGTTATTAGGACAATATTACCATTTCCCCGCAATACCCATAGGAGGAGGTGGAGAATCTTGTACAACCATTTGTTGTTATGGCAACACTTTTGATGGATTTACTCATTGTTAACTAGATTTATTATTTCTTTGTGACTAAAGTTGAAAAGTGGAAAAACAAAATATTTAGTAAATGAGTAAATATTATTTCAAGGGTGTTACCAAGCATATTTCTTGAGGTTGTATATGAGACAAGTATATATTTCTAGAAGAATAGAGATTGAAAGATAAAAAGTGTAGCAATATGCATCAACATATAACATGAAAAATTTCAAACACTTTTCAATAGGAATTAACCACTAAAGGGAAATAAACATTGTACATACAACATACGTGGGGAAAATATTTTCTTTGTAGGTGTTGTATTGAAGTGGCTTGGGAGCTTATACATGGACCATGAACATTATCTTACACCTCTTTTAGGCCCTCAGGGACTAGTTTCCATCCTTGAAAAATGTTCAAGGGCCTAAGAACCATCCCTTAGATGGTCTCCATGAGCACCACTAAGCCAACTATTCACCTTAGAGGCATTGGGGGGTGGTTTTGTACCATGTGCATAGTTTGTATTATTACTAAGCCTTAAAAACCACTCGTACTAGGCCCTAGGATGATAATGGTGTTTCTCCTTAGATGATGTCCAAGGACCCAAACAA
This sequence comes from Pinus tabuliformis, assembly GCA_031772625.1. NCBI lineage: Eukaryota > Viridiplantae > Streptophyta > Pinopsida > Pinales > Pinaceae > Pinus > Pinus tabuliformis. Next base: position 1,219,961,883 of record CM062804.1, on the reverse strand, counting down.
AGCCATCCTCGTGGGGCAAAATTATCCTCACATTAACACTCATACACCATCTACATACCTGTGGTTTATAATGATGGAAAATAGTGCTCCCCGTCACCTAATTGTGCAAAAATCCTCAACTAACCTAGATGCCATGTCAAACATGTCCTCTATATTAGCATATCAACATACATTAGCCATTAGCTCATGGAGATAGAGGTTTCAAGGACTGTCACTTGATGGATGGAGACTATAGTCCATCGAGAGGTCAAATGTTGGGCTAACTGTCTTAAGGACACCTCGAGGTCAACCAACACTAATGCAATGTATTAGTTGTTGGTACATCAACCTATCAAAATGTCACAATATTGGGTAGTATACATTAGTAAGTAGGACACTAGTAACCAACAAGAAACCTTGGTATCGATAGGGTAATGATGTGGTGAGTGGACGTGGATCCGGGGATACCACAGTCAATTGTGTGGCACTTGATTTGACATGCTAACGTCTCATTATGATGTGGCACCAATGTGAGTCTAGATGACATGGCATACCAACGTGGCAAGTGATGTGGCATGTTCACATGGCAATGGAAGGTTGACTAGGCACCGAGGTGATGTCTAGGTGGTAACCATATAGTGATGATGTGGATGTTGGGCTTTTGGATGTTAATATATCAGCTAATTAGTATCAATGACACTCTTTAGCCTCTTCCGAGGACCTGATCGCTTGATAGCCCGACCATTGGCCTTTCAAGTTATCGAGTATTGGGACAATATGGCTTCAATCTACAAGCTCGTATGTATGTTATGTGTCGAGTATCGAGACAGTAAGTATGTATAGAGCATTAAGTGTCCTGGGGGGATAACGGCTTAGTGATCTGGCAGATGGATAAGCTAGATGATGGAAAGGTACCTGTGTTAATTAATGACCCATTATTTGGTTATGTGAAGACCAAGTAAGCAAGTTTTAAACTAATGTGATATTTCCCAAGTGGTCGATAGTGGATATAGTAGCCAAAGTGATTCAATAGGTAAGCTATCGTGGAAGTTGATATGCCATTTTATAATGGTGACATGTGGGCAAAGGACTACCACGTGCTTGACACGAAGCAAATAAATATGTATAAGGGAGAAGTTACAATATAAACTTGAATAATACCAAAGGTCAAATAAAACACCCTTTCTTAGACTATACAAAATGAGAATTTGTAAACAAGAAACTAGGATCCCATCTTATTGTTTATATTATTGCTAAAATGAACATGGCCTAATTATTTAATATCTCTTGTAATGGAACCAAAGTTATGTATCATATGAATAGTTATAGGTAAGAATTCCTATAAATGATCTTGATTACTATGTCACATATTGAAATCTTTAATTTCACAAATAGTTTCATCATTTGTAATAGATCAAATAACTATGACTTTAGGCAACAATTTTGATGGTTTTTACTCATCGTTAACTAGATTTATTATTTCTTTGTCACTCAAGTTGAAAAGTGGAAATACAAAATATTTAATAAATGAGATAATATTATTTCAAGGGTGTTACCAAACTTATTGTTTGAGGTTTTATATGAGACAAGTATATATTGCTAGAAAAGTAGAAATTAAAAATAGTTAACAAATTCCTAAATTCCTTCTCTTCTTTTAACTTTTTTAATAATTACTAAACTCTGTATTTGAAATAAAGAAAATTCTCTTCCTTTTTTCTTTTAATAATTACTAAATTTATTATTTAACAGAAATAAAAAAAAAAAAAAAAATTAGATTTTTCACTACATACATATTGAACTTTTACTTACAATTCTAGGATCCCACCTTATTGTTTATATCATTGCTAAAATGAATATGGCCTAATTATTCAATATCTCTTGTAATGGAACCAAAGTTATGTATCACATGAATAGTTATAGGTAAGAATTCCTATAAATGATCTTGATTACTATGTCACATATTGAAATCTTTCATTTCACAAATAGTTTCATCATCTGTAATAGATCAAATAACTATGACTTTAGGCAACACTTTTGATGGATTTCACTCATTGTTAACTAAATGTATTATTTCTTTGTCACTGAAGTTGAAAAGTGGAAATGAAAAATATTTAATAAATGAGAGTAAATATTATTTCAAGGGTGTTACCAAACTTATTGCGTGAGGTTTTATATGAGACAAGTATATATTGCTAGAAAAATAGAGATAAAAAATAATTAACAAATACCTAAATTCCTTATTTGAATAAAAAAAATTCTCTACTTTTAATTTTTTTAATAATTACTAAATTCTGTATTTGAACTAATTCCTTATTTGAAATAAGGAAAAATCTTCTTTTTTTTTGTTCTTTTAATAATTACTAAATTTATTATTTAACATAAATAAAATAAAAATTTGAAAAATCTATTTTTTTTCTTTTAATAATTACTAAATTTATTATTTAACATAAATATAAAATAAAAGATAAAAATTAGATTTTTCATTACATGCCTATTGAACTTTTACTTACAATTCAATCCAATACTATTTTTTCCATATATAAAAAATATACATGATTTTTTAAAATTTCAAATTTTTTGTTCATATACCCGATATCTGTCTATATTCACGTTTTTGTCAGTAAATATAGGCTATTGAACTAGGTGAAAGTAGTTAGTAAACTAAGTGTTGATTCCCACTCCATCTGATATCTAATCTGATCTCATCAGACAGTTCGGGCTCTAATGAATTAATAAATATGGCAGTTCTGAGCTGGTAAATTTACTTCCATTAATGCACCCAGCGAATCGTTAAAAGCAATAAGGTACGGAAGTTTACAGATTCACAAGCACGATATTTACATACAGGATTATGTCTGATTTTCAGAAGAACAAATCTTCAAATTTACAAGCAGCACAAGTTTTTGGTTCAGATTTTTCCCTTTTGGAAGTGAGAGTTCATGAAAAATACAGGTTTTTTCCTACTTCAAATTGTAATTTTGATTATCTTTGTGCACTTTTTTTTAACAGTTTCTGCCATGTCTTTTTAATATACTCCCTTTTTATGTTAATGAAAAATACTTTTACACAGAATTTGTCCATCCTGGCCGTAAGTATTTTCAATTGGCTTAGTTGATATAGGTTGGTTTGATCGCTTTATTTAGTCCTATTAGTTGATACGCATGCAGATAGCCTCTTGGATTGTGCTGGAAAGCTATGCAGTTTAGAGAGACTGGGAAATGAGATAGGATTTGGAATCATTACGGGCTTGATTTTGTACTGTGGTTTTAGAATTTCCTTGTTTTTTTCTTTCATTGAATAACAAATTTTGATTTGAAACTAAGCAACAGTGGGTATTTCCTCCCTCACTTTTTCTCCTAACAATTTCAAAGAGTCCTCAAAAATATTTAGGGCATCAGCTACAGCCTCCCAATCATCCAAGTTTCCATCCTCATCCTCACTTACAAACCCTGAATACTCAGAGGATTTGTATTTGGCTCTAACTAAAACATATAGCCTAGCCCGTATACATGGGTGGGTTGAACATGTCTTTTGGAATTTGAAATCTAGGTGAGTGATAGCAACAGCCTAACTGCAACATATAGCCTAGCCCGTATACATGGGTGGGTTGAACATGTCTTTTGGAATTTGAAATCTAGGTGAGCGATAACAACATCCGGAGTCTAAATTCTTTTTTACCCTACTCAAATAGGCGAAAATTGAGCTTGAATTTACTATTTTATATCTTTAAATCCTCCTTTACCCTTTGTTAAGGCTTTTGGTTATATCCCCCTTTGAGTGGATTCGTTAGATGCAGAGGATTTCTGCCCCATTTTTCAAAAATTTCTCCCGTTATTTTGGCGAGCTTCCAAATAATTGCGAGTTGTTTTCCACTCTGCTGTCTTTATAATTTCTCTTTCTTCATCCTTTTATTTCTCTTGTTCCAGAAGGTCTGTGTCCCGGTTTATCTTCCAAATCTTTCATTTAAGGGAAGCTGGTTATTCTAGAAGATACTACATATTCTAGGGATTTAGATATTCCAAATCATTGCGAGAGTCATTTTTCACTATACTGTCTTTATAATTGCTCTTTCTTCATCTTTTTTTCTCTTGTTCCAGAAGGTCCTTGTCTCGTTTTATCTTTAAAAACTTTGATCTAAGGGAATGTTGGGTCCCTATAATACTAGTGATTACCCCTTTATTATTGTAGTTATACCCCTTATTCATATTGTTGTGCCCCTATTACCCCCATATTGTTATTTATGTGCCCCATAGAATCCCTCTATTGTTATTTTTGTGGCTTTATATTATTATTGTTAGGTCGGCTGGATTATATTGTGACTCCTTACACTCCTTTCTATATATAGGAGTGTAAGGAGTCACAATATAATCCAGCTGACCTAACAATAATAATATAAAGCCACAAAAATAACAATAGAGGGATTCTATGGGGCACAGAAATAACAATATGGGGGTAATAGGGGCACAACAATATAAATAAGGGGTATAACTACAATAATAAAGGGGTAATCACTAGTATTATAGGGACCCAACATGCCCCTCTCCTTCAAAAAAGTGTTGTCCTCAACGCTTGAGTAGTTCTAGATACTTCTGCATAAAATTCTCATCCTCCCATGTGGAATCTTCAGCGGATAAGTTCTTCCATTTGATAAGATACTTTGAAATTGATCGATTTTGTGGCTGTCGAGTTCTTGTTTCTATGACTGCTTCCGATTCCAATATGATTTTTCCTTCCTCGTCAAGTTCTGGCAATATTGTTTGAACTGGGAGCTTGTCACCTATAACCTTCTTTAAACATGAAACATGGAAAACTGGGTGCAATCGAGAAGCTGCAGGAAGCTCCAATTTGTATGCCATAGTACCAATCTTTTGAAACACCTTGTACGAACCATAATACTTTGGTGATAATTTATTATCCTTCTTAGCTTGCTTTAGGGACATTTTCTTATATGGTTGTAGCCGTAGGAATACCCAATCACCTACATCAAAACTTCTTTCACTACGATGTTGATCTTCCTATTGTTTCATTCTATTTTGTGCCAAAACGAGGTTATCCTTTAAGAGTTGGAGGACTTGTTGTTGATGTTCGATGTGATGTTCCACTGCCTGAACCTTGGAATTTTCTCTTAAATATGATGTGATGGATGGTGGTTGATACCCATAAAGTGCCATAAATGGGGTCATTTTTGTTGTCGTATGGAAGCAATTGTTATACCACCATTCAGCCAGAGGCAACCATTTGACCCATTGTGTCTGTTTATCAGATACAAAGCAACGAAGATATCCTTCCAAACATTTATTTACTATCTCATTTTGCCCATTAGATTGTGTATGATAAGATGAGCTATGAGCTAACTAAGTACTAATACAAGAAAATAATTTTGTCCAAAAATTTCCAGTGAAAATGGGATCTCTGTCACTTACAATAATCTTCGGGTTTCCATGTAGCTTTTGAATTGTTTCCATAAATGCAGTAGAAACTGTACTGGCTTTAAATGGATGTGATAATGCACAAAAGTGTGCGTACTTGGTAAGTCTATCGACTACCACCATGATGACGCTCTTTCCCTCCGACTTGGGTAAACCAGTGATAAAATCCATTGAAACCTCCTCCCAACGTTGGCTTGGAATGGATAAAGGTTTTAATAGACCCGGTGTTTGTTTCAACTTTATTTTGTTGGCAAACCAAACATTCCGCCACAAACCTTTGAATATCTGATTTAAGGCCATCCCAAAAAAATTCCTTCTTAACCCTGTGATAAGTTTTTAAAAATCTTGAGTGCCCTCCTAAGGGAGAAGTGTGCAATTCCATAAGAATCTTTTGTTTTAGCTGGGAATTCTTACAGAGGTATAAGCGATCTTTGTACCATAACGAATCATTTTTCCAGCTAAATGTATCAGACGTACTGGAATCTTGTTGTAGCTTTCGAATAAGTGCCCACACTTCTTCATCATTCTTCCATTCCTCCCTTGCTTCGTTTATCCAATATGGTTGGATAATAGAAATGGCGCACAACAATGCTTCCACATCCTCATCCTTTCTTGAGAGTGCATCTGCCACCACATTTTGCTTCCCATTTTTGTAGATGATTTCAAAGTCATAACCCAACATCTTTGTGACCCACTTTTGTTTCTCTTCAAAGGATAATATTTGTTCTAAAAAGTATTTAAGGCTATCATGATCCGTTTTTACCTTGAAGTGTCTTCCCATTAGGTAGGGTCACCATTTCTTAAGTGCATGGAGTATTGCCAACATTTCCTTCTCATAAATCGCTTTGCTTAAACAATTTCCCTTGATTGAACGACTTTCAAAAGCAATGGGTCTTTCATCTTGCATTAGAATAGCACCAATTCCATTTCCTGAAGCATCACATTCCACAATAAAGGATTTTGTGAAGTCCGGTGTAACTAAGATCGGTGCTTGGCACATTGCCTCTTTAAGATGTTCAAAGGACATTGTTGCTTCCGGAGTCCATGAAAATGCATCTTTCTTCAATAATGTTGTTATAGGCACTGCTATTCTCCCATAATTCTTAACAAACTTGCGATAATACCCTATCAACCCAAGAAATCGTCGCAGATGCTTTATGGATGTGGGGATTTTCCATTCCTTAATGGCTTTAATTTTGCTAGGGTCTACCTTAAATCCTTCATGAGATACAATATGACCCAAATATTCCACTTCCTGGACTCCAAAGAAACATTTGGATCCTTTTTCATATAATTGTTTCTCCTCCAATAGTTGTAGCACCCTGTCAATATGCTCAACATGATCCTTCCAAGACTTGTTGTAGATTAGTATATCATCAAAAAATACTACCACAAATTTTCTAAGGAATGGTTTGAAAATTGAATCATCAAACCTTGAAATGTTGAAGGTGCATTGGTAAGGCCAAAAGGCATGACCAAAAATTCATAATGACCCTCATGAGTTCTAAATGTCGTTTTCGGAATGTCTTCAATCTTCATTCTGATTTGATGATATCCCGCACGAAGATCGAACTTGGTGAAGTAAATTGATCCATGCAATTCATCCAGTAATTCATCAATGATAGGAATGGGGAACTTATCTTTAATAGTGAGCTTGTTGAGCTCCCTATAATCTGGACACATGTGCCATGATCCATCCTTCTTGTGCACCAATACTACTGGAGCAGAGAAAGAACTTTGACTTGGTTGAATTATACCCGCCTCTAGCATTTCTGCAACCATACGTTCAATTTCACTTTTTTGTACATAGGGATATCTGTACAGCCTGATGTTTGGAGGAACACTTCCTGGAATCAGATGAATAGCATGATCATGATCACGCATAGGTGGGAGACCTTTGGGAGTCTCAAATACCTTGGAATGATTCTCCAGGACTTTTTGGAGATCTGGAGAAATAGACGATTCCGATGTGGAAACATCTAGCAAGCATAATTGTGCAATTACACCTCTTTGCTCCTTTTTAAGAAGCTTTGTCATACCATTAGAGCTGATTATATTTCTTGGTTTCCCTGCAATACCTCTTAATTCAACTTCCTTTCCTTCCGCAGAAAATTTCATGAAAAGTTCTTGAAAATTAAAGGCTATTGTACCCAGGGATTGTAGCCATTGGACTCCTAGTACAACATCAGCACCTCCCATTGGAATAGAAAGCATTGGGCTAGTCAATACATATTCTTCCATGGATAGCTTGATATTATGGCACTTTCCAGAGAAATTTATTGTTCCTCCATTTGCAATCATTACTTGACACTCTGGTGCTGGATATAGGAAGCAATTCAATTCTTTTGCTACCTTACAATGAATAAAATTGTGGGTGCTTCCTGAATCAATCAAAACTATTACCTTTTTCTTCTTGATTTGTCCTTCTATCTTGATGGTTTGAGGAGTGGTAATTCCCATCAATGCATTACAAGATATGGTCAAATTTATTTGTTCTTCATCTAGGCCTTGTTCCTGGAGTATATCCTCTTCATTTGACCTTTCTTGCTCCTTTTCTTCTTCCTCTTCACAATCTATGTAGAATAATTTATTCTCAGCACACTTATGACCTTTAGTGTATTTGCTATCACAACTGTAACGAAGCCCTTTTGCTCTTTTTTCTTCCAATTGTTGTGGTGTCAATCTTATAGGTTGTGGAAGACTAGGGGCAACAACACTTCCATCTTTATAGTTGTGAGTGGTATGCTTCCTGGTTGCCATAATTTTGCTTTCCATTTTTCTTGCTAACCTGAATTCCTTCTCTAATGAATCAAGTTCCCAAAGGCGAACATCATGTTGGATATTATCCTTTAAAGACCCTATGAACACATCAATCCTATGCTCCTCTGGAATATCTTTTACCCTTATTTTCAATTTTTGGAACTCCTCAATGTGCTCCATTATTGAACCCTTTTGTTTGAGACTTATCCATTGGCTAAAAAAAGTGTTGTTTTTTGTATCCTCATAATTTGCTACCAATTCTTCCGTAAAAATTGCCCAAGTGATAAATTGTTTACGAGAGAAAAGACATTGATACCATACAAACTGATTTGGTTCCAAATATAAAGTTCCATACATACCTTTTGTGTCTTTTTCACATTATTGAGATCTAAGAATTGCTCCATCTGTAATATCCATGTGGCAGGATCCTTGCCATCAAACTTCCTCATATCGATTTTTGGAATATGGTGAGTCTTCGATCCAACATTAGCATCTATGGAATCATGATTAACATTTTTTTTATTCTCATCGTGAGTTTCCTTTAGTATCCTTTCACCCTTATTGCCCATTTCTTGTAGCAACTTATTCACATTTATCTTCAATTTGTCCATGTCTGTCTTCAAATATATATTCAAATCATCCATCTTAGCTTCCATGTCAATCATATTAGCTTCTAAGTCTTTCTTTAAACCGTCCATATTAGCTTATACACCTTTCTTTAAACCATCCATCTTAGATTCTGTTTCTTTTTTTGTAAGGGACAGTTGTTGCACTTCGTCTTGTAATTTTGATATATCATGTTGCATTTCTTCCTCTTCTTCATGAGTCATGCTAGAGCTTCCAGGTTCCTTACTAGGTGTTTGCATTTTCTTTCGAGGCATCAGTTACCGATAATAATTCTCTACTATTCCCTTTGAATTCCTTCAAAATAAATTTTCAAACCAAGCTTAAGCAAAAATTTAAGAAAATCTACACACCTTTTTTCACTTTGTAGGAGCTTGATATTGCCTTTGACGTATCTCTGTACCTTCCAATCATCTAGTTCTAAATTTGTGAGCTGTAGTAGCCCTCTGTGTCCTCTTTCCAATGCCACAAGTCTGACCCAAATTGGATTCTCCAAGGAAGCGATATGCGAAATCTCCCACAGTGACTTGATTATAGACTAGTTCAGTAGAGCGAACTTGTGCGACATGCCACGAGTCACTGTTTCGACTTTTGGATCTAAAAAATGCATACAAGAAACTACAGCCCATCCTCTTTCTAAACCTTCTTATGAAATTTCAATCTGATCCCCAGAGAGAAAGTTATGACGATTTTCCCCAAGTCACCTGTTTGGAATGTAATTCAAGAGTCTGCAAAAAAACCAACTTCCTCAAATCATAACTCCTCAAATATAGCACGAAAAGTTCTGAAATTTGGACCCAAGGTTAAGCACGAAGTCTTCGCAAATGGGTTTTTGTTGTGACTTCTGGAACGTCACAGAAAAATAATTTATAGCGAAAATTCCACGATGACCTGTTTGGAGCAGCGAAACCATAGAATCCAAAGCTCTGATACCAAATGTTATGAAACCATCTCAAGAAAAGATAGAAAAGATAGATCGACGCCTTAGAATTTAGCCTCTTCGAGGGGGAAACCTCCTTTACATTACATAAATGAACAATTCTTGGATGATTCAAATGACAAAACCTCCTTTCTATATATAGGAGTGTAAGGAGTCACAATATAATCCAGCCGACCTAACAATAATAATATAAAGCCACAAAAATAACAATAGAGGGATTCTATGGGGCACAAAAATAACAATATGGGGGTAATAGGGGCACAAAAATATAAATAAGGGGTATAACTACAATAATAAAGGGGTAATCACTAGTATTATAGGGACCCAACAGGGAAGCTGGTTATTCCAAAGGAAGCTGGTTATTCCAGAAGATACTACATATTCTGTGGAATTTTGATCTAAAGGAAGCTGGTTATTCCGAAAGATACATATTCTAATCCCCAGAAACTCCATTTTAATTTTTTTCTCACAGTAAAGCAAGGTGTAAGTCATTATAAGAAATCTCTGGGTATTGGGTGCTCCCTTTTTATTTAGCTTTGTTTGGGTTTGAAGATTATGATTATGTGTACTTCTTTGCTCAATGTTCATGCATCCAATATCCACCAAGTGGGTATTAGATCTTGAAGGTCACCCTGCTTCTGGGACGCTCCTAATTGATCTCCATATTTGTTTAGGGTGTGTAATCCATTGCCTATCTACCTATAGATTTCAAGTATTCAGAAAGATGGCCTATGATATAGATAGGGATGCATCTACACAAAACAACGTATAGAGTAAAGCCACTGGGACCCTTCATCTCAAAAAAGCACACTGAGACCCTTAGAGGTTAATGTTTGACTTGTGGTTTTTATGTTTGACTCTTTGTTTAGCCAGTGGATTTTTGTTAGTATTTGGATGGTTTGTAGAACTGCCCAGTTTTGATAGATTATTTTGTAATCCTTTACCCATTGATAAAATTTAAACTTGATAGAGTTGTGGGTAGGAATAGAATCATACTAAATGAATGTGAACAAGGTGCTCAATGATTGTTTTGATTTTGCTAATTTTTTTTGGAACTAGTTTAAGTTTCAGCTTAATTTAACAAATAGTCAGATTGAAAGTTGGATGTTGGATCCTCTTGAAGCGTATATCTGGATCCACTTTACTTTGTGGATTGGTTAAAAGAAAATCAATGGCAAATAGGTCAAAGAGATACACCCTCATTGATTAGATATGGGAAATCTCTTAGAGCTATTAACACAGAATGTGGTATCTTGGGCACCATTGTTGTTTTCAAATTTGCATCTGCTACAGTAGCAGTCATGAATGCACCATTCTTTCAACATCTGCTTCCAATCTGAAAAGAGGTGGATTGCGGATATGTAAGGAAAAGTGATCTCATCACCAGCTTTCATATCCCTCACTGCAATCATGAACATGGAAAACTTATTAGTAAACGTAAGTGCCCATACTGCCAAAAGATCTAGGAGCCATTCTTGGTGCCATAATGACTGGAAAAATTACCAACTTCTAATCAAAAAGGTGTTAAGAAATATACACAATTGGTTGAACATGGAGTGAGAAGAAACATGTCCCATAATGAAATAAATTAAAATGTCAAGAAGATGAAAACCTGTGTGAAAATGGTCAATATTAATACATTTTATGTGAGAGTTAATACATTTAATACAAATTTGTAAAGAATGAAAGTTGCAATTTACCAAAAAGTAAACTAGCTCTACCCCAACTTATCCTTGAGTAATAGATTGTGAATAGCTCAGATTTTCATTACAGTAATTAAAAATTTAGAACAAAGCTAGAAGTAATCGTAAAATACACCATCCTAAATATGTGCAAGTATTTCAAATTCAGACAAAAACTACAGCTGATCTAGAAAATGACCCACTGGCTAAGTATAAGCATATTTCTGTCCACAAGACCATCACTGACATACATAACCAAAACCAAAAATCTTAACATTTTTAAGTGTCCATGAGACTTTAGTTTGTCTAGTCAATGATATACATCAAACACTTGATCATCTATAATTGGAACTTGACATTGCAAGTCCTGCAGATTAGCACAAGTTCAGTATTGTACTTATGAAAAGAGAAGATAAGGTGTGGAATGTTAGTAGTTGCGTGCAAGACAAAACTACACTCGTAGTTTCCTACAAAGGATTCCCTTCTAATTTTTGCCATTGGACATTGTATCAGCAAAATTATGTATGCAGATCATTTGCTTAAAACTTCAAATTTTAAATAATGTACACATAAAACAGAGAGAAAGAGAGATGATAATAATCAATGTTGAAAAAATCTACAAATTCTTCTGATATTTCCAATTTTTCTTGAGTTTTTCAGGGTGCCAATGTTTCCAATATGTTCTGAGCTTTCAGTCCAAGTTTATGTGTGCTGATATTTTCCAATGATTTCCAATATCTTCCTCTATATTTTAGATAAGTTTATTTCTGGAGCGTTGGCAATATATTCCCTTTGCAAGACTGATAATAATATTAACTTTATTATTTGGAAAGTTCATCCACCCTTGTAGGGTTACATATGTTTTTAGATGTCAATATTGTATTCAATTGCAACTTCATAAAACTAACCTTTAAACTTCCAAACTTGACACCTTATATGCCTACCTACAAAGCCACTACTTATTACATGTATTAATTTACACAAGTCCTATAAAAAGGTGACCATCATAATCTATTAGTAATTACCCACTTTAATTGATACATAGCCAGCAAGTAGGACAACAAATAGTTAACTCCTTTGTTTCACCCATAGATCCAATTTAAGGCAATGATCTTATTGATTGGGTGAGGTATTCTAAAGGAATCTTCTCATAGCCATCAAGGCGGTAGTTGGGCTTAAAGGGTGGGGATTTAGGCGACAATGGGCCCTCATCTTATGTGTGTCAATCAGAGTAGGTTGCATGGACCTCAACAACCCTACTGATTTGATTAGAGACCGGGAAAAAAAAATTTAAATGGAGGGCATGCTGTGTACCTCACCACATAAGCTTTTAGACATTACATAATATAAATCAGCTGTTTTTTCTGTAAGCTCATAATTTTATAATAATGTTCTTGTCTTAGGTCTTTATAATACCATATTTTGATATCTATAAAATTCCATTGTTGTGTAATAAGGGTCTTATCACTTTTATTAGTAACTAGAGCTTTTAAGTTTTAGGGTTTCCACCTCATTTGGTATAAAGAGTCCCCTTTCATTTGTAACATTTATCATTTCAGAAATACAATCAGAAAGTTCTTTTGGAGAAGATTTGTCCATTAATCCTGATTTGCAAGTACAATCCACCCATTGGGTGTGCAGGTGCCTCCACTAGTTTCGTTCTTTTCTTTTTTCTATCTTTTGAGTTTCACTCCTATCATATTTCTGTTGTTATTTTCAGTTCCTTGGGTAGTTCCAATGATAGCTTCTTTTTTGGATACAACCATACTGCATTCGATGTAGTACTTTGTCACACACTTGCATCTTTTCTCCTTCATTAGTTTTGCTATATTTTTATGATTAATAACTAGCTAGCAAGAAGTATAAATTTTGAATAAAATGGGGTTTTTCTAATATGTTTGTGACAAGTGTCAATTTCTGAAATAACAAATTAGTTTGCTTTGCAGCTCCTGAAGGACTTCCCAAAGGATTTGGTGTCACTGAAAAAAACCCAGGTGCTTTGCTTTTACATTGGCCGACCTAATCTTTCTCTTCAACTTGTAGAGCAGGTATTGCTTCCCCTTTCTGTCAGGTATATGTTTAATACGCATTCTTAAGACCTTGACGTGGTATATAAGTTTTATAGACCTATTATATTTATTATTAATCTAATTGAATGGTATTTCAAAAAACATATGGTGTATCTCATAAAAGATGCATGATGATTCAATTTTCTCATACGGGGTCTTCTATGGAATTGAAAATTGCTTTGGTGAGCAGTTAAGAAAGATATTCTTTCATTTGCTTCTAGGTTCTTTTAGCTACTATGCATGCCAAAAAAGAATTAAACAATAAATATAAGTTAGCCTATAACAGGAGTCAAGACATTTCTCTTACACTCTACCTTTCAATCTAAAAATTATATGTTCAGAAGAGTCTGAGATTTTCTATTCATAGATTCTCACTTATCAAGGTAGGTTTTGCCAACAAATCAAGGTAAAAACTATATATTTGGAATGCTTTCATTTTCTTTACTGGAGGTTGGGTGAATGGGTGATGCAGAATTGGCTTCAAGGAAAGGCTTGACAATCAAAAATGATGACCCATGGTCTTAGCATGTGGTGTGTGCCACAAAACAGCAAACACTTAGCATACTGTATTTTAAATTTTTATCCAAGATTGATGGCTTATTTTTTGCATTGCATTTGAAAAATAGTATTTTGTTTTGGTTGGGGGCACCTACTTTATTTGTGTTAATCATTTTACAAAATGTCTTTGATCTCCATTAGTTATTGGTACAACTATGTCATGTGTTTCAGCATGAATGTCGCTTTAAGGAGGCAGTCCAATTTATGAAAACATGTTTGGATTCATGGAATGCTTGTTGTTCATTCATGTGAAGTAGTCTTTTCCCTCTTCTATCATTGTTCAGTGATCCATACATTACAGATGGTAGGTATTTTGCAAAGTGGGTTCAATCAAGCACTAACATATTTTAGGGTGCTAGGTATACTCACAATTGGTGGCATCTAGCCTTATGTTACTTGGAAGGCCATGCACATTTGAGTAAAGTGCTCCATATATATGACTCCCATATCTTGGCTTCTTTGCAAAGAGAGAATGTTGATCCTTCACACGTCATGATTACTATAACCTTTCTCCATTTTTGCTAAATTGGGAGAGTGACCTGGTCTAAGATATTCTTAAGATTACTTGCTCTTGGTTTTCATTTGCAATCGGCTGTCTTTTGGGTTCTCAGGTTTACTTGAATGCTCTAGGGTTGCTATTGAATATTCATGTGCATCGACATTATGGTATTATTGATGATAGAATGAGATATCTTTCATATCACCTTCTGGATCAAGTGAGTACTTACAATCATGATATACATATTGGAAATGCATGGTCCAAAAGGTTTATGTTGATGTATGATAAGTTAATTGCTTCACCTTGTCCTATCTTATTTTGAATAAATGTGATTTAAAACACTAGATGAGATTATGACTATAACAGACATTTACCTATGCAGATTTTTACTTCATGATTTATATATTAGACCAAACAATCAAATGGGATTGACATGTAAATATCAGAAAGAATTATATGGCCATACACGATAGTCACCAAAGAAAGGGGACTTTTAGAAACATGGGTAAAATAGATTACAAATGGATGAAAAGACTATTGTTTGAGTGAGAAGTTAAGAATGATTTAAGTGTTCCAACCCCAAAACCTCAGTCAATATTAAATTGACATCATGAAGTGATAAGAGGTAGCAAATCACATCTAGAAAAGCAAAAATAATTACATAAGAAAGACACATTATCGAAGATAAGAAAGGCTGACTCAGACCCATAATGCAGCTTGCAATGAATTGTGATCAAGGCTGCCATCAAATCATAGTGCTGAAATTGAGATGACCAGGGAAGAAGCTCCAGTCACTGGACAATGTAAAACATGGCTAACAACCACGAATGCAACTTCTAAAGAGAATATGATCAAAATACATTTCCACAACATACATTTATGAACACCCAAATGCCAGAGTGATACTAGTAGAACATTAAAAACATGAAATCTGGAGAAGTAATTGTGCTCAAAAGTTTGTGTCTATGCAATATATTAAAATACAAAACACATTTAATAATAAAGGAGACTAGAAGCAACTAATAGTTTGAGTTGGTAGCAGGTAGCTCTTTAAAGCCAAGACATGAACAACATCCCTAAACTGATATGGTCTAGAGTCTCTCCTTCTTTCATGGTGTCCGCAATAGGATTACAGAATAGAACCAGATCTCCTGCTATGCAATCCTGTGTAATAAACAATCCCCTGTCCAAAAAAGATTCGTCATGTGTGACTGTTGTTCACATCACAACCACAAAACAAAATTTTTCCACTCAGGATGCCATATCTGATAATTCTCGATAAAATCTTAATCTAGAGAGTGAAAAATAGTCACACATGATGTGTACTTCTCATTCACAGTATGCCCATAAAGGCAAATCGTCTGTGTGGTCAAGGAATATGGTGTTGAAGAGTAGACTCACGGCTTTTGTAGGATTGTTATATCTAGAGAAAACCCTTTGGTATCTCATCATCTGGATTTCTTAAATTCTATGGAGAGAACCATCATCTGAGCAGTGGATATTATTCTTCATTGAGTATTGATGTTATAGATAAATACCCAATTTTGTTAAGTAATATTGAAAATTCTAAGAATTTGAGCCATTAGAAACCTAATGGAACAACCTAAGAATGATTTGGAGAAGGGAATAGATGAGAATGGTAATTTAAGGCAACCCTTGCTGCATCATGGTACTAAGCACAGCAAAATAAGGAAACATAGGAACAAAGGCAAGAAAGATTCTGATGCACAGGGGAGTGCTGCAACTGTTGTTTTCTGTACCGCAATTGTGGCCTTGGGGCCTCTACAATTTGGGTTCTGTGTAAGTGTGTTGAACCATTATATTCTTATTTGGATAAGAGAGAGAGAGAGCATTTTGTAGATTCAGATAATAATGGAATCCTAGCAAATAGTGGGTGGGTAGTTAAGCTATATGCTTTTAGGCACTTTTCATCTGGTTGTCTGTGCCAGGGACCCTTCAATAAAGATGCAGTTTGAGTCTCTATCATGGATAGTTACTTTAAAACCCAACTCAATTAAATTCATGTACTAACATCACTCGGATTTATGCATCTCATGCACTGTAATGGATGGAATTGCATTTAAAAGAATCACAAATTAGAATCGTGAATGGTTTTGTGGATTTTAATTGTGTAGTAGAATATCTATCTCTGATACCCATTTTACTGATCCTTCATTTTGCCTGTTAAGCTAAGCTAATGTTCAAGTTAAGTTAAATCTTTTGATTGGAGAGGGTACGAAACTAATTACAAGATTCGATTTTCAATCATGCTTCCTTCAGCCAAGATTCATCTGATACCTTGATTTCTATGGGACCTACAAAACCAGAGTTGCAGTGCTCCATTTTCATTCTCGGCTGAGAAAGAAACCGCTTGAATTGCTGGCAGAATTTCAGAATTTTAAATTTAAATGGTGGAAATTACATTATAATGCACTTAATATTTATAATATGGATGACCCTTTCCAAATTTATACCTCCCACTATATATTAAATATTATTCATCAAAATACACTCCCTTAAAGAATGCCAAGAAATCACCACCTAGTAATTTTGAAACCTGATGGGGTGTTATAATCGGAATTAAATGGATCCTATGGGATTTTATGTGCCCTCTCACTACCTCCTTCCTATTCATGCCACCAAATCATACTGAATTTATGGGACCTCACCTCCCAAGGAGTGTAGAAGAAGCCCTTTGGCATGATTTTTGTTTTTTTCTGTTCATCTACATGAATTGGGTTCACTCCAATATGCTCTTCATCCTTGGCCACTAGCTCAAGATTTAGTTAACACTTTGACACCTACTCCTATTGGTTCCCTTGCTGACCATGCACTCACATTCCTATCTGGTTTCTTGGGTGGGTTTCCTTTTGTCTACTTCATTGGTTCCCCCCCTCCCTTAGCGACTTTTTCTGATGGAAAAGGCTTAGCCCCGAGCTCGTCCTTGGTGCAACTTGCTTAGAAAGTTATCATGGCCTATCTTTTTCATAACTGTCTCATGTAGCTTCCCTCCCATCCCTGTGTTAGACTTTGTGACATATTGCTACCTCCACCAACCATGACTCATTTGCGAGCTCTTTGCCAACATGGAAGTGGTGGTCATGGCACTTTAGGGGGATCTCAAGCATGACTGTGAGTAGAATCTCTAGCCTCAAACTTCCATGCTTATAACCCTCTAGTGTTCCTTTCTCTCCAATTTTCTTTTATGTGCTAAAAAAGCATACATACGCCATTAGAATTTATAATGATAATGATTTAAATCAGTCCTATCTATGCCACATGAATATGAGATCCTATCTGTATCACATAAGTATGAGATTAACTCATTACCAATTTCTCTAATTTCTCTAGATACCAAAATAAATTAGAAATTTTATTAAAAAATTATAATATATTTATTATATTATATTTATAAAATAGAAAATTCTAATTCTACGTAACATATACACGGAGAGATCAAAATGCACACATATAACTAACCATGTTAAATTTCATGTGAAGTACACTATTATTAAGGTTCAACCCATATGTTTTAGGTGTATAGGTCCATCATGTAACATCAAATGACGAGTTGCATGGTCCCATGCTTTGAGGATCACCCATGCCTAAAAATAATTCCTAATATTGCAACCGTACATAGTACCTCTTGCATATGCAACCTTGTGTATCTATAGTCATACATCAATTTCTACTACGGCCACTGCTCACCTTTTGAGGGTTGTCTGACCAACATATGTGACTATCTTCTTACTCCAGGCCTTTCGAGCTCTATGCCTAGAGTAATTTCCACTTTTCTGAAACTATTTCAATGGCTGATCATTTCATAAAATTCTAATAAGATTCCCACTCATAGTATAGAGAAATAATCCAAAATCAAAATTTGAAAATAGCCTAATTATATATCTTTTTAATGCCTACCTACATTTTTTTTATGGCCAATTCTTTACCATAAAATTAATAAAGATAAATGGTTAAAATTAGAGAAAGTTTTGAGTTGTAAGGAAGGGGAATTGAATATTGTTATACTCCAGCAAAAATATTTTTAAAGACATAATTTATTAATAAAAAGGTATAATAAAAGTAATGTTTTATTAAAAAAATAGTTTTAAAATGAAAAATTATTATAAATAAATATTTGTTATATTTTATTATTTATGGGTCATGTATAAAAGTGGGTTAAAGTTAGTTTTTTTTTAGAGTAATTTTTTTAATGTTTTAGATTTTGAGGGTTTGGTTTTGTAAGGTGGTCAAGGTTTGAAATTTGTGGTAGTTGAGAGGAGAAACCATAAAAAATATCAACCTTGTTAAGGGTTGGTATGATCTAGATCAGGGGAAATACTTAAGTGATTTTAACGGTTTATATACCCATGGGTCACAATTTCTTAGACCACAAACTAATTCCTTAAGTAATAGGCATGCTAAGAACCCCACACACACAAATGATATTGTGTGTGTGTGTGTGTTAACATGTCCATTACTTAAGGGATTAGAGTATCGTCTAAGAAATTGCAACCCATGGTTCCTTAAACTGTAAAAATCATTAAGGTATTGCACCTGATCTTGGCCATACCAATCCTTAAAATGGTCGTTTTTTATGGTCTATGGTTTGATCTCGAGGGGTTTTGAATCTTGAATCTCATAGTTTACATGATACCTCATAACATGACAAATGCTAATTGAATTGCCCCCACAAGCATGTTTTATTAAGATATAAGAGTTTTTTATTTTATTTCATATATATATCTATATATATATATATATATATATATATATATATATATATATATATATATATATATATATATATATGGGTGAAAAAATAAGACACACAACATAGTTTAAAATTAAATTTGGTGTAGCTATGTAATTTTTACAATATTTGCTTAGAGTTAAATAATCTCTTGAATGAGAATTAGAATCGTGATTGAGAATTTGCTTATGTTTATAGGGAGTTAAAAAAAGTCTTGAACGTGAATTAAATTTATTATACTACAATTTTTTTTGTCTAACCATGATTCATATTTCTTGGAAAAAAAAAATAATAAAAATAAATAAATAAATAAAAATATTTGTTGACTAAAAAGTAAGACTCTTTATCTAAATTATTGATAAGAATCATCTAAGCCCTCAAATTAAAATCTTCTAAACTATTTTGAGCCTACAAAGGGATCAAATTTCTAAGGTGCATGTTTTTCCTTTAGATCCATCTTAACTCTAGATTTAGTGAGCATAGAGGGGGATTTAATTTCTTGATGATAATGTTAGAGTTTGTTCTATTTGCAGAGTTTTTTTGGAAATCTTACAAAGACCCGGGATTTCACACAAGTGAGAGAGACAATTTACTTGATGTGGTTTATAAACATGTCTATGCATCTCCTTGATGGGGAGGAATAAGTGGAGGGATATGGAGATGAGTATGAGATTGTTTTGTGTGAGAAATCCATCACAACTTGCTAGATTTCTCACTCTACAATGTTTTTATGTGCTTGAGTTTGCGCTAAAAGAAAATCTAACACATGTTAGGTTTTCTTTTACATTGCAATGTTGTTAATCTAGCACACATTAGACTTATTTAGTCCTAAAATTTTGTTATGTTATTGTGTTTGTGCTAGAAGGAAATATAGCATGTGTTAGATTTCTTTCAAATTTATATGTGCTTGTGTTTGTGTTGGAAGAAAAATTAACACAAACTAGATTTCTTATACTCTACAATGTTGTTGTTGGCAATGTGCTTGTATTTGTGGTAGACATAAATCTAGCACTTGCTAGATTTCTCAATTTACAATGTTTCTATGTGCTCAAGTTTGTGCTAAAAAGAAATCTAACACATGTTACATTTTATTTTACATTGCAATGTTGTTAATGTAGCACACATTAGAGTTATTTAGTCCTACAATGTTGTTATGTTCTTGTGTTTGTGCTCGAAGGTAATATAACATGTGTTAGATTTCTTTCAAATTAAAATGCACTTGTGTTGGAAGAAAATTTAATACAATTTATAATTCTTATACTCTACAATGTTGTCATTGGCAACATGCTTGTATTTGTGGTAGACATAAATCTAACACTTGCTAGATTTCTCATTCTACAATGTTTCTATGTGCTTGAGTTTGCGCTAAAATGAAATCTAACACATGTTAGATTTTCTTTTACATTGCAATGTTGTTAATCTAGCACACATTAGACTTATTTAGTCCTACAATGTTGTTATGTACTTGTGTTTGTGATAGAAGGAAATATAACACGTGTTAGATTTCTTTCAAATTTAAATGTGCTTGTGTTTGTGTTGGAAGAAAATTTAACACAAGCTGGATTTCTTATACTCTACAATGTTGTTGTTGGCAACATGCTTGTATTTGTGGTAGACATAAATCTATCACTTGCTAGATTTCTCACTCTACAATGTTTCTATGTGCTTGAGTTTGCATTAAAAGGAAATATAACACATGTTAGATTTTCTTTTACATTGCAATATTGTTAATCTAGCACAAATTAGACCTATTTAGTCATAAAATGTTGTTATGTTCTTGTTTTTGTGTTAGAAGGAAATATGACATGTGTTAGATTTCTTTCAAATTTAAATCTGCTTTTGTTTGTGTTGGAAGAAAATTTAACACAAGCCAGATTTCTTATACTCCAAAATGTTGTTGTTGGAAACATGTTTGTATTTGTGGTAGACATAAATCTAGCACTTGCTATATTTCTCAATCTACAATGTTTCTATGTCCTTGAGTTTGCGCTAAAAGGAAATCTAACACATGTTAGATTTTCTTTTACATTGCAATGTTGTTAATCTAGCACATATTAGACTTATTCAGTCCTACAATGTGTTATGTTCTTGGGTTTGTGCTCGAAATATAACATGTGTTAGATTTGTTTCAAATTTAAATTTTCTTGTGTTTGTGTTGAATAAAATTTAACACAAGCCACATTTCTTATACTCTACGATGTTGTTGTTCGCAACATGCTTATATTTGTGGTAGACATAAATTTAGCACTTGCTATATTTCTCACTCTACAATATTTCTATGGGATTGAATTTGTGCTAAAAGTAAATCTAACACATGTTAGATTTTCTTTTACATTGCAATGTTGTTAATCTAGCACACATTAGACTTATTTAGTCCTACATTGTTGTTATGTTCTTGTGTTTGTGCTAGAAGGAAATATAGCATGTGTTAGATTTCTTTTCAATTTAAATGTGCTTGTGTTTTTCTAGGAATAAAATTTTACACAAGATAGATTTCTTATACTCTACAATGTTGGTGTTGGCAACGTGTTTGTATTTGTGGTAGACATAAATCTAGCACTTGTTAGATTTCTCAATCTACAATGTTTCTATGTGCTTTAGTTTGCGCTAAAAGGAAATCTAACACATGTTTGATTTTCTTTACCAATGCAATGTTGTTAATCTAGCACACATTAGACTTATTTAGTCCTAAAATGTTGTTATGTTCTTGTGTTTGTGCTAGAAGGAAATATAGCATGTGTTAAATTTATTTCAAATTTAACTGTGCTTATGTTTGTGTTAGAAGAAAATTTAACACAAGCTAGATTTCTTATACTCTACAATGTTGTTGTTGGCAACATGCTTGTATTTGTGGTAGACATAAATCTAGCACTTGCTATATTTCTCACTCTTCAATGTTTCTATGTGCTCATGTTTGCACTAAAAGGAAATTTAACACATGTTAGATTTTATTTTACATTGCAGTGTTGTTAATCTAGCACACATTAGACTTATTTAGTCCTATAATGTTGTTATGTTCTTGTGCTTGTGCTCGAAGGAAATATAACATGTGTTAGATTTCTTTCAAATTCAAATATGCTTGTCTTTGTGTTGGAAGAGAATTTAGCACAACCTAGAATTCTTATACTCTACAATGTTGTTGTTGGAAATGTGGTTATATTTGTGGTAAACATAAATCTAGCACTTGATAGATTTCTCACTCTACAATGTTTCTATGTGATTGATTTTGTGCTAAAATGAAATCTAACACATGTTAGATTTTCTTTTGCATTGCAATGTTGTTAATCTAGCACACATTAGACTTATTTAGTCCTACAATTTTGTTAAGTTCTTGTGTTTGTGCTAGAAGGAAATATAACATGTGTTAGATTTCTTTCAAATTTAAATGTGCTTGTGTTTGTGTTGGAAGAAAATTTAACACAAGCTAGATTTCT
The DNA here is from genome assembly GCA_031772625.1 of Pinus tabuliformis. Classification (NCBI taxonomy): domain Eukaryota; kingdom Viridiplantae; phylum Streptophyta; class Pinopsida; order Pinales; family Pinaceae; genus Pinus; species Pinus tabuliformis. The sequence goes on along the minus strand of CM062804.1, from coordinate 1,219,939,159 downwards.
TATACTCTACAATGTTGTTGTTGGCAATGTGCTTGTATTTGTGGTAGACATAAATCTAGCACTTACTAGATTTCTCACTCTACAATGTTTCTATGTGCTTGAGTTTGCGCTAAAAGGAAATCTAACACATGTTAGATTTTATTTTACATTGTAATGTTGTTAATCTAGCACACGTTAGACTTATTTAGCCCTACAATGTTGTTATTTTCTTATGTTTATGCTCGAAGGATATATAACGTGTGTTAGATTTCTTTCAAATTAAAATGTTCTTGTGTTTGTGTTGGAAGAAAATTTAACACAATCTAGAATTCTTATACTCTACAATGTTGTTGTTGGAAACATACTTGTATTTATGGTAGACATAAATCTAGCACTTGCTGGATTTCTCATTCTACAATGTTTCTAGGAGCTTGAGTTTGCATTAAGAGGAAATCTAACACATGTTCTACATTTGATTAGCTATTATTGTGATTTCGACACTTGTTATTGTTCTTGTTCATTTTGTTACACATATAATGATGCGAGTAGTTATAGTATTTATAAATTCATATTTTCTTCAATAATTCAAAACTGTGATAATACTTTTTTACTTTATTTTCAGAAACCATGGACTATGAAGCTAGTGAGAATTCAAAGGAAGCATCCAAGGAAAAAGGAAGTTCAAGAAACACGACACCAAATTCTTTAAATGGTATGAAAATTTTAAATTAGTTTATACTTTGTTACAATCGTTAGACATTATGTTAATAACTAGTTGTTGATTAATAAAAACCATGGAAATAACCTTAGGAGTGGTGTTTTAATGAGGACAACCCATACCAACATGGGTAAATTCTTTTCCCAAGGAATTTTAGCTAGGTGATAACTATTGGTGTCATATAATAAACTTGCATAACATATGTACTTATTTATTATTGTGTGTGTAAATGGAAATCGTGTATTATAAGGTTGTTTAATAATATTTGGTATTTCATGTCTTCCATATTTTTTTTCTAGAAACTGTGGAAACTAGTGTGCGTGAAATTCAAAGTAATGTAGTGAAGAATGAAGAAGTAATTCGAAGTAAAGTAGTAAATGTTGAATATTGAATACTTTACTACTAGTAATTGAGAATTATGAAATTAATGATATCATATTTACCAATTTTTGCAACATGATGGAGGGGTATACTTATGTCAAAGGAACACGTAATACAAAGATAGAGTCCCTTTCTCAGCAAGCATGTGGAGTCCTTGACAGAATAATAAATGGATTGACAAGTGTTCAACAGATTGCCAACAATTTTGAATTTGGTTGTAATTTTGGGGGCCCTAATCTTTTGTCAACACTTTTGCACTCTTTTCCATGTCAATTGCAACCAATTTTACATACTGACCTTGTTGTTTTGGATACACTGGCTTTGAAAAAAGAACAATTCCACAAGGGATATTATATTGAATTTTTTCGATTTCTTATCTAAAAAAATGAGTTGAATGACTTTACTATAGTTCTCTTAGTAGAACTTTTGTTTTGTAATGATGTACGCCAGTCTTTGGAAATTTGCATAAAGAATTCCAAGTCCAACTATAAAATGACTAGTGGTATTTATGAATATAAGTCCCAAAACAATTATAGTTATGATATAGTTCTTACTATACATTTCTATACTTCAGAATTAAAAATTTTGGAGGCTATCAAATACTCTCAGACATTTGAAGACACATTCGATGAAAATGAGAGAGATTATGATTTTTGGATGGATTTAATGGAAAAAACACCAACAATGTAATGATGCAAAAGTGGTCATTTCTCTTTATGCGGGGACAAATTTAATCAAGGCCTGTTGTACATATGGAAGAAGAATTTCATGTGTTGTGCAAACAAAGACACAAAGGACAATCATGTTAAATACTTACAAATATTTTCAACTATCAAATCTAGGTTCCATTAACTTCTTGGAAAATTCAGGTACTACAATTCATTTTTTTTTCTTCTTATAATACTTTGGATAATATTTGTTCATATTTCTTAATTTTCAAAGTGTTTACTAAAATAATTAATGATGGAGATTCTAAATCAGAGAATGATGAAAGTGGAAAGCAAAAAAAAATCAACATAGTGCTCATGATGTTGAAAAAAGTATAGAGATGGAAATAGGAGGAGAAGGAGGAGAGGAAGAAGTTATCATACCAGGTACATAATTTTTTTGGTTTTTTCTCTTGATAATTTTTCAATTTATTTAATTTCCATATTCATAACATTTTTAGATGACCATTACAAGGAATTATGAGATGAATGGAATTAATCAATACAATGACCATGGAACGATGGAGATAGAAATGGGTATTAATCAACATAACTCTGTCATTTTTATTTATTTTATTATTATTCTAAATTATTATTTTTATTATGGTGATTCATATCATTTCATATGTTGATTGTAGTTGGAAATAAAGAGAATGAATATAACGACTAGGGGATTGTCCCACAAAACTACAATCACGACCAAAATATTATTATGGACAATTATAGATGATTCTTTTTTGTATAGTTGTTTAATGAATTTTGTTCATTGTCACAATTTATGACATTTTTTTATGTTTATTATAGTGACAAGCAAGGAGAACCAAGACATTGATCAAATGAAAGTTAAAGAAAACTTTAATCAAGAAAAAAATATAACATCAGGTACTTATAATTTGTCCACTTGTTTTCCTTATTATTTAATGATTCTATTCATTTTCGCAATTCAAAATATTTTATATGTTTAATTTGGAGACAGCGAAAGGTAACAAAGATGATGATGAGGTGCAATGTTACAAATATGAAGATAATGTCATCTCAGATACTTATAATTTGTCTTATTGTTTATCTTATTATTCTTCAAACTCTAATTCTTGTAACTACCATAACGTCATATATTTTTATTATAGGAACAAATAAAAAAGATAAAATTAACAATCAAAATAATGTTAAAGGTGTGTGTGTGTGTGTGTTTTTCTTTTTAAAGGTTGCATTACTAATGTTTTCCTTGGCATTGGTATTTTATTAAAGATTTGATAGGAATTACAATTGGTATTTTATTGAAGGTTTAATATGTTTACTCCAGGTTCTATCAAGATGATAAAAGAAATTATTGTTTCATCTATAAATAGCGCAAAAACCTCTCAAGGTAAGTGTATCGTTTCAACAATTGTTTTAGTAATTTTTGTAACATGAATAAAATGGTTTGACTAGATTATTTTCCATTGTGTTGCAGGCAAAATAACTGAAAAGAAACTAGTTATTTTTGAATTAAAGGACATTTTTTTATCATAGCATCGATTATGAAGTAACAAACAAAGGGCATATTGAGAAAATGGGAGCTGATGTTGATTACACAATAGAGAAAAAATTATTTTGGATTCATCCACATGCAAAATCATTTTTTGAAATGTGTTTTAAAAATGAATCTCCTGACATTGCAATTTGGACAACAGCTTTGAAACAAAGCAGAACAAGATTTCTAAAAAAGTTGGTTTTAGAAACATTACAAGATAAAATTTTGTTTAAGTGGACTGCTTCAGACTGTAAACCACAAAAGGGACATAAGGTCATTGACACGAAAGTTATACACAATAAATCATTGAAAAAGGTGTGGGAAATGCATACCCAATATGACACAGCCAATACTATTATAGTTGATTATTTAATTGAGAGAGTGAAAGAGAATCCAAAATAAAATGTGATTCTTGCCCCTCCATCCATTGGAGCAAATCAAGGGGATAATTGGTTGATCAATGAGCTATGGAGAATATTGCATAAATTCAACAAGGCTACGGATGTGCGAGCTATTTTGAAGGATGTAAAATTACATTTAGAAGTACCTTAAGATTATTGATGTCTATTTCATGCTATTATATGTATGACATCATGAATTGTTATTTTTATTTCACAACACTAATAAAAGAATTTCTGATTTGGTTTGTCATTACCAAAAATAAAATATTTTTATTTTCCTTAATTTTAGTGAGATGAATGGTCATTTAATGTTTTCATATCAAAATTTCCCATGCTATATTTTTTTTACAATGGATTACATTGTATGTAAAATTAATAGATAACTGGTCTATTTGTTTTAATTATATCATTACAATTATTTGCTTTAAATGTGGTTTAAGTTATTGTTATACCTCTTATAAATTAGTAATGTGAAGGATGACCCATTGCATTCTTATAACCTTTTTTATTCCATATAAGTTGAAAAACTACATTAAGTTGTATGTAGCACCAACAATAAACATACAATTTGTACTAAAAGAAGCACCAAAAGAAACTAAGGTAGAAACTCTATAAATTAACATATAATTAATTAGGTTTGAAATTTAAAAATTGTATTATATTGTATGTGAAAAATAATATATAATTAGTTTGTTTACTTGCACTAGACCATTCTAATTATATTTTTCAATTGCAATTAAATAAATCATTATAAGTCTTAAAATCATTGACTTAAATGGTGGGTCAATGCATTCTTATAAGACTTTTATTCCATACAAATTAAATAAAGGTATTAGGTTGTATGTATAAAGTAAACATATTATTTGTTTGTTCATTTTAATGGGGTTGTTGTATTTGTATTTTGTGATACTATGAACTCATTATAAAATTACCTTAGCATACAAATGGAAATAATTCATAATAAATATTAACATCATTTTTAAAATGATAGGTTTTTATGTCCTTAAGCAATGAAGTGTTGAAGTGAAGATATGTTAATATCATACATGTGGTTACAATGCAGATGCAGATGGGCATTACTACAAGTCAGAAAATGTTGTTGATATTTGAAATGGAAGGAGTATTCTTCCAATCATACACCAAAGATAACAAAATTTTCATATTCAAAGAGAACCAGATTGGCAGTTTGGTGATAGGTCCTTTTTTTAAGGCCTTTTCAGTCATACGTATTAAAATATTGCTTAAGAAATTATGATGTCGCAATATGGACATTAAATGTAACTAACAAGTACATCCAAAAAGTACTTGAAAAATAAAATATTAATATAGAGGAATTTAAATTTGCATGGGATAGGTCTCATTGTCATTTGCAAACAAAATTGGAAGCAGGGGAGAACAAGACAATTTTATGAGAAAAAGTTGATTGATTTGTGGTCCCAATATGGAGATAATTAAGAAGAATCAAATGTATTGCTGATAGATACAAAAAAGCATACTTCTCAATTCATCGGATATCGATCAAACCACATCTTGATAAAATCATATATAGGAAAAGAGCAAGATATGTGGCTTATGCAAGTTTTGTTCCCCTTTCTTAAGACAATTCATTGTATCAAACAAAAACATGACTACATTCGAATGTTCAATAGAACATGTACTTCATTGTAGTTGATGGAGATAATTTCCTTTATATATTTGTTGAAAGTACATTCCAATTTTTCAATACATTTTGGACATAGTTTTTGTTGAATCAATTTGTATGATTTTATATTTTTTGAAATATATGGGATGCCAATTATATTATGTATATTTCTTATTCTTTATAATTGTTTTTGCAATGACTTTGTTGTATCGTTTTTTTTTCTAACATGTGTGTGCATGCGTGCATGTGTTCTTAAATGAATTATTTTCCATTCAAATTATCTTACATTAACCATCGAGGCATGTTATTGTTAATGACTTACGTTTACTTATATGTATCAATAATCATATATAAATGTGAAATATAAGTTTTGAAATAGAACTCCTTGCAAACAAAGGTGCCATTCTTACTAAAGAAATTATAATAATTTACTTCATAAATGTTATGTGCATTATTCACTATTCACAATGCATTATTCACATTTATTTACGACTTGTACCTTATCATTAATAATTTAAAATCAATTATTTATGAGTTCTAACTGGTTTATTCTATTTTGAATTGACAATTTTTTCTAACTATGCATTATTAAATCAATTATTCCTATATGCAATCATGTCATATAAGTCAATAAGTCAAGAAACCATTAATTGATTTTTATTTAACTATCATGTGGTTTAATATGAATGTATAAATGTGAAATTGCTATTTCTAGAATAAAAAACCATGTAAAGAAAATGAATTTTCTAATAAAACATGGATTAATGACTTCACCATGAGCATTAAGTAGACTATTTAAGCTCATTAAAGAGATGGGCCATAAATGGATGCCTTTAAACTTTTTTCACCATATGACATGCTTTTCCCATCAATATTAACATTTTGTAGATTTCAATTCTTAAATAAACTATTTGTACTTAAAATAATCTCATAGAATCCAACAAGACTCAAAAGTTATTTATTGAATTTCATTTAGTTATATGTATTCATATAAGTTTATAATTGTAATTTATTTTTGAAATAAAGCTATTAATGTAAGTAAAGATATATCTTATACAAAACTAATTAGAATTAATTGATAATAAACTTTAAGTGGTTTATTTAGACTATATGAAAAATCAAGTGTCATAGATGAATGCCTTTTAATACATATTTTAATATTCAAAATCAATATCTTAATGATAATTTATTTGTATTTACATTAAGTATTTAATAATTAAAGAACATGGGGACTTATATAAATTTCAACTAAAATACATGAGTTATGTTTCACACTTATTTCTTCCCCATTAAAAATGGTTATCAATTTCTCTTCTTAGTGAAAGTAATGATCAATCATGGTTTTCCATACAATTGTTTGACACTAAAATTACATCGAGACTATTACTAGTTTTGACAATATTGACAAGGAGAGATCAATATCCACACTACCATCAACTATGCTAATATTTGAAAACCCTTGCCTCCACTACTTACAAGAAGTCACCACTAATGTTTCTTGTTTAGTAACTTCAATTTGTGACATTCTCCATCATAATGGAATGACTTGAATACCCATTTAAGAACTCTCATTTGATGTACTTGGATTTGAGTGGAGATAGATCAATGGTGCCTAACTTTCTTGAAATACCTAGATCAACAATGTATAACTTTTATAGTGGATGTCTGCATGCTATGAAGATGAATGATGACCCCCTCATTAGTGGTTCATAAAGGCACATAGGGACTGTAGGAAATTGAGCACAAGAACATTCTACTAAGGTTTTAGTAGACTAGTTTCAAAGAAATGCAAGGGACACTTATCGTTGTCATTTACAATAAGATCTTCACATCACCATCATTAAATCAACAAATCCCCTGTAGGTTGGGGGAAAGGGGGTTAGAGTTTCCATACTAATATGATTTGGCTTAAATCAATTTCTTCTAACAGTTTGATTTCACACTCCTTTTGCGTATTGATACTATTGTACATAACAACCCCATGTTTGATGTATTCATGATCTCTAATTGGTTTGAAATTACTAAAATTATTTTAATATTGAATCAAGTTAATATGATGATTTACAAAAGAATGAATGTTGTTGAAGGCCTTGTAATAAAATACTTGCAAATAAAGGTGCTATTCTTACTAAAGAAATTATAATAATTTACTTCATAAATGTCATGTGCATTATTCACTATTCAAAATGCATAATTCACTAGTAAGGCTAATGACAAATGTGTCATATGTAAATGATTTGATATTTTTGAAGCATAAGATATGTGATTTCTCAATCGATAGTTTTCATAAATTTATATGCTTGAACCAATTAATGGTTGTAAGTGCAATCATATCATATTGAAAATCAACAAGGTACAAAGTGAGTTATTCATTGTTTACATATAAAATGCACTAATATGAGTGCATAAATGTGATATGTAATTTTTGAGATAAAAATGTATTCTAAATAATTTTGCATTTCTTAAGAAAACATATATATGATGATAATAATTGATAAGTGGATTATCAAGGTTTGATTAGACACAATCACGGATGAATTATGTCATTGAAATTTTTGAATTGTAAGGCATCTAATTCATTATTTAAAGTCATTTTTTTTGTAAATTTGTATTTTAAATAAACTGAAATCATCACTTGAGCTAGAATTATATTATTGACTTGTAAATAGTTATGTCCATTAATATGAGTATATAAATGTGATTTATAATATCCATATATTATGATGCATTTTTTTGGAAAATAAAACTTTTAATTTCTTGATAATAAGTATTAAGTTGACTATTTGGGCTAATGGGTGATGGCTCATAAGTGAATACTACTCGTTAAATTGTAGGGCATTCAATTTTTAACGCATAATTTTTTTCATATATTCTTAAATCAACTATTTGTATATGCAATCATCTCATCTCATTTAATTTAATCAGGAATCCATTTATTGACTTTTATTTGTCTATCATGTAATTTATTAAGACTGTATTAATCTCATATTGTATTGTTTTGAAACAAAACTCTATGCAAAACAAAATTCTCTTCTTAATAAAACATGGAATAATTAATTAACAAATTATGTGTTAAGTGGACCATCTAGACTCATTAAAGAGATGGTTAAAAAATGGTTGTATTTAAACTTTTTGCACCATAGGAAATTGATTTTCCAATCCATATTAGCATTTTGTCATTTTCACTTCTTAAATAGTTTATTTGTGGTTTAAATAATTTCATTATTAGAATCCAATATGACTTGAAGACAAAATCACTGCTGATACTGGACATGAATGGGAAGTTATTTATTGAATTTCATTTAGTTATATGTATTCATATAAGTTTATAAATGTAATTTATTTTTGATTTCACACTCCTATTGTGTATTGATACTATTGTACATAACAACCCCATGTTTGACCCATTCACAATTTCTAATTGGTTTGAGATTACTAAAATTATTTTAATGTTGAATCAAGTTAATATGGCAATTTACAAAAGAATGAATGTTGTTGAAGGCCTTATAATAAAAAACTTCCAAATTTAATGAAATATGTGTTATAAGAACTCCAAATAATTTATATATATTCAAAGAAGGACAACATCAATGCTATCTAAGCAAGAATGATGAACACTGGCTATGGCACTAGAGATTGGGGCACCTAAGCTTCTCACAAATAAGGAAAGCATGCAAATACCAGGCAGTTCGTGGTCTTCCAGACATCAGAATTCCAGAAAATACAATATGCAAGTCATGTCAGTTTAGTAAGCAAACCAGAACTAACTTCCCTGAGAAGGAAGGATCATCTAGCAGGCCACTTGAGCTTGTCCATACTGATGTATGTGGTCCGTCTAGGAAAAGGTCACCTCGGGGAGAAGAATACTTTATATTATTCATTGATGACTATTCAAGGATGGTCTGGATAGGACTTATGAAGCACATAGATGAAGCCTTCGAAAAATTCAAATCCTTCAAAGCTTTGGTTGAAAATGAATAAGATCACAAAATTAAATGCCTCATATCTGATAGAGGTGGTGTGAGTTTACCTCAAATGAATTTTTTTTTTTTGTGAAGAACATGGAATAAGAAAAGAATTCTCTATATCCATGACTCCTCAGCAAAATGGAGTAGTGGAAAGGATGAAAAGAACGGTTCAACAAATGGCTCATGCTATGCTTGATGAGTCTGGAACTCCTGCAACTTTATGGGGTGAAGCCACATTTGCTGCAGTTGTTATTCTCAACAAAACAAACATCCGGGTGAACAGCACTCAAAACCCTCATGAGATCTGGTATGGTGAGACTCCTTCAGTAAAGTATTTCAAAATTTTTGGGAGTAAATGCTACATCAAAAATACTGATGAAAACCTTGGCAAGTTTGAACCCAGAGTAGATGAAGGCATTCTTCTCGGTTACTCTCCCCATAGAAAAGCATACAAGTGCTACAATAAAAGGCTAGGAAAAATTGTTGAAAGTATTGATGTAGTGGTTGATGAAGATGAAAACACTCCTAGGCAAGTAAGATCTAAAGATTTCGAAGATGAAGAGGACTATCCATCTACATCAAATCAAATTCATGATGAAGAAGAAGAGACCAATGAGGCACCAGAAGAACAGATAAGGATAGAAGAAAAGACTCCATCCAGGTACGTTCAGAAGAATCATCCAGAATCTCATATTTTGGGGCAGAAAGAGGCTGGTATAAAAACAAGAAGAGCAATAGCAGAAGCTTCAAGCTATTTGGCATTACTCTCCTCCACTGAGCCACAAAATGTAAAAGAGGCATGCAAAGATGAATGCTGGGTCAAGGCAATGGATGATGAACTTGAGCAGATTGAAAAGAACAACACTTGGGAATTGGTTCCTAGACCAAAAGATAAGAATGTCATAGGGACAAAATGGATATTCAAAAACAAGTTGAATGAAAATGGGGAAGTTGTTAGAAATAAGGCCAGACTTGTTTGTAAAGGGTATGCTCAACAAGAAGGAATAGACTTTGAAGAAACTTTTGCTCCCGTTGCTAGACTTGAGGCCATCAGAATGTTCCTTGCTCTCTCTAGCTTTCAGAAATTCAAAGTATTTCAAATGGATGTGAAATCTGCCTTTCTGAATGGAGACTTAGAAGAAGAAGTGTACATTGAGAAACCAGATGGATTCATTCTTGGAAATGATCCAAAACTTGTATGCAGACTTAAGAAGGCTCCCTATGGTCTTAAACAGGCTCCAAGGGCTTGGTACTATCGTCTGGACAAATACCTTCATCAACAAGGTTTTTCAAAAGGATCGGCAGATAGCAATCTTTATATAAAAATTGAAAATGACAAATTGCTAATACTTGTTGTGTATGTTGATGATATCATATTTGGCAGCAATGAAGAAGCTATGAGTCAAAATTTTGCCTTGGTGATGTAGAAAGAATTCGAAATGTCCTTGATTGGAGAGCTAACATATTTTCTTGGTTTACAAATCCAACAAAATGAAGGCGGTATCTTTTTATCTCAAACGAAGTACCTCAAGAAGATCTTGAAGAAATATGGGATGGAGGATTCGAAACCTATATGTACCCCGATGGTGACAGGATGCAGCCTAAGCGCAAATGATGACTCGGCAGCAGTGCATCAACCAACCTATAGATCTATGATTGGTAGTCTTCTCTATCTAACAGGAACCCGACCAGACATCATGCATGCAGTGGGAATAGTTGGAAGATTTTAGGCAAATCCAAAGGAAAATCATCTTCAGGCAGTAAAGAGAATTTTCAAGTATCTTCAAGGAACTCAAAAATATGGTCTATGGTATCCTAGAGATACAGATCTCACTCTTCATGCTTATACATATGCAGATTGGGCTGGAAGCGTGGATGACAGAAAAGGCACTAGTGGTGGTGCATTCTTTATGGGTTCCAGATTAGTATCTTGGTTCAGCAAGAAACAAAGTTCTATTGTTTTATCTACAGCTGAAGCAGAATATGTGGCTGCTGCATCTTGTTGCACACAACTCCTTTGGATGATGCAAACTTTGCAGGATTTTCAAATCACTTGTACTCCACCTATCTCCATCTTATGTGATAATACAAGTGCAATCAGCATTTCAAAGAACCCAGTCATGCATTCAAAGACCAAGCACATAACAATCAAGTATCATTTTCTCCGGGAACAAGTGCTGGAACAAAAGGTCAAATTGGAGTATGTTCCCTCCAAGGAACAAGTTGCTGATATACTCACCAAACCATTGCCCAGGGAGACATTTGAATACCTCAGACAGAAGCTGGGGGTTGTTGATGCATCATCCTGCTGTTGAATCTTGTCTGTTGTACGCAGGTGGATACACGTACATTTGCCGGTCTATGTGGGTCGAATGGGTCTATCAGAGATCATCTGGCATAGGTTCAGGGGGAGCATATATTCTTCTAATGATGCATTGTTAGCATTATCTTAGAAGTCCTTGGTTTGATTTCTCAGGAGTTTTCTGGTGGAGTAGATCAATGTGTGCTGGTCTGAAGGTTGATTCTACTGATAGTTGTTCTTGTCTCTATATCATGTACTTCTTTTCATATCAAGGTCATGTAATGGCCTATTTTGGTTTCCCCACTATGCCTGGGATGAATGATTTTTGTCTATCTTGTGTATTCCCACTTGGATGGGAGATGGATGTATGTATGAGTCTTGATGATAGGAAGGTTACTTATAATGTATGGAGTCATGTTCTTTCTTGTAGAACATCTTTCTGCAGACAACATTTCAGCACAGAGCATATACAAAGGGGGAGCTCGTTCAGAGTTTTCAGCAGGTACTCAGGGGGAGTATGGTAGTCTGCCCCTTTGCCCTTGATGTCAAAGGGGGAGAGTGATTGGTTGTTGTTGCCATCAAGTCCAAAGGGGGAGATTGTTGGCATTATGATACATATGTTGTACTTGATGGCAACCCACTCATCTCAGATGATAAATTATAGTGGAGCAAAGTTTCGCACTTTCATGCAGATAAAATTTCCTTTCATGCAGAGAAAAGTTCACGCACTTTCATACAGAGAAAAACACATGCACATGGGGATCTTATGGTTGGTTCATGGTATTAGTCCGATAGTTTTTGATCCTATGTTTTTGGTCCGTGGTATTGAATCCAAAATAATTGAACCCAAGTATTGGGTCCGTGGTATTGTTTCTCAATGGTTTTGGTCCATGGTTTTGAGTGAGGCCTAGCCTATAAAAAGGAAAGGAGATCATTTAGCTAATTACAACTGTTGAAAATCTTAAGAAGAGCAAGATCTGAATTTCTGATAATCGGTTGGTGAGACATAGTTGAATCGGCGAAGCAGGTGCGGAGGTGCGCTGAACAGTAGATAGTGCAGGTGCGGAGTTGCGCAGACTCGTCATGGAAGAAGTGCGGATATCCATAGGTTTCCTTCGGTGAAGTTGCAGACATTTCTTGAAATATATTTTAGCTGTCTTTTATCTGTTTCTGCAGAGATCTGGGTTTAAATTGGTGTCTGGTTACTGGTGTTATTTTCTGGTTACTGCATTCTGAGAAGTTATTTGTTTAAAGGAGATTGGATGATGCACATGTACATGATGTTTTGGATCCAGTTTGAAAATTGATTAAACGTGGTCCCTGGAAGGAAAGAGAAGGTAGTAGCCTTCTGTAGGTTAGCTCCTACGTACTAGTATTTCAGCTAGTACAAGAGCTAAGGGGGTTGTAGCTCCCTTCCAGAAGAAGCTGGAAAACGAGAGAGGGTTGTAGCTCTCTATAGGTTGTAGCCTGCGTACTGGTAAAAGACTACACCAGTATAAAATCATTGTAAGAAGAAGTTTCTAATTAAAAGAAGATAGAGACATATTGCAGCAGGTGGTTTTCACCCACATTGGGTTTCCACCTTACATCTTGTGTTCCTTGGTGTGACTGTCTATTTTGTGTTCCTGCTCATTATTCTATGGTTCTCAAATACAGATTAATGACAAACATCTGAAGAATAAATTAAATTATAAGTTTGGAAGGTATATGCAAGTTTCAATTGTTAGATCTGAAAATATTTATATAAATTGATAAGAGTTTGATAATACTGATTCACCCCCCCCCAGTATTATTTCCAACACAGTTCATGTTTAAATTTCCTATTTTAGAGATAGAGGGTAATATCTGTCCAAACTGTTTAAACTTGGCAAATAAGTAGATAGGTAGAGAAGCAAAGGAGCTCAACATTCTAATCTGAGCCCCTGGAAGAAATAAATGCAGATTTAGGTAGGCTTACAATGTAAAGAAAAGAAAACTGATGAGGGTTGCTAGTTCTAAGTGCACCCAGGAAAAGAAGAAAAAATGTCAGGTACAGTAGGCTTGGTAGGCAGTTTTGGTGTTGCAGAAAGAAACTTGTGATAGGTCTTGTCTCTCAAGTTGTTCATCTTACTATTACACAAGTACCATGGCAGTTTTATATTTTGGATACAGGTCAAGCAAAGCATGATTAACTGCCTCCATCCTTTCCCCAAATCACTTATTAATCTCCCCCCAGAGATATTTAGATCTGCTCAATATTCCTAGATCACTCCATCTCATTTCATAAAAAGCCTAAGTAAAACCCTTTTTTACTTAGGAAAATGTACAAATATCACAGAAACCCGTCTTTTCCTATAGCTAAGTTTATAGCTTAGCACTTCCCATTTCATTAATCATATTAATTAAACTCTAACTTTATTATATAAATCCCTTGTTGAAATAGTATACTTCCCCGTAAAATTGTATATATAACAAAGACCCTCATACTTTAATATCCCCCGGTTTATTATAACCATAAAACTGTTAAATCGTTGTTCAAATATGGATTAGCAGGTTTATTCGAAACCTGTTAATAACCATAACCCACCGCACGCAAATCATGGATTAATTAACCTCACGTTAATTAATAACAA